>JANIJO010000002.1:0-600000 GCA_030556145.1 Candida baotianmanensis | reverse complement strand
CTTCCCCAGCTCCCGGCCCTAGGTAGGGTGTCTTCCTGCAGTTCCGCACACGTATCAACTCCAACGACTTTTCTCCACCATGCACTGTGCACCAATTGCAAGGCTCGTGGCGGGCTTGGCGCTCCTAGTGTCTGTGCTCGCGCTCCACACGGTCGACTGGAAGAAAACGCAGATTCTCGTCGCGTACGACCCGGCGTTGGCGCCCACGCAAGAGGCGCTCTCCAGCCTATTCCAGTTGGACCCGGGAACGTACCAGCTCACGTTTGTCGACTACGCGGACGCGACCGCGGAGCTCTTCCTCGGCGAGGACGCGCTCTACCACCACGCGGTGTTCTTGGCGTCGGCGAAAAAGGCCGTGGGCGCCAAGGACATTGTCAACAAGCACAAGTTGCTTGAGTTCTTCAACAAGGGCGGCAACGTGCTTGCCGTGGGCCTGGGCGAGAACAGCGTGCCCGAGGAGGTGCGCCTCTTCTTGGCCCAGGCGGGCGTGCACCCTGCGCCCAAGGGCTTTCTCGTGGGCGACCACTTCAACCGCGAGGTCAAGATCGGCGCCGACAACGTGGTGCCCAACAGAATCGTGGCCGACGTCGGGCCCGTGGACTACGTCGGCGCCGCGGCGTTGCTCTCCAACTCCCCGTACTTGATCCCCTTGGTCAAGGCGCCCAGATTGTCCTACTGCGCCAGCCCCAAGGACTCGGTGTTGACCCCGGACAGGACGTGGACCACCGGCGACCAGGGCTTCTTGGCCGTGGCGTTCCAGGGCTTGAACAACGCGCGTGGCGCGTGGGTGGGCTCCTTGGACTTGCTCACTCCGTCGTTGATCTCGTGGGTGTTTCAAGAATCTGGCGTGTTGAAGTTGCAGTTTGTCGAGCACTACAAGGCCAGCGAGCCCGGCGTGACCGACCGCACGTTGTACAGAATCAAGGACGACGCCTACTACACCGTCGGCGTGTCCGAATTGAAGGGCGGCGAATGGGTGCCCTACGTGCCAGCGCTCGAGGACGACGTGTTGCAGTTGTCCTTCAAGATGTTGGACCCCTACCAAAGATTGAACTTGACCCTCTTGGGCCCCGGCGCGTCCACGGAGAACGGCAAGAACGACCTCAACATCTTCTACACGGAGTTCACCTTGCCCGACCACCACGGCATGTTCACTTTTGAGTTCGACTACAAGAGACTGGGCTTGTCGTTCCTCGAGGACAAGCGCATTGTCACGGTGAGACACTTGGCCAACGACGAGTTCAAGCGCTCGTGGGACATCACCAACTCGTGGATGTACGTGGCCTCTGCGGGCGCGGTTGTTGTGGCGTGGTTTGTCTTTGTTGCCAACTTCTTGTACCTTGGCAACGCCCCTGCGAAGACCGGCGAGAAGACCAGCGAGAAGGCCAAGGCCAAGAAGAGCGACGAGAAGAAGAGCGAGAAGGAGGCCGAAAAATAGCTAGCCCATAGTCTACCCTAAAATAGAAGGTCCAAAGTCAGTGGAGGTGTATGGATCGGTGTAGTGCCAGGTGCAGTTCCTCAGCACCCACCATGTCCGAAAGCCAGGCAGACCAGCAGAAGGCACAGCAGCTCCAGGTGCAGTATAACCGCTACCAGGAGCTCTTGACGGAATTGCAGAGCCAGCTCTCGTCCATCACGTCACAGGTGCAAGAGCACTTGGTGGTGGACAAGACGTTGAGCGAGATCCCACCGGAGAAGAGAGCCGGCCGCAAATGCTTCAAGATGATTGGCGGCGTGTTGGTCGACAAGACCGTGGACGAGGTGATTTTGATTCTCTACGAGGAGAAGAAGGAGCTCCAGAAGACCAAGGAGACGTTGGAGAAGGAGTTGGTGAAGGTGAAGGCCGAGATGGACCAGTGGATGACGAAGAACAAGGTGAAGATCGTGAGGCAGTAATAGCATAATGAACGGTACGCGGGGACCTTGTAGACGTGAATGGTATGGCTGATGTGACTCTAGCACGTAGTATACATTGCACCGAAGCTACAGTACATTGCCTACGAAGTAGCAACAGTGGGGCTACACGCCGTATTAACAGTGGAGCTACAAGCCGCAGCACTGTGACGTTCTTCAATGTAGCAACGTCAAGCTCTGTGAGCCACAGTACACGGCTGCACGAAGCCATAGCAACATGTACTTCTACGAGCTGTACAACATATCACAACATTTTCATATTACCAGCAGATCACTGCACCGCCACCGAGCGCACGTACTCCTCGCGGGCCCCAGAGGCACGTGCACCCTCCCTGTTGATGGCCTCCCACTTAGGCTCGTCCTTGAACAACCGGATCGCCGTGACGTTCTTGAGACGGCTCAGTAGCGTGAAGCGGTGGTAGATCCCCGCAGGCAAGATCAACAAGTCGTTCTTGACCAACTTGGCCCGGATCCAGCGGTCCTCCGTGTCCCGCACGTCGAAGTAGCCCTCGCCGTCCACGATGTAGCGGATCTCCTCGTCCTCGTGGAAGTGCTCCTTGTAGAACTGGGTCATCTTGGCGTTGTACGCCTCCTCGTCGCCGCCAAACAGCGCCAAGTTCAACACGACCTGGTCGCGGTTCTTGTACTGGCGCTCTGTGGCGATCTGCTCCAACGCTTCGGGGTTGTCGATGTACCGATAAACCACCCCGAGCTGTGCAAGGCGGTCCGCGGGCACAGTCTCGCCCGAGTCGTGCTCGTCGGTGAAGTTCTCCGGCGTGTCCTTGTTGTCGTGGTAGAAAAAGGCAACCATGGTGCTGCTTACTCAGGTGTGGAGCGATTGGTGACTAGGTCGCACGTGAAGCAATTTCGAGCACATGGTCCACAAGACCCACAATTAACCAAGAGGAACTGCAGTGAGGACAAGACGTTAGATTCGAACGGGTGATAGTACGGGCGTTTGGATACGGGCAAGATAGTTAGAAAGTGGGTAGCATTGGTAGAGATAGCATTGGTAGAGATAGCATTGGTAGAGATAGCATTGGTAGAGATAGCACTGGTAGAGATAGCACTGGTAGAGATGGGACCTGAGATGAGCTGATGACATTGCAGGCAGTACGGATTGTGAATTCAGTATCGGTGGCCAACGTAGATAGCTTGAAGTTTGACTATTGTGAAGTAAAGGCGATTTGTAGTCTACGATGGGCGCAGTGTGTTGCACTACAAGTTTAGAGCATTGGAGTGGTGTAAGTGAGCACATGGTAAAATGTTGGAACGGTGAAGGTATAACAGAATCGAATAACCAACGAGCGGTTCACGGTTTAGTGAATTGCAAGGTCTGGTGCTGGTCTGACGTACCATGTACCACTGATTAAGTAGGCAGTCCTAATTTTCTTCGACATATTTTCTGCACTACACAAAATCCTCCACCTCCTCACCTCTGATCTCTCTTCTCTCTTTTCTCTCTTTACTGTCTTTTCTTCTCTCTTCTTTCCTATGTTCTCCACGACTTGCCTGGCCGTAGTGCAGGTGCGCATCAACACTCACCAACTACTATGGGTGGACGACAGAGCCTCGAGCAGCAGCTCATGCTGCAGGAGAAAAAAGGCCAACATCGTCGAACGGTCGACCACGGCAACAACATGGGCCGGTGGTACATCCAGCGGGCCATTGGCCAGACCACACAGCATATGGGCGCCATCCGGCCCGAGTCGTCGTACCTCATCGACTTGCTCCCGCCCCCGGCGTACACGCGGGACAACTCCGCGGCCAACCCGGCGGTGCTCGACATCCAGCTGAAGTTCGTGCACTTGTCGCTGAACAAGGCACGGCACTCGATCAACGCAGTCAAGTGGACACCCGAAGGACGCCGCTTGGTGGTGGCCTCGCACAGCGGCGAGTTCACCATCTGGAATGGCATGACGTTCAACTTCGAGACGATCATGCAGGCGCACGACCTGGCGGTGTTGGCGTTGCAGTACTCGCACAACGACGAGTGGCTTCTCTCCGGCGACCAGGACGGCGCCATCAAGTACTGGCAGCCCAACTTCAACAACGTCAACATCATCCAGGGCCACAGCGACGCCATCCGCGACATCGCCTTCTCGCCCAACGACTCCAAGTACCTCACCTGCTCGGACGACCTGACGTTGAAGATCTGGAACTTCAACAACGGCATGGAGGAGCGCACCTTGACGGGGCATCACTGGGACGTCAAGTGCGCGGACTGGCACCCGAGCTTGGGGCTTATTGTGTCGGGCTCCAAGGATAACTTGCTCAAGTTGTGGGACCCTCGCGTGGCCACGGCCATCTCCACCTTGCATGGCTTCAAGCACACCGTGACCAAGACCAAGTTCCAGAAGGCCGGCACGCTGCGGCTCCTAGCGTCGGTGTCGCGCGACCGCTCGTGCCGGCTCTTTGACTTGCGCACCATGACCGATTTCAAGGTGTTCCGCGACCACGAGGCCGACCTCTCGTGCGTCGAGTGGCACCCCACGCACGCATCACTCCTCACAACGGCCGCCTACGACGGCTCCATGTACCACTATGTGCTCGATCGACACATCCCCGAGCCCAGCGAGGAGGGCACGCTGACGCAGGGAGCAGAGCCGCTCCACAAGGTGCCGTTTGCGCACGAAAAGGCCGTGCACGCGCTAGAGTACCACCCTTTGGGGCACTTGTTGTGCTCGGCAGGTAACGACAGGTCTGCGCGCTTCTGGCTGCGGGCCCGGCCGAACGACCCTATGGCGTTCAAGGACCCATTGTACACCAACGAGAAGACAGGCGCTTGGTACTACGGCGTGAACAACAACGTGAACGCCGTGTTGGAGGACACGTCCGCGTCCGGGGCCGTGGGCTCGCGCATACCTGGCGTGAACAGCGAGCGCCGGGGCAACTTCATTCCTGGTTTGCAGGGCATGTTCTGATGACGATAATGAGCTACAGGTTTAATCGGTTGCAAGCTACTGTAGACGGTGCTAGCCTCGATAAGCACATTCGACGAACACTCCTCTTCAAGAAGCTACAAGACCGTCTACACTAGAGTCAGTCTATACTTGGCAGCCTACACCTGGCCAGTGCACTTGGCCAAGGTCCAGTCAAGACGTCCCACCTAAAGCTACTAATGCATAGATTTAAATGTATCCTTTCATACACTGTTCCTGTCTAACCTTACCTTCCCTATTTACCTTCCGCGGCCAAATCGTGAAAGCTCTTGGCCGCCGCGTTGTACCGTTCCCCATGCAACTTGTAGTAGTTCGCCGTAAACGACGAAATCAACTGCCCTGCAACGTCCTTTGTCTCGCCCTTGGCGTACACCTTGCGGCCGCCATTCTCGATGCGGATGTACGCCGCGTCGCCATACAGCGCAAACTCTGCGTCCGTGACGGGCTCGTACACCCTGAAATAATGCTCTGTTCTGCGGCTAAAGTCCGCGATGGACGCGGCAATGTCGCGCCCCTTGTAGTCGACGTTGAACGCCTTGCTGGTGATGTTGTATGTCGCGAGCGCCTTATCGCTGCACGAAATGTCCAACACGACAATGTTGGCAAACTCGACGCCGGACTCGCGCACGATGCGGAGCATGCTTGCGCGGCGCGCCGCGGTGGTGTTAGTGGCGTCCAAAAAGCCCACGTTGATTCTGTTGGTCCGGAAGTCCTCGAGCATATTGTCCATGCACATGCGGGCAAACACCTCGCGCTGCTGAGCGGCCGCGGTGTTGTCCGGGTTGAAAAACTCCAGGTCCAGGAACAGCGTGGTCATCATGCGGCGGATGTTGCCTGCGTTGTAGATCAACAGCTTAAAGTTGTTGGCTCGGAGAAACTCCGCCAACTGCTTGCACACGGTGCTCTTGCCCGAGGCGGGGAGCCCGACAAGCAACACCAACGTCTTGGACTGGATCTTCTGCTGGATGAGGTTGCTCACGGCCGCGGCGTTCGGGAGGAGTTCTGGTGCCGCATCGACGGGTGTGGTGGATATCGTGGTGGCCAGGTCGAGGCGCGAGAAAAGCGAATCGAGCGACGTGGTGGAGTTTTGCTTGCTGATCGGTATGTTCATCTCCGAATAGTTGTGTGGAAATAGTGGAATAGTGTGGAAAAAGTTGCGTAGCGCAGCGATGGATATGACGGGTATATGAAGGCGCTCGGAGATGCGGACTTTTATGGGTGCGAAATTCGCGAGGACCAGCGGAACTGGTGATGACTATGCTGATGGCGCCGCTGGGCCTGTGTGCAGGCTTTAGTCCGGACGCCCGGCCCCCAGCCGTTCACGTGTGCCGCCTCTTATCTGACTCACACTCGCCTCGACAGCCACTCCCCGCTTTGGTGCCCACGCGCTTGCTCTCGCTTATCCGGAAACTTCCTCTGGTCCGGACGTCGCTGGTGCGTGGCTTCATCGCTGTAACTTAGTGTAATGCATGATGACACAATGCGAACACGGCCACGGGACCACAGACTCCCGACATGCACTTTGCCGATAGGGGCAAGTCAAGGGGCTGGCCGAGCATACGAAGGCTAGAATGCATGGCCGTGAGGAAAGGGGCGAAAAGGGGCTACGGCCTAGCCTGGCTCCGCTCTCGTCCCACCGTTCTCTCGCAGCTAGTTTTTCCGCTCAGCGCACCATGCAGCAGCATCAGTAGACCCACAGTTTATTCACTTAGCACGCCCAATCGTTGTCTTGTGAATGATCCGATTTATTCGGCAATCGCTCGTAGGGTGACCCATTTCTGCCAGTCGATCCACCCAATCTCTGTCCCTCTCCGACCGTCTATTTGCTATGTACATGTAAGTCGTTGGCCCGCACCGCCTTGGCGGCGTCATCCCACTCCCCCCACTGCTTCAACCGCTCGCGGCCCACGTCCGAGTACCGGCGCAACTCCGTCACCATGCGGGGCTTCCGCGGCGCATCGTCCTCCTCCACGTGGTACGACAGCGTGAGCATCGACGTGCACTTTTTCATGAGCGACACGTAGTGCCGCACCATGTGCGCAGGCAGTGGCTCCACCAGCTGCCCGTTTGCTGCAACGTGCCGCGCAATTGTGTAGTTCCAACTCACCTCCGGTTCGGCAGCGGTGGGGTATGGGTGCTGTGCCCGGCCGCGGCCCTTGGGCCACGCCTTCACCGTGTAGGCGAGAACCGGCATATCCGCAGCCAACTGCTCGTTGAAGCTGTTGAGGCGCAACTGGTACTCCTCAAGTGCCTCCTTTTTGGCCTTGTGCGTCACGTCACCTTTGATGGACTCGTGGAGTTGCACGGGCAAGCTTTGGATCTCGGCCACCTTTTCGGCACCTAGAGGCACGGCATAAATCCGGAGATTCGACTCGCCATCAGCCGGCTCGCTTCCTGCTTGCGTGGTTTCAGTAGACGACTTGACCCACTTGAACACAAGCCTAAATGCCTGACCATTGTGCTCGGTTCCCTTCAAGTCTTCAATCACCTGCTTCATCAAGTCCTCCCAAATGAGGAGCGACATCTTGAACTGGTTCTCTGCGAATGCTGTGGCGGTAGTTGCTGGCAAGTTCACCTCACCATTGCCATGCTCTGGACTGAGCACCTCCATCCTCGAGTCCGAGTAATGGATCTCGTCAATGTCGCCGAGCGGGATGTATTGGAACCCAAAGAAGGAGTTCAAGTTGTGGTATGCCAAAAAGATCCCGTCCATCTGGCCGATTCTCGCCTGGAAGCCGTACTTGAGCATGGCCCCCGATCTGATGAGATCGTTGGTTTCCCTCTCAAACGACTCAAAGCGGCCGTTGGACTTCCAGATCTGGTACGTCGACTGTTCGGGCTCCAAGGCACGGTCGTAGCGGACAGCACACACGGCTCTGGTTTTGATGTCAAACGTGCCGTTTCCGGGTAGTCTGTTGTCGTAGCAGTCGAGCTGCGACCGCATAAGGAAGTCCCCGTACATCAGGTAGTTGTAGACGTTCTGCGCCTTCAAGTACTCCTCCGGTGTCTCCTTGTCCGCGTTCTCGCTAATGAGGAAGTTCTTAAACTCATTCTCGTCGGTGGTGAGAAGCGTCTCGAGACAGTGTCCCATTTTCGAGAGAATCAGCTCCACGTCGTTGGACTTGTCGGACGTGACAGACCACACGTGCCCACCGTCGCTTTTTTCTGCTTTAGGCTCCACAATCAACGTCGCGGGAAGCGTTCTCATGGAGTGCGTGAATTCTGGGAACGGAAACCTGTGCTTCGAGTCTTCCGCGGCAGAATACTTGTTGAGGAAGAGATAGAACTGCAGAAGAGCTTGCGTCATCGACGAAGTGCTCGAGTAGAAGGACTTGTTGTGCTTAAGGCACTCTTGCATGAGCGAGTCGTCCTTCCCAGCCAGCACATGTGCCTGGACTTTCTTGAAGTCAAAATCTTTATGCGAAACGATCCGCTTCAAATACGGCGTGAAGTTGTAGAGCCGTGTTCTTGGATCCTGGAGGAAATGCACGCCCGGACTGAACAAGACCCTGTCTAGGCCATGGTGCAACCTAGGCAACGCATCCGGCTCGAGGTCCCTTGCCGCAACAAACGGTGCCTGCGCTGGATTTATGAGTCTCTCCAGCTTGGGCTCGTGCTGAATAGCTTCCCTTTGCTTGCTTTTCTTCCACTTTCGAGAAGATGTTCGTGGTTCGTTGCGTTGCGATGAAGTGTTGGGCAAAATTACCTTGTGGAGCTCTTTCTTGTACCTTTGGTCGCCTCTTGGGCGTATTTCATCACTGTCATTCAAGTACTCGGCTTTTTTCGCCTGTAGCTCACGCCTCAACTCGGATATCAGAGCTGTACTTTTCCATGGACCCTTGTCGTGCTTCTTCAGTTTTGGACGCTTTTTTGCTGGAGCAGTTTTGCGAGTTCCCTGCGACAAACTCTTATATCGGCAGGGCCTCAGGAGTGCAAGCACGCTGGCGGCGACATCGGGTCTGTAAGCGCACCGAAGCATGTAGTTGAGGTGTACTTCGCGATGCGCAGATATCAGTAGCCAGGACCCGATCTGCAGCATCAGGCTGCGAAACTACATGGCTACAAATAAGCGCCCGCTTAGTTGAACTGGAGGTCTTAGCGCTGTTATTGTACATTATGGTATCTTTTATCTAGTCGTAGACCTTCTTGTCGAGCTCGCGGATGACATTTGCAACCGACTGCACCTCCACGAGCATGCCTCGTGTGGTCAAACGTCCCACAAGCGAGGAAAAGTCTACCGAGTTGAACCGCTTGTGACGCGATAGCGTCTTGTACGCGTCCGCACAGGGGATGAAGATGCCGTTGGTGGATCCACCGGGAGTGGAGGGTAGAGGTGTGGATGGTGTCGTCACCGCGGGCGTAGACACTGCCGGCGTGCTACCCTCTCTGCTCGCAGGCTCGGATGCCGAGGGCCGCTGCGACGTGCTCTGTGGGGAGTCAGCCGGTTCCTTCTCCTGGGCCGCCTTGCTGGCCACAGTGGTGCAGAACAAGGTCGACATTGGGTCGGTCTGGCACTGCGTGCACGCGCCCGGGTTGCCCGTGCAGCCGCCCTTCAGCTCCTGTGCGGGCTCCTGCTCGCTCTGGGCGACCACGGAGGGCACGTTAGTGGTGGACATATTGGCAAACTCTCTAATCTCGAGCGTAGGCCCCGGGTGCATCACCGGCAACGACTGCTGGCGCGCGTGGGACGAGGAGTTGACTTGGATCGGTGGAAGCAGAGTGGGTCCAGCCTCGTCTTCTTCCTCTTCGCGCGGTCTCTGATGCTGCTGCGCTAAGGACTCGTTGATGCGAGCAGCCTCTTTGGCCGCCTCACGGCACACGCACGGGGTGTCGTCGGAGCAGAAGCCGCAGTTCTCCACGGGGGACTCCTCGTTGAACGGCGACACGGCCTCCTTCTTGATCAGCGAGCGCTCGACAGAATCCTTGCGCAAGCGCTTGAGGTCGGGCATCTTCTTGAAGGAGAACTCTGCGGTGAAGTCCACCTCGACGGCGCCCGCGCTCTTCTTTCTCTTGCGTTTCAACGAGACTGCGGCCATGGGAGTGAACGAGCTGTAGGACTCTTCGAGGCTGCGCAGCTTCAAGCCCACGTCCTCGCACAAGCACTGTTCCTTGAGGCACACGCCGCAGTCAAAGTCGTCGGTGCCCTTTGCGTGCTTATGAGGCGACGGGTTGTGGCTGGGCGGGGTGATTTGCGTGGGTTTCGCAAGCTGCGTGCGCATGTGTGGCGCCACAGGCGGCGAGTCGGCCAGCGGAGCAGGCAGTATCTGCTGCACGGAGTACAGCAGCAGCGCGGGCAGGCCCGTGGAGTGGTTGATGGGCAGCAGCTTGGCGAAGTTGAGGAGGTGCTGCGCGCTCTGGCTGAGCTCGCTCTTGTACGGGTTCTCGCTCTTGTAGGCCTCGCTCTTGTATGGGATGGAGGGAGCAGCCAGTGCCTGCGGCGAAGGCGCCGCGGAGCCGACCGCGGCACGCAACGAGGAGAACTCCAGGCGGAGCTGGTCGATCAGCTTGATCAAGAACTGGTTCTCGAACTTCAACTTGTTGATGGTGTTGACCAACCCCATTTCCTTGACTTCCTTCTCCTTCTCCACCTCGAGAAGTTTCTGCTCGAGCTCTTGCACGCGCGTGGCGCGCCGCTCGCGGAACGCCCGCTGTGCCGCGCGGTTCTGCGCCTTGCGCTTGGACGCCGGGGTGTCCACGCTGGGCTTGCGGCCCGGTTTCGGTCTTGGTGGAAGCACCCATTCCTTCGACGTCACGATCGACGTCACGGTGCCGGGCAGCGCGGACTCGGGCGACAGCGCGGACCCGGCGCCTGCCGGAGAGGGCGCCAAGGACGTACGGGGCGCGATGGAGGGGCCCCGTGAGGACATGGTGTGGTGGATGTGGTGGTTTTTGGTGGTGGTGTAGTGGTTTTTCGTGATTTCTGGCGGGTCGAACGGGACCGTCGTGGGGCGCACAGAGACTAGGAAGATGGCGGGCCGGCAGCCGGGGTGTGGGCTGGGTACGGAGGAAGAACTGAAGTAGTGGGTTGTTGAAAATGTGAGGGAGAACGCACCGGGATGCGCGCAGGTTTTGTGTCACTGATGAAGTAGATAAAGTCTTTTTACTGGCCGGTGCGCAATTGGCCACCGAGCCGGCCTTCATACAGCGTGCACTCGGCGCCTTGGCCAACGGCGGAGCGACCACCGGTTTAGCGTTTCCGTTTCTTTTTGCCAGGCGGGCAAGTGGGGTTTACGTGGGGACTCTGTCGGGCTGGCCGATCTCGGACCGGTTCGCACTGTGCACATGATCCGGGTGTACCAAGTACGCAGGCACCGTTGGGCCCTGGCGGTGCTTAGTCGTTGTGCCTTATTTCCACTGCCGTGCGACGCCTACATTGCTTCTGATCTACTGTCCTTGTAGTTCTTGTCTACTGTAATGTCTTGTCCACTGTAATATCTTGTTGTGTGGATGCGTCTACGCCGTCTCTAGTATAACGTCTCGCGTACACTATCTCTACGATCAGTGACCTCATCCACTCTCTCTACTTTCGCCTTTTGTACATCAAAGTCTCTGATATACTGTCTCATTTCAACGTCTACTGCACTCTGTGTTTGTCTCTGCACTGTCTACTAGAGTCCCTGCACTATCACCATCAGACATCGTGCGGTCTTCCAATCCACTCTCTCTCTATTTATGCTGCTTCGTAGTCTTTCATCCACCGACCTTACCCTATCTCCCCTCAACTGTCTATTTTTGCTATGCTGTCTCGCTTTTCACCTGTCTGTCTCACGCCAGCCTTATCTCTTCACGCTCTGTCTCCTTTAGTACACTCCCACAATCTCTACTCCCATCACTGTCACCTCTTCTCTACTTCATCCCTTCATTCGCTCTCTATTTCCAGTCAACTTCTGTCTACTAGCTGTTTGTCGCTCGATGTTTGTCGCTCGCTTCAACTACCGTTCTCTGTCGCTCGCTCGCGCTCGCTGTCAATGTACAAGATATAGCTATTTGATCAGGCGCTGCCCTGTGCCTCCTTCGCCGCCTTCTCCGCCTGGGCCTTGGCAATGGCCTCCGCATTGGGCACACCCTCGTTGATCAACTTGTTCAACGTCATCTTGCCGTACTCCTCCTTCATCTTCTGCTCCTCCTCAAGGAACTTGGCCTCGTTCTCGCGCAAGTACTTCTGCAAGCTCTCGTACTGCAACTGGCCGTGCTCACGGATGATGTCCAATGGCATCTTGGGCTCCTTGTTGACCGAGCTCTGAGGAATGCCCATCATGGACGCGAAAAAGCTGCCGGCGTTGGGCTTGTTGGCACGCTCGAACAAGTGCTTGTTCTCCTCTCTCCAGCGCGCACGCAACTTGGCCTCGCGCTCGCCGTACTCCTCGATGATGTTGCTCTTGTTGTCGAACGACTTGAGGATGGGGCGCACGTCCTTGATGGGCTGGGTGGCCAAGTACTCCAACAACGGGATCAACTTGATCAACGTGTCGTCGGGCTTGCCGTCCCAGGGCTTCAAGATGATGGCGTTGTCCGGGTTCAAGGCCAAGCTGTCCGCGGACACGTCCACGGCGACAGTCTTGCCCAAGTCACGGTTCAAGAGGTTCAAATCCTTGATCAACTTGCCGTCCTTGTAGCGGCAGGCCTCGCGGAAGAGCGCGTACTGGATGTACGCGCGCAAGGGGTCCAACTTGGCCACCGTGCGCTCCGAGTACATCTGGTACTCCAGGCCAAAGATGACGATCTCGTAGTACTGCGACAAGTAGCCCAAGAAGTAGTCCAACCCGGGTCTCTTGGCCGTTCTCCAGCCGTTCTTGGCGTCCCAGTTCGAGTGGATCAAGAGGTCGTCCAACGTCAACACCAACGTCAACGGGCGGCGGTACGCCTCCGGTGGAGGTGGAGGCAATAGGTTCTCAAACACCGGTTCGCTGAAAAACGTAAAGAGCCCGCCCACACGGCGCGACAAGCGCCCGTACACGGCCTGCGGCGCAAACCCGTTCTCGATCTGCTCGCCCTCCAACCGCTTGCGCTCCTCGTCGGAGTCCCAGTCGCGGCTCATGTACCCCACGCCAGCAAAACCGGAAAAGAGCACCGCGGTGTAGAACCAGTTGGCGTACTTCTCTCTCTGCAAGTCCTTGGACGTCTGTGCTCGGCGGCGTCTGCGGCTGCGCTTGCTGTCGTCGGGCTTCTCCTCGTCTGCCTTGTCGTCGCTCTTGGTTTCGTCCTCGAAGCCTGCTCTGGCCAACATGTCCTCGTCCAAGATGGACTGCTGCTTCTGCTCCTTCTTTCCGGCGTAGAAGCGGGCGAACGGCGCCATCTGCGGCGCCCGCACGCGTGCGAGCGGCATTCTGCGCAACACGGTGGAAAGCATGGTGGTCTGAAGATTTTTCTGTCAAGTCGCACGCACCACTATCACTACATCGACACTCACCTCCAGCGGCACCTCCAACGGAACTGCACATCCAGCGGCACTACACCTACAACTTAATCATTTATACACCTCAGTCATTGTTACACCTCGTTCTTACACATCACTGCATTCCCCATGATACGATCGCTGTACCGCACGGTGCGCTACCTATCGCAGCCCCCACAGTTTAGCCGCTCCGGCAACACACTATTGAGCGCCTTAAAGTACGTCAACGAGGTGGACAAGTTCCAGGACAGCATGGACAAGACGTCGCCCGACCACGCGGTCGCTGCACAGTTGGTGGAGCGCATCCAGGAAAAGCCAGAGCTCCTCTCCATACTTTCGCTCTTCCACTACGAGCTAGCCCGTTTGGGCATCACCCAGGACTCCAGCAGGACGTTCACGGCGGCACAGGTCTGGCGGTACCGCGCAGCGTACGTGTTCAAGTTGGCCAAGATCCACAACATCTTCTGGGAGCTGTGTCGGCAGGTGTACGTGGCCGAGCGCCACCACTCGCTAGGGTTCAGTCCGGGCAAGATCGGGCTCCTAGACCCGGCGTACTTCGACAAAAGCGTGTACACGCAACTCCAGGAGGGCAGATTGGGGGACGTAGACTTCCGTGGCGTGGAGATGTTGGGGCCCTCGCGGTTCAACCTGTAGCTCATCATTCATACATCAATTGCATTACATTTACCTTAGTTGATCGCTTTTATTGATTTGCTGCTACTGCTGCTTATTGCTTTCGCTTCATTCGTACGCTCGTATCGCTATCGCATGGCTAAGGCTTGGGAATGTGCAAGCTCTTCGAGATCTCGGCACAGCCCTGTAACACAAACAACAAGGTCACCAAGTGGAACTCCACCACGGAGCCCTCGAAGAACACGCCGCCAGGCAAGTTGTCCAAGATGCGGTCGGTGTACACCAAGAACGACATGAAGCCGACCCAGACCAAGTTGCTGGGCACCGGCAAGCCCTCGAAGTACTGCGACTTGCCCGTGCTGTCCTTCGGGATGTTGTTGGTGGAGATGTTGAAGCGGGCCAAGCGGGTCAAGCCGCACAAGACCCAGAAGGACAAGAGGAGGGTGTCGACGGTGGTTCTGAAGCCGATGGCAAAGGCGACGATGCCCGGGGACACACTGAAGGAGATCAAGTCGGCCAAGGAATCGAGCTCCTGGCCCATCAAGGAGGACTTGTTGCGCAAGCGCGCCACGCGGCCGTCGAAAAAGTCGAAGAACAACCCCAACAAGATGAAGAAGTGCGCTCTCTGCACGTACAGCGTGCGGCCGGTCAAGGCGAAGCGCAAGCACGAGATGATGGAGTAGAAGCCCGAGAACCCGTTTAAGAGCGTGATGAAGTCGGCCATGTGGAGGTTGCGCACCAACGAGAAGTGGCGGTTGTCCGCGACGAAGTTCTGGTAGTCCTTGAGCTCCGGGCGCGGCAAGGGCTCCTGGTTGGACGACAACGAGAACACCGACAGCGACCGTCTGAGCGTGGGGTTGCGGCTGGACAACTCCTCGTCGTCTGACACCACGGCGATGTCGTTCTTCTTATACCCTGAGGCGTAGGACTCGTCCGACATGTTCAGCTTGTTCTTCTATGCGTGGGTGGAATGGGTGGTTGCACGGGCGGAATAGCTTGCGGCGGGGATGTCAATGGCGCGTGGAAGAGCGGTGATTCTTCTTGCTATTGTTGGTTCTGGCGATTCTCATGCACATGGCCTACGCCCCGTGTGTGCAGGCGATGCTGCGAACGTGACGCCCAGCCTGCCTGCGTTGCTTCTCCTCTCCGCCTTGCCAAGGGCAGGGCCGTATCCAGCGCAATGTAGCACGCGCCACATTTTTGGTTGGGTCCCAGGACGCTTTGCGCTTCGCTTTTGCGCGTTCGGTCAACTCCACTTCCAACCGCAGCTTGCTTGCTGCGAGCAAGGACTAAATTGCCACAACCTTCACATAGCGCGCATCGCGATACGCGACAACACCCTCGAGAGATGCATTGCTATCAGCCAAGCCGACTTGGGTGCAGTGACCTGAATGTACGGCTACCGCGGTCAACTTCTTCACATTGACGCTACAGCCTGTTCGTCTACTGAATGCATTGCTCTAAATTCTATCAACCTGACTCGTAGTTCAGGACGTAAACGGTGGGCACCAGTGCCAAGGAATCTGTGCTGAGCGCAAACTCAGCACCTTTGTGGTCGTGATTCATGAGGTTCTTGTTCCTGTTCAAAAACATCGACAAGTCCTTGTTGTTTTGCTCCAACACCGACACCATCGACTCGTTCGACGAGTTCCTCGAGAGCGGCTTCGCGAGGTTCGCCGTAGTGTTTTGGATCTCCATGAGCTTCTGCTGCTGCGCCATGATCTGATTTTGCAACCGCAAGTAGCTCTCGTGCTCGTCCTGGTGCGGCGACGTGGGTCCGGCAACCGCACCAAGCGACTCGGGCGATCCGGGCGATTTCGTGGTGGAAGATACCAGATCGGTCTCCGAGAGGGGCGAGCCCGGCGAGGCCGCGGCCGGGGCGGCGGAGGCAATGCCCTCGACAAAGCCGGTTTCGAACGGGTTCTTGTTCTGCTCGGAGGGCGATTGGACCTTGGGCGTAAAGATGCCGTTGAGACTCTGTGGCTGGATCTTGCTCATCGACAACTTCGACGACAAGAGGCTGCTGAGGTTCAACTGCATGCCATTGTTCTCGTCGAGGTTGACGACGCTCTGCGGCGTGGCAGCCTGCTCGGCCCGATCTCTCGCAGCCAACTTTTCTTCAATAAACTGGAATCTCTTCTTGTGGTGGCTGCCAAACTTGAGCAAGTCGTACAAATCGGTCGTCCAGTTGATAAAGTCCGCCTCTCCGTGGCACTTGAAAGTGAACTTCTGGGACCCATTGGACACCTTGGTCAAGACAAACTTGAACTCCTTGTCGTTCTTCACCAAGATCTTGTAGTCATTGAGGTTGTAGGACTTGGTGGGCGTGTCGTCATGGCCAACAACACCGCCAACCTTGCCCTTTGTCTTCTTCTTGTGTGGCGGAGAAGTGGACTTCTTGTCGCTGTTCTTGTCGTCAACGCGAAATTCGTGCAAAAAGTTTGCCGTCAACAAGTAGAACGACGATACGTAGGACTTCAACAACTTCTGCTTCTTGTACATGTAGCCGCAGCGCAAGCACTTGCTGTGGACGGAGTTTGCGTGCGGAATCACCACGTCCTTGAAGGACCGAGTCATTCTCTTTGGACTGTTCTCGGTGCTGTCATAAATGTTCAAAAAGTGGGGGTTGTGGGACATAAAGTACTGCCACTCATACTGCAGCAGCTGGAGCTTGCTCTTCAACGTCACGCCCAAATTGACGGCGCAGTTTTCGAGGGAGGACGCGTAGACCGCCTCGGTGGAGGTTGCACGGATCAACTTCTCGTTGGCCGCGGTCAACTCCTTAACCACGTAGTTGAGCAAGTCGCTGGAGATGCTCTGCAAGTTCACGTACGACGCAAAGATGTAGTTTTCGTGGATCAACTGGGTCTTGAGCTGGTAGTCGAGGCGCAACTTCGTGAGGAACGGGTCGTTCAAGATGGCCACGTCCTCCTCGTCCTCCTGGCTCTGCCTGATGAACGGCTTGTCGCTCGAGTACTTGTGCACCGCCAGAATGAAGGTGTTGAGCACGGCTCCGGTCTTGGACACCTCCTTGACCAAAGTTGGGTTGGCGAAGGACTCGTTCTTCAACGAGGACCTGATCTCCTTGATCTTGATGCTGAGGTTCTTCTGCACGTGCTCAAGCTTGCCAATGACCTTCTGCATCTCGCGGCACAACCTGGTCTGCGAGTTGAAGGCATTGAAGTGGTGGTTCACCACGCACTGCCCCATGTTCATCACCATGGAGTTTGGCGGGAAGTACGTGGAGTCGATGGTAATGTCCAGTTTCGGGGCGAGCAGCGCGGCTAGGAGGGACGCCGGGGGCGACGTGGTGGAGCCCGGAAACTTGGTGCCGGTGGGCGACTTTGCCGGCGTGGCCGTTTTCGGCGCCGGAACCTTCAGCGGCGCCGACGGGGACGTGGACGATTCGGACGCCAACGTGGACGAGCTGCCCGTTCTGCGGTGGGCAAACGTCTGGTTCTTGAAGAACAGCGACGCGGACTTCGTCTTGGGCAACCCGGGCCGCTTGCCGTCCACGGTGTTGGAGTGGGTCGGGGCCAAGGCCAAGCCCTTGCCGTCGGGCTTTGGCGCGGGCTGCTGAGCCGGCGCCTGGCCGGACAGATGCTGCTCGATTTCGGAGAGGCAGCGGTAGGGCAAGTCGCGGAAGCCCGGGAACTGGGCGGAGCCGATCAACTGCAAGTTCAAGTTCAGCTCGAACTCCTTGGCCATGACCAAGTCCTTGAGGTACGCCACGAGCGCGGCGACAAAGTGTTTCCACACCTTGAAGTAGTTGACCAAGTGGTCGATGGGCTTGGCGTCGTGCGGCGGCACCTCCATGTAGAAGGGCAGCCGGCGGTCCGTCGAGGGCAAGATGGACTCGTTCATGACGTGTAGCCGTTGGGGAGGTATAGTTGGTGGAGTGCTGCAGTTGGTGGAGTGTTGTGGTTGGTGGAGTGTTGTAGTTGGTGGAGTGTTATAGTTGGGTGGATGGATGGTTGGGTGATGGGTGGCTGATCTAATAGGGGAATCTATAAGGTCTAGGTCGATCTAGCGTCGGATAGCACGGCGGATCGAGAGCAGGGTCGCTGGCAACGGCGACTGGACACACCGGGAGACTCACCTAGGAAGAACGTGTCGGTGGTGAAAAACGCGGGCCCGGCGCAGATAAGGTGCTCGCGAGATGCCGCTTAAAATAGGTGCCGCGGGGCGGGAAAAGCCTTGCAGCCGGCCCCACCGCGCGCAAATGGGCAGCAAACAAGGCGCCGTAATGTGCGCACCCCGCCGGAGCGTGCCGCCGGCTCCGCGCCTGGTGCTCTGGTGATGCGCACCTGGCCCATGCAGCAGGCACGAAATAAGCCTGTGTGCCGATTGATCCGTGGTTAGGAGTACAAATTTTCCGCCCGGTGCCTGTGGCGGCGTTGCTCGGTGCCGCTGCCCGGCTCCCCAGCTCCGCCACATCACTAGGTGGTGGCCGGGAGGCGCCTCCTGTCGCTATTTCCGGAAGCACTGCGCTTCCTTGCAGTGCGCGTAGTGCGCGGTGGGCCAGACCGGCACCAGGCGCACCGGCACCGCGTCGCTTATCCCCGCCGGGCCAGAGGCGCCGTTGGCGCCAGCCGGCAGGCAACGGTGCTGCGGTGTGCACCGCGCCCGCTTGGCTCTGCACCACTGCACCGCCTGCTGCGGCTCCCTGCCGCACACCGTGTACCTGGAACATTTGCACCCATTTCCACAAGCGTGGGTGGCTGTTGTAGAGTGGTTGCAAGTACACCGTGGGCGCCGGGGACTGCGTTGCAACTGCCGTTCTATCGGGGTGGCTATTCGCTCGATTCGTTGCTACTACAGTGCAACTTTGAAGCACGGCTAGTACGTAGGCTCAGTAGTTGATACGGTTGGTCTGCTGGGTGGCACGAGCGTCAGCAGACAGCCCGTGGGCCGACCCAGTGGCCCACGACAAACACTGTCAACACCGTGACGAACGGTCGCTCAAGATTTCCCGTCGGCCGGGCAAGTCTTGCGGCAGATTGCAAAATGTTAGGCCAACCACCGGCGAGAAACTGGGACCCGCGAGGGACCCGCTGCCGTCGAAGCATGTACAAGTCTGCCTGACGCCCTTTGGTCTGGCAGAGCACACTGCTGCCGCGGGGCCGCTCTTTTATTCTTCTCCAGAGCCACTTCTGCTCGGCACTGTAACTATGGCTCTCACGCCAAACTTATTCTTTGACGCTGAGTTCGACTCGATTCTCCAGAAACACTATCCCTCGCAGAACCTCCCGGAACTAGAGCCGCTGTACCCCGACGAGTCAGCTCACCGCCTCCTGACCTCCACCTCCGAACCAAAAACACCCGCGTCCTTGAAGCTGGTCTTTTTGCCAGGCACCGATCCCATGGTTTCCAACAAGGAGTTTTTCGGCGAAGACCCAGATTCGGAGGTGTTCGAGGTGCTCATGCCGTTCAAGGTGCAGCTGCAGAATGCCTTGCTCATCCACCGCAACGTGGTGGAAACCGTCAGGCGCGAGCAGCAGGTGGAGAATGCCTTTTGCGCCAGCGAGGCCGACGGCACGTTTTGCATTCCCCGTTTGCGCCGCCGCAGAAAGCCCAGGGAGAGCGAGTGGAAACCGGAATCCGTGTACAAAACCTATGTCGACTGCAAGCCCGTATTCTTTGACAAGAGCAACTATCAGGATCACGTTCCGCACACTTCGTGCTTTGGCAAGATCAACATGCGAATACCCAAGGCCTGGTCTCGTGGGCCAAACAAGCCAAAGAAGCGGAAGCGGCAAACACTGCGGGCAGAGGTTCCGCCAGCGGCGCACACCACGCCGCTAAAAAGTGCCAACCTCTCACATTTCAGCCCGTTATATCTTAGCCAGGCACAGCCTGTGGTGGAGCTGCGACAGGGTTTCCCGCACCCGTCCCATGGCATGAACTATGCAATGAACAACTCGTTTGCTGCAGCGGCACCGGATTTCACTGGCTGGAACCAAATGCTTCAGCACCAGGCATTTTTCCCAGACCCGACGGTGGGCAGCGAACTGGCTCCGGCTACCCGCAACGTGGATGAGCGCGCTGTGGACCAGTTAATGGACGACCTTCTCAACAATAGCTGAGCTTCTGCCCCTGCGTTCCCGCGCCAAAAGCTCCTGCTTTAAGGCCAAGCCCCACCGGTACCCGGTGATTTTGTCGTCGGACGTGAGCACTCGGTGACAGGGCACCAAAAGTGCAATCTTGTTGGCTGCACATGCACCGCCCAACACGCGTGCAGCATTGGGCTTGCCCAAGTCCCGGGCGACTTTAGAATACGACGATGTCTCGCCAACGGGGATCTTGTTGACCAAGTATTCCCACGCCTGGTGCTGCAACGGCGTGCCGAATATGTATTTATAGCGCAACTTGGACCTGACCCTGTCAATTTGGCCAGGGTCCTCCAACGCGGTTGCGAGCTGGCTTTTAGCCGCGTCGCTTTCCTTGTTGGTCACCGCTTCTGTGCCGGGTTTCAACTGGTAATTTTTCTTCACGCTGTGGAAGTCCTTTTTAACAATGTCAACCAACTTGTTCCACTTTCCTAGTGAGATGTAGTAGATTGTAGCCTGCTTGTCCAAGACAACCAACGCATCGGCAAGCAGCAGAGGCACGTGCCAGTAGAAAAGGGTTTGCATGATTGCCGAGTGAAACTACCTACGGAGGCTTGGTGCCTATTATATCACTAATTAGCACCCGTTGCTTGCAAACTACCGTGTGCAGTCGCGTGAGTAAGTTCGATTCACATCGAACGCAACGCGAAAAAAATACTGACTCCTGCGCGATTCGAACGCGCGCATCTTACGATAACAGAACTTGAGTCTGCCGCCTTAGACCGCTCGGCCAAAGAGCCATTTGATAGAATGAAGAAAGGGGTGGTTTACCATGTCAGTTTCTGCTCAAGCAAAGTATCGTGTTCCGTCTGTGGGCTCATCCCGCCGTTCCTTTTAAGCGACTGTTTGCGATTACTAGGGTTGATACGAACAGTATACATACAGGATATATCAACAAGCTCTCCATCGGTCTTCACTCGGTGCGGCTGCAACATGGCACCGGCAGCAATAAATTCACGGTATGGTAATGGTCCATTGATCAACCCTCTGCAATCGTTTATTACTGCGTTCAAATGGTAAGAGATGCCTTCTGTTGCCCAATCGTTCACACTGCCTCTATCAGCCAATGAAGTACTGGCCGAACCCAAAGAGCCATTCACTCCAATTGACTGCCGAATACCTTACCGTCCACTCATTCTAGTCTTCCCCTCTCCGTGATTATCTACTCCGCCTACGTCATGGATCCCCATACTAATGTCCCCATACTGCGCGCAGCAACTATACCGGCAGCAATCTAGCAGCAGTTAAATTACAGATTGCAAACTACTCTTCACCACCATGACACTCACCAACCCAAATCTTGAGGGCTACTACGTCACCCGTGGCATGTGGCTCTACTTCTACAACCCACTGAAAAAAACGTTTGTCGCTCCGCATAGGTGCAGCGGCTGCTACAACGATGACCGCTTTGTGGTGTGGGCCGTCTCTGTGGCCGCACAGGCCGTCGTGGACGGTGCCAGAATCTACCCTGAGCTTACGCCCTTGGTCGGCCCTGCAATTGACACGTTCCAGAAGTACAAGAACAATCACGTCAAGGGATACTCTGCTGCGGAGAATGGTGGAAACGACACCGACATCTACTACGACGACGACGCCCAGGTTGCCAGTGCGATCATCACAGCGTACGAGGTCACGGGCGACAAGAGATTCTTGGACCTGGGCCGCGAGTTGGTCCGCTTTTTGATGGGTGGCTGGGATGAGGATATCGGCGGTGTCAAGTGGCACGTCTCCAAGACCTACGTCAACGCGTGCACCACGGCTGAGGTTGCTAAGGCGTGCTTGCAGATCTCCAAGTTCCTCCCGGATGAGGCCCATGTCTACGTGGACTTTGCTGCCAAGTGTGTGGACTGGCAGATCAAGACTCTTCAGGACCCCGGTGACAAGTGTATCAAGGACGGCATCCAGCCCAAGGACGGCAAGATTGACGAGGTGAAGCTTACCTACAACACGGGAACTACGTTGTCTGCTGCTTCCATGTTGTACCAGATCACAAAGGATCAAAAGTGGAAGCAAATCGCTGATGACTTGGCCAACGCTGCGATCAACAGAAACTCCCCATTCTACGACCGTGACTACGACAACGGACACAGATACTGGCGTGACCCCTCCTACTGGACTCAGTTGATCATCGAGGGCTTGGCCGACTACTTGTTGTACGTGGGCCAAGATGTGCCAGAGGACTTGCCTGGCAGAATCAAGGAGGAGACCAAGCGTCACTTGGAGATGTTCTACAAGTACGCGAAGGACCCTAAGGACGGCTTGTACATCCAGACGTTCGAGCCCAACCGCACGTACCCAGAGTTTTACGAGAAGTACTACAAGGAAGAGTTTGGTGGTAAGAAGGGCCAAGCAATGAGAGACGACGACAAAACGGGTGACGGCAAGCCACAAAAGTGTTTGATGGGGCTCGGGTCAGCTGCGAGAGTGTTCTACCAGGGCGCTAGGATCTGCCCTGACATCTAATTAGACAACAAACTCTAACTTTTATGTTCTATTATACACGAAGCAATCTATATTCTGAAGCGGGCCGCCTCAAACGCTGCCGTCGTTGGCAATGCAAACGCCTCTCTCTCCACCACGGCAATCTCGTTCTCACTCCAGTCCAACACCTTCAAGATCGGACGGTATTTTTGGGTCATCCAGTAGTTGTTCTTGCTCTTTCCGTTCGCCGTGAACTCCTTCTCGTCGTCGTTCTCTTGTTCTCTCTTCTCGGTAGCGCGAGTGATTTCCTCGTCAAGCGTCCCATCCTCTTCGAGCTTCCCGTTGTGCTCCTCAGTGGCAAGAATACTCAAACCATCTCTAGTTCTCTTCTTCGCCTGCTTTTGAATGTGCTTGGAAAACTCAACGTTGGCAGAAAGGTCGAAGAACGCCAACCACTGGCCACCATATACCCACAATCTCTTGTTCTGCGTGAACATGCCTTGAGGCTTGTCGTCGGTTTTAAGGAAAGCAGTAGGCAAATTCTCGCTGTTCTTCTGGGACCAGGCGGTCAAGAGGTTTGCACTGTCCTTGGCGATGTTCAACTCAAACACCTTGTTCTCCTCTGTGAGCACAACGACGGTGTCGTCTTCCGTGGTGGTCAACAGATGCACTGGATTAGAAAGCGTCGTCAAAAGGTACCCCTCCTCCCCGTTGAGAGGTAGCACTTCTATGCTGTTGTTATATCTGGCCACAATAATACTTGTGGAATCTTTTGCAATGCAGATGCTGTGGATGGAGTTGAAGTACTCGAATCCAGCTTTGATGGCATTTCCCTCCTTTGCCACACACTCCACCTCATCTTCCAAATCGATGGATTGGTTTGAAATGCTAAACTTGTAAATTTCGTCCTCTGGGGTGTGGACTAAAAGGCGGCTTTCGTCATAGATCAACACTCTTCTAGCGCCACTGACGATAGAGTCAAAGTTGGAGTCCCTGATCTTCTGCACCTTCAATTTTTGGTTTTCTTCTGTCAACTGGAACACCTTGACGGAGTTCAAGGTGGACACGGCCATGAACGAAGCGCTTTCGCCGCTTTCGCCAATGGTGACCGAAGTGATGTTGTCCTCATCTGCCAAGGTCAACTTCGACACCAACTTGTGTCTGTCATCAGCAAGTCTCCAGACCTTAACGGTCTGGTCCTGGAACAATGCAATTAGGTTCGAAGATGGACACGCCGTGATGTTGGACTGCTGCTGGTCCAAAATGATCTTCTTGTATGGACCCTGGTGGAAGCTCTCAACGGACTGAACAATGATGGAACGCTCCACACCTCCCGAGACCAAAAAGTTGTGGGCCTTGCTCTCGAACAAAGAGAGCGAGCGCACATCGTTCAGGTGCAAGAGCCTGTTGTAGTTGTGGATCCACTTGGACTTTTTCTTGGACTTGTGGTCCAACCACGAGTACTGGTGGATCTTTCTGTCGATACCCGCAGAGAAGATCTTCTCGCCAGTGGCATCCTTCACCAAGGCCAACACATCTGCCTCGTGCACGGTGAAGTTCTGCATCAACGAGAAGGTTTCAATGTCCCAGAACTTCACGGAACCGGTGGAGTCACCAGTGACGAACTGGCCACGAGTGGTCAACGCAGCCACCGACCACACCAACGTGGACTCGGTCTGCAGCTTGTCCACCTTCATCGAGCCGACAATTCTGCCCTTGGAGTCGCCCTTCGTAGCCCAGCAGCGCACTCTGCCGTCCGCACAGCCTCCGATCACCATGTCGTCGCCGTACCAGCTGAGCCCCAAGACTCTCTGCTCTTGTCTCTGGCAAATGGAGCTGAACTCCATCACACCGCTTCCGCCGGAAATGTCAATGAGCACGACACTGCCGTCGTCACAGCCAACAGCCAAACGGTCGCCAGATGCACTGGCATCAATACACCAGATCACGCCGGCGTTGCAGTTCAAGTTGGCTCTAGGTCTTCCAGTCTTCAAGTCCCATTCTGTGATATAAGTGGAGCTCCCGATGGAGAAGAGACGTGGGAGCTCACCTGCGGCATGCGCCCAAACCAACCCTTCGACTGTGCGCCCCCGCGCGCCCGGTAGCGTTGTTTCGTGGGTCCAATTGTGACGCGGGTTCCAAATTTCAATGTCTCCATTCGATCTGCCCACCGCGAGGCGTAGGCCATGCGGAGCGGCGCCCGAGGTATCGCTGGCATGGGAGAAAGCCAGCGCAGTGATCGTGTGGGGCGTGTAGTCCACGAATCTGCACCTGTGGATATCCATGGTGAAGAAGTTGGTGAGGTGGGATGGAGATGAGGCTGCACAGATTTTTCTAGGTGTGCACGTGACCGCATCACCGGTAGTACTACAAAGATGATGAAGATAGATCAGAAGGGAGTTAATCAAGAAGATAATGGCACTACAGTCATTCAGCTTTGTGGCCTCCGATACTCTTCTGACATTCTTTGGTGTTCTGGGGCAAAAACATGGTCAAGTAACTTTTGCAGCCTAGCTCTGCTACTACTGCAAAATGAGTCTCAGCATCACAGCAAAGCTTTCAAAGCAATTCTCATAGTCGCTTTGAGACGTTGGGTGGATGAGCATCTCATAGAGTTCCTGTTGGAGATCTTGAATGCGATGGGCATGCATGGGTGTTTCATAGGTACACAGCTGGGCTAAGCAGGACCACGACCAGGACCTACTTGGTCACCTCTTAGTCCATAGCGAGCATATTGTTCCTTTCTTTAAGTTCTACAGTTTCCCTGCTGAGAATACGCAAGGTCATGACTAGTACATAGCTTGTCGAACGCTGACAGCGCGTAGCAAACCAATACATATCACCCTTCGCCTAGCTATGAGCAGGTTCACCTCTCAAAACGGACTATTTCACTCATGGATGTTGCTTAACGCATTGCTTGTTGTCTAAACATTAGTATGGGTTCTCCTGAAAAATACTTCATCTAGGTGTTGGTTAATTTCATCTAGCGATCTAAGACATTGTAAACGATCACTTCATGACGATAACGCATAATTATTTAATCACAGTATTATGGTTGAACATACATTGAGAAGAAGAGTGGTGCTAATTTTTCAAAACGCACCAGCATCGCTTTATATATGTATGCACTACTGTAGGGCTGCCCATACTTTAGGGCCAAACAAACTTTATGGACTTAGGCTTCAAGACGTCTTGAAAGTTCATATGCCCACTTCTGGAGCAAATCCAACTTGCTCAATTGCTCCTCTTCCTCCTCTTCTGCCTCTGCATGCGCTAAACTCACTGCTGATCCCAAGATTCCAGCTCTTGTGTTGGCATCAGCGACGTCATTCTCTTGAACCTCTTTATCACTGGATTCTTTGCTAACTTCTTGCTGCTCTGAGTAGACCTGGTCGATCTGCGTAAGCTGCTTGGCTGTTTTTGTCGCAAGAGCGCTGTGGACATATTGGAACCACTCCTCCTCATCGATGTTTGGGTCCAACTGGTCAAGAGAGTTGCAGAAAAGTAGCTCGTACAAATTCAGCTTCTCTTGTGTGAAAGACTCATCGGCTGGCTCTATCCAGTTTCTCCCGTCAGGGTCTGCATCATCCGTGTCGGGTGCATCATCAACCTCCATAGGTGTCAGCACCACTCCACTTGAATTTGACCATTTGCCATTGAATGACATCTCATATAGAATACGCAAATTTCCCTTGACTGTCTTTGCATCGAGGGTCAGGGCAAAGGGCGAGGTAGAGCCGGGACCAGAAACCTCGACATATCTGTCGACAAAGTCTAGCTTCAAGTCCGGGCCCATTCCGCTGTTAGCCATACCGACTATGATTTTCTCCAACTCATCCTCGCCCGAGAAAAATAACTTCCTAACGAGGAAATCGAATCGAAGCGTGCGATATGCCTCCAAGTACTTTAGGAGCACTCTTACTTTAAGGTTGTGGAGAATCTGCACCACGGAGTTTTGGTAAATTTGGTCATCGTTGAGAGGATCGTTCTCCTCCTTGATCCGCTCAATCACTTCAAGAAAGCCACTGAGGTCCTGACTCTCGTAAGTTTTCACCATATCTATCAAGTTGCGGTATTCTGGTAGCTGAGTGTACGACTGAGTTTCGTGAGACTCAAATGGGTTCACCTCGCTTTCGGTGAGTAATGAGCAGAGACTGAGGTGTTTGAGAACCTTCTTCTTCGATAACGAGCCGGCTTCGTCGTAACTCTTAAAGCACTCGTAGAATTCCACTCTTGCTTTCTCGTAATTTTTGCGGTAAAACTGAAGAGTGGCTCCGCATTCCTTGATCACGCCCATCACTCTAGGATGCGTTATGGCTGCGGATACCAGTGCGCTCTTTTTGTAGAGCAGGCTGAGCTTGTTGAAATCGAATTGAGTCTTTGTTGCGAACTCTATCTCTGCTGCAATCACCACTAGCGCGTATGAGTTGCGGGTCAGCTCGGAGACAGTCTCGAGTTTCTCGTTGATGGCCTCTATTAGACTGCGACACTCTTCCAATTCGTTGTTCTCTAGTAAATTGTGAAGCCTGTTGATGTTGATGCGAAGCCAGAGCCTGTGGCCGGAGGCACCGGACACGAGTGAATCGTGTAGATGTGAGACAATGACGTCGTACATCTTGGTGACAAACTGGCTATTAGGCGAAGCCGAGTATCGGCTCAAAAGCTTGCTGATAGACTCCTCGGCATAGTTGCCATTGAGCCTTGGTAGTAGCCTAATGAGCTCACCTATGTATTGCAACACCGACTCATACTCCTGTCGTTGGTAGCTGATCTTTGCTAGTTGCTTGTAGCTCTTGAAGATCCACTCACTATTCTCCTCTTGATCCGAGGACGACACGAGAGCGAGGAATTTCTCGACTGCGGCATCACTCGATTCCTCTTTGAGCCCTTTGGCATAGTAATATTGGTTGGCCTGCAATGTTAGAATCTGTGGAGCACTTTTCTTGCAAGAGCACATACTGCAGAGTCCTGCTGATCAGCGGAATCCATTCTGACCTCGTCTTCATCTTCATCCTCAAACTCGAACTCGTATGACTCCTCGGAGAGGAAGTCATCTTCGTCAGACATGTCTATCAGCGACGTTGGTGTATCTATCAGATAGGCTTCTATGTTGTATGCAGCACGCAATAGCGTAGCTCTCACACCGAAAGATCGAATTTGAAGGAAGAGTATGGTATGGAATACCTTTAAAGGCAGTTGGATATTTTCGTCTCTTGCAAGCACAAGTTTTTTAATTGGGTGCTTTACAGTGTTTGTGTATTAAGTAAAATTCTTTCCCAATACAATTATTTTTGCAATTCTGAAGCGATCCGATTCGCGATTTGAGAATGAGAAAACCCCATAAAACAAGAAAAACGGTGTACAGGCTGAAACATATCATGTACTTAATAACTTGGAAACTACGGAGTATCTCTTATTCCAATAGTTGATGCTGGCTCTCATATGTTGAAAAGAAGGGACATGAGAGATCCTTGTCGGTTAAACCTGCAAGAAGCTCGTATGGCGCAGTGGTAGCGCAGCAGATTGCAAATCTGGAGGTCCTTAGTTCGAACCTGAGTGCGAGCTTCCTTTTTTGCAAATGCTGACAGCACGCAACTACATCAATTTAACAGCGCATACTAGCAAAGGTTCTATATTTTATTTGCTTTCCCATTGTGCTCGATGCAAATGCATCATCTTAGTGCACGAGAGGATTAGAGCCAACAACGCAACTTCTACTATGAACTCGCAGCAATATATCAATGATCGTACCTTACACAATCTGCACCAGGTACAAGACGAAGGGCTCGTAGTCAGAGTCCACCAAGGAAGCGTACTCATGCAAATTGCTCTTCTCGGAGAAGCCGTCACCACCCAAGTAGCCGAACTTAGCAATCAACTCTTTCTTGGCCTTGTCGATGCCGCTGGAGCTGCCTCCGTCGAACTTGATCGCGTAGGAGTCAAACTGTGGGGGCAAGCCGTATCTCAACACGGACTCGACGTATATGCGGATGGCCTTGATGTGGAACCAGCCCGAGAAGATTTCCGAGTATGCGGTGTTGACTAAGCGAATCAAGTCGTTCTTCGATTTGGTCTCTGTGGCCTTGGTCAAGTCGAACTCCTTTCTCAACTCGTTCAAGTTCTCCTCGGAGTACACAAAGTCCGTTCTAGGGTGCCACTTGTGCTCTCTGGCCGCGGCGATAAACTCCTGCTGGTACTTCTTGAACAACGTCACCGTGTACAACAGGTACTCGCTGTCCTTCGAGATCACCTGGGCGCTTCTGGGGATGACGAACTCGGTGAGGGTCTCGTAGGACTTCTCAAAGTCGGACACGAGGGACTTGGGCACGGCAATCAACACGGTGGTCAAGTGCTCGGAGTCCAAGACAAAGTGGTCGGGGCGCACGATGTCGTGCAAGGACTTGATGGACAAGTCGCCGTTTCTCTTTCTGTCCGCGGCCAAGAAGTTGGACTTGGCCGTCTGGTACAGCTGGTACGCCTGTCTGACGTCATTGTCCAACGAGAGCGCCTCGCTGCTGATGAGGTCGACCAAGTCCTTGATGGACTTGTCCAAGCGGTACTTGGACGTGTTCCAGGCGAACTTCTCCACGAAAGCGGCGGCGGGTCTCTTGTTGACCAATCTGGTTTCGCTGGGCAGCTTGTTGGGCTCGACGGAGTCAATCACGTCGGCCACCTTGGACACGGACGCGGCCAACGTGGAGTCCAACTTGGCAAGCTCCTCGGAGAGCTGCACCAACGAGTCCAAGGTTTTTATCTGGAAGTCTGGCAACTTGAACTCGCTGAGCGGCTGCTTGCCCAGATTCAACGTGCGTTCCAAGAACGTGTGTGCGTTCGCCGATTGCGGCAACGAGACCATGAGGTACTGAGTCGAAGCTTCCATGGTGGGCGAATTGGGGGAGCTCGCGCAGCGGTGGGTAATAATGTTAGCTAGGGTGGGTGAGAGTTATCGATAGCATGGGGTACGGGTGTGGCTGGGGCCACGGACTCGCCTTATTGCACCACCGTGTGGGCGCTACAGTGGCGGTAGAATGGATGGGGATGTAGCCAATCGATTTGCTCGGGCATCTTATGTCAAGTTGCGAGTTGTGGGCGTTTTTCGCCGGTTTGGTTGCTGCTGAGACCGAACCTTGACCGACGGACCTAAGATATGGCAACATGTCAAGTGACAGAGTAGCCATATGACAGAAGAATAAGCACTACAGAGCAGTTATCACTGCAGAAGGATCAACGTTGCTGAGCAAATGTTGTGAGAGGATTGCGTTGTAGTGTGCTTTCCTATGGAGTATCGCACTCATGTTGCCCCAGCCCATACTGACAACACGCAATATCCTGGACAGCTCAACGGAGATAATATCGCCAATTCAGATCTCTTCCGGGACGGACGATTGCCACAATGTAACTGTAGTGGGGCAGATCCGCATGATGCGGTGCATTGATTGCTTCGTAGCAGTCTAGCGAGCGACAACAAGACAAAAAGAAAGCACAAGAGCCCAAACCGACAACTACCCACACACGGTGCGCCACGACGAGTTCCGTCCAATGATTCTCGACCGCTGTCGATGGAGGCTGCAACTCCACCTCAGCTACCATCCTGCACCCGCATAGGCGATGCCATAGGTGCATTTTTTCCACTACAACCAATCTGCCCCAAACGTCATGACAAACTCGCTCGAGGTATGTGCCTTGCGGCAGCCCGCCTAAGTGCGAAGTCTGCTCTTCATAGTGCCCGCTCCTCGGCGGACGTGGGCCGCACGCCGTGCAACTACTAACCAGCAGGAGAGGTTGAAGACGCATTCCACAGCGTTTGACGGGTTGTTGTCGCTAATCCCGGCCAAATACTACTACGACGACGCCACGCAGGACCAGTGGCAGCAGACGAAGAAGCTGAAGAAGGACGTGTCCAAGGACCGCGCCGCCAAGTTGGACCCCGATGCCCCGGCGTCTGCCGATGGCTACAGCAACGGCGGAGCCAGTGCCAAAGACGTCATGGACAACCGCTCCAAAACGGCCAAGAAGGTCGCGATACCCGGCAAGCCCGAGCCCAAGCCTGCGGCTGTTATCGAGGCGAAACCCGAGGTGGACCTCGTCGCCAGCCAGATGGTGTTTGACGATGAGGGAAACGAGGTTGGTGCCGAGCAGGCGCCCAGCACAACGAACTTCAAGAAGGGCAAGGCCGGCAAGGCCGGCAAGCCCGCGCTCTCTGCCGAGGAGCAGGAGGAGCGCATGCAGCGAAGAGCCGAGTTGAAGGCGAAGTTGGCCAGCAAGATCGATGTGTTGCGTGAGAAGCGCAAGGCGCCCGGCACGAAACACGGCGGGCCAGTCAAGATGCGCGAGCAGATTCTTGCCGAGCGCAAGAGGAAGCAGGAGCTTCGGAGACAGGAGAAGCTCAAGAGAAAGAGAGAGCAAGATGACGACGAGGACGCCGGCGAGGCCGAGGCCAAGTCCGAGCCCGAAGAAGAGGACGAGGAGGACGAGGAGAGAGAGGGCACGTTTCTCTTTGGCAACATCCAGTTCAAGGACGGCACGCGCATGACGTCGGACTTGAGCAAGGTGAGAAACGGCGTGGACCACAAGAAGAAGAAGGGTCCCGCGAACAACGACATCAAGGCGCACTTGTTGAAGCTCGAGGCCAAGAGACGCAAGTTGGACCAGCTAACGCCCGAGGAGCGCAAGAAGCAGGAGGAGAAGGACCAGTGGAGCAGTCTCATGAACCAGGCCGAGGGCGTCAAGGTGAAGGACGACGAGAAGCTCTTGAAGAAGGCGTTGAAGAGAAAGGAGAAGCAGAAGCTCAAGAGCGAGATCGAGTGGAAGGAGCGCAAGCAGGTGGTGAAGGACACGATAGCAGCACGCCAGAAGCGCAGAGAGGCCAACTTGAAGGCCAGAAGAGACAACAAGGGCAAGAAGGGCAAGAACCAGCCGCGGTTGAAGAAGTTTTCCGGGGTGGTGAAGAAGAGCGCGGGCGGCAAGGACGCGAAGAAAAGGGCCGGCTTCGAGGGCAACGCCAAGTCCAAGGGCAAGCTGAAGAAATAGCATGTAATATAAGATACGACGACTGTGAGTTGCAAATAGTGCGGCCCATCTATTATTGCGGACCGAGGTATCTACGCGCGCCGCAGCAAAATCACCTGGGAGCCCGGGCAGCTATCGCGCCTGCACAGTCTCCGGAGCAACACCGTCAACTTAACCCTAGAATGTCGGAGCCGAACAGCTACTACTCAAACATGGAAGCTTTTATCCCCAGCCAGGTTACCAGCGTGTTGGGCCACATCGATGGCGTACGTACTCACTGCCACTCTCCACTGACGCACTACTAACCTCAGCAAACTCAGGGCGTGCAAGTGTTGCACTTGTTTGAGCACCACACCGGTTTGCCCAGATCGTATGCCGTTATCGTTGCCGGCATTGTCTACCTCGTTTTGGTATTTTTAAACATCGCCGGCATTGGCGAGTTGTTGTCTAACATCGCCGGCTTTGTCGTGCCAGCCTACTACTCCTTGGTTGCTTTGGAAACGGCCTCCCCCGCCGACGACACCGCGTTGTTGACCTACTGGGTCGTTTTCGCGTTCTTGAACGTCATCGAGTTCTTCTCCGCGGCTATCTTGTACTGGGTCCCCTTCTACTTTTTGTTCAAGACGGTGTTCTTGATGTACATTGGTGTGCCTGCGTTTGGCGGTGCCGAGTTGATCTACCAGTCGGCCATCAAGCCCATTGCGCAGACCTACGTCACCAAGAGCCACGCCTCTTAAGTATAGCCCAACGAGCGAATTATGTGTATCTTTTGTACTTCCCTCTCAATGTATCAGCCTCCTTTGGCGCCACCTCACAACGTACTCTCGAACCCAGCAAAGTCAAACTGGTCCTCCGCAACGGAGCCATTCACATTGTACTTCAACTTCACCCGCAACTTCACCTTCGATCCGGCCTTGCCCACAATTTGCAACAGCTGCTTGATCACTTTGTTGGTCACCAACGAGTCCGTACCTGATGTCGTGGTAATGGTCAATTTCTGCGTCTTGGGGACCGCACAGAGCAATTGCACATGGTCAATCTGCTCCTGCGGCGAGGTGGATGTGATAATCACCTCCACTGTGGCCTTGCCGTCCAGGAAGGTTTCCGGGTTGAACAAAATGCGCAAGTGGTTGTTCTTGAATGCTTCAATGCCGTGGTAAGTCTCTGCAGGTGGCGCCGCCACAGCAGAGGTGCCCGAACCATTGAAAATGTCCACCAAACCATTGCTTGGTGCACCGCCTGAAGGCGCACTGGGCTGCGAACCAAAGATGTCGGATAAGAGATCGTTGTTGTCCTGTCCCTGTTGTGTGATCTGTTGCTGCGCAACGGGTGCGTCGTCGAGGAGGTTGAGCAAATCCTCAGTAGCATCCACAGCGGCAGATGTTGTACCGTGTGGCGCAGCCTTCGATTTTCCAGAACCTTGCAAGCTGAGAGTCTGCATCTCCTTCAAAGGTGGAGCAGGCATCTTGGCCAACAAGCCGCACTTCAACTTAGTGTCCTGGCCAAAGAGCTTTTGGTATTCGATTGCACGAGTTTGAATTTCGAGGTTGTTGTCGTAGCTCTTGGAATTGAGGATCAAGCGCAATTGCTCAATCGACTTTGGCTCCCGGAATTTTGTGGAGAACTTGATGACTGCAGTCAAAATATAGGTCGTCAACTGGACGGTTTCCGCTTCCGTGAAAGTGGTGTTGTTGATGAACTTGTCGACCAAGTCCAAAATGAGGTTTTCCGTGACCGTCTCGGACTTGCCGTCAACCTCGATGGTGGTGTTCAAAATGAGGTCCGCGTATTCACCCAAACTCCAAGTCGAAATCAATGCCAACCCGTACTGCGCTGGGTCTTCCAAACTGGACAGTAACAATTTACCAACCACATGCGTTTTCAACTCCCCATCGTTGCATCTAATGATATTAGCCAAAATGCTGGAGACAACGTCAGGCGTGACGTAGTTGCCCGAGACCTTCAACATGCGGATCAACGTGTCAAAGTGCCACTTTTCATTGGGCGCGAATTTCGCCGCAGCAATTGTCATTTGGGAGGTGATGTATGGCTTCAACTCATTGTCGGGACAGGATTCCAAGAACGTCAAGATTTCTCTGATCAAGACGCGGATGTTCTGCTCGTTGAGAATGGCAAAGGCCAACTCCAATGCTCTTCTGCGGATAGACACATCGCCGTCGGACAAACAGCTGACGATGGTGGCGCGGTGTCTCTGCACGGCCAACGGCTCGTAATTGATCACGGTGAGCAACATTTCGAGCGCGACATAGCGCGTGTTGTTGTCCTTTATCAGCAAGAACTTGCCCAACAAGTTGACACCCAACACGCGCAAGGACTGGTCGGACTTGATGGCGAAGATGGTCTTGATGCACTCGTACATGATGGCGTGCGCGGCGTTCTTGCCGCTGTCCAAGCTCAGCGCGCACTGGGTTAAAATGTCGTTCATCTCCTCGAGCTGCTGCGCGTTGCACAGCTCGTCGGTGGCTAGTATTCTCAAGGTATCGAGCAACGACACCTGCAAGAAAGGGTCTGTCACACCCGACACGTCGTAGTCGGGCATGTAGCCACTGGTGATGATGCGCTTCAAGTGGGCAATCAACTTGGAACTGGACTTCACCAACGCCGGGCGGAACTCGGGGCAGTGGGTGTAGATCGACTGCACCAAGCGGCACACACCCAACAAGATCAGCGGCGTCTTGTCGCCGAGCAACGCGGTCACGCGGGGCATGAACACCTCGCCCAAGTCCGGGTCTTTCTCCACGAGTTTGGCGGCCACGAGACACGCTTTTTTCTTCAAGTACACCGAGTTGCTTGTGGTCAAGATCTTGTCGACGTTGGCGTACAAGTCACGCGCGAGCTCTGGCAGGGCGATGTTGCCCAAGCAGCACAAGGCCAAGCCGACGATGAAGGTGTTGGGGTGCTGCATGTCGTTGTCCAACGAGTTGGTCAAGAGGGTCAACACCTCCTGGTTCTCGTCCAACAAGAGCATGGACAGCAAGTAGCCCAAGCGCTTGTCGGCAAAGCGCGGCGACACAAGGAGCTTGAGGCACTCGACCTGGCCGAAGTGCGTCTTTTCGCCCAAGATGTAGAGGTACAACAACTTGGAGATGTTGATGCGGCGGGTGGTTTGGTCCAAGTTCGGGTCCCTGAACAGCGTGCGGATGGCGGCGCTCTCCTTGCGCACCACCGTCCGCTCGTCCGCGATGGTCTTGGCCTTTCTCACCGCTTTCACGAACAGCTTGAGCGAGCCCATTGTTGATGTGCGGAGGCGAGGTGATCGCAGTGGCTAGGTGTTTATGTGAGGGTAGTGCGGGTGCCAAACACGTCTGGACGGACACCTGCCAACGTCGGCTGTGGGCCGGTGTCTCGGTGCCGATGTGGAAATGTATATTTCACTGTTTTGGAATTGTACGAGTTGCTGTCCTCCGAGCCGCTCTCACCCGGCTGCTTTCGTCCGCTCACTTTGGGTGCGAAATCAGACTCAGACTAGCCAATATCGGATGATCGTACGTATGATTTGAAGAGAGGTGCTTGGAGGCTCATTCTTGTTCATTGATAGCGACTTGAAACTGCTGAGTTGATTTCCGAGTTGTAGAAGCAAGAGTGGTCATTGCCCTCACCAACCCCATTGTCAATTCCAACTACATCATTTTCCATGCAACATTCAACATTCAGCATTCCTAACATTCTTTTTTCGTATAATCACTACTTCCCATCGCTCTACCTATCTAATTTCACAATCGTAATTCTATTATTGGCATCCAGTAACGACTCCATTAGTATCTCTCCACTGTGCACTCCACCATCTCCATCTATGCTGATCCAGCCAACCGCCAGAGTGACCCTCGTCACCGCCAAAGGCAACATCGACATCGAACTATATGCCAAGGAATTGCCGCAACTGTGCAGAGCGTTCCTTGAAAACTGCGTGAACAAAATATATGTCGGGCTCAAGTTCTCCACCATCGAAGACAACCTTGTCCAGCTGCTGAAGCTCGAGCTGCAGTCCAAGCTACGGCACGAATACCACTCGAGACTCAAGTTCGACTCTCGAGGCACAGTCGGGTTGTTGAACCATGAAAGCACCAACTACGCCAGTGCAGATGGCTTCTTCATCACGCTAAAACCGACCCCAGAGTTCAATGGCAACTCTGTATTGATCGGCAAGGTCGTGGGCGACTCTTTCTACAACGTGGTGAAGTTGCTGCAGGCAGAAAAGAAAGAAGATGGCGTGACGCCGTTGTTCCCGGTGGAGATAACTGATGTCTTGGTGTCGGAGAGATACTTCGATGATATCGTGACAGAACAACGAACCGAGGAAAGAAAGGTCAAGAAACAGAAAACTGCTGTCAAATTGTCGTATGACGATGAAGAGGAGGAAGAGGACGAGGGGTTTGTCATGAAGTCGGCACATGAACTATTGGCAAAAGAGCGAAAGAAGCCTAAGGCAGAAGAGGAGAAGAGGGTATCTCTGGACCAGAAACTAGACGCCAAGGAGAACAATGAAGTGGGGAAAGATGAAAAGCAGGAGGAAGAAGAGGACGAAGAGAAGCATGAAGAGGAAGAGAAAGACGAAAAACCAGAGGTTGAAGAGGAGGAGAAAGACGAAAAACCAGAGGATGAAGACGAAGGAGATGATGAGAGTGATGAGCGGGCCAAACGGGTCAGGGACCCCACGATAGACCCGTACGACAGGTTGCTCGACATGGCCGAAGACGACGTGGACTACGAGAAGCTTATGAAACACCAATTTGTATGTTCCAATTGATCTATCTATCCCCAGAACTATATAAAATTCAAGATGCAAAACGTCCGTAAGAAATGAAACACATAATCTATATCTCGTGTCACTCCTCGCACGTGAAGCCGGCAATGTTCGCATTGCCGTTTGGGAGTTCGTCGCAGTCCCGTTGGTCAAAAGTGGCGCCCTCGCGGAACCAAGGGTGCGCCAAGAGCGACTCGCAGTCGTAGCGCTCGTCAAGGTTGTACTTCAAGCACTTGCGAATCAAGTCGCAGGCAAGCTTGACGTTGTCGTCGTTCGGGTCGTACTTGTACTTCTCCTCAAGCACCTTCTCCAACGACCAGAATTTCAACGAGGCGATGGTCATCATCGAGGTGGGGCTGCTGAAAAACTTGCCAGCAAGTTCGCAGTTACTCAAGTACTTCTCCGAAGGGAACTCGCCCAATAACTCGATGATTTGTGCCAAGTGGTCCTCGTCCTTGTCGAACGACAGGCCGTCGTGGGGGTCGAAGAGGTAGTCGCCCGTGATGAGCTCAAAGATGAGACAGCCAATGGACCAGACGTCGGCCAGCGCGCCCCATGTCTTGTGCTTGAGAATGATCTCGGGCGCTCTGTACTGGCGGGTCTGGATGTGGTTGGTGAAGTGAAGGTTGGCGTAAGTTGCGTTGCCCAAGTCGGCCACCTTGACCTTGAAGTCGTCCTTTTCCAACGCACGCGCGGACATGGGCTGGGAGGGCAAGATCTGGAAGTGGGCATTGGGTTTCCATTTGCGCACCTCGTCGGACACCACGCCGTTGTAGGCGAGCAAGATGTTTTCCGGCTTCAAGTCGGTGTGGATGACGCCACGGCGGTGCATGTGGTTGACTGTGGAGAGCACCTGGAGGACAATCAGCTTGACTGTGTCGAACAGGAGGAGGTGGGCCGGGGTGGTTCTTTTCAAGGAGCGGGCCGCGTACTTTTCCGCCTTGTGCTTGTGTATCAAGTGGAGCATGTTTTCGCCCATGAGCTCAAAGACCATGGCGATGTGGGTGCCATTCTGGCCCGAGATTCTGAAGTCGTCTAGTAGGCGCACCACGCTGGAAGGCAGCTCGCCGACGCAGAGGCCAAAGTCCTCATCGTCCTGCTCCTGGAGCACCTTGAGGATGCGGATCTCGTCGCGCGCGGCCTCGGAGTAGTTGTTGCCCAGCTTGACGATCTTGATGGCAACGTGGTCGCCCGAGTCCAAGCACAGGCAGAGCCAGACGGTGGAGAAGTGCCCCCAGCCGAGCTTGCGGAGCACGCGGTAGCGGGCCACGTCGGAGTCGAAGACGTCGCCGATCTTGACCGGGTGGTAGCCGCCCATTCTGTAGTCGTGGGCGCTTTCCTCGGCGGAGGCCTCAAAGGCAACGTGGGCGGTGTCCGGGTCGGGCGCGGGCTTGTGGTCGCCATCAAAGTCCATGTGGGAGGTCATGTCGCTGTTCAGCAAGGAGATGCATTCTGTGGTGAAGGAGGCGTAGTGGTCCTGGGTGTGGTAGGTGTGGGTGTATGTTTTCAGCAGGGGCACGGCCAAGGAGTTGTTGTAGGAGGAGGAGTCCGAGTAGGAGGACGCGGAGTAGGAGGCGGCGAGGGTGGCGGCGCCCAAGTCGAGCAGCGAGTGGTCGGACGGGTTGTCGTAGGTGATGTTGACATGGTCCAAGTTGGCTGCGAGGGAGTCGATGCTGCGCTTCCAGGTGATCTTCTTCTTGATCAAGCCGCCCAAGTTGAAGCGGTTGGGCTTTTTGGGGAGCAGGGCGTCCTGCTTGCGGTTGATGATCATCATCGGAGGTGTGGCGGAGGGCCCGTGGGTGCAATCTTCGGCTTATACGGAGAGGCTAGCTGCGCGGGAGGCGGAGGGCAAGTCGGGCACTGCGCGGGGCGAGTTTTCTGGCATGGAAAACTGGACGGAAAAGAACAGGGGTCGCGGCGAGCAGAGCAAAGGCCACGGGTGTTGCTTCGATCTCGAGGCCGATCTCCCCAGTAATTAAATAAATTAGCGGCGGTACAGGAGCTGCCGCTTGCGCGAGGTCCGCACGAAGTTAGTGCCGATGCAGGTGCGGCGCTTTGGGGGGCCACTGCCAACGCTCGGCCTGCTGCCCGCCCAGTCCGCCGCGGCGCCAGCGGAGTTACCCATGTCCGCCTCCACAGTGCGGGCAGCGCGCCCGAGCACGATATGCTATACTATGACACATTATTCGCCGGTGCTTTGTTGGCCGTGGACCGCATTGTCGGCCCTGTATTACTAATATTGTGGATTCGGTGGCTCGGTGGCTCGGACTGGGGTTGGTTGCATCGGGGCCCGCAGCATTACATCAGAGCGTGGCGAAGTCCCGGGCACGCTGCCGCGCGCCGACCTTCCCGCGCCAGTGGGGCCGCGATCGCGGGGCCGGACCCCTATAGGCAGGTGTTGGGCCAACAGACTCCGCTCGGTCGGCCACTGGCATTGTCCGTGTTTACCGTGCTCTAGCGTGCGTGCTGTGCGCGTGCGTTGTCTATTGTCTGGTCTGTGGCAGGTTATGGCGATCGGTGTGGTTGAGTGCTCTCGCCTCGCACGTCATCGCGCTGGTCCACAGTACACTACGCTACAACGAGGTGTGCGTTCGTATCTGGCCGCGCCCGGATGCCGGACGGTGTAGCTGGATTTTAGCACTCGGCACCGGTTATTAGCACCTCCGACGTACTAAAATTTAGCACTCTCATTGGTGGCAGGTTTCAGCACCGCTAGTTCTCTGTGGCACTGCTCCACTATGGCAAAGCCCTCCACTAGTCCTCCACTAGTCTTAGCCTCCACTAGTCTTAGCCTCCACTGGCCCCTAGCACAGATAGCACACAGCACTGGCTCCACCTATCATTGCTCTCGCATGGTCCGGACCTTCACTTCTGCTGGCTTGGACGGCTCATCTAAACCCCACTCTCCCCTCTCCACCACTCTACACTGTTCTCGTTAGTCGTTCTTTGCTATGTACATCACCACGACGCCTTCTTCACCCCCGGGATCTGGCCCGCACGCGCCCGCTCACGGAACGCCGTTCTGTTCAACTTGAAGTCCAGAATCACCGACCGCGAGTGGCCCGACGCCACGCACCGGTCGCGGATCTGCGTGATCAGCGTGTACTTGGGCATCGCCGTGAGCTGGAGCTGGGCCTCCAAGCGGGCTTTCGCCGGCAACTCGGTGTTGCGGGCAATGTACTTCAACGCCTTGCGCGTGACCTCGTGCTCGGCAAACTGCAACCGCTTAAACTGGTCCTTGATGACCCGCCCGTTGAGGTACAGGTGCTTCGGAAGCTCGAACTTCACGGGGAATCTGAAGGGCATGCTGAGTAGGTGAGAAATTTGATTTCTCTGCGTGCACACCAGCACAAGGTAGCACGAGCACTTGAACCATCTGACCTCTGAACACTCTAGGTCGGCCTAATCGGCAGTCTAATCCTTTAAACTAACTCAGTAGTACTCAGTATCGTTTACTCGTTTGCTCTTCTCTGCTTGCACTCTGGCAGGACAACCTTAGAACAAACAGAACAGACATAACAAACATAACAGACAGAACAAACAGAACAGACAGACGTAACAAACCGACGGACATAAACGAGTAATCTCGTTTAGTCTTCGCTGTCGCACCTCACCTCTTCGCCTCACCCATCGTTATGTGGTCCATCCTTGCCTTGGCCGCACTAGCCGTGGCTGCGAAATACAGCCCCGACGTGGGCAAGCGAAAGGTGGACGTGCAATCCATGAGCGACGTGACGCCGTCGCTCCTCCGCGACCACGGCCTTGTCTTCGTCAAGGAAGACAACTCGGTCATCGTGGCGGACTTCTACTACGCCATGGCCGAGGACCCCAACTTTGAGGCCCAGATGGACTGGGTCCACAACAAGACCGGCTCCGTGTACATCCAGACAGAGTTCGCGCCCGACCCCGTGGACACCACCACGTCCGAGTGGGAACCCATCGCCGGGTGCTACGACAACTCCCACAGCGACACCGTCACCACCATCACCCGGGCGTACCACGGAGCATACGGGACGCTGTACGGCCCGCACATCTACTTCTCCGTGCTCGGCAATGCCGCTACGGAGAGCGTGCGCGGCGCCTACTCGCACATCGTGACGGAACAGATTGCCTGCGACGTGGAGCCCGGCGATACGTTGCAGCTCCAGCGCCAGACGGAAACGGTGTGTTTGCACGTTGTGCGGACGAGAACAATCGAGCGCACACGGCGGGTGTTTGCGCTGAAACTTGACTACGGCGAGTGGCAGGACCAGGACGAGACCATCTGCTTTGCCAACCACAAGTTGGCGTGCGTGACGGACGCGGCGTTGCTCCAGTGCGAGTAGGCGCACATGAATTTCTGCACTGGGAAGTAATGGCGTACATGCCGGCGTGCGGGCACCGCTTTTCCCCACACAAGCCCTCGGCCCCAGCCAGACGCTGTACACCATGAGTGATAGGAGCAAGTCCACCAACCTCACGGAGGAGCAGAAAAAGGTATGTTGCTCGCCGTGCTGTGCCGCCGCACGTACTAACCGCAGGCGCACCACATTGCGTCCGAGCAAAAGAGACGGGAGAACATCCGCAACGAGTTCGACAGCATTGTGGAGTTGACGCCGACGCTCTCGGAGCAGGAGAGCCGGCTGGAGTTGAGCATCTTGTCCAAGAGTGCGGACTACATCGACTTCTTGAAGGACGAAAACGAAAAGTTGGTGAGGTTGTGCGAGATGAAGGGGATCCCTGTGCCCCCAGAGTTGATCTACAAGGGACCCGGGATCGCGCACGAGTGATGGTAATAGTGTAATAGTAAATGTTAATGGAAACGGCGTAGGCGAGAGGAGGGAAGCTAGCGAGAGGGAATGAGTGAATGAGGGAATGAGTGAATGAGGGAATGAGTGAATGAGGGAATGAGTGAATGAGGGAATGAGTGAGGACAGCGAGAGGACAGAGAGAGGACAGAGTAAGAGGGAGATGAAGAGGGAGAGGGAGAGAGAGTGAGTGAGAGAGAGTGATAAATGAATGAAGTGAAGAAGTTAAGAAACAAACTTCACGAGCGAATTTGAGTTGGATACTCTCATGCGATTGAAAGTGAGTTGCATACTTTGAGGACGTAATAGCATACGTTAGTGGTTAGGGTGCAACCATGACTTGAACCTAACCATGTCACTACATTCATGGTAAAGCGAACCAAGCACACCTTAGGCTTACGCTACGAAGCTTATTGGACATCTGGACCTAGACAACCGGACCTATAGAAGTACTGCGAGCACGTCCTGACGGCTCCAATACCATCACCCAATCCAATATCTTCTCCTCTCTCCTCTCTATAGTCTCTGTGCCGTTCCTGCCCGCTGCCCGGCAGACTCGCGGTCCTTGTCTAGCCGTTTCGCGCATGTAGGTGCAACACTTGGCACATCAACTACACCTCATGAATATAGGCAGTGGCCCGCCCCCCAGCACGGCCACGGACGGCAGAGCGGTGTCTGCGTCGACGTTCGTTGGAGGCGGCGCGCAGGACATCCCGCCCGACATGGCGCTCCTTCTCCAGAAGCTAGAAGACGACTTCACCGTCAACAAAACCATCGACCAGTGGACCTACATCAACCGGCGCGAGGAGATCATGCAGCTGGTCAGCCGCTTGCACCAGCAACAGCACCAGCAGAACGCGGTCCAGTTGGACGCGCTGCAATTGGAGAAGATCCTCTTGCCTCGCAAGCTGTCCGACTTTGCCCTGTTCGCCAAGCAGAGCTTGGTGCTGCTCTTGAAAGAGCGCGCAGAGAACTACAAGACTGAGCCCGCGTTCCTCGTGCTCGACGCCAAGGGCAAGGAGCAGCTGACCATCCTGTGGGAGAAGTTGTTCCTCAAGGCCGTCAAGGTGGCCTGCGACTTGAAGCACCGCACGTTTCTCAAGAGCAACGACACTGTCGCGTTGCTCTACAAGGCCACCGAGGTCTGCGAGTTCACCGTTGCGTTGTTCGGCTGCTTCATGGCCAACTTGACCGCCATCCCCATCCACCACGACATCGCGTTGCACGAGATGCTCGACGTCATCAAGGTCTCCTCCACGCTGTTGGTGCTCATGTCCGACTCCGTCTCGCGCGAGCTCGAGAAGCTCGGCGCAACGAACCTGAAGTTGTCCTGGCCCGCGAAAGTGTCCCGCTTGAAAACGACAGACTTGGGCTCCGCCAGGAAGACCGACATCGACAGCATCTTCGGCAAGCACCGCAGAGACAACCTCGAGAGCAAAAACGACTTGGCCTACGTGGAGTTCTCCCGCTCCCCGGTCGGCGAGTTGCGCGGCATCGCCTTGAGCCACCGCACCATCTTACATCAGATGAACTGTCTAGACATGTCCTTGCTGAGCTTGCCCAACTCCGGCGGCAGCTTGAAGCAGCCCGTCGCCGCCGCGCGGAGACAGCGAAAAGTGTTTCTTGCCACCATGGACGTGAGAATATCCATCGGCTTAATTGTCGGCGTCATGTTCACCATTTTCTCGGGCAACGCCCTCGTGTGGGCCCCTCCGAAAGTGATGGAGGTACAAGGACTATACGCCAACATTGTCTCCAAATGTCGTGCCAACCTTCTACTTGCAGATTTCTTGGGCTTGAAACGAGTCACCTACGACTACCAACAGTCTCCCAATGCCACTCGCTACTACTCCAAGACACAGAGAGTGGACTTCTCCTCAATCAACTGGGTCTTGGTCAATGCGCTCACCGTCGACGGCGAGTTCATTGAGGTGTTGACGGAAAGATACCTAAAACCATTGGGCTGCCACCAGTCTCGCAACGCCATCATCCCTATGCTCACGCTAAGCGAGTACGGTGGCATGGTTATCTCCATGCGTGATTGGCTTGGTGGCTACGACAACTTGGACCTGGCCCTGAACGGCAAACCGACAGACGATTTGTCCTCGGTCATTATCGACAAGGACGAGCTTTCGCGGAACAAGGTTCGCGTCATCCAAACCAACCCTTTTGAGTCCGACGAACAACCGCCCGACACCTTGCGGGTGGATGCGTTTGGCTACCCTTTGCCTGACGCCACCCTCGCTATCGTAAATCCTGAACTGTCTACAATCGTTTTTAAAGGAGAGTTAGGAGAGATTTGGATCGACAGTCCTTGCTTGTCAGGTGGCTTCTATGGCTTGAAGAAAGAGTCTAAACTGATTTTCCATGCAAAGTGTCGCGACGCTAGTGGAACCTTAGAAATGGATTTTCTCAGAACAGGTTTGCTTGGCTTCACTTATGAGGGAAAGATCTACGTCTTGGGTCTTTACGAGGACAGAATTCGCCAAAGAATCAGCTGGATGGATCAGAAGCTCTACAGAAAGCTCAAAAAGGAGTTAGTGGTGGAAAGCGGCACTCGCTACCACTACTCGTCCCATTTGTTGGCAACATTGGCCAGTGAAGTGAGGCAAATTTACGACTGCACGATTTTCGATGTTTTCATCGGAAACGAATATTTGCCTGTTGCCATAGTTGAAGCAGAGATTATTCGGAAGATTATTGATGAACCGGAAGCCGCTTCGGCAAATGGCACCAAGAAGGACAAATTTGACTACAGTGCTGCACCACTCAACGAGCCTGTTCTTAATGCCATTGCACAGAAATGTTTCGACACATTGTACCGTGAGCATTTCTTGCGTCTCTTCTGTGTCTTGGTCGTCGACTGTGACACTCTTCCCAAAATCATGAGAAGTGGCGGTCTCGAAATTGCCAACATCCTATGCAAAAAGAAATTCCTCGAGGGATCATTGAAAGCAGACTTTGTGAAGTTCTTTGTGAGACAGTCTATCAGCATGATCCCACACGGTGAAGATGTCATTGGTGGTATTTGGTCTCCGTTCGCTTCCCAGCTCAGAAACTCCTCCTTGCAGCAATTCCCTCCTCAATATTCCACAATTGACTACAGGCCCAAAACAATCGACGATAAGACGGGAGCTCCGTTGTCCGACTTCAAGAGTATACTTGATGTTCTCAAGTTCCGGGTCGTTAACTCCGGAGATATGACTGCGTTTCACAATATCGATAGCGGAAAGAGCAGCTCGAAACCTCTCACATGGAAGAAGTTTGAACTCAGGATTTATGCTGTGTGTCAGCATATTATTGAGAAAACAACGCTCAAACCGGGCCAATATGTCGTCTTGATGTACTCGCTATCGGAAGAGTTTGCCATTGCATTGTATGCCTGCTTGATGACAGGCGTGATACCTATTCCCATGCTTCCATTCGACTCCAACAGGATTGGAGAAGATTTCCCTGCATTCGTGGGTGTCATCAGAGACTTTGACGTTCATGACGTTTTTGTCAATGATGAAGTGGAGCGCTTTATGAAGAATGGGCCCGTTGCAGACAAGATCAAAAAGATGAATCATCGCAGATCGCTGCCTCTTCGCATCAAAAATACCTCCAGAATTACCAAAGTGTCCAGTCTTGCCGTGCTTAATTCCAAAATTGCAAAGTATCAAGCAGAGGCCAGGTTCAGGGACGAAAAAACCGTTTGCTTGATTTGGCTCAACTTCACTTCTGACCATTACAGAGTGGCAGCCACCTTGAGCCACAAAAATATCATGCATATCTGCAAAGTCTTCAAGGAAACTTGCAATCTTTCTTCCAAGTCCACAATAATTGGTTGTGTTAGACATGCCTTCGGAATTGGCTTCGTTCAAGCAGTGCTTTTGGGGCTTTACCTTGGTACACTGACGTACCTCAGTTCGCCAGTAAACTTTGCGGAGAACCCTCTTGCGTTTTTCCTTACTCTTGCGAAGTATAAGGTCAAGGATGTTTTTGTCACCGAGCAGATGTTAAAGTACGCCGTGGCAAAATTCACGCCGAAAGGGTTCAACTTGTCCACGCTAAAGAATATGATGATTAGCACCGAAGGGAGAGTGGAGGTTGACTTGTTGCGGAAGATATCGAGAATTTTCCAGCCAGCGAGACTCAGTGCCGCTGCCATGTCTGCTGTCTACAATCATTACTTCAATCCGATTATCGCCACCAGATCTTACATGACAGTTGCACCTGTTGATTTGTTCTTGGACCCAATCGCATTGCGCCAAGGATATATCTCTACCGTCAACCAGGCTGACTACCCTAATGCGTTGAGAGTTCAGGATTCTGGTATGGTACCTGTGTGCACTGAGATTGCCATTGTGAATCCTGAGACATGCAAGATATGCCGTGAAGGCGAATTCGGTGAGATTTGGGTTAGCTCTGAAGCGAACTTGACGTCGTTCACCAACGGTCCCAAGGGCCCCGTGGACAACTTCACAAAGAGACAATTTATGGGCAAGATTGTTGACGGCAACCAGGATATGGTCTACTTGAGAACAGGAGACCTTGGGTTTTTGCACCACATATCCATTTCGAAGAACTCGAGCGATCCGGCTGGTCAAGATGCCATCACGTCGTTCCAGCCGCTCTTCGTGTTGGGCAAAATCTCTGATACTTTCGAAGTGATGGGTCTCCACCACTTCCCGATCGATATCGAGAGCACAATCGAGTCGTGTCATCCTGACATGTACAAAAACGGGTCTTGCATTTTCAAATGCTCTGACTATACCATCGTGGTGTGCGAGTCCAAGAGATCGAAGAATCTCTCGGCACTTGTACCACTGATTGTCAACACGGTGTTCAGCAAGCACCACCTTATTGTTGACATTGTCGCCTTCATCCGGAAAGGGGAGTTCCCCATCTCGCGGTTGGGCACCAAGCAAAGAGCCCGTATTATAGATGCTTGGGTGCAAGGCGTCATCCCGCTTTCGGCACAATTTGGGGTGAACTACGGCGAGAATTCACTAATCAAGCTTGTCAAGGAGATCGACGAGGTTGCACGAGACGACCCCATCACCGGGCTCAAGAACCCTGCGCAGTCGTACTACGACAACGTTGTTGACGACGTTTTCAACGGCACTGGGCAAGTGCTCGAGTTGAACGCGGGCATCGAGCCTCCGTACCAGCCGAAGGCGATATTTGAAATGTCCAGCAGGGCCAGCGAGGAGTGAGCTTTGCTCCGACGCACGCATTTTATGTACTACTAATTTCCACACCCAGTATGTACGCTGCGGTAGGCCTCGCACAGTGTGTACAGAGGACAGTAGTTTTGGCGTTCACAACACCATCGCATCACCAAACGCCATCCCGGTGGCCACAGGAACAAGGAGTGCATCATACGATCCCCGTGGCGCCCACTGCCCCGCCTCACTTTTGCCGACGGCCAACATGAAGAGATCCGTCAGCCCGCAAACTACGGTTGCGGACACGCCCAGCAAGCGAAGAAACGTCTTTGGCATCTTCTCCCGAATCAAGGATGCATTCAACGGCAGCGCTCTGGCCGGTGAGCACGCGGACCCAGACACAACGCGTGAGGAAATCCAGCAGCCGTTCCCCAACACGTTCACGTCGCACAAGAGACAAATGTCAGTGCAAGGCACTCTCCACAGCTTGAACTCAACTCGGGCGGTCCCACGGTCGTCCGAGCTTTTGAACCGCAACGGGAGCTACCAGCTGCTCGCCAACACCTTCCAAGTCGAGAAGGATGCGGCGAATGGCGACCTGGAGCTGAGACGCATGAGTGTTGCTGTGCCCGCATTGGACGACGGCCCTCTGAAGGAGACCTCCCCCAGCATATTCATCCCGAAGAACCGCATCCTACCGACCAACCCGATGGAGATGGTGTTGGACGAGGAGGAGGAGATGCCCATTGTCATTGAGCACGAGTTCGCGCCGCTTTACAAGGACGACTCGGGCAACTTGGTGCGGCCACCGTTCATCAATTTGGACCCGAGAGAACGCTATCACTTGTTGCAGTTGAAGAAGTCCGTGGAGGCGTCCGAGTACTTGCAGTCGCGCCTCAAGTATATGGTGGACCCGAACGAGACCACCTCCATCATCCGTGCCGACAACAAGGTCGACGCATCCACGCAGACACACGACTCGGAGTTCGTCCAGAGGTCCTTGAACTTCAACCAGTTGCGCACCAAACTTGCGCTCAAAAACAGGAAGCAGCTCAAGTCGAAGAAGGGACGTGGCTTCAATGGCCTGTTCCTCTATGAGCCCTCGGCACCACCAGAGAAGGTCACCATGGACGAGAAGTTCAAGGGTTACCTAGGCTCTGTTGGCAAGCCCGAGTTCAAAGACGACAAGAAGAAAGACGACTTCAAGAGGCTTCACGACGACGACACGCGTGAGGACAGACACATCGGCAAACGACGGTCTGGCGTCGAGAACGCTCGGCAAGGGAAGTCGCTCGACACTACATTGGATAAGGACTTTGTGGAAAGATCAGAGAAGATCTCGAATCTCATCAAGCTCAAGGACACTGGCGTCCAGAACAGAGAAAAGCCTAGGGTGGGTCCCAGTGCGGGCTTTAACTTCGAGATCAACAAAGCAAGCATCGACAGCATCATGGAAAAGAGAAAAGAGGACGACAAGCTCGTTGAGAGAGGCTCCGCTCCTGACTCTGCCTCGTCAGTGCCTGCGGTTGCCCCCTCCACTCCTGCTTTCCTGTTTGGCAAACCAAGTGATACACTGGCACAACCCGCAAAGAGATCTCGCGACTCACCTGAGCGTGAGACCAGTACAACGAAGCCCTCGTTTGGAGAATCTACGACTGCGCCCTCCTTTTCATTCGGTAAGCAGCCTACAGGTACCACCGCCGAAAAGGCCCCTGACGCAACGCTGTCCGGATTCGGTGGTTTCCAGGCTAGTGGGCCCGTTCCAGCCAGCAACAAGAGAAAGTCAAGCATCCCTAAAATGGCATTTGATGGTTTCGGAGGTTTCAAAGCTCCAGCTTCAACGGATGCTAAAGCTGATACTCCTAAGACAGCAATCTTATTTGGTGCACCTAAGGCTGCGGATCTGACCACAACAAAAGATGCTAAAAATGATGCTTCCAAACCGAAATTTCCCTTCGGTGCCTCTAAAGCTGATGAATTGGCTCCCAAAACCACCCCTAGCTTCTCATTTGGAGCGAAGGAGGGCCTGGCTACCCCATTGTTTGGAGCAAAGACAACTTCTACTGAAGGTGACGACAGTTCGAACCAGCGCAAAATGCCAAAGCCTGCTTTTGATCTTTCTGGAGCAAGCGTGGGTGATGACAAACTGAAACCTTCGGTTTCGTTTGGTCTGACAACTGATATCAAAGCAACACCTGCATTCTCATTTGGCGGCTCTTCCAAGGAGGCAGAATCCAAACCATCGTTTGGCAAGCCAATAGAATCCAGCACTAACCAGACTACGTCACTCTTTGGGGATGCCAAGTCCAAAACAGATGCCGATACATCGAAGGCGCCCCTGTTCAACTTTGGTGCAAGCAGCACTGCAGCGAATAGCAGTGCTTCCGAGAACAAGGAAAATGGCGCTGAAAAGCAAGCGACACCCAAACTTAATTTCGGGGCAAGCACCGCCCCTGCGTTTTCTTTCTCGTCGGCGCCCACGACAATCTCAGCCGAAAGCTCTGCAACTCCAGGTCCACTGACTGTGGATGTGCCAAACTTCCAGTTTGGAGCGAAGCCAGCAGAAACAGGCTCAGGTAACGACGCTAAAAGCGATGTGGCGAAGGAGGCACCTAAGTTCTCATTTGGCCAAGCCAAACCTGCCGAGACTCCCAAGACTCCTGGGTTTGACTCTGGTGCCACGAAGCCAGCACCAGCATTTTCCTTCGGGCAGAGTTCCACGTTACCGAAGACTGGAGGCTCGGGCTTTTCATTCTCGAAGGCAGCGACTCCACTGTCGCAAACCGCCGAGTCGGACTCCAAGCCGACTTCCGCTTTTGGCTTGACACAGCCTACCCAACCAACAACGACGGCAACTCCATCATTCTCTTTCGGTGGAACGGCTGCTCAATCTGGGAACAACAAGCCAGCGTTTTCATTTGGTCAGACGGCTACTCCCGACCCAGCACTGATTTTCGGCGGATCTGCAAAAGCACCTCTGACTGGGTTCAACTTCAGCGTGAACAACGCCGCTACGCCTTTACAGCTTGCCGCGCCTATCTCGACCCAAAAACCCGCTGGTGGATTTAGTTTCAGCAATAATGCAGTTGCGGGAAGCAGATCTGCCACCCCCACAAGTGGGTTCAACTTTGGCGCAACCAACACTAGTTTCGGCGCGCCGCAGAACAACTCCCCTGCTCCGTTCGCAGGCGCCGGCGGTGCCGGTATGCCAGCCGGATTTGGCAATGCATCTCGGAGTGCTACTCCCAACACGTCTGGGTTTGGGCAGAATTCAGCCGCGCCGGGGCTTGGGGGCCAGCCCCAAGGTGGGTTCTCCTTCTCCAACAACGCGCTAGGAGGCGCTGCGGGCTTCAACAGTGCTCCCGGCAGCTTTGGTCAGAACAGCCGCGAAAACACGCCGCCGGTGTTTGGCGGGGCGCCCGCGAACAATGGGTTCGGGGCCAACCCTGGCCAGCCCTTCACGCCACCCTTGGCGATGAACGGGCGCAAGATGGCGCAGATGCGCTCTCGCAAGAGATACTAGGTTGCTCTCGCAAGAGCTACTAGGTGTTTGTAATATAGTCTACATATTGGTCACTCGGTTGTAGTGCTCCGCCTGTACTGCGCGGCCATAACGCGGCCACCAGAACTACTCCACATCACCATTTGATGGCGAACTTCCCACCCGTGTACCCGTCCTCGGTGGAGTACAGGCCAGGAAGAGTGCAGTCGCTCACCCCGGAGCAGGAGGTGTTGTTGAAGCAGAGTTGGGCCTTCCTCCTAAGGTACTGGGGTTACCAGGTGAACCTCACTATCGAAGATATCCAGTGCAAGGACTCGTTTGTCGTGTCATCCATTGTGAGGCAGTCCCCGTCGAAGAAGGCCACGCCAACTTTGAAGACGAAAAAGTCGTTTTTCTCGAAGAAAAGCACCGAGAAGCCTGCTGCTGTTAGTGCAGCGAGAGCGGAGGCGATGAAAAATGCTGCTCTGGAGCAGTACACCCCCGTGGAGCCGTCGGACTTCACTCGTCACGTGTACTACGAATACTACAAGCAAGGATCTGTCGAAGGGTCTGTCGATGCGGACGACACGGCGTCGGTGGAGACGTTCTACACTGCGGTATCTACAATTGAGACGGGTGCAACTACGGACGTGGCCACCGACGTGACTACAGCGCCCAAAGCGACGGCGTCACACAAAGTGAGGACCGAGAAACGACTTCTACCCTTCATGTCCAAGTACGACCCGCACTTGCTCCATTCCTCGCTATTTGAGATGGTGAAGAACGACTTGGCAGACAACCTTGTATTGCGCTACATCCGGGCACGGAAGCACCACCTCGTGGACGCGTTGAAGATGTTCACAAACACGTTGCACTGGAGAAAGACAGGGTACCCTGTCGAGAAGTGGTTGCGCGAGGGTGACGCCAGGGCATACTTCAGCGGCGAGAGTGCGGGCTTCGTCAAAAACTTCACCACGAGCAAGTCGTTCATCCGCGGGCACGACAAGAACAACAACCCGTTGTTTGTGTTCCAGTCGAGAAAGCATTTCGCCGCGGACCTGCCCTTGCCCGAGACCGAGCGGTTCGCGCTCGTCACCATCGAGTGGTGCCGGCTTTTTTTGCGGGAGGTGCACGAGTCCGTGGACACCTGCTCGTTGATGTTCGACCTTTCCGGGTTTTCGTTGAAGAACGCCGACAACGCGCCCGTGAAGTTCCTCACGTCGATGTTCGACGCACACTACCCGGAGAGCTTGGGCATTGTCATCGTGCACAACGCGCCGTGGATCTTCCACACCGTGTGGAACGTGATCAAGCACTGGCTTGACCCCGTGGTGCTGGCCAAGATCCACTTCACCAAGGGCTACGACGAACTCCGCGAGTTCATCGACCCACACTGCATTCCCAAGTATCTCGGCGGCGAAGACGACGGCGACTTGTCGTACCACACGCCGGACGAGGAGCACACGGAGCCGCCGCGGTGCAAGGACGCCCGCTACAGACAGTTGCAGCAGGAACGAGACGAGTTGTTTCTCCGGTTCATCGAGGTGACGGCGAAGTGGGCGGAGAGCACGAACGCGGAGGTGAGCTCGCAGTTGCTCCGGGACAAGATCTACTTGAGCTACCAGCTCCTGGACAACTACATCGAGCTTGACCAGTATGTGCGGAGCCCGGGGGTGTACGACCGGAACGGCTCGCTCGTGGTGAGCAACTAGACGATCGGTCACGAAGATACTACAATTGGCCATCGTTCAGCGATGAGATTGCACTGGCATTGCGTGGTGAGGTAATTGCCGATCGTTCAGCATCAAATTGCACTGACATTGCTGAGGCAACCGCCTGCTGAGGCTGTGCCGTGCTCTGCGCGCTCGCTAATTTGTGTCCCAATCGAGACGTAATTGTCGCAGCCGCGCCATAGCGATGGCCGAGCAGCAACGCCACAATAATACAAAGAGCATAAGACAGCACGGCTTTTAAGCGGCTGGTAACCACAGCCGACATCGTAAGCATGCCCCGGACGCGTAACCCCGCTCAAGGTCTCCCGTTTGGCGGCGATTGTCTTGGGGCTAGCATCGTGTGCAGTGCGACTCGTATGGTCGTTTACCGATTTTTTCGGAGAAAAGACCACAAACCCATCACGTACCCCAGCAACCATGGCTCCCCAGAACGTCGGCATCAAGGCCATCGAGGTGTACATCCCCAAGAACTACGTGAACCAGGCGGAGTTGGAGCAGTTTGACGGCATCCCCGCTGGCAAGTACACCATCGGCCTCGGCCAGACCAACATGGCGTTTGTCTCGGACAGAGAGGACATCTACTCGCTCGCGTTGACCGCCACGTCGCGCTTGCTCAAGAACTACAACGTTGACCCCAACAACGTCGGCAGATTGGAGGTGGGCACGGAGACCTTGTTGGACAAGTCCAAGTCGGTCAAGTCCGTCTTGATGCAGCTTTTCCCCGACAACGACGACATCGAGGGCGTGGACACCGTCAACGCGTGCTATGGCGGCACCTCTGCGGTGATCAACGCGGTCAATTGGATCGAGTCCTCGTCCTGGGACGGCAGAGACGCCATTGTCGTGGCCGGCGACATCGCCATCTACTCGCAGGGTGCGGCCAGACCCACCGGCGGCGTGGGTGCCGTGGCGCTCCTCATCGGGCCCGACGCGCCCATCGTGTTCGACACCGCGAGAGGCTCGCATATGGAGCACGCTTACGATTTTTACAAGCCGGACTTCACCTCGGAGTACCCCGTGGTGGACGGCCACTTCTCCTTGACCTGCTACACCAAGTCGTTGGACCGCGCGTACAACAACTACTCGAAGAAGGTGACCAAGCAGCAGGGCAAGACCGTCGGCTTGTACGACCACTTTGACTACAGCGCCTTCCACGTGCCCACGTGCAAGTTGGTGACCAAGTCCTTCGCCCGCGTCTTGTACAACGACTTCTTGTCCAACCCAGAGAAGTTCCGCGACCAGTTGGACGCCGAGACCTTCGCCTCCGTCTCCGCTGTCTCCTACGAGCAGTCATTGACCGACAGAAACATCGAGAAGATCTTCCTCGGCCTCGCCAAGCAGGAGTCCGCCAAGCGCCTCTCGCCCGGCTTGAAGGTGGCCACCAACACCGGCAACATGTACACCGCGTCGTGCTGGACCTCCTTGGCGTCGACGTTGTTCTTTGTCGGCAACGACGCCTTGCAGGGCAAGAGAATCTCCGTGTTCTCCTACGGCTCGGGCCTCGCGTCCACCTTCTTGTCCCTCAGAGTGGTTGGCGACATCTCCGCCATTACCAAGGTCTTGGACTTGGAGCACAAGTTGTTCGCCGGCAGAGTGCAGCGCACCCCTGAGGAGTACGTGGCCGCCATCGAGTTGAGAGAGAAGGCCCACCTCCAGAAGAACTTCCAGCCCACCGGCTCCGTCGACGACATCGCCGAGGGCGCCTACTACTTGGTGGACGTGAACGACAAGTTCCAGAGAAAGTACGAGATCAAAAAGTAGAGTGTTGATGCCTCTCGCTATCCGTATATAGTCGTTGCTACACTTCGCTAATATTTATTGCGCCGCAGCGCGATCACACCAGCTGTAGGCTCCACCAGTAGTCGAGACGGTGCTAGACGGTCTCGACATGGTCGCACCCACGTCTCACTATTGATGTTTTTGCCGAATCGGGACGACAGCGCACCCGTACACCTCGCTACACTTCGCGGCGTGTGCGCACCGTTACGTAAACAATCACCAGGGCAAACTCGTTCCCTTCACGGTACAACAACTTCTCCAAACACCCCATTTCGTCACCATGAGAGAAGTGATCAGTATTAATGGTATGTCCGCGCCGCCAAGAGCGCCTGGCCCATCTCATTTGTCTGCTGAAGCTATGTTCGTGTCACGCTTGAAACACAATACAAATCAACTTTTCCGCAATCCACACACGAGCCGTCTCAAGGCCAGAAATTCCATAATCCATGATCTGCGGTGCCGAAGAGCAAAGCCGCCCGTTTTCCCGAGTTTTTTCCCCAAAATCACACCTCCACCGTCCAGTCAACGCGTCTAGCCAGCACTCAAACACCCTAAAAATTCACAAATCCACGGTACTAACCCCTCAGTCGGCCAAGCCGGTTGCCAGATCGGTAACGCTTGTTGGGAGTTGTACTCCCAGGAGCACGGAATCAGACCCGACGGCTACTTGCAGGAGGGCTTGACCAGACCCAAGGGCGGCGAAGAGGGTTTCTCTACGTTTTTCTCCGAGACCGGGTCCGGCAAGTACGTCCCCAGAGCCTTGTACGTCGACTTGGAGCCCAACGTGATCGACGAGGTCCGCACCGGCCAGTATAAGGACTTGTTCCACCCCGAGCAGTTGATTGCTGGCAAGGAGGACGCCGCCAACAACTACGCCAGAGGCCACTACACCGTGGGCAGAGAGCTCTTGGACGACATCTTGGACAGAGTGAGAAGAATGTCCGACCAGTGCGACGGCTTGCAGGGTTTCCTATTCACCCACTCGTTGGGCGGCGGTACCGGTTCCGGTTTGGGCTCCTTGCTCTTGGAGCAGTTGTCCATTGACTACGGCAAGAAGTCCAAGTTGGAGTTCGCCGTGTACCCTGCGCCGCAGGTGTCCACCTCCGTGGTTGAGCCCTACAACACCGTGTTGACCACCCACACCACCTTGGAGCACGCGGACTGTACCTTCATGGTTGACAACGAGGCCATCTACGACATGTGCCGCAAGAACTTGGGCATTTCCAGACCCCACTTCTCGTCTTTGAACAGCTTGATCGCCCAGGTGGTGTCCTCGGTGACCGCGTCGTTGAGATTTGACGGCTCCTTGAACGTGGACTTAAACGAGTTCCAGACCAACTTGGTCCCATACCCTAGAATCCACTTCCCATTGGTGTCGTACGCGCCCGTGTTCTCCAAGAGCAGAGCCAACCACGAGTCCAACTCTGTGTCTGAGATCACCGCGTCTTGTTTCGAGCCCGGCAACCAGTTGGTCAAGTGTGACCCTAGAGTGGGCAAGTACATGGCCACCTGCTTGTTGTACAGAGGTGACGTTGTCACGAGAGACGTGCAGAACTCTGTTGCGCAGATCAAGGCCAAGAAGACCGTGCAGTTGGTTGACTGGTGTCCTACTGGCTTCAAGATCGGTATCTGCTACCAGCCCCCTACTGCCATTGAGGGCTCTGACTTGGCGTCTGCCAAGAGAGCGGTGTGTATGTTGTCGAACACCACTGCCATTGCCGAGGCGTGGAAGAGAATCGACAAGAAGTTCGACTTGATGTACTCCAAGAGGGCGTTCGTGCACTGGTACGTGGGCGAAGGTATGGAGGAAGGCGAGTTCACCGAGGCGAGAGAGGACTTGGCTGCGTTGGAGCGCGACTACGTGGAGGTTGGCACCGACTCGATGATGCTCTTTGACGAGGAGGAGGAGTACTAGTCGACGCGGCGGAGCGGGCGCGTGAGACCCGACCAGAATACCCCGGCAGTAGCCGTCGCTCTCATTTGCTATTTCGACTACTCTAGCGTTATGTTATGTTTATTTCTATCCCGGCCCAGGCCGTTAATACATGTGAGTGATTTAAGGGCCCTCCTGGCCGTGGTGTCTGGGTGTGCGGGCAGGCCGGGGCGAGACGGAAAAACTACCGCTACACCTCCCCAGCGTCCTGCCCATCGCCCGAATTTCCAAACACCAGCGCCGTCGTAATGTCGGAGGTCCAGGATAAACGCGAGCTCTTGAAGCAGCCGCTCCACGGCATCTACATCCCCGTGGCGCTCGTCATTGTGGGAACGTGCTTGATCGACTACAGCTACTTGCCGTACACGTTAGCGTTCACCGCAGTGGTGTGCACGTACAACTTCATGGAGGCGTGGGGCCGGCGGCGGTCGGTGGACCCTGTCAAGTGGAACGAGTTGGAGTTGATCGACAAGACGGTGGTGTCGAAGAACTGCGCCATCTACCGCTTTAAGTTGTTCCACGAGGACGAGGTGTTGCACGTGCCCACGGGCCACCACGTGGCGTGCTGCTTCAACATCGACGGCAAGGACGAGATCCGCTACTACTCGCCCATCTCGAACCAGTTCGACACGGGTTTCTTTGACATCATGGTCAAGTCGTACCCCAACGGCAAGGTGTCCAAGCGGTTCGCCATGTTGAACGTGGGGCAGACGGTGATGTTCCGCGGCCCCGTGGGCCGCTTGGAGTTCCAGCCCAACGTGGCCAAGCACCTTGGTCTTGTGGCGGGCGGCTCGGGCATCACGCCCATCTTGCAGGTGATCACCAAGATCATCACCACGCCCGAGGACACCACCAAGATCTCGTTGCTCTACGCGAACGAGACGCCCAACGACATCTTGTTGAAGTCCGAGTTGGACGACATTGCCCTGAAGTACCCCGACTTCTCCGTGCACTACACCTTGACCCACCCTCCGGCCGGCTGGCTGGGCTCCACGGGCTACGTCACCACGGAGATGATGCGCGCGCACTTGCCTGCCGCGTCGCCGGACAACAGGCTCTACATCTGCGGGCCGCCCGAGATGAAGCGCAGCTTGATTGACAAGTCGGTCGAGTTGGGGTGGGAGCGCACCACGATGAAGTCTGCGCCGACCGACCAGGTGTTCTGCTTCTAGTCTAGACCCCTTGAGCGCGCTCACGGTCCTCTCTGGCTCGTTGAACACTGGAGCCTTGAATGCGATGCGTACTACATACATCGCGGTACATACAACTAGCACATACAACGAACTAGCCCCATCGAACTAGCCACACAGCATGGACCACAAGTCGATCTGCACGTTCTACCAGAAGATCGGCGCCTGCCGGCACGGCGAGAAGTGTCTGCGCAAGCACATCCGCCCCGTCGAGTCCCGCACGGTGCTACTAGCCAACCTCTACCAGAACCCGAAGGTTAGTGGCGACGAGGGCATGAGCGACCGCCAGGCGGCCGAGGCGTTCGACCACTTCTACAGCGACATTTACAAGCGGCTCGCGCGCGAGGGCGACGTGGACACCGTCGTCGTGTGCGAGAACGAGAACTTCCACCTCAGCGGCAACGTCTACGTGCGCTTCACCTCCAGCGCGGCGGCCGCGGCCGCGGTGGGCCAGTTGAACCAGGAGTGGTACGCGGGGCGGCCCGTCTACTGTGAGCTCTCGCCCGTGACCAGCTTCCAGGAGGCCAACTGCCGTGCCCACGACACCAACACATGCACCCGCGGCGACCACTGCAACTTCATGCACGTGCGGCGGCCCAGCAGCGAGCTCCGCACGCGGCTTCGGCAGGCGCAGGAGAAGAAGGTTGCGTTGGCCAAGATCCGGGCGGCGACGGGCGATGCGCAGTGGGGTGCGCAGTGGGAAGACGCCACGACGAAGGAGTACGTGAAGACGGAGCCGGAGAAGGAGAAGCCGGCGCCGGAGCCCGTGCCGGAGCCCGAGCCGCGGAACGAGGACGAGCTGAAGACCGACGCGGTGGCCCGTTTGTTTGCGCAGTAGCCGGCATCGGACGGGATAAGCATGGCATTCGGTATCAGCATGACATCGCGTGGCATCAGCATCGCATTAGCATAGCGGCACAGGAGGCGGAAAGACACATATGATATTCATGGCTGAGGTGATGAGATAGCAGAGGGACAGACAGGCTGACATTGTATTATAGAGCAGGCTGACGTTGTAGACATAGGCAGGCATTGAATAGATGGTACTACGGTGTTCTGAGTGTGAGAACGGCCAGGTAGAATTTATGAATCTTCACGTGTGGGTTTATTGGATAGCCTAGGTATATTCATGAGAAGCTTCAGATCTGTCAGATAGTTGCAAATTGCAATCGAAAGCGAAGAAAATAAAGACAGTCTGATGGCGAAGCAATATGTTTGCAGGCATAGCACGTAGCTCACTGATGAAGTTCATAGGGAGTGGACTAGCATAGTACTTAAGTTACTAAGTAGTGTACTATGTTGCACTATGTAGCGTAGTCGGAGAGAGGAAGAGCAGGCGAGCAGGCCGAGCAGAACGAGCAGGTAGAGCTGAAGAAAAGGAGAGTAGAGATGAGAGTGGGAAAAGGCCGAGAATATATGTTTGGTCTACGAACTGTTCGGTAATCTCCATTCGATCAATATCAGCTGTCGCTTGCTTGCTCCGCCGTGTCGGACCGATTGTCGCTCCGGCTACATTAGCAAAGCAAGCCGAAAAAGAGCTCAAGCGGCCCCAAGTGCCCCAAAACAGACAGTGGCCTATTCTACATGTGCTTGCCCGGCCCCGGCCGTTGGCCAATGAACGGTGGCCCCGTATAGAGGCCCGTATGGAGGCCCGTATGGAGGCCAACGAGAGGTCCGGATCAGGGCACGCTGCGCCAATGCCACCACGCACACCAGCGATTGCACCACCCATGTCCCCGCTCTCGTTGCTCGCGCTGCCCCGCTGGTGCCCCGGCGTGCGCCCGCTAGCGCTACGCTGCGCAATCGCCCACACGACTGCCCACACTACTACTGCGAGCCGACGCCTCCTCCCACGCTTCCTCACCACCACACCGCGCCGCCTCGCGCCACCGAGCCCCAAAAGCGACCCCAATTTCAAGAGCGACCTAAATTCGTCCGAGCACTCGCATTCGTCCAAGCCCAACATGTCGCAAGCCACGCACTCACACGAGGCGAGCCTGGAGCACAGTCACAGCCATGATGGCCATGATAAGAATCTCCACGACAGCCATAGCCACAGCCACGAGCACGAGCACGACCACTCGCACTCGCTCTTCTCGCACTCGCACTCGCACCAGCACAACGAGCTCTTGACCGGCGGCTTCTGGACCAACCCGGCCGTGCGCATCACCTGGGTCGGCCTCGCGGTCAACGTCGCCATGGCCGGCACCAAGGCCGTCGGCGGCGTGTACTTCCACTCGCAGGCGTTGATCGCCGACGCCATCCACTCCGTGTCCGACATGGTGGCCGACTTCCTCACCCTAGCCACCGTCAACGTGGCGCTGCGCGAGGGCTCCGTCGACAAGTTCCCGCTCGGCTACGGCAAGCTCGAAAGTCTCGGCACGCTCTTCGTGTCGGGCGTGCTCCTCTTTGCCGGCTTCACCGTGGGCTGGCTGTCCTTGCTCCAGATCTTCGAGTTTGTCTTGCCCACCCACGTCTACGAGCTCTTGCTGGCCTTCCAGGTCCACTCCCACTCGCACTTCGGCGTGGAGTCCCACGACGCCCACTCCCACTCGCATGCGCCGGCCGACGCCGCCGCGACCATCCCCAACATCAACGCCGCGTGGCTCGCCTTGGGCTCCATCGGCATCAAGGAGGTGTTGTACAGAAAGACCATGACCGTGGCCGCCCAGACAAACTCCAAGGTGCTCGTCGCCAACGCCTGGCACCACCGCGTGGACTCGCTCACCGCGGGCGTCGCCTTCTTGACCGTTATGGGCGGCGTCTTGTTCGGCGTGCTGTGGCTCGACGCCGCGGGCGGATTGCTCGTGTCGCTCTTGATCATCAACGCGGGCTCCTCCACGTTCAAAGAGGCCTGGTACGAGTTGATCGACCGCGGCAACCAGCCGGCCTCCGAGCACTACCAGAACGTCAAGCTGATGCTCGAGCAAGAGGTGGCTACGGTGTCCAAGACCTTGGACACGGACTTTGCCGTGGCCGACGTGTCCGTCTTGTCCGCGGGAGCAAGAACCAACTTGATTGTCAAGTTGAACACCACGCAGAACGTGTCGCTAGAGTTGGTGAACGAGTTGGAGCATGAGTTGATTGCAGGCTTGAGAGAAAAAGACCGTTACATCGGCAAGGTCTTTGTCGAGTACGCGCTCAAGAGAGATGCTAAACTGGGTTAGATTGTACTATGGACAGGATTATGAATGAAAGCATCCGAAACTCACTTCTTCAGCTTCTTGTTGGATTTTTGGTTCGAGCCCTCGATGAACTGCAAAATCTCATCCACCGACTTGGAGGGGAGGTCAGGGTCCGCCACCACGGTCTTCTTCGCCTTCTTGCCGTTCTTGCTCTTGCTGGCAGCCTTGGCAGACGCCTGGGCAGCAGCCTTAGCTTCTTGGGCCAAGAGCTTCTTCTTCTCCGCCTTCTGGTGCTCAGAGTAGGCCATGTAGTTGCCGAGGTTCTTGGCAAAGTTCACACACTCCTTGGTGAAGGTGTCGTCGGGCCCAACGAGTCTGCTGAAGTTGTCGCCCGCAGTCTTGAACTGCTCCAACCCGCTCTTGTAGTCGCCGGTCTGGACGTGCAAAACTCCCAAACGGTGTCTTACCACAGCAGTGACCTCGGAGAGCTCGCCGTTCAACTCAATGGACAAGGCCAACGCCTTCTCATAGAACTGCTTGGCTGGCGCGCTAAGGCCAATGTCTTGCAAGATCGATCCGAGGTTGCAGAACGTGTTGATCGTGTTGGGGTGATCCGCACCGTAGATCACGCTCCAGTCGGCAAAAGCCTTGCTGGTCAACTTGAACGCACTCACGTAGTCGCCGTTGAGCGAGTCCAAGAAAGAAGACTTGGTGTAGTTGGAGATAGTCTCGTAACTATCCGTGCCGCTGAGTCTCTCCTGCAAGATCGTAGCCTTTCTGGCCACAACACACGCCTCAGCATTCATCTTGTTCTCGGAGTAGATCTGAGCCAACGTGGAGTAGAAATCACAAGTCTCGTGGTGAACAGCGCCGTAGATTTGCTGGTAGAACGACAACAACTCCGCCAACAAGTCCATGCCAACTTGCTTGTTCTCCTCACGAATCTGCGCCTTGGCGGTCTCGAAGATCTCGTCGACAAAAGTGCATCTGTAAGACGAGTCCTTAATCAAGGGCACGAACGCAACAATGTCCTCAGGGATGAACGTAGTGGTACGCTTAGGGGCAGAGGGTTGCACAGCCGCGACCTGCTTCTTCTTGCCCTTCTTGCCCTTGGCCTCAGTGGCTTGTTCCTTAGGCTGCTCTGGAGCTTGTTTCTTCTCAAACTCTTCCTTGCTGAAAGTATAAGCCTGCGCCTTCCACTGAATACCGAACTTGTGGGCAATCTCTCTGAGAAGCAGCAAGGGCTTAATGGTCTTCACCCAATCCTCTGGCAAGGTGAATCTGTAACGGAGGTGAACTTCCTCAGCAACCAACTTTCTCACCTCGCTTGGAGTCAACGCATTGAATGCACTGTCCTCGCTGGAGAAAAGAGACAAAGTAGCATCGTCAATCGCAGCCTTAGGCGAGTCATTCACGTCAGCACCCAACAAACAGTTGTGGAAGTGGGACACGAGGTATGGCTGCAAAAGCGCTGGCACACCTCTACCCTGCTTGCGCAAAACGTGCTTGGCTGCTCTGGCAATCATCTCCTGGATGCAAATGGTACGAAGAGTGGCCATGTTGGAAGTCACAGGAATGACCTTAGCACCGGATGGACGCTTGGTCTCGGTCTGCTCGGTCTTCTCCTTCTCTTCGTCCTTCTTCTCTTCCTCCAGCTTCGACTTCTCCTCCTCCTCTCTTCTCTTCAACTCGGCGTCGTTTTCCTCAATGGTCTTGGCGACAGAAGCCTTGAAGGACTCAGCCTTCTTGACAGCCTCGTCGGCAATCACACCCAAGTATCTGATGTTGATACCGGATCTGTGCAAGTAGTCGGACAATTGAGCACCGTCGTAAGGGATAGTGTTCTTGGAAACGTCATCCAAGAATTCTGGAATCAAGTGCTTGGTAACAAACTCAGACATCTCACGGACGGTCTCTCTGTCCTCCTCGGACTCGTTGACGCCAGTGAATGCATCAGGGTTGAACGTGATTTGGTCGTGAGGAATGGCAACCTGGAGCTTCTCGTCGCTAGCCTTGCCCTCTTTCTCCAATCTCTCGGTCTCAACCTTGAATATAGCAGCCGCCTTCCTCTTGTACCACTCCTCAACAGCCTCGTGTCTCAAGCACGCTTCTCTGTGGGGGTAAGAAGAAGCAGAACCATCGTAGTGAGCATCCAAGAAGTTGATGTCGAGAGGGGTCGTTCTGTACCAGTCAATGACGTACTTTCTGCCGTCGGTACCGAAGATTCCCTTCGTGTCCTTTGAAACGACGAGCTCCTCGTCGGACTTGGCACCGGTGGCCAACTCGCACTGGTGGGGCTTCAAGTGGAGCACCTCGGCAATAGGCTTCAAGCCATCCTTGAACTTCTCGGACGATCTGATGACGTTTTCGTCGATCGAGTAGCCGTAGGTGACCTTGCTGATGTGGTTACCCTCGTCGTCGACGTTGTCGGAGAACACACCAGGGACAGGGGCCTGACACACAATTCTGTCGCCAAAGTAGTCAACGTTACAGAAAAGCAAGTTGCACACGCCTGGAGTGTCGATTCTGTTGACGAGCTTCACGGTCGCCAAGTCCTTGGCAAAACAGTAGCGAGCAGCCTCGTCGCCTCCGGTCTCATCGTGAGCACCCGTGGCATTCACACCGAAACTGTAGAAGATGTTGTTTCTCAAGAAGATGTGCTTCTCACGAGGCTCGTTGGGGTTCAACGGCACCAAGTTATCTCTGACGATCTCCAACGCGGTGGCCACGGCGGTCTCAGTAAAGTCGTTGATGTACTTGTTGAGCAACTTCTCTCTCAACAACCGTTCGTTGAAGGAGTCACGAGAGAACTCCTTGATGCCCTGAAACTCGTCGTTCCAGTCCTTCACGATCTCAGCACCGTCGACACCGTTCGAAAACACGGGCAACTGAGCTCTGGAGAGATCAGGCACCGTCTGGTTCTTGATGGCCTGCTCCGAGACAATCCAGGGGAATCTGGAGATGGTCTGGGATGGGCTCAAGAAGTACTCCGAGAGCTGGGTGGACTCGAAGATGGTGGCTCTGTTCTGCTCAATGACCTTGCCGAACGATGGGGACAAGTCGCCAACCAAGTTGTAAAGCACGTACTCGCTGTGCGACACGCCCTTCTCGTTGACCTTGAGCGCAGGATTGAAGTTGGCGTTGGACAATCTGTTGACAAAGAAGCCAGACGCATGGCAGGTGATAGAGAACACCTCGCTTTCGAGCGTGGTCAATGTGAGGTACAACAAGTCGCCCTTCAACTTCTGCTGCTGCGGAACAGGGTTCCACTGCGACAAGGAGAGCGACTTGATGGGGAGCGTCCACTTGGAGATCACCGAGTCGGACGCAGCGTGCGCCTCCAAGTCGACTGGCTGCTGCTGGAGAATGCGCTCGGCAATCTGCTTCACCGCCGCACTGTCCTCCTCCGAAACAGTCACCTTCTTGGGCTCTGAAGTCTCGCTGGACTCTTCCTTCGCCAACTCTTCTTCGTCCGCAGGGCCGGTCTCGATGTTCTTGACGCCGAGCGAGTTGAACTTGCTGCAGCCCGCAGCGAGCCCGTGCGCACGCGCCGCGTGGTCGAAGAAGTTCATGCCAATGCTCTCTCTGAAGCGGGCAAGGTGGTCGTAAATGTCTTTCAAGTTGTAGGGTTTTTCCACCATTTGGAGGGCAATGTCGCCCGTCTGGCCACCAAGCACCTCCTCCAACGTGGCGAAGTCATCGTAGAGCTCGGTGATTCTCTTCCCCTTGTAGACAAGCGAGTAGTTGGTGACATTGTGCAACTGGCTAGCCGCAGCCAACGCTTCCTTCACGTCCGACACGGATTCCTGCAAGGAATGGCGGGACTCGACAAAACTGATGTTCGCTCTGACACTCTGCGGAAGCAGAGTTCTGATCGTCACCTCCTGCACTTGCTCCTCGGCGGGTTCGGCCATGGTGGAGATCGTGTTGGTGGTGAAAAATTTTGGACCGGTACTGCAGAGATCCCGGGGTCCACCTACGTCAGTCTGGGGAACACCACGAATGTATAGATGAGATGGAAGTGGCTAGCGGGACAGACTAATTGGGATCGGTTATTCCGATCCGGCTTTTCTTGCTTTGTTCGGTTGGCTGTGGAGCACGTTATTACAAAACTGGCACGTCTGCATGGCCTCACGAACTCAAAAGGTCCAGGCCATAGATAGCCTTTCCTACAAGTAGTCTATATCTCTCGACGTCATAATTTGCTCAAACGTGTTTGTTGATGGTGGGGTACCATGTGTCCATGGCGAGTTCTGCACATACACAAGCTGCCAGTTGCTAACTATCACATCAGCAGCAACGCCACCAGAGGCAAACACGCTACTTCTGGACAGTCTGAGCTCTCAAGGCGACACCTACAGACGCATATATCCCGCATTATTGTTGCACCGGCTCCGTACGCTCGCATCCACCGTTGATGAACCAAGACGCTCTAGGAAACACCCTACATTACCAAGAATGGCAACAACACGAACCGGATGTGCACATTAGTGACCTCCCGATGGAGGTACTCATCCGCATCTTCTCGCATTTGGACCCGGTGGACTTGCGCGACCTCCGTTTGGTGTGTCGTTCGTGGAACAATGCGGTTCTGGACCAGTCAGCATGGGCCAAGTCGTTCAGCAACAGATTTGGCACGGATAAGGTGTTCCCGTCGGTGACACGGTCGCTGATGTGGCTAGCAGAGTATTTTGGGCGCGTGGGTGCGCTCCGAAGATGGAGCAAAGCTAAACCATTCGCTCTCCAGTACCAGCTTCTCAATAGTGAGTATGGGCGAGTGGACATGATCCAGACAGACTTTGCACACGACCGACTCCTCACCTACTCGAAAGCATTTGGAACGGTGTCGATTTGCACAATGACGCTGGGGAGAAACCAGGTGTTCATACCTGAAAACTTCCTCTTTACCGGTATTCTGACCTACGACTCCAACTGGAACTACTTGTGCGTGGGCAAGCTGTCGGGAGAGATTTACGTCAAGAACTTGATGACTGCAAGCTCGTCGGGGTCGAGCAGACTGTCCACTACGAAAATCGGCCAGGATGAGCTGCCGTTGGTTGGAGTCAGAATCAACCCGGAGTGCGATAAGAGAAAGCAGAAAGTGGATATCATTTCGGCCAACGCGACGGGACAGGTCCAGTTCTGGACATTGGCCAGCGAGCAGAAGGGACTGGTGAATGTTGATGGCACTGCAATCGCGTTGGGCTCAGACTTTGCTTCTAGCGTGGCTGTAGTCACCGAGACCCATATCCATGTGGTGGACTTCCAAACCTACGAAGTGATTGTGTCCGCTGAGCTTGGCTGGGACATTACTGCGGATAAAGTGTTTTGCGACTTCGATCTCGACGACAACAACGTTGTTATCAGCACCGGCCGCTCCGTGAAGGTGTTTCATTTTGAAAGCAATACCTACAGCGTTGCCGAGGCCCACGTTCCCGAAGACGTCCACATTATCGACGGTACGATGCAGCAGTCAACACACAAGCGCAACGCAAACCTTGCTGGTGGTGACGGGCTCTTGTATGCGCTCACCTTGTCCGACGGAAGCGTGGTGACATTCAACATCCGCGGGATAGCCACGATCGTCTTCAGCACCCGGATCTTCCCCTTTCTAGACGACCGGTCACCGCAGAACGTGGAGGAGTACACCAAGGTTGCTCTCAACAGCTCGGTCATCGCCATTGGCGCCTTTGCCGACTGGATACACTTTTACGATGCGCACCTGGGTCAATACCTACGACAAGGGACCAAAGTCGGGCGCAAATGGATGAGATACGAGACGCTGCCCATCCTGAAGATCCAGTTTGGGCCCGAATCAGCCGGGGCATGTGGTGTCATTGTGAGTGGCAACGTTGTTCAGCATTTCCGTTTTGGCGAGCTGGCCGCTTCGAAGCAGAAGCCCAATGCGCCACAGGCACAGGACTTGAGCAACCGGAGAGCCAAGCAGGCGAACATCCGTGCGCAGATGCACGAGTACGACGCCTTAGAGCACCAGCAACAACAGCAGGAGCGCTTGGCCGACAAGTACAATGGCACCTCTTTTGAAAGTGAGCAAGAAGAACTACGCATCGCCATGGCCCTCAGCGCAAGCTGCGCGGAGAACGGCGACAGCGACGAGGAGTTGCAGAAGGCGCTAGCACTACTGGAGCAGGCGTCCGAAGAACCCGACGACGAACTCTCCGCTGCTCTAGCCCTTTCCGCCAGAGACAGACATGAGCAAATCCACGGATTGGCAGAACAAAACGAAGGTTCCAGCAGTTTCGAAAGCACGCCCGCACCCGCTGAACTTCACGAGGAATCCGATGACGAGTTGTTGCAACGGGTGTTGCGGCTCTCGTTGCTTGAGCACTAGTCGTCCCAATGCGGCTAAAGCGCGGCCCCGACCGGGCGGCACGGAAGTCGCACGGTGCGACGGCCTTAAGCACGATCTACATGTGCGTCGGACATTTAGGTCCGCGGCCCGCAACTTGGCCCACCCCTCTCGGATTTGGGCCAAACTAACGAAAAAGACCACGACAAGCACAGCACATTGCTCCAAAACGTTCTTTCCCGCAGTCATCGCCGTGTTGCCCAGCCTTTTGTCCGTGTGTCCGGGTGAGTCCGGCGTGCGACCTCAGGAAAAAAACGGAACATCTGTAAATAGCTTCACGAAGTTGCCTCCCATTATCCACACTAGCGAACCACCTCTATCTTTCGCTCTTTATTGGCGGTGTTTGCATTTCAAGTCGTCCTTGTGAATGAGTCTATTCCTCCGCTGAAACTACCATTCCTAGATACCCACCAACCGTTCAAATTGCATTTCTCCAACCATGGCTGGGTTCCATTTTGGCCGGTGTCCCCGCCGTGAGCGGGTCAAGTTCTTCCAGAGCTCACCCTCGTATTTGAACTACACTGCCGTTTCCAGATTTAGAAAGGGCAGGGCTAGAAGATGGTCGTCCGACGAGCCACATCCGTCCAGCCAGCGCATCTTGACCTTGGCTAGCGGGCACTATGGCATCTACTTCACAATCTTCAACAAGGAGCTACATCGAGAGGACAAGGGTCCTGGTCGCTACGACGCCAACACTATTGTGCTTGTGTTCCCTAAGGGCGACGTGCTGGCGATTTTCCCAGAGTTTTTCATCTCGAAGGCTAAGCAAGAGACCCAGAACAACATCAATGAGATCCAGTCCGTGTCTCGTGACCTCCTCTCGACATGGTCTCTCGTCAAACCTCGTCACGTGTTGCAGCATTTCTGCGCCTCAAGACACTTTTCCACGTCGGCAAGAGACTATAAAGAATATGTTGAAGAGCCAAAGATCGAGGAGTTGCCTCAGGAGAAACTTGAAGATACAGAAGAGTCCTTCGAGTCTTCGTTTTCGAGACACCAAATCGACCTGATTGTGTCAGCCTACAACAACCACCAGGTCCCTGCGGACTTGGACGTCATCATGCCTCTTTACCAGTCGTTGAAGAGAAACAGCCTTGCATTGCCCTCGATCGCTGAGTACAACATCGTGTTATTGTCGATCGCCAACAGACAGCTCTCCAGCGAAATGGACGTTGTGTCTATCGAGTCGAAACTCACCACCTTGTTGACGGTGTACCAGGACATTCTCCACGAGTGCTACAAGAATCCTCGCTGCAAGCCCAACACGGAGACGTTTGAAATTGTCCTTTCTACCGTCTTTGAAGGCGCCTCAAACACTGTGAAGTTGGGGTCTGCCCACAACATCTGCAAGGAGGTGTACCAGGCTGCACTCATCAAGTCTCAGGAGTTTTGCCAGGTTGGCATCAATCTTTACATGTCTTTGCAAAGCAAGGACGACATTGACGCAGATATCTTCTTCAAGGACATGTTGACCTGTGTCGAACTGTACCCTCAGTTGTTGACCCAGCAACTTGTGCAACATCTCATAAAGACATCCGATGTCTCCTTCAATGATGGGGAGGTGTATGCGGGCCTCTTGAGAGTCTCGAAGCATTTCGGTGAAATCACAGGCATGTCTAAGGAAGAGCATTACAAGTACGTGTCGGCCGTGTTCGACCAGTTCAAGGAGCTGGCTGCTGCTGAACCTGAGATTGGTAGCGCAGAATATCAAGTGTACTCCGCTTTGTTGGAATCTCTCGTGCCCATGGGTAACTTGCCCGTCGCCACAAGATTTTTGGACCAGGTCTTGTCTGATTACAAGGAGCTCTTGGAGCTCACGCCTGAGAAATCTGGCTCAAGTCAGATGCAAAACATCTCATCTTTGGTTTCCAAATACATTGAAACCATCATGGCTTCTGGGAAGCCAGAAGATTTGAACGTTGCGTACAACTTGCTTCAAAGCTTCAAGAAGGTGACCTTCATTCCAGAGCTCACCGTCGGGGTTTACAATGAGATGATCAATCTGTTCATCAACCGGTACTCGGCTCAGGAGATGGAGAAGATCAACTCCTCGGACAAGGATACCATTTCTGCTGCGCAGGTGGTTACCTACAACAAGGTTTGGGAGTTGTATAACCACTGTGCAATCCGCAAGGATTTCCACAGCAGTCTCGTTGAGCTTTCTAAAGTCACATGGCACGGAAAGAAAGTCAACTGCAAGGATCTGCTTCTTTCGCTTTCGCTCGACTTGGGAGACCATGCCAATGTTGCTCGCTTGGTGAAAGAGATCCTCTTGAAAGACCATCTCATTGGGGACTGGAATATTTCCAGAAAATTATTCCAGTACCTCTACAACGGTGCTGTTGCTTACGAAAGCTCATATTACGTTGACCTTGCCTGGAACGTTTTCAACCAGCAGGCCACTCACTACCAGAGCAACTCGAAGGACTTGAACAGCTATGTTAGCGAGACTATTGGCTACCTCTTGATTTCCAGCGAGCCCAGCTTTTCAAAGACTTTGAACTCAACAGTGCTTTTCAACGCATTTGCAGGCTTTGCTCTTGCGGACGATAACATCTATGGATTGATGCTTGTTTCTCTGTTTTTGGCAGCTCAATGTCAAGAGCGGACAATGTCAAGCACAGAGCTTTTCAAGGTTTTGCATTACCAAGCTTGTTTGATCAACAAGTTCGAAGACCCCGAAAACCATTACTTGCAGTTATCGGACTCTTTACTTGAATTCAAGCACTCATTGGTACAATCTTTTGCTAGCTTAATTGCTATGAGCCCCCCAGAGTTCTGTTTGAGTGAAGAGATGCAACAAACGTGCGACTCTTTGGGTGTTCTCAGCCTGTTGAGCGGAGACGCCAAGCTATCAAACAATGTGTACTACTTGGACTTGACTTCCCTGCTTACAGCAAATTACACCACTGGTGTGTCTGAGTTCCTTGAGTATTTCAAGCTCGGATACAACTTCAACAGCGCAACTTGGAGTCTGGTCCTCAACAGAAATTTCGTTATCGACTTCTTAGAGAACGAGAGGTTGATCTCAACTTCAGCATTGACAGCGAAACTCCTTGAGGCTGATCCTGAAATTGTCAACCCGACTGACAGTATTTGTCGTTTGGTCGCTTTAGGCAATGACAAAGTTCTTCTTCGTCTTTTGAACTATCTTATTGCGAACAAGAACGATGCTGTCTTGCAACAGAATGCCGTCTTGGGTGCTTTCGTCAACCAATTGAACAGATCGGACAACAAGCAACTCCATTCGACATTCTTTTCCTACGTGATGGAGAATGTCAACTTGCAAGGGAGTAAGGAGTGGTTGACCAAGTATCTTTTGAATCTTAACGCTCGGGGATGCTCGCAGAGCTGCATGGATCTTCTCGAAAAGGACTTTGACAATGTGGTTTCCAACCTCGATCTCGGTCGCAAAAGTGACAGCGAGTTCTTGTATGCCGTTTTGAATGTTGTTTCCGACCAGAAGAATAGAAAGTTGGGAACTCTGATCATCCGTCGTTTTTTCGCAGGCGTCGAAGGCAACAAAGCTTTGTTGAAATCAGAGCGCTTGTTGGAGGCTGTTCTCAACTTCTACATTGCAATTGGTTCCCATGACGTTGTTTTGAAGAAGTTCTCTGCCTTGCAGAGTCGCTCGCCACAATTGCAGCATTCCATCTATTTTGCCCAACTTATCTCGAGCCTCTCGGGTGGTTCTGACAGATACCAAAGCTCATCGCACATGGAGAGTTCTGAAGTTTTGGCTTTAGCACTCCTCAAAGAAGACAGCTTACTCAACATGGATTCTCTTTTCGGCCAACATAAGTCACTTGTGAACAACAAGGAAGATTTTTTCCAATCGATGGTTGCTTATCTTACGAAAGCGGCTTCGTTGACGTCAACATTGCACGACAAACGAGTGTTGGAGAAGTTTGAATCGCTTGTCAAGCTTTGCAAACCCCTTCACATCAAGAAGATTTCTGTGGACACCCTCATTACTATCGTGAGATTTTTGGCCACAGTCAAATCCAAAGATTTGTTGAACATCATATTCAACAAATTTATGAACAACAACAGAATATCCCATACTTTCAACTTCTATTTCTTACAGGTTGAGGTTGAAAACTCGAGGAACGCAACCCGACTTCTCGAAGAGTTCAAGAGAGCCCTTACGGAAGCCAACGATGAGGTGAACCTCCACATGTTGCACGAGTACGAATGCGTTGCTGCGTAAAGCGCTCGCTCACTGAATGATGAATGACTATTTATATACAATGATCACTATTTAATAGTATGCCATAGATGACGAATCGAAGATTATGCGGTCTTGCTGGACGCTTTTAGTTTGTCCAAGATTTGCTTCATGTCCTGCTTCAATTTCTCTGGTCGATTTCTCGTTTCTTCATTAGAAAATTCTTCGTTAGGGTCTTCCACAGGCGGTTTGGTTTTGGCTGTTGTGCCTGCTTTGGCTTCAGAGCCTTCACTCCAAAGGAGTTGACCAAGGCGATCAAAGATCTTGAGCCCACCACCACTGTTCGATGCATCCTTAGCGTCCAGACCGTCCTTAGCATCAGTGGTTTGAGCTGGATGTTTCTGGACGTTGTTTGGCGCGCCTTCAACTGATTTTGCAACTTCACCTTTTCCCGCGTTGGGGTCCGTACCAACTTGATTTGAACCTTCTTGGTTTTCATTATTATCCTTCAGTGGGGTGTCTGCTTTCTGTTCGGGCACCTTTGGTAATTGCTGTGGCTGCTTTGGATTCTTTACAGCTTCCTGTACCTTTGATTCAGGTTCTGGCTCTTTTGCCGCTTCTTCACCCTCCTTTTGGCTAAAAGGGCGGAGCAAAGAGCTCACACGAAGTCCCGAGTTCCAAAAACCAGCCAAAAGGTCAAACCGCTGGATATCCTCTTCATCGAATGCAACAAAAGTTCCAGTCGTTTCAAACTTTCCGGTATCATCGAAAGCGTCAATCTCGTTATATGCGCAATATTGATATCCAGAGCAACTGGGACTCTTGACCCAACCTTTTTGTGGACCATAGTCCAAGATTTGATCCACGTTGATGATGTCAACATCGTTCTTCCGTTTAGCAGACTGAAGTCGGAAATTGGTCTCCTCGACAAGATCCGCCGGGCCATTGAGTGGTCTCAATGCCGGGAGGATAGGAGGCACTATGGCATGCCTGATTTTTAGCGGACTGTCAAAAAGGTCTTTGAGCTTTTCTCTATCCGCGATAATTTTGTAAGGGAACTTTGTTTGGTCTCTAGCGTAGCCATTTTTCTTGCAGTAGGAGAAGCCTGAGTTGATCCAGAGCAACTTCCCGTCCTGCGAAATATGACCTGGATGAGAGGAGCAGACCTCCATCGACTTTGTCTTGTTGTAGTGTTTCAAGCGCAGATCCTCGGTAGCCTGCCCGACACTGGCTGCGTTGTATTTGTTTAATGTGTACTCTTCGTCGCCAGCCAAGGACATTGCGAGCCAGTACATCTCCTTGTCGCCCCAAATCAGGGACTTGATGGGCTCCCCCCAGAGGGAGAGTGGAAGCAAGGTGAGCAACATGGAGAAGTGCTTCTTTCTGTCCAACAAAAAGAGGCCAGCTTCTTGACAGTGTCGCCAGCCACGCATGTACTCGTTCAGCATGGTGTGCTCTGTGACGGGCTTGACGCCCATGGCCATGTCAAGGGCGCTTGACTTGTGGGGCATCATCTTGGCGAAGAAGTTGGTCTCGATCCAGTCGTTGGTGTCCAACAAAGACCTGTCTTTGAAGAAGTACGCGCCGGTGTCGGTAAACTCCTTTATTTTTGCGAGGTCGTCCGGGCTCACCAAGGGCACGGTGTCTGCATCGAAGAAAATGACGTTCTGGAACGAGCAAAACACCAACGCGAGGATCTTGTTGTTGTAGCTGGAGAAGTCTGCTCGGGCCAACAGGCGCAAGGGCCTGTGCATGTTGATGACGGCGATGTCTTGCACCGGGTAGTCCGCCTTCTTGAGGTCGTCGAGCGACATGCCGAGCCGTTGGACGGTCTGCTCCATCTGCCTGCGGTTGGTGAGCTCCTCGCCGAGGAAGTCCTCCTTCGCCAGCGTGGCGGCCAAGATGATGGCCTCCTTGGCCTTGGTCAGGAGGTCCAGCCTGTACATCACCTGGATGGGCAAGGTGTTGCCCACTGCGCGGAGGAGGTGGATGAACTTGACAATGTCCTTGGCGTAGCGCGTGGCCGCGGAGATGACGATGCCCGTGCCCTCCATGTTCTTGTAGAAGAAGTCGAGCAAGTCGCCGTTGTGCGGGAGGTCGCTGTGGTTGTAGTACTTGCCCAGAGCTGGGGTGATGTCGCCGAAGGACACGCCCGGGAGCTCGGACACGAAGAAGGGCACGACCTTCCTGGAGAAGCGGGTGTGGAGCTCCTTCATGGGCTCGGAGAAGGAGCTGGAGTCGCGCTTGAAGAAGCAGTGGCCAATGAGGCGGAGGATGGTGACGGAGTCGGCCATCTCCTGCTCGGACTCGATGGTCCTGCGCAAGCCCTCCTGGTACCAGCCCTCGACCTTGAGGTTGTCCTCGTGGGCTATGAGCGACGGATCGGACACCTTGGCGCTCTTCTTCTCCTTGCGGATCTTTTTGTAGGCCTCGCGGAAGTAGTTGCCCTTGCGCACGGCGTTCTTGTCGAACGGGCGGTCGTGGAGCGCGTGCAAGTGCCAGTCCGGGAGCTCCGCGTCGACGAACTTGAAGAACTCGACGCACTTGTCGTCGAGCGGGCGCTGCTCGAACTGCTCCCACCCGCCGGTGCGCTCGGCAAACTTGTCGGCCAAGCGGAACTTGTAGTTTTGGAAGTGCATCTGTTCTCGTATGAGCGCGTCCAGCTCACCGAAGCCCGCTTCTGTGAACAGGGCGCCCTCGCCGGGGCCCATGGTGAGGTAGAGCTGGTAGCAAATCAACCCGAGCACCAGCACGGACGCGAGCGCCAAGATCAGCCGCCTGCGCATTTTGGAAAGCATCTCGGGGAGATGTCGGGGCGAGAGCTGGGCCGGTAGAGCGGGAATCGTCCGGCACACGATGGACGCCATGTGGTATTTATACTGGACACTGTGAAGGTTGACGTGGGGGCAGTGTAGCGCGACATATTGACAGGAAATGTCGCAGATGCCGATGCGCCGGAGGGTCCACGATGCTTCGCACCGATTCAGGTTGCACTGCAAACGGAGCTACACGCTTTAGTATAGGTCTTAGTATTGGGTTTACTATAGGCTTTCTATAGGCTCAACTATAGGCTCAACTATAGGCTTTCTATCGTTTCGTAAACGGTTTGTGGAACTCGGCCTAGAACAGACGGCCGCTGGCACGGTGTACCGGTCCATCTCGGGCCTGGAGCCATACTTCCGATCCACGCTGGACAGCTCACCTACACTGCACTCAACATGAGCATTACACGGACCAATGGTGGCGTCACCCGGTGTTTGCACAATATTTTCGCGTGTCGCTACGCCCTGTTCGGCCACGCAGACTCTCAGGCACCGGCATTTGCGGATTCAGGCGGTTTGCAATAGAGCCACGCTGCGCAGGTCCAGCTTGCCCAATCAGGCAGTTTCGCGTTCTCGTGCCTGACGGCTCGGCCGACAATGCGTGGGGCATGTCAGTGCGTGAACAAGGCTCAGCATCCACGTGCACTAGCGCACGGCGACATTTCGGGCGGAGCTACGTAGACTGTAGGTCGGGCTCGAGGAGTGTAGGTGGCATTGAAGCGGCTGGGAGTTGGATGTCGCATCGGTCTAGATGTTTTTCGCAACTTACTACACAGCCCATGAGCGGAGATAGCGCAGACAGATGGTCGGATCGGCAGATCAAAGCGGTCCAGGTGGGAAGCCCCAGATTCGAGCATCCGCCTGTTTTACCAGAAAGTGGAAAACACGTAGTGGTTGAAATTTTCAGACTTGATCTGGCTTCTTGATCTGTCTTGTGTTTATGTCCGACTCAGCGCACACAACCATCACAGCCAGGCGTATACCAACTCACAGAAATGGCTGTGACACAATTGAGAGAATTTCAGTTTTAGTCGGCCAACGGCTGGGCCACGTATATGTCTAGTACTCGCACTCCGATACGCAGCCCACATAAAGTAGAATGAATAGTGAGGAGTGAGAATAAGCAGAGAAGGTAGACAGGACATGGAAGCATGAGTCTCGACTAGTCTCAACTAATGTCTCGACTAGTGTGTGTCAATTAGCGTCACGACTAGTGTCTCAATTGGCCATCTCGACTAGTGTCTCAATCAGAGTCTCAGCTGGACTAGAGTAGTCAACTGGGTGTCTCTCAGACTGACGCACCTACAGCACCAGCGAGCACAGCATACTGAAAACAAAGCAAGTACACATCACATGTAACACATAACACATAACACAGACAATCTGCTGAAACAGTCAAAATCACGGCTCATTGATTGTAAATATTTACAATTTGGGACGATTCTCAATTATTCAGACCACGTATCCTACGCGTAAGCATGTTTCACAGCACCACAGCCCATAGTCAACCACGGCGACAACCAGCCACATAACCCCAACAATCAAGGACCCACAACCAACGACCAACTACCACAACCAACACCAAACCTCACACCGGCAGCCATCCGTAGCCTATAACTCCCGTCCACGCACGTGACCGACGTGCCGCGCCCAACCTATACACGTAACGAAAAACACTACTTGTCCACACCACCCACCCATGTCCACGCAAACGTACAAGTCGCTGGAGCACAGCTCCCTGGGCGCCACGCCCGACAAGATGGCGGTGTTCCAGGAGTGCTTGCAGCAGTTCAACGCGCTGCCGGTCAATGCGAAAAAGTGCCGTCAGCTCTTGGCCAAGTTGTTACGCTTGATCTACCAGGGCGAGCTGTTCCCCGCCAAGGAGTCCACCACGTTGTTCTTCTCCATCTCCAAGTTGTTCCAGCACAAGGACTCGTCGTTGCGCCAATTGGTGTACTTGACCATCAAGGAGCTCTCCTCCACCTCGCAGGACATCTTGATGGTGACCTCCTCCATCATGAAGGACATCCAGTCGGGCGACTTGATCTACAAGCCCAACGCCATCAGAACGTTGGCCAAGGTCTTGGACCCCACCACCGTCTCCGCGTCCGAGAGATTGTTCAAGAACTGCCTTGTGGACAAGAACCCCATTGTCTCCTCCGCCGCGTTGATCTCCTCGTACAACTTGTTGCCCATCGCCAAGGACGTGGTCAAGCGCTTTACCAACGAGACCTTGGAAACCATCCAGTCGTACAAGCAGTTCCCGCCCACCCAGTTCCAGTTGCACGAGTACTACGGCTCCTCCACCACCAACTTGCCCAACAACTCCTACATGTACCAGTACCACGCGTTGGGCTTGTTGTACCAGTTGAGAAACCACGACAAGATGTCCTTGATGAAGCTCATCACCTCATTGCACGAGGGCTCCAGCTTGAAGAACTCCTTGTCCATCATCCAGCTCATCAGATACATTAACAAGGTCTTGGTCGACGACGAGTCCTTGATCACCCACTTGTACCCGATCTTGGCCGGCTTCTTGAAGCACAAGTCCGACATGGTCGAGTTGGAGGCCTGCAAGACCTTGATCAGCTTGCAGCACTTGATCAAGGACGACGAGTTCATGAGTGTCATCCTTGCGTTGCAGAAGCTCTTGAGCGTGCCTAGAACCGCCACGAGATTCGCCGCGGTCAGATTGATCAACAAGATCTCCACCAAGCACCCAGAGAAGATCTTGGTGGTCAACTTGGAGTTGGAAGGCTTGATAAACGATCCCAACAGATCGGTCTCCACCTTGGCCATCACCACCTTGTTGAAGACCTTTGGTGTGGGCACTGTCGAGTCCACCAGCTCCGAAAGCGTGGACAGATTGGTCACCAAGATGACGTCCTTGATGGACGAGATCACCGAGGACTTCAAGATCGTCATCATCGACGCAATCGAGAACTTGGCGTTAAAGTTCCCCTCCAAGCACAAGAAGTTGGTATCGTTCCTCTCCGACTTGTTGAGAGACGACGGCAGCTTGCAGTTGAAGACGGCCATTGTCGAGGCGTTGTTTGACTTGATCAGATTCTTGCCCGACGACAGTGCCAAGCAGTTGATCTTGATGAACTTGTGTGAGTTCATCGAGGACTGCGAGTTCACAGAGTTGTCTGTCCGCATATTGCACTTGTTGGGTGACGAGGGTCCTCACACCTCGAACCCTTCGTACTACATCAGACACATCTACAACAGATTGGTGTTGGAAAACTCCATTGTCAGATCCTCTGCGGTGATTGCTTTGGCCAAGTTTGCCGCCTCTTGCGACGGGGACGTTTCCTCCAACGTCAAGATCTTGTTGAACAGATGCTTGAACGATGTCGACGACGAGGTGAGAGACCGCGCCTCCTTGTCGCTAAGATTTATCAGCAGCCAGCCCCAGTTGGTCATCAACGACTCGAAGTTCAACTTGGCTGCCTTGGAGAGCAAATTGACCCACTACTTGAATAACGAAGCGAACTTTGAAACGAAATTCGACATTTCCGAAGTCCCTCTCTTCACCCTGGAGGAAGCCAAGTCCTTGGAGTACAATGCCAAGCTCAACAAGTTGGAGAACTCCTCTGCTGGGTACTCCTCCGAGGACAAACCAGCCGAGAGCGGCAAGTCCGACAATGCTGACACTGGCGCCGCCAACGACTACTTGAAGCAGCAGGAGTACGGCGTCAAGTTGGCAGAGATTCCCGACTTTGTCGCGTACGGCAAGTTGACCAAGTCGTCGTCTGCTCCAGTGTACTTGACGGATAAGGAGAACGAGTTTGTTGTCACTGTGGTTAAGCATTTCTTCATCGACACCAACAAGTTGGTGTTGCAGTTCGACATCACCAACACGTTGCCCTCGTTGGTCTTGCAAGACGTGTCTGTGATCAGTCAGCCTGACAATGAGTTGTATGCGGAGGACTTCGTCATCCCGTTGGCGGAGTTGAGACCCGAGCAGACGGGAAGCGTGTACGTTTCCTTCTCCACGCCAAGCATCGGCGACGACGACCTCTTGGCTGCCTTTGGCAACACCATCAGCTACACGAGCAAAGACATCATCGACGAGGAGGGCGGCATTGACCCCACCGACGAAGGTATCGAAGACGAGTACCAGATCGAGGACTTGGAGATCCACGGCGGGGACTTCATCACGCCGCTTTACAACTCGAACTTCACGAGCATCTTTGAGCAGTTGCCGCACGAGGACAGCAGTGTGATCACGGTGTCTGGCGTGAGCAGCTTGGAGGGCGCCGTGAACAAGCTCACCAAGAACTTCAACGCGATGCCGTTGGACGGGTCGGACTACGTGCCCTCGGACGCGACGTCGCACGTGTTGAAGTTGTTGGGCAAGGACTTGTGGAACGGCAAGGTTGGCGCGCAGATCCGGTTGGCGGTGACGGGCGGCAAGGTTGTGGCGAAGGTGCAAGTGAAGGCGGAGACGGAGGGGTTCGCCGAGGTTGCCGCGAACGGGGCCGCGTGATACACGAGGACCATATTTACATTGTATTAATGAAAAAGACACCGGAGACGCGGCGGTATGCGAAAACATGCAATCAGGCCTTGAGGGGCTTGGGCGTGCGCTTCAAGTTGCGGTACAAGAAGCCGCCGGAGAAGTAGACCAAGAGGGCGGCCAAGAAGATGAGCACGAAGATCCAGAGCGCGGCCAAGTTGTCTGCCTTGGCGGCGGTGGGGCAGGCATAGTGGGAGCGCACCTCGAACAAGTAGGTGCAGTCGTCGACGGCGGTGACGTAGGAGACGTGGGCCTTGGTCAACATCTCCCTGTCGCAGGTGAAGGACAAGATGGTCTTTCTGCGCACGCGCTCGCCGTTGGCGTAGCGGATGGCGTCGCAGTAGGAGCCGTTGGAGTAGGTCAAGGTCAAGCGGCGGCCGTTGAACACGGCCGCGCTGGACACCTCGCCCATCAGCACGAACTGCTGGTTCTCCGGGTCGACGTAGTAGGCGCCAATCTCGGTGATGTTGAGCCCGTCGCGCACGCTGGCGGTGCCCACGCTCAGCTTCTTCACCGGCAGCGTGCACACGCCCACGGTGAAGTTGAGCCCCAGGTCGAACGCGCGCGTGTGCCACGCCTGCGCGCGGCCCTCGTTGCCCAAGCTGGAGAGCCCGCGGAGGTCGATGAAGCCCTTCAGCGGGCTGAACACCGTGCACGGGTCCATCTCGTGCACGCGCTCGGGCTGTTTCTCGGCGGGCGGGCGCGCGACCGCGCCGGCGTTGGACGTTTTCGGCAGCGGCGTCACTGCGGTGTGGCCGGCCATGATGTCGTGGATCGACGTGAGGAGGTGGGCGCGCTCGTTGGGGCCGTGGGGGCGCTGTTCGACGATGTAGATGCCCACGAGGAAGAACACCGCCACGGCTAGGAACACGGCTCTGCGGGAGCGGGTGGCCATGGCGAGCATGCGTTGTACGTGGAGGCTGGTGGAGGCTGGGTTGCCGATGGGATGTGGGCGTGGGTGCAGGACCAGATACGCCTTATGATAGGGACACTGGGGTCACTATGATAGCGAATAGCGCGCGGTATAGGGCGTATGATAGGGGTATGGTAGGCAGTGAGCGATGCGCGGGATGCCTGGTGGGAGCTGAGGATGAGCTCGTTGGTGTATGTATGAGGTGGTAATGGTGATGCGTAGGACAATGGGCGCGCCCAGAGATGGCTACGTATCAGATTCGGTCGATCGGCAATTGGCCAAAATCACCTGTTGTTCTTGTTCTTGTGTTAGCCTCGATGTCGATGGTTTCGTAAGTTTTGGGATCGCGTTATCGTGCATCTCGTTGCTTCGTGTTGCGGCCGTGCCGAGGATGCTGCGACTAGTCTACTGCCAACCCTCCCACAAGCAGTAAGATCTGCCAAGTATTACTATCTTGCTTGATCGTAGTCCCTGTCGATATTGGTCGAGCCGATCCAGGCAGTCTCAAGACAGTACACGTGTGTGCTCACCATACCACTGGCCATAATCAGTAGCACCTTACAGCACCTTATCGTACAGCACACTGGCAGCCTTTATCTCAAAGTGCTCGCTTACACGTAGTTCATTCATGGGCCACTCAGAGTGTCAATCCCTCTCTACTATCCGTGATTCTCGGCCAGCATACTCCATACTGACCATGCATCAGCATACTCATAAACTGCCGTCTATGGCAATACTGTCACATATGTTATACTGTCACAAATGTTAACCATCATATATGTTATACCGTCACATACGGTCATCATACTTCCCATACTCATCCCACTAGCACTGCCGCGGTTCTCTATCAGTGACTGATGCGGACCCTGTCCACAGCAGACAACTATAATCGCCGTCACCGCCACTGTCAAACTAGCTGTCAAACCACAACTATCAAACCATATTGTCATATAATACCACACCGTCACTATGACACTGTCACTGCCCTCTACTTGCCACTTCCGATCACAGTCATGTACAATAACTGCCACACAGTGCCAACACCATCCGTAGAACAAATGCTAGAAGTTCTGGGTCATGCAAGCACTTCGTGGTAAAGCACTCACTCCTATTGCTAGGCCCTATGCTAGGCCTATGCTCTGTAGGTGGTGCGAGGAACTAGTCGCTTCGTACCGGCTGCGCACTCCTATACATTGCGCACACCAACTCCTCACTATGGACGCCTGGGCCGAAACTTCCCCGACGTTGTTCGGCAGCATACCCCTCAGCGACCCGCTCGTGGCGCCGCTCGCAGATACCAAACGCGCCCTCCAGCAGATCGACGACCCCAACGCCACAGAACAGTTCTTCGCCGCAGTTTGCACAGGCGACTTGGTCTCCGTGGAGGCACTCGTGCGCCAGGACGCCGCGTTGGCCGCCTCCACGTACCCCGACGCCGCCAATGGCGTGCCCGCGTTGATATTTGCCGTGGCGTTCGACCACGTGGACGTGGCCGAGTCGCTTTTGCAGAACCACGCAGACCCCGACGCCCCAGACACCCTGGGGCCCCACTACACGCCGCTCATGTGGGCCGTGCACTGCCGCAGCCTCGCCATGGTCAAGTTGCTCTTGGAGTACCAGGCGGATGTGCGGCTCGCGCCCGCGGGCGACGGCAGGGACGCGGTGCTGCTCGTGGCACCCAACCTGGACATCTACGACTACTTCAAGAGCCACGCGCTCTTGCTGGCCGCACAGTCGCCGTCCGACGCGGACGTGTTCCCGAGCACGTCGTTCGGCGCGGTGGACCCCAGCATGGACGACTTGTCCCACCAGATCCGCATGCTGACGCTCTCCAACTTGAGCTCCGAGTCTGCCGAGGAGGAGGAGCTCGACGAGGAGGCCGAGCTCGCGGCGGACCCCGACTTGGTGCGCCTCGCGGAGTTCGACTACGACAAGGTCGCGCCCGAGCAGTACATCAAGTTTTCCGACTCCGACATCCCGTCACTACTAGACTACATCTTTGGCTTGCGCACCAGCCAGACCGCGCTCCAGCACAACACAAAGCTCCCGGGCGCCATCATCTTCCAGTTGCTCCGCTACTCGCACAACAAGGTCGACAGCAAGGACCTCACCGAGTTCCTCTTTGAGTGCTTCATCACCCGCTTGCGCGCCGTCACCAACACCAAGTCCGGCGTGTTCAACATGGCCGTCACCACCGCGGACCAGGACAAGAACTCCGCCGGCGGCGCGGGCGACATTGTCTTGTTGAGCTACTGGCTCTCGGTCATCCAGTTTTTGCATTTCTACTTGGCCAAGGGCAAGTTGTACCCGGTGTACCCCAAGTTCTTGCAGGAGTTGATCAGTCTCACCCAGAGCTTGGTCGCCACGCTCTCCTTCTCCATCAACACCAGACTCAACCTCTTGATGGACGACTGCTTGCTCAACTACACCAGCTTGGTGGACGTGTCCAGCGTCTTGTACGAGAAGGACTGGAACTTCTTCAAGTCCCAGAAGAAACACCCAAACACCTACGACGACATCATGGACATGTTGTTCCCGCCCAGCCAGATCGAGTTGATGAAGCCCTCCCCGCTCAGATATGTCCAGGTGTTGGGCGCGTTGGACTACGTGCTCAAACTCCACGCGGTCGACCCTCTCGTGCGCTTCCAGACGTTTTCCCAAGTGTTCTACTACATCAACGCCGTGCTTTTCAACAGACTAATAGCCAACTCCAAGTACTGCTCGCGGTCTAAGGCCATCCAAATCAGATTGAACGTGTCGGCGTTGGAGGACTGGTTGCGCTCGCACAACTTGCGCATACACAAGCCTGACATCGTGGGCGGACTACAGTCGCTTGTGCAGCTGGGTGGGCAGACCGATCTCAAGCTCACAACGTTGCTCGAAGAGACTGACAATCCAAAGGACCCGCACTCGTTGTCGTTCTACTACAAGTCGTTGTACCATATTGGGAGGGCGCAGTTGATGCCCACGATTGAGTTGTTGCAGTGGTTGCAGGTGATGTCGGGACTCAAGGACGAGGAGGAGTTGATCACCACGATCAATCAGTTCGATGCACTCAACTACTACCAGCTATTCAAGGTGACGAACAAGTTGTACCGTTACGAGGTTGACGAGCCGAAGATCGCCAAGCCCTTAGTGCAGTTCCTTAAGCGGCTCATGAACGAGCAAGGCGAGGCCCAGGTGGCGCGGAGCTACTCGCACTACATGACGCAGTCCACGTTCTTGCTGAAGGAGGTGTACATTTACTTGAACCCGAACTATGTGTTTGCCGTGGCGATGCCCAACTTGAGCGAGCTCATAATCAACTATGGGTCGGGCCTCGGCGGCGTGCGAGTGTTGCGGGCCAAGAAGTTCCAGCCCACGCTCCCCATCTCTGTGATGGACGACGTGGACGAGATCTTGACCACCAACAGGAACGCCAACTTCAACGAGACGTACGACTATGACGAGGACGATGCAGAGGAAGCCGAAGCGGAGGACAGCGAGAGCCCGAGCGAAGCGGTGCCTGTAAAGGAGGAGCAGACATTCAAGGGCGACGAGCTCTTCAAGCAGATGCAGCCCCCGCTGTCGTTGGCGCACAAGAACTGGGGCAGCGAGGATATAGAGAGCAACCCGTGGTAATGAGACGGTCTACAGAAGCTTGCGTAGGTGTCTATTGTATGTAAAAGGTATATCACATCTGGGAGAGGAAGTTGTTGTTCTTGATCTTGGCGGTGTTGGCCTTGTTGATCTGCTTCTTTCTCCACTTCATCAAGTCCGCGGCCTTCAAGTCGCTGTCCAACTTCTCCTTATTGAGCATGTCCCACAACCAAGCTGGGTACTCCAGGTCCTCCAACGCCACGGGTTCGTCGCCGTTCTTGCGAATTTTCAAGTTCAACACAGTGCCGGCCGCACACGACGACTGGCGAAGCGGGAGCCCCGTCGAGAGGGCCCTCACGTGTGTGGTGCGTAGAAGGCGGAGAGAAAGCATCGCGGTGGATGGTGGTTGTAGCTGGTGAGATATCTGGTGTGTGCACCACCAGAGTGAATAATGGGAGAGTGAAGGTAGAGAAGCACAAAGAATAATATCTTAGAGTAATTTGGGCAATGTAGAAGCTAATAGAAGCTAGAGGAATAAAAGTTTGTGTGTGTAAGTTTGTGGGCCTTTAATTTGTGGGTGTAGGTTTATGGATGTATAGTTCAGTAATGAACACCGGCCACCGAACCAATACGTCAGATGCTACATAGACTGCTAGCAGAAGTGTAGATCCCATGCCTCCGTAGTCTTCGTAGATACATCCCCCTCCGTTGTCGTGGCTTACCTGATCCTATCGCAGGTCATAACTGGGTAGGTCGCTCTGCCACCTAGAATACGCCTCCCTACGCTGTACGCTTTCAAAAGCTCTTCAGTTTTAGTCTTCAAAAGCTCTACTGTTTTCTGCTTCAAATTCTTCGTTTTCTTAGGTTGAATCGGGGTCGCAGACCTCCAAACCCCACCCTATGTCGTCACCTTGCGTGGTCGTGTCCTCCGTGTATATCAGTGAGAGTCGCAACGCAAAATTTTCATCACCAACATGCCACCAAAGAAGAAAGCCGCCGCTGAGAAGCCCATTTTGCTCGGGAGACCCGGCAACAACTTGAAGTCCGGCATTGTCGGCTTGGCCAACGTGGGTAAGTCCACCTTTTTCCAGGCCATCACCCGGTGCCCCTTGGGTAACCCCGCCAACTACCCCTTCGCTACCATCGACCCTGAGGAGGCGCGTGTCATTGTGCCTTCGGAGCGGTTCGACAAGTTGTGTCTGTTGTACAAGCCCAAGCTGGAGGTGCCTGCGTTCATGACGATCTACGACATTGCCGGTTTGACCAAGGGTGCCCACGCCGGAGAAGGCTTGGGTAACAACTTCTTGGCCAACATCCGTGCGGTGGACGCCATCTACCAGGTGGTGAGATGCTTCGAGGACGCGGACATCATCCACATCAACGACGAGGTGAATCCCGTGGCGGACTTGGACATCATCAAGGACGAGTTGCGCTTGAAGGACATTGAGTTTGCGGAGAAGCACTTGGAGGGCATCGACAAGATCACGCGCAGAGGCGGGCAGTCGTTGGAGGTGAAGCAGAAGAAGGAAGAGGCGGAGTTGGTGAAGCGCATCATTGAGTTGTTGAAGCTGGGCGGCCGTGTGGCCAACCAGAAGTGGACGCAGAAGGAGGTCGAGGTGATCAACTCCATGTTCCTCTTGACGGCCAAGCCGTGCATCTACTTGCTCAATTTGAGCGAGCGCGACTACGTGCGCAAGAAGAACAAGTGGTTGATGAAGATCAAGGAGTGGGTCGACGAGAACTCGCCCGGCGACGTGATCATCCCGCTCTCCGTGTCCATGGAGTCGCACTTGGCCGGCTTGGAGACCGACGAGGAGAGAGACGCCTACTGCAAGGAGCTCGGCGCCACGTCCGCGTTGCCCAAGATCATCACCACCATGAGAAACAAGTTGGACTTGATCTCCTTCTTCACCGGCGGCCCCGACGAGGTCAGAGAGTGGACCATCCGCCGCTGGTACACCGCGCCGCAGGCCGCAGGCACCATCCACGGCGACTTGGAGCGCACGTTTATCCAGGCCTTGGTCACCAAGTACGACGACTTGGTGGAGCTCGGCGACGAGGGCGCCGTCAAGGCCGCGGGCAAGTTGTTGACCAAGGGCCGTGACTACTTCGTCGAGGACGGCGACATCTTGTACATTAAGGCCGCCGACGGCAAGGCCCGTTAATCGAGGTCCATCCCATCGTGTCGTAGTCCTGTACAGTAGTACTCCACACCTTACCGACTAGACCCACCTGCTAGATCCACCGGCGTCCCACAAGATCCTCTATACATCCCTAGACTGCCCTACACTTACAACCCACTACGTCTCAAGCATGTCCCGCGTCGCCCGTGTCTTTGCGCGGCGCTACGCCACGCCGCCCACGTACTTTGCCAATCCCGGATCGGTGCCTACCCAGTTTGGCGAGCCCGCCGAGCCGCCCGTGCCCGAACGGTCCAAGGACCGCCCATTGCGTGACATCAGCATGCTCCTCGCGGTGTTCACGTTGGCGTATCTTGCGCTCGACAACTACAGCGGCCGCTTGAAGTTGGAGAAGCTCCAGCAGGAAACCACCGCCATCAACTTGAAGACGCTACAGTTGCAGCAGCAGAACTTCCTCAACACGCGCAAGCAGCACGAGTTGAACATGTTGCGCGAGCGCATGAACACGTCCAAGCGCTGCTTCAAGATGGCCCTCCACATCGCCATGCTCCGCAAGCAGTTGGAGGATCTCGGCGCGCAGCCCAAGGAGGTGGTCGACGTGATTGCCGAGTTCGAGCAGAATGTCAAGATCAACAACTCCATCCAGAACTTGACGGGCCAGGCGCTCTGGTTGGAGGACGGCTCGGCGTACAAGGGCATCGTGCCGGACTACCACCAGTACGACAAAACCTCGGGCAAAACGTAGCCTGTGATGGCATTACCGTACGGTGTACGCGTCGTATGGTCACCGATCTGCTCCGTCTGGCCTGTCTGCTCTCTCGTACTGTCTGGACTATCTGACCCGTCTGGCCTGTCTGGCCTGTCTGATACTGATCTGGCTTACTGGTCTGCTCGATTGCTAGTCTGGTCTACTGGTCCGATGACAACGGGCACTGCGGTGACGGTCGATGGTCGACCACACTCATTAATGCAAATACATAGATACTCTCGTTGCACCCTAGGTGATGGGTTACCCGCACGCGCATCAGTGGTATAAAAATTTGCTCGCTCGCATTTCTTCAAACTCCATACAATGTCTTGTAGGCGCCCATTAGAGTCACGGTTTGCATGACTTCTTCCACATGCTTGCTGAGCCACTATGTGGCCATTCGTGCTCGGGTTAGCCTTAGATAAACGAGTTTTACCGGCCTTTATGTCGAGCTACCTTTCTGGGTAGTTACGCGGTTCTGAACTTACAGTCCCTTGTAGTCATCTCACTATGCATGATATTCTGTAAACCTCGAGCCCAACGGCGCTCACCGTCTTGACTCTATAAGCTTTGCGTCGATCTGGCCCAACAGCCGCTGCTTCAACTTTGTCTGCAAGAGGTTGAACTTGGGGCAGCACACGCTCAACGCATCGGGGCCCTTGTCCTCGTAGAACTGCTTGCAGCACTTGTAAAGCTCGTCAATCACCTTAGTGCACTTGGACTCGTTGTAGCCATTCTCCTGCAAGCAGTCCTGGATGGCGCACGCGTACAGCTTGCACGTATTCTGGTCCTGGGATGGTTCCGCTGACATAAGGAAAGAAGCAACGGGTGAAGAACAGCGGTCAATGAGCAACGGTCAAGAAGCAGTCTGGTTTGGTGGAGCTCTGCGCAACCGAGTTGGATGCAGGCGGGCTAGGCTATATGGCGTTGGGGTCCATGTCGGCGTGGTAGTCGTCCTCGTCGAACTCGCTCGGCTCGTAGATGACCAACGGCACAAAGTCGTTCTTCTCGGTCATCTGGCGCTGGTGGTCGATCTTGTAGATGTAGAAGGTGGTGCACGCGGAGAACACGGAGAGCAAGATGGCGATCAACCCCCAGCGGGACAAGTGCCAGCGCAAGGACTCGATCTCGGAGCGCATGGCCATGTTGAGCTCGGTGGAGATCTTGTGGTTGGTCTCCTGGATCTTGAGCTGGATCTTCTTGCTCAGCAAGGTGTTCTCGGACTTCTGGTCGTTGATGGCCACCTGGATGTCGTTCTTCATCTGGATGAACTGGTTGTTGAGCTCGTCGCTGATGATGCCGTAGTCGCGCTCGAGCACGTTGATCTGGTTGATGGCCTCGTTGATGTGCTGCTCGCGGTTCCTGGTGATGTCCACGCGCAACTCCTGCTGTGCGCTCTCGAAGAGGTACCGCTCGTTCTCGAGCTCGTACAGCTGCAGGTACTTGGTCAGGAGCTTCAGGAGCTTCGAGTTGAGCTGCACCACGAGGAGGTTGATGATTTCGTCGCACTGCGAGGGCTCGAGCCCAACCAGCCTGAGCTGCTTGTACACCAGGTAAGTGTCGATGTAGGGCTCCATATTCTCGAAAATCGTCGTGAGGAACTCGTCGGGCGCGGGCGTGTCGTCATCGCTGGTGTCGCTCACATCTTCCTCGCTTGCTGCCTGTTCCGTGTGGAGCGTCTCCTCGACCGCCTCACGCGACGCGTCCGCCACTTTCGCGCTTGGGGGCTTGCCCGCGGGTGCGAGGGTGTCTGTTTTCGGTTTGTTTTCGCCCGGCGGCGTGGCTGTTTCCTGGTATCTGGTGGGTGTAAACGACAACGTTCTGATAGTGTTGGGGGAGCGCGTTAGGAAAGGCGCAAAACGGCCCGATCGGGCAAGCGGTCGTCGCCAGAGCAACGCAAGTCGCGAGGGGCTCATTAGTAGGCTGGCCTTGAACATGGCGGACAGTGGGGTGTAGTTGAACGTGATAGTATGCCCTTTCGGTAGGGTGCATGCAGGCAGTTAGCCTATCGCCAACAGAGTAGCTGGCATGCTAAGCAGTCGTGGAGTCAAGGACTGTAGCCGTCAAGTGGCCGTCAAGTGGCCGACGCTGTCGAGTTGTAGTCGTCGAGTTATAGCATAGCAGCTCGGTGATGATACAACTCTATTGAGATTTTGCAATATCAGTTTGGTTGAGCAGCAGCAACATGCCTCAACTCCAGCGCAACAACACCCGATCCAGTACGGCTCAATCGCGGTGCTTGGAGCCTCTTTGATATGAGAAATCAGAAATCCAATAGTACATTTTGGTATATGTTCTCAACTATGCGTTTGCTACAGCATCAGTGCAGCACTCAGCACAGCCCTACTCATTCCGCCATTCACATCCCCATGGACCAGCGCAACGATCCAAATCAGTAATCTTCGAATCTAGCGTAACATAGACAAGCACTAGCGTGGCCGCACCCGTTCGTTCAAGGGTCTCGCAGCCATAGCTGCATACTGCACCATCAACAACACCAGCACATGAACTTCCTCTCCAGCGCCTTCTCCTCGCTCACGGGCACGTCGATCCCGTACACGTTCAAGGAAAAGGTTGTGGACGGCACGGCGGCGGCGTACCCCCAGTCCCGCTCGATCTGGACCATCTACAATGGCACCAATCCCAAGAACGACACCAGCGTGTCGATTTTCGAGTTCAGCCTCAAGGACCCCGCCATGGCGCGGTACGAGGGCTTGGCCCGCAACTGCTTCCGCAAGCTGAAGCTCATCAAGTTCCCCGGCATCATCTCCATCGTCGACTACATCGAAAACGACTCCTACCTCTACATCGTCACCGAGCAGGTGACGCCGTTGATGCGCTACTTGACGGACAACGACGGTCGTGTGGCCGCGGACGCAAAGCTCTACGGCATCCACAGCGTCGCGCACGCGTTGCTGTTCATCAACATGAAGGCGCTGTGCGTGCACGGCAAGCTCGACTTGGCCTCCTCCGTGTTCGTCAACGCGCTGGGCGAGTGGAAGCTCTTTGGCTTCGAGGTGCTCACCAACTTGACCTCCGACCCGGACCAGCCCATTTACCGCTTGGGCCAGTACTTGCCTGCGGGCGACGAAAACCAGCCCGACGAGGTGGTGCGCGGCGGCATGGAGGCCATCCGGCAGTTTCCCATCAAGTACGACTCGTACAGGTTGGGTGTCTTCATCTACAGCGTGCTCTCCGCGCTGGACTTCCACTCGCCCGTGGTGGTGGACCAGGCGAAGGTCACTGCCGGCAGCTCTAAGATCCCCCGCGCGCTCGCCCTCCCGGTTAAGCGCTTGGTCAATGCGAAGGGCAACTTGCGAATCACCGTGGACAAGTTCCTGCAAGAGACGGACGCGTTCTTCGCGGCCAATCCGTTGGTCCAGTTCTCCAAGCTTTTGGAAGACGCCAAGTTCCTCAGCGACGCAGACAAGTTGGCCTTCTTCAAGAACGACCTCGCCCACTACGTGGACGGCGAGTTCCCGCCCGGGTTCTTGGACAACAAGTTGCTTCCGGAAATCATCTCGCAGTTCAACGCGTTGAACAGCACCAAGCCCACGGTCAACCTGACTCCCGAGGAACACCAGAGCCGCCAGGAAACCATCTCCGTGTTGTTGAACTTCATCTTGAAGTTGAGCACGGGCCTCACAGAACAGTCCTTCTCCAGAAACATCAAGCCCGTCATCTTCCAGTCGTTCACGCTTCTGGATAGATCAGTCCGCTTGAGCTTGCTCAAGTATTTGCCCGAGTACAGCCAGCACTTGACCGAGCTGGAAGTGCAGAGCAAGGTGTTTTACAATTTGCTTTCCGGATTCCAGGACTCGAATTTTTTGATCAGAGAAACTACCTTAACGTCCATCATGACGGTCATAGATAAAGTGAGCGTCAAGCAGGTCAACCAAGACTTGCTCAAGGTGCTTGCGAAGCTGCAAATGGACCCCAAGCCTTCCATCCGGACAAACACTGTAATTCTAATCATCAAGATCTCGGGCAAGATCTATGCCACCTCAAGGAACAATGTGGTCATCACTGCTCTAGCTAAATCTCTTCGCGACACATTCACGCCGTGCAAGCTTGCGGCGCTTTCCGGCTTTGAGAAACTAAAGGACGAATTCTCCCTAGAGGAAATCTGCGCCAAGATCCTCGGCCATCTTGCTGTTGCTTTGATGGACAACAAGTCTTACAAGGTGCGGAAGGAGGCCAAGCGCATTTTCGAGCTCTACCTCGCTGCGGTTGAGAAACATGCCTCGTCGTTACCACAGACAGAAGAGGATGAGTTATCTGAGGAGAAAGAATTCTACGACAAGGTCACCGGAAGCCTGACAGCTGCAAACACCTCGTCCGGATCCGGCTCATTGTCTTTCGGATGGAACATGGTTAACAAACTAGTATCCTCAGAAGCCAAGGGAGAGCTCAATACTTCCTTCAATGCCTCCACACCGGACTTGACCCGCGTCTCCACTCCAAAATTAGAAACAGAAGTGCAGGCCGAACTGTGGAGCGAGGACGAATTGCTTGCGGACGATCAATGGGGCGGTGACAATGACGACGCCGTCGAGAAGGTCCCGATCTCGTCTCTCAAGGTGGGCTCAGGTGCCAAGCAAATGTCGTTTGGACAGAACACATCCTCGGAAAGTCATGCGCGCAAACCGCCGGCGCGCACGTCTACAAAAAGCGCCGTGCAGCGGAGTGGGTTGAAGCTCAGCGGGAAACCTGACCGGAATCCCGGATCACGTTTAAAGCTTAATTTGGACGTGGAGGACGAGGACGACTCGTGGGGCGGAGAATGGTAATCGGGCGTCGGCACGTTGCACCGCGATAAGCCACCCACAACCGCACGGCTCTATTTTTCGCCTGCGCGCGTGTATGCACGGCTCTATTTTTCGCCTGCGCGCGTGTATGCACGGCGCTAAATGTGCATGCGCGGCTGTCTAGTGTGGCGGCAGAACAATGTGCCGTACTTGGAATAATGCCCAGCGCACAATCAGTCCAGCGACCACTTTTCGTCTGGTCTTACCGTGCTAGCAGATCAGAGTGAATCTATTATGCTGAGCAGGAGATGTGGCTGGCGGGTTGGAGGCATGATAAGCCACAACGGTATGTATAAATTAGCTTGGACCTGGCAGCTCCGTTCAAGGGCAGCCTTGCACCACGATAATGAGTGACAAAAATCCCGCTCTCCATGCAGTGACTAGTGTAGCGTCAGACACAGATCGCTTGGATGCCAAAGCACACGAGTTGGACTTGAGAGCGGCCCTCTCCAACGATATCGCGCTTGAAGCCGTGGGGCTGGGCTTTACCGAGGAGGAAAAATTCCAAATATTGAAACGCCTCAAGTACGACAACTTGGAGGACTTTGGGCTGTTGCCCGTCGGGGCCGTGTTCATGTTAGAGAAGATTTCAACCTTGTCATTGGCCGCGGCACTCGACATTTTGAGAGAATTCTTGGTGGAACACGACGGAGACGTGAACATTTCTGACCATGAATACGAATTTGTCCAGACCTTGGTGCTGTTGGAAACCGACCATTCGAACAAAGAAGTGGTCACGGGCTCTTCTACAGATCAAGTTGACGAAAAGGATTTGATCAAGACAACGGTTGTTCTGCATCCATCGGATGCTGAGTCCAACAGTCCGCAAATTTACAATTGGCAATTGCAGGTCAGAGTCGAGGCTGCCCTTATTGGCTTCCACTCACCCTACAGTGAGGTGAGATCTGTGACTGACCCTTATGATGACCCTAACCTCCCTGTGGAAACTGTTAGAGTCTACATTCTTGGGATATTGTGGACCGTCATTGGTTCAGTGGTTAATCAGTTTTTTGCAGAGAGGAAACCCAGCATTGGACTTGGGTCCCTGGTGGTGCAATTGCTCCTTTACCCTTCTGGTGTTGCGCTCCATTACATTCTTCCCAATAGGAAATTCAAGGTGTGGAACCAGGAAATCGACCTCAATCCGGGCCCATGGACCTTCAAAGAGCAGATGTTGACCACGATTTTCTATTCCGTCTCTGGAGGTACACCCTATGTCTCGTACAACATCCATGTTCAGAGACTTGCAAGGTTCTACGATAACAAGTGGGCCGGGTGGGGCTATCAAATTCTTTTGATCCTCAGCACCAACTTCATGGGTTTTGGCTTTGCTGGTGTGATGCGCAAGTTCGCCGTATACCCTGTCAAAGCCATCTGGCCAACCTTATTGCCCACTCTTGCGTTGAACAGAGCCTTGTTGCAGAAAGATAAGAAAGCAAATATCAACGGGTGGACCATCTCGAAGTATTACTTCTTTTTCCTCTTCTTTGCCATTTCTTTCGTCTACTTTTGGCTCCCGAACTACCTATTCCAAGCTTTGTCGACCTTCAATTGGATGACGTGGATTGCGCCTGACAACTTTAATTTGGCACTTATCACGGGTTCGCAGTACGGTTTGGGCTTGAATCCGATTCCCAGTTTCGATTGGAACGTCATCAACTTCAATTCTGCTTTGATTCTCCCATGGTACACTCAAGTTAGCCACTACACCGGCAGCATCGTTGCATTCTTCTGCATCTTGGGTATTTACTTCTCTAATTATTACTGGACTGCGTATTTGCCCATCAACTCTTCGTCATTGTTTCTGAACAAAGGAAAAAGGTACCAAGTTTCCTCGATCGTGAATGAGAAGAGCTTGTTTGACCAGGAGAAGTATGACAAAGTTGGTCCACCATTTTACTCAGCAGCAAACTTGATTGTTTATGGTTCGTTTTTCGCCTTGTACCCGTTTGCTATTGTCTATGAGGTCGCTTGCAGCCATAAAATTATGTGGAACGCTCTCCGCGGTCTTGGAAATTCTATGAAGAACTTCCGAAAGTCAACCTTTGAAGGATTTAAGGACCCTCACACGACTATGATGAGAAACTACAAAGAAGTAGCAGATTGGGTCTTCATCGTGGTATTGTTTGTTGCCGTGGTTTTGGCTGTGGTGTGCGTCAAAGTGTACCCGGCTGAAACTCCCGTTTGGGGAATCTTCTTTGCTCTTGCTATTAATTTCGTGTTTTTGATCCCTCTCACAGTTTTGGCTTCTGTCACAGGTATGAGTTTTGGATTGAATGTTTTGGTTGAATTAATTGTGGGTTACGCCTTGCCAGGTAACGGTCTCGCGTTGAATTTCATCAAAGCGTTGGGTTATAACATCGATGGCCAGGCACAAAATTACATTAGTGATCAGAAAATGAGCCACTATATGAAACTTCCACCTAGGGCCGTGTTTAGAGTGCAGATGATCTCGGTGTTCATTACGTCTTTCGTCAGTTTGGCCATTATGAACTTTATGATTGATACCTTCAAGGACTACTGCGAGCCAGACAACAAACAAAAGTTTACTTGCCCCTCATCGAGTGTGTTTTATACCGCCTCTGTATTGTGGGGTGTGATCGGTCCCGAGAAAGTCTTTAGCGGACTTTACCCAGTGATGCAATATGCTTTCTTGATTGGAGGGCTCCTTGCAATTCCCTGTGTTTTGTTTAAGAAGTACGGACCGCCAAAGTTGACGAAGTACTTCCAGCCTACTATTGTCATTATGGGATTTTTGATCTACGCTCCATACAACTTGTCTTACTACACTGGCGGCATGTACGTCTCTTACGCCTTCATGGTGCACATCAAGAAGAAGTACAGTACATGGTGGGAAAAATACAATTATGTTTTGGCGGGCGCTTTAAGCGCAGGCACTGCCTTTTCCGCACTCGTCATATTTTTTGCTGTCCAATATCAAGAGAAAACGCTTGACTGGTGGGGCAATAGTGTCATCGATGGAGGAATAGAAGGATCCTCTGGCAGGCTTAGCTTGTTGAACGTTACAGAGAGTGCTCCAGACGGGTATTTTGGCCCGCGCATAGGGCACTACCCATAGGTGGGGGCTTAGTGGGCTTAGCAAATTGCGCGCAGCATTCTTATGAGCGCTGGCCCTGGCTGCAGCACGGCTTATTTGTGGCTGCAAAAGTCAATATTATGTCAAAGTGAGAAACTACAGTAGGGTAAAAAGCCAGCTCTTGTTAATGCTGCAAACAGCAGCTTCGACACAAACAATTGCTCCGGTTATGGGAAGTGCCCAACTCTGGGTCCAAAATATCCATCGGGGGCCTCGGAAATATCCTTGAGAGGAGGACCCCCCGCGTCGAGTCCCGCATACATAACGGTGTTGCCCCACCAGTTAACATCTTTCTCGTGGTACTGAACAGCAAAGAAAATGATGACACTGCTAAGCGCAACGCCGGCAGACAACGCACCGGACAAAACATAGTTGTACTTTTTGAACCAGTTGATGTAGTACTTTCTGATGTAGTACATGAACGCAAAGGAAAGGTACAATCCACCGGTGTAGTACGACAAGTTGTAAGGAGCGTAAATCAAGAAACCACCAATGATCAACACAGGCTGGAAAAATCTCACGGCCGGGACACGTTTGAAATACTTCTTCACCGCGAAGCATACAGGTGCAAGCAATGCACCGATCAAAAAGCAATACTGCAAGACAGGATAAAGTCCGTTGAATACCTTCTTAGGCCCAATAACACCCCACAAGACAGACGCCGAGTAGAATGTTCTTGCAGATGGACAGGTGAATTTTTGTGCTTGAGTTTTCGTGCAGTAATCTGAGATGTTATCAATGGTGAAATTGATCACAGCCAAGGAGACAAAGGAACTGATCAAAACTGAGAGCATCTGAACTCTGAACAATGCTCTTGGTGGCACTCTGGTATAGTGCGCCATCTTCTGATCTGTAACGTAATTCTGAGCTTGTCCGTCAATGTTGTAACCAATAGCCTTAATGAACATCAATGCCTGGCCGTTGCCTGGCAAAGCATATCCAACAATCAATTCGACCAAAACATTGAGGCCAAAGCTGAACCCGGTGATGGAGTAGACAAGTGTGATTGGGATCAAAAACACAAAATTAATACCCAAGGCGAAGAAAATACCCCACACAGGTGTGTTGGTTGGGTATGCCTCCACGCACGCAATTGCCAAAGCAACAGAAATCACCAATACAATTAAGAAAGCCCACTCAGGAACTTCCTTATACTTGGACATGGAACGAGTGAACGGATCCTTGAACCCATCATAGGTGGATTTATTGAAATCCTTGATCGCTTGGTAAAGCCCTTTGAAAGCGAACGAGATGTGCGACCACTCTGTCAACCCAACATACAACACGGTAAATGGATAAATAGCGAAGAAAGCACCATACAACACCAAGTTTGCGGCGGTGTAATACGGAGGGCCATACTGTTGGTAAAGTTTGTTGTCCACCAAACCTTGGTCATTAAGAATCGCAGTTACCGAGTAGGTTTCACCAGTATTCGTAAACAAGCCGTTGCTGTTGAGAGGCAAGAACGAAGTCCATTTGTAATTGCTCCACCAGACACCGATGATGCAAAAGAATGCAATGATAGATCCAATGTACTGGTTCACCTGGGAGTAAAAAGGTATTGCCAAGGCACTATTAAAGTCAAGAACATTCCAGTCGAAGGTTGGAATAGGATTCAATCCCAAGCCACCGACGGAACCGGTAATCATGGCCAAATTCAAGTTATTGGGACTGATCCAAGTCATCCAGTTGAAGGTGGACAACGCCTGGAAAAGGTAGTCAGGGAGCCAGAACCAAAGGAAAGATGCAGCAAACACAACCATGAAGAAGTAGTACCTCGAAATGGTCCATCCATTGATGCGTTCCCTTGGTTCTGGCAGAAGTAAAGCCTTGTTCAACGCAAGGGTTGGTAACAAAGTGGGCCAAATGGCTCTCGTTGGGTAAACGGTAAATTTACGCATGATGCCTGCAAATCCAAAGCCCATGTAGTTCACGGAGAGCATCAACAAGATCTGATATCCCCAAGTAGCCCACTTGACACCATAGAACATTTCCATCTTCATCACCGGGATGTTATAAGAGACATAGGGAGTACCACCGGAAACGGAAAAAAATACAGTCGCTAACATTTGTTCTTTGAAATTCCATGGGCCTGGGTTCAAGTCGATGGTGTACCGCCAAACTTTGAATTTATACTTTGGAAAAATCAAGTGACAGAGTACACCAGAAGGGTAAAGCAAAAGCTGCACCACCGAGGCACTCAAAGTAATGGCAGGCTGTCTTTCCATGAAAAACTCGTTGACAAAAGAGCCGATGGCAGTCCAAATAATACCGAGCAAGTAAACTCTGAAAGTCTCGCAGTACTCGTTGGGATCATCGTATGGGTCGGTAACAGCTCTGACTTCAGGGTAAGGCGAGTGGTAAGCGATGACACCAGCTTCTGTCTTCACCTGCAACTCCCAGTCAAAAATGACAGCTTCTTTGAAGTCGGACAGGTAACTTTGCTCTTCAACAACGTCCTCTCCAAACTCCTCCTTTCTGTCAAGCCTTGCGTCGATAGCATCAGATTCTGGGCTCCGGTAGTCCAACAACGCTGCAATGAATTTGATTTCATGGGTGGGGACATTCACATCGTACGTGTGGATTTCAAGAAAGTCCCTAAGAATCTCAACCGCCTCTTCAACAGGCAAGCCTTGAATCTTCTCCAACATGAAAGTTGCCGAAACAGGTAAGTCGTCCAACGACTCAAGTTTGTCATAGTTGAGTCTTTTCAACACATAGTACTTCTGGGACGAGCTGAAATCCACCGCAACCTGGTTGATGGAAAGCGGATTGGAAGTGACGTGCTTCAAGTCAACCTCGTGATCCGCGGCATCCATTATATCGCCATGGCTGGTGATACTCGTGACAGTGTGCAAATTGTTCGATTTTTCTGACATGTTGGCAGAGATGCTTGTCACAAGATGTTGAAATAAGCGTAAAGGGGGAAGCCAATTTATATGTTTCATCCCAAGAGTTTCCACACTTCCCGGTCCACGCAATCTTATCTCATGGGCCGACCATGCACGGCTCCGACATGACGTGCATGCTCCCTGCATGTAATACGCATGTTCTGAGACGTATTTCCGTGACATGCGCACAAGGTGTTGTCTGGTGTCCAATCGTGGATCCACGATTTCAAACCCTTACTAGGGGGCTCCAATGGGTAAGCGCTCTTGCTATGTTTTCCGTCAGCCGTCGCCTTGTAGAGTCTGTGATAAATATATGTTTCAGTCCAAGTTGACGCTACTGAAGCACAAGCCAAAACGAGATTTGCATGCGCATGCATGAAATTCCTAGACGGGGTGTGACTATGGTATCGGCTCCCCATCGTGCATCAAGTAGGTCCATCTTGTGATACGGCTCCAAGCCTCAATTAGTTACTATCAGTGGAACGCGGGTGGTAACCCTTGACCAGAGTTTCTGTGCATATACTAACGGATCGGCACGGCACCAGCGCCTCAATCTCCACACTTCGGGGCATTTTCCTTTCTGGGAGGATATGAGCACGCTAGAAAGCCACACATGCAAATGGCTGCTTCTCCACCTCCGCATCGCTGCAGGTGATTGTGGTGCTTGCTTCACGGCTTGCTTATCGCGCTCGTGCTAAATAATACTGCATGAATTGTCTTGGCGTCAAGTTATACCGGGCCAAATGGCTCCAACGCGTCAAACTGTGTAGGATCAAATGCAGTAGAGTCAAAGTCGAAGTCCTCAAGTCCGCTTAAATAATTTGAGTTGCTTTGAGGCAACCCAGACGATATTTCCGCGTCATCTTGTCTCTTCTGCCCTTCAAGCATGTAAGGAGGAAGCATTCTGCCAAAAATCTGTTTGTCAAGTGTGTCAATAACACCAGGAACATATTGCAACAGCGAGTCGAACACATTGGTTGGACTAACAGTTGCTTGCTGCCCCTCCTTTTTCTCCGCCGAATTTCCAATGAAGTTGTCCACCTCGTTGGTGAAAGGCTCCTGAGAACGCAAGCCGTCGCCCGAAGTTTCATTGAAACTGCCTTGGTCTATTTTTATACCAGCTGCGATGTTTTCGTCGATCTTCGGCTTTGCAAGGAAGTTGAAGAGTTGGTCACGACCCTCGGAGTTCACTTGCAGTTGACTGTCCACAAGTTTGAACGTGTCACCTTTCTCTTTGTTTGTGAAATCGTTAATCATGTCGAAGTTGCTGAGAATGTCTTGAACTCCATCATCCACTGCCTCTGAAGTTTGGTTCGAAACGCTTGCTTTCATTGAGGTATCAGCAGTTCTTCTGTTCAACTGTTCGAATAAACTGTTCAAGATGTTGTAGATCCTCAAGGAGGCGTTGGACATGTTCTTCAATGTGTTCAACACCTTTCTTCCTATTTCAATGTCTTTCCTTATCATCTCAATATTCAAGTCATCGTCAAACATCACTCCAGCATAATTGACGCCCTTGACGTTGTTTTTCTGATTGATGTAATTAGCGAAATGGAAGTAGTATATCAAGCAAGCAATGGAAAAGAAGATGGTATACATGGAAAACCAATAAGTTCCGATCAAGAGCTTCTGATCAATCATCTTGTTTGCCAATTTGACCACCATCCGAGCAACTTTTATACAATTCCGGCCACGTATTAAGGATCTTGGATCGGAGGATTGTGACTGGTAGCCGTTGCTGATGTAATGGATGAACGGACGGTACAAACTTATCTGGCAGTTCAAAAACGACAAGTGGAGGTAGTAGTTTGCAAGCTTGAATCGCTCTGGTATTTGCGAGTCACCGTCTGGATTGCTTGGATTAGTTGGTCTCAACTCCTGGGGAAGATTATCTAGCCAGTGCTTCAACTCCAATTCTAATTCAGTAACCTTGTCATGGATATTCGGGGAATGGGTCTTTGACTTTGGTTTAACTTTGATTGGGTACAACTCCTTGACGATTTTCGACAAGATTATTGTTAGTTTGGTGTGATGGTTGGCGCAGCCAGACGACGACAAGCGGCCGCCTTGTTCTTCGTAGAGATAGGCATCTCTAGTGATGAACTGATCGTCCAACTCCACTGGAAGCTCCTGATCAAACTCATCTTCGCTGATTGATCTTGGCAACCCCAATAAGGAATTGATGTAGATATCCATCTTGTAGATGGTGTAGAACAATCTTTTCCTAGTGTCGGCCTCAATTGGATCGAGCTTTCTGCGGGACTGAAAGATGCTGAGATTCCGGTGCAAGCCCTCCTTGAGTGCACTTCTGAGGGCTATGCCAATGTAGGAGTAGCAGGTGGACAATCTTGCGGAGCACTGCAAGTAAACGATCATCATGACGATTGTCTGGATGGAGGGAATGTCGCCGACATTAGTGATGTCCACTAGTTTGCGGGCCTCTAGGAAGTACCGGAAGCCGTCTTCCTCGAGGGTATCGTTGTTTTCGGACTTTGTGTAGGAGCTCTTGGAGAAGAGTGAGCCACAGGCCAACACGGAGTATAAGAACGGGAGGAACTTCTGCTGTCTGTCGGTGTAGTGGAGCGGGTCCATGTTGTAGAGCAAGTCGACCTCCTCGAGAAGCGACGGACGGTGGTAGAAGCGGAAGAGCACGCACGCCTTGTTCCAGGTGGTGTAGATCAACTGTAGGGCCTCCTGCTTCGGCGGAAGGATGATTTTGATTTCTGCGCCGATGGACTCGTCGGCGGACGAGGCCGCTGCCGCGTAGGGCTCTGTCTGCGGCGTCGGGGAGTGGGTGGGCGTGGGTCCGTCGTGGTACAACTCCATGATGTCGTTGACGGAGTAGTTGCCCGGGTTCTTGTGCTGCAAGTAGCCCACGACCTTCTCGAACTTGACAAAGTCGAAGTTCTGGGGCTTGTCGTCCAAAAAGTTGAACTTGAGCTTGGGGAACAACAAGGCCAAGATGTTCTGGCTCAAGATCAAGTTGGAGTTGATGGTGGTGATGGAGGGCATGCGGTTCATCGCAATCAGCTGGAGCAACGCCGTCGACTGCGGCGTGCTGGGCATCGGCGCCGACACCTTCTTGTTGCGCACGTTGGGCCGGTCGTACGTGCAGCTGAACAGGTACACCGTGCAGTGGATGCACGGCTGCTTGCCGTCGCACTTGACCTTCTTGAGGCGGCAATTGTCGCACGCACGTGTCACACGGCGCCGTTTCAGATCGCTGGCCCGCAGCAGGGACGAGGTAGGCGCCATTTCGGACGCAAGAGGGGTTGCGGAGGGGTCGGAGTGGGAATCTGTGTGCTCCATTTCGCCTAGCGGGGTGTCTTGCATGTATGTGCGTGTAGCCTCTGCGGAGCGTGGGTTGGTGCAGTTAGGGTCGGGTGCAGCCTGGATCTGGTGGGTCTGGAGGCACTGGAAGTGGCACTGGTTGTTGCTAACTACGATATTGTACGACTGGTCTTGTATGAAGGTGCGATATGCGGGGGAGCCAGCCGTGCCAGCACCGTTGGTGCGGAAACGGTGGAGGTTGATTGGACGTGGGCATGGCTTGATTGGCCTCGAATGCTTTTTACTGGATCGGGACCGTTGGCCTGGGCCTGGTGTTCGGGCAGGGTCCTGCTCACATGACTGCTGCCCACATTGCGCGGAACGAGGCAGGACTGACACCTGACACCATAACGGCACCTATCGTGAGACAACAATAGATGTGGGAGGGAACAATGACAGTAACACTTCACAAGATATGTGATTTGTAAGGACTTGTGAAGATTCGTCAGAATTCAATTCTGTTCAGTCAGTCGAGTCTGGGTCTAGGCGCCGATGACTAGCCACCCAGCGGGCCATTTCTCCACACGGCCATCCAGGCAGCCACTCCAAACGGAATTCGGCGGAGAAGTCCAACGGATATTCAGCAAGTTGCAATTGGTCTGGATAGCACCTGCACCAACGGCTGCACCGTTGTAGTACATTCTCCGGGGTAAGGGACTGGACACCCTTGCACCCATACTGACCCTCAACATGGACCCACTTTGCAAACCTCGCTGTCACATTGTACCGCAATTCCAGTCACAGCATGTTCTCTTCTAGTTGTTCGCTTGCCCCGTGTTTCCTTGCTATGTGGTTGCTCGCTCGCGTCGTATGTTCGGCCCCACCTACTCCTGTGCCGGGCCTACGCGCACCCCACATACCTAACGCCGGCCGGACTTTCGCAGCCACTCCCGCCCAAGCAACCGCCACGGCCACCACAGACACAGCAGAGCCATTGCTCTGGGGCACCGTTGCGCGGCCGTAGCGTGCTTTTATGGCGCGGGGCCTAACGCCGAGATGGCCCCATGGCCCCACGCACCACCTGACGCGGCATGCCAGCTCGGACTTTCACGCATACCCCACAGTCCGGGCGTAGTATAAGTAGCACCCAGTCGCACCCACACCGGCAATGTCCACCATGGCTTCTTTCGACGACAAGGAGCTTGCCTCGCACGACAGCGCCAGCAGGATCCAGTTCGCCGGTGACGGCGACGAGTACGTGATTCTCGGCAACAAAAAGTACCTCCGCCATGAGCTCATGACGGCGTTTGGCGGGACCATGCAGCCGGAGCACATCAGGCCAGCACCCTCTGCCAAGTTCGGCAACGCGGCCGCGGTGGGATTGGCGTCGTTTGCCTTGAGCACGTTTGTCTTGGGGCTCTATCTTTCCGGGGCGATGGGCATCGCCATCCCCAACGTGGTTGTCGGTTTGTGCTTATTCTACGGCGGGCTCGTGGAGGCGGCCGCCGGCATCTGGGAGTTGGTGCTCGGCAACACGTTTGCCGGCACGGTGTTGGTGAGTTTTGGCATGGGGTTCTGGATCTCCTTTGGCTCCATCTACATTGAGGCGTTTGGCATTGCCGCCGCGTACGGCGACGACACGGAGCAGTTCCAGAACGCCATTGGCCTCTACCTCTTGGGTTGGGGCATCTTCACCTTCTTGATGTTGTTGTGCACGCTCAAGTCCACCGTGGTGTTTATGTCCTTGTTCCTCACGTTGGACATTGCCTTTTTCGTGCTCGCCGCGTACTACTTCAACCCCAAGCCCAGCTTGTTGAAGGCGGGCGGCATCTTCGCCGTCATCTCCTCGTTGTGTGGTTGGTACTGTGCTTTTGCGGGCGTGGCCACTCCGCAGAACTCCTACTTTGGCGCTAACCCGATCCTCATCCCGGTGCTAGGCAAGACAGATTGAATTATTGTATAGCTTTGTACTTAACGCCAAGACGGTTATCGGTCTGAGTAGTCTGTAGTTCAAAGGATTTCCGGGGAACTAATTTTCAGCGTTCATTTACGCTGCACGGTGTAAATCATACAATGCGGAGAAATCTCGGACAATGAGGCCGCTGGAACCGTTGGGCCGACCATTGTTGTCGCAACATTGTCCCCGGGATTAAGCGCATCTCGCGAAATGTGGGGTACATGCACGGAAGCAAGAATGATAGTGAGACGAAAAACCTACAAAGCCAATGCTGCCGGAACGTTACAGATGTAGTCGAAAACTGTCGATCATATTAGTGCCTACGTCAACTTCTTGATGATGTCCGCGTGCTGCGGGTAAAGCGCAAGCAACTCCTCTTCCGTGAAGAGCTTGAACTCACGGAAGTCGAAGCCGGGGCACACCATACAGCTCACCAACGCCCAGTCCGTGTCGACCGAGGAGCCGAAAATGGTGCCCTTTGGCACCTCGAACTGCAAGAGCTCGCCCTGCTCCGGGTTCGGCCCGACCTTCACCGGGGTGTACGTGCCGTCCGGGTAGATGCAGTGAACGGTGAGGGTGGCGCCATCGTGGAAGTACCACACCTCGTCGGACTGGATCTGGTGGAAGCGCGACGGGTTCTTGTCCTCCAACAAGAAGAGGATGTTGGTGAAGAGCGCCACCTCGAGCCCGGTGCCGGACGTGATGGTCTGCTTGGCCCGGCCGGTTTCCTTGAAGTAGCCCCCTTCGGGGTGGGGGAGGAGTCCGAGCTCCTTGATCCACTTGTCGGGGGAACCCACCATGTCGAGGTCTCGGTGATCAATCGGTCGAAGGTCGATCGGTCAAAGGTCAATCGGTCAAGGCCAATCGGTCTATCAGTCAATCGTTCGTGACTGCCAACACGTTCGTGACGCAATTCGTGGCAATTCAATAGTGACGGCAATTCTGGCACTTGGTCTGACTGGCCCTGAATGGTTGGGCCCTGAATATTGGTCCTGATGGTGTGGATGTCGATTCGCACTCCATTGTGCGATGGTGATACTGCGTGGACCAGACCCCGTCCGGCCGTAAGGTACCGGCAAGACCAATCGGGCATGCCAGATCGGCCGCACGATCGTCCACGGATGGAAATTGATCCCACCAGCCCCTGCGCCGGCCCTGCGCGGCAGCTCCTGGCCCGAGCTGGCCTCGTCATTGGCGCCACACCTGGTGCCATGGCCACGTGACGGTGGCTACTTAACGACGCCCACGCCGGCGCTTCGACGGCATGACGATCAAAAAGCCCAACTTCGTGGTCATTGTCGCGGACGACTTGGGGTTCACCGACGTCGGCGCGTTTGGCGGCGAGATCGACACGCCCAACCTCGACCGGTTGGCTGCGCAGGGTCTCCGCTTCACCGACTTCCACACCGCCTCGGCGTGTTCGCCCACGCGGTCGATGCTTCTCTCCGGCACGGACAACCACATTGCCGGGTTGGGCCAGATGGGCGAGTTTGCGCGCAACTTCCCGCACTTGTTCAAGGGCAAGCCGGGGTACGAAGGGTACTTGAACTTCCGCGTGGCGGCGTTGCCCGAGATCTTGCAGGACCACGGCTACTACAACTTCATCAGCGGCAAGTGGCACTTGGGGCTCACGCCCGAGTACTGGCCCAGCGCCCGCAGCTTCGAGAAGTCCTTCACGGTGTTGCCCGGCGCCGGCAACCACTACAAGTACTTCCCCATCGACAAGGCCACCGGCGACACCAGCAACTTCATGAAGCCGTTGTTCCAGGAGGACGGCCGCGCGGTCGACCCGTTCTCCTTGCCCGACGACTACTACAGCACCAACTACTTCACCGACAAGTTCCTCGCCCAGCTCGACCTGGACGTGCGCAACGACCGGCCCTTCTTTGGCTTCTTGACCTACACCGCGCCGCACTGGCCCTACCAGGCGCCCGAGGCGTTGATTGCCAAGTACAAGGGCCGCTACGACGCAGGCCCGGCCAAGCTCAGAGAGCAGCGCCTCGCCAGCGCAGAGCGCTTGGGGCTCATCCCCAAGGGCGTGGTGCCCCACAGGGTCGAGACGCAGCGGCCCAGCGCGTGGGAGGACTTGACTGCCGACGAGCAGCGCACGGAGAGCAGGATCATGGAGACGTACGCGGCGATGGTGGACTTGTTAGACCAGAACATCGGCCGCGTGTTGGACAAGTTGGAGGCGGCGGGCGAGCTCGACAACACGTTTGTCTTGTTCATGTCGGACAACGGCGCGGAGGGCATGATGATGGAGGCGTTGCCGCTCACCATCGGCAACTTCCAGAAGCACATTGCCGAGGACTACGACAACTCCTACGACAACATCGGCAAGCCCAACTCGTTCGTGTGGTACTCGGACCAGTGGGCCCAGGCGGCCACCGCGCCGGCGTACATGTACAAGATGTGGGCCAGCGAGGGCGGCATCCGCTGCCCGTTGATCGTGCACCACCCGCAGCTCATTGGCAAGCCGGGCGAGATCCGCCACGGCTTCAACACAGTGATGGACATTTTGCCCACGGTCTTGGACCTCGCGGGCATCGAGCACCCGGGCAACACCTTCCGCGGACGCACGGTGGCCGTTCCGCGCGGCAAGTCGTGGAAGAAGTACCTCACCGGCCAGGCGGACGCGGTGCACGACGACGAGACCGTCACCGGGTGGGAGCTCTTTGCGCAGCAGGCCATCCGCAAGGGCAAGTGGAAGGCGCTCTACATCCCGAAGCCCATGGGCACGGGCAAGTGGCAGTTGTTTGACCTCGGTGCGGACCCGGGCGAGACTACGGATTTGGCCGACACGCACGCGGAGAAGTTGCAGGAGTTGGTGAACCACTGGTCCGAGTACGTGGCGGAGACGGGGTTGGTGGAGTTATCGACGTTCCAGGAGACGCTCCACCCGCACTACGAGCCCACGTATTTAGAGTAGGCTGCGAATCGCGGCCACGGAAATAGACACACACACCACAGCGAACATACTAGAAAGTATTTAGCTTGCAGTTAGCTTGGCCTCGCTTCGGTCGGTCCACGGCCCGGCCTGGGTCGTCTAGGTCGGTCTGTGGTTTGGCCCGTCGGTTGCCAGGCTTCATGTACACCCGTACACCAGGGTTCCCGCACTATGGTTGGCCAGAAAAAATCAACCTTCACCAACAACTACTATGCTTGGTGCCGCCTCCCGTAGAGCCATTGCGGCCGCTGCGGCGACCCCCGCGCGGCGCACGCTCGCCCTCTCGCCCAGACGGTTCGCGCAGACGCCCAACCCGACGCCCGGCACGCCTGTCACGGCGCAAGCGGTGAAAAGCGAGCTCCACAAGACCACGCTCCCCGCCAAGACGGTGCAGCCCGCGGTGAGGGAGAAAGTGCAGGAGCAGAACGAGGCGCCGCAGAACAAGAAGCGCTTCCTGGTGGTTGGTCTCGTGCTCAAGGCGTTGCTCTACTCGTCGGTGCTCTACGGCGCGACGTTATACGTTGCAACCAAGAACGACAAGGTGATGGACTTTGTCATCGACAAGCAGTTGCCCTACTACGAGGAGTTGATCGAGGTGATCGAGAAGGGCTCGCTCGACGACGTGAAGCGCGCGTTCGAGAAGCTCCGTGCCAAGGTTGCGCTCCCCTCCAAGGACCAGATCGGCGAGTTCACCCACAAGATCGAGGAGAAGAGCGACAAATTGTACCAGCAGACCAAGCAGAAGCTCGCGCACAAGACGGCCGAGACGCCTCTCCCCGCGGAGCAGTTGCAGAAGCCCGTGGAGGTGGAGCCCGTGCACGGCAAGGTGGAGAAGTTGCCCATGGTCACGTTGAAGGACGGCGCGGCGGGCTTTGCCGACGAGTCGGTCAAGGCGACCATCGCGTCGTTCAACGAGTTGATCGCGGTGGTGGACGGCGCTAACATCGGCCCCGCCAAGGACGCCATGGTGAAGAAGATCAGCGAGAACATCACCGCCTTGTCGGCCAAGTTGAGCACGTTGAACACCCAGTTCGAGAAGGAGTTGCAGAACAAGTTGAAGTCGTCGCACACCGACTTGCTCTCGCTGTACACGCAGAAGGAGTTGGACTTGACCCAGAACATGTTGGACCAGTACAACTACGAGAAGACCCAGTTGGAGAAGAAGTACCGCGTCAAGTTGGAGAAGGAGGTCGAGGCCACCAGAAAGGCGTTGAGCCAGGCTGCGGTCAACGCCACCTCGATGGTGCGGGTCGAGCAGACTAAGCGCTTCGAGAAGATGATCAAGGAGCGCATCGACCAGGAGCGTGACGGCCGCTTGCAGAACTTGGACGCCGTGAACGCGCGCTTGGAGGAGCTCGAGGCGTTTGCGCTCTCCTTGAGCAAGCAGATCACCGCGACGAGCTCCAAGTCGCTGATCCAGCACTCGTTGGCCAATTTGCGCTCGTTGATGTTCAGCACCGCGGAGGACGCGCCCACCAAGTCATTTGCTCCCTACGTTGAGAACCTAGAAGCTGCGACGAGCAAGACGGACGACGAGGTGATTGCGTTGGCGCTCGGCGAAATGGCGCCGTTGCTCAAGCACGAGAGCAGCCAGTCGATCTTGACGGTGCCACAGTTGTTGACTGCCTGGGAGCAGCTCACGCCCAAGTTGCGGTCTGCGTCGTTGTTGCCTCCTAACGCTGGATTGTTGGGCCACATTGCGTCGGTGGTGTTTTCAAAGTTGTTGTTGCCCGTGAAGGGCGCCAAGCCGCACGGCAAGGACATTGAGTCCGTCATTGGCCGCGTGGAGCAAAGCTTGGTGCGCGGCGAGTTGGACTCTGCGGTGGAGGAGGTGGCCAACTTGAAGGGCTGGACGAGAAAGTTGGCGGACGACTGGGTGAGAGAGGGCAGAAAGAGACTCGAGGCCGAGTTTTTGGTGGACTTGATCACGGCCGAGACCAAGATCATGTAAGATATTCACGCACACGCAGAGAGAATGTAGCCTTGGAGGTGGTGGTGGAGGTGGTGTTGGCGGAGGTGGGCCCGTATGCGCACGTGACTGGTTGCTCATATTCCAAACACCACCATCTACACCAGCATGTCTGCAGCCAACAACACGAACGTCTACGGCGGCGACGAGATCAATGCGATCGTGGTGGACGCCGGCAGCTACTCGACCCGCATCGGGTACGCGGGCGACGACTTCCCCAAGGTGATTGCGCCGTCGTGGTACGCCGAGAGCGCCGACGGACAAAAGTTGTTCGACGCCGCGCTCGACTACCCCAAGGCGGGCAAGGCGTTGGTGCCGCTCATGAAGGACGGCATGGTCGACGACTGGGAGGGCGCGGTGGCGCAGTACAAGCACTACTTTGAGCTTTTGGGCGTGGACTACGCCGAGCAGCCGGTGTTGGTGACGGAGCCCGTGTGGGCGCCGCGGGAGTACCGCCAGCGGCTCGTGGAGACGTTCTACGAGGAGTTTGCGTTCCCCGCGTTGTACTTGGCGAAGACGCCCACGTGCGTGTCCTTCCAGCAGGGCCGCCTGAGTTGCCTCGTGGTGGACATTGGCCACGACTCCGTGAGCGTGGTGCCCGTGGTGGACGGCATCTGCTTGCTCAAGAACTCGATGCGCACGAACTACGGCGGCCAGTTCTTGAACGACCAGATCCGCGACCTCCTTGCGGCGAAGTTCCCCGGGGCAGACTTGGTGTCCAAGTTCAAGGTCAAGACGAAAACGCCCGTCGTGTACCCGGACACCGCCCGCTACACGCTCCGCGACTTGCCCGCGGACATCACGCAGTCGTTCGACGACTACCAGCAGGAGAAGATCTTCACGGAGTTCAAGGAGCTCTTGCTCGAGGTGCCCGAGAAGAAGCTCAACACAACGAACCCACAGCAGGCCGCCGCGCTCGGCGAGCTCTACGACCAGGAGGAGAACACGCGCGGCATGGAGCTCCCCTCGGGGCAGACCGTCGAGGTGTGCATGGACCGCTACAAGTTGGCCGACGCCTTGTTCGACCCGGCCAGCTACCCGTTCCAGGACCCGGAGCTCGCGGCCAAGTACCCGCCCAACAACGGCGAGTTGGACATCAGCAGCCCCTACGACGACTACCGCCCGGTGAAGCGCGCCAAGAAGGCGGAGCTGGGGCAGCTGACCCCAACGCCGGCCCCCGAAAACGGCGACGCCAAGACGATACGCGGCTTGACCCTGCTCATCACACACACCATCGCGTCCGTGGACATCGACTTGCGCACGGCCATCGCGCACAACATCATCATCACGGGCGGCACGCTGTTGGTGCCGCAGTTGACCGAGCGCTTGAACACCGAGTTGCAGAACGCCAACCCGGGCTTGAAGATCCGTCTCCATGCGATGGGCAATGCCAACGAGCGCACGAGCCAGACGTGGATCGGTGGCAGCGTGCTCGCCTCGTTGGGCACGTTCCACCAGATGTGGGTCAGCAAGGCCGAGTACGAGGAGGCGGGGGTGGACCGGATCTTGGTGCAGAGATTCAGATGATGTAAAATAGCAGATAGACCAGGGATCAGCGTAGACACCATCCAATGGTGAACTTACCCTACATACACACAGGGTACCTAGTACTGCTAGGATCAAGATCTATTAGCCAACTGTTAACTTTGATTACATATGGGTCTAAGACAGGGTAACTAGAAGTGCTGGGATCGAATTCAGATAGCTAACAGTCATAAAGTTAGTGAAGGTGGTAGAGCGATTATATGTTCTAATTGACTAAGTTTGGGCACATTTGAGAAATTCTTCGAATGCTAAGGCAGTAGATACTAGCACACTAAAACTGATCCACCAGAACCTATCTGATCCTCGGTCTCTCAGTCACTGGTCTCTCGGTCTCTCGGTCTGAGACTTCGTGCTGACTCGGACATTGGTGGCTCCGCAGCATAGCCGCAGTAGTACGACGTGCTAGGCACCAGATAAGTGCCCACAGAAACTCAATCGTTACGAACTTCATCCTCTCATACTTTTCCATTTACCCACTTTACACTACTTTATCTTTCACTCTTCATACTTTACTCTTTATACTTACACCTTTAGTTCATACACTTTGCTGGCCGGTAGTGTGGCTCAGTACAGGTCACACTGGACCAGTCAGAGTAGCCAGACCGACAGACCGCCCGACCGACAGACCTCTAGACCAATATATTCAGATCCAATTGCAATCGCCATAATTGCAACCATTGTCATGTCGTTGCCCACTCGCGTCCATCGGTCCGCTCCATGTACTATCACTAGACATCAATAGACCGACCGCGCACCTACCACCAACATGATCACCCAAACGGACTTGCACCCGCCACAGCCCGCCACCACGCGCGGGCAGGCCACCGCACTCTCGTACGACGCCGCCAACAACCGCGTGGCGTACGCCGCCGGCAAGCTGGTTGTCGTGCGCAGCCTCGACGCCCACGCCGAGCTCCGGCCGCTCCAGTTCACCAAGCACACGCACGCGGCGACCGCGGCCGCGTTCAGCCCATCGGGCAACTACGTCGCGTCGGGCGACGAGGCTGGGTTCGTCAAGATCTGGGACACGTCCGTGCACGGCGAGCGGGGCTTTGAGCACCCCAACATCAAGAGCGAGTTCCCCGTGCTCAGCGGCCCCGTGCGCGCCATTGCGTGGGACGCGGACGGCGCGCGGGTCATCGCCGTGGGCCAGGGCAAGGAGAAGTTCGGCCACTGCTTCACGTGGGACCTGGGCAACTCGATCGGCGAGATCCAGGGCCACAGCGAGCCCATCAACGCGGTGGACATCAAGCCGCAGCGGCCGTACCGCGCGGCCACCGGCGGCGACGACAAGGCCGTGGTCTTCTTCACGGGGCCGCCCTTCAAGTTCGACAAGAGCTTGCGCAATCACCACGCCAGCTCCGTGCGCGCGGTTAAGTTCTCGCCCGACGGCGCCCACTTGGTCAGCGTGGGCTCCGACCGCATGCTCGTGCTCTACGACGGCAAGACAGGCGAGTACGTGCGGCTGCGCGAGCACGCGCACGACGGCGGCATCTTCGGCGTGGCCTGGTTGCCCGACTCCTCCGGCTTCGTCACCGCGTCCGCCGACAACACCTTGAAGACCTGGGACGTCGAGCTCGCCGAGACCGCCCAGTACGTGGTGCACGCGCCGCCCACCGTCGACAACCAGCAGGTGGGCGTGGCCGCCACCAAGGACGGCTTCGTGTCGCTCTCGTTGAACGGCAACATCAACGTGTTCGAGCCGGGCACCTCCGCTCCCGTGCGCGTGCTCCAAGGCCACCAGAAGGCCATCACCGCGGTCGCCACCGTCGGCAACACCGTGCTCTCGGGCGGCGCGGACGGCACGCTCTTCCGCTGGGCGGTCCAGGACGCCAAGGTCGACCCGGTGCCGCACGTGTTCGGCCTGGCGAACCACTCCAACTACGTGCTGAGCGTGTCCACGTTCGGCGACCTCGTGCTCACCACGGGCTGGGATGACAAGCTCAAGGTGTGGAAAGATGGCGCCCTCACGCAGACCGTCGCGTTGGACGGCCAGCCCAAGGGCGTGGCCATCGTCAACGACGCCGTGGTGGTGTTGTTGGAGAACAAGATCCGGGTCTACGACTCGGCGTTCGCGCCGGCCGCAAGCGGCCCGCTCAACTTCGCCGCGGCCTCCATCTCGCCCGTGGCGGGCACCCTGTCGGTGCTCGTGGCCAACGAGTCGGACAAGCAGGTCGAGGAGTTCAATGTCTCGGCGTCGTCCGTTGAGTATGTGCGCTCGTACCCAACGTTGCGTGCCGCGCCGACGTTGGTCAGAGTGTCGCCGGACGGCCAGTACGCGGCCGTCGCCGAAAACACCGGCAAGTACACCTTGTACAGCACAAAGGACGCCTCTGCGGTGACCACCAGATGGGCGTTCCACAGCAGCAGGGTCAACGACGCGCAGTGGACGCCCGACTCCAAGTACCTACTCAGCGGCGGCTTGGACACCGGCATCTTCATCTACTCCGTGGCCAAGCCGTCCAAGGTGTTGAAGGCGCAGTTGACCCACCAGACGGGCGTGTCGGGCTTGCTGTGGTTGGACTACGACGGCGCCAAGGGTGCATTCGTCAGCACGGGCCTTGACGGCGTGATCAAGTCGTGGACCGCCGACTTTGGCGCCTACTAGATACTCAAACGTGGTTATATTTAAAGCAATCTGCCTGCGAACCTCTCACAAAATAATCAACTTAGAAATTCATAAGTCGTTGCCTCTCCTCCTCGCCGTTGCTGCCTCTCTTTTGACGCCCGCCGTTGTAGCCGCCGTACTCGTCAAAGTCAATGTCCGAGGGCTCGTCTTCGCTAAAGTCCTCGATAATGGTCTTGTGCACACCTTGCACATTGACCACCGACTCCACAATACCGCCGGTACGGTACGATCTCGTCTCCAGGACTTCCGTGATGGAAATAGGATCCAGGTGGTGGTCGCCGTTCATCCGGCTCTTTCTCAGCGAGCTCTCCGAATGGTTTTTGCCCCCGTTGATCTCCGTCAAGTCGGTCTCGCGGTGCTTCGTGCGGATGGTTCTATCATCGTCGTCGTTGCTCTCGCTCATCCGCTCGTGCGCTTCCTGGAGAGCAGCGTCCTCGGAGGGGAAGACGCCATCCTGCGTGCCCAATTGCGGAATTGGCTTGTCGGAATCTGGTGGACAGTGCTTATCGTGGGTGTGGGTATAGGTGCCCTCTGGAGGCGGCCTCTTAATCTTCACAAAAGACTTGCTGGTCTCCAACGGGTTGGCGGCCCTGTTCAAAGGAGCTAACATTGGCGAGCCAATGCCGCCCTTGACGGTCCTGATGCGGTTAGGGGACGAACCCGTTGCGGAGGGCTTCACAACAACCTCCGGAACAGGTGCGTTTCGACGGCTGCCCCCGTCCACCGAGTTGCGCTTCGAATTGCTGGCGGACTGCTGGTACAAGTTGTGCAAGTAAGCCGTCAAGTTCCTCTTCGCAAGGGGACCGGGGTTCTTCCGCTTAATGTTTTTGTTGATGTCAATGTAAACGTCAGACTCGTCCACAATCTCTTCACCAATCAACTCTTCAATGACGTCTTCCAAAGTCAAGACACCCAACGCGCCCGTGGGCTCGCCGGGGGTCTCGCTCACAACAATCATGTGGGACTTACCCTCTTGGAAGTAATTAAGAATGTTCAAGCACGACGTGTCGGCCGCGGTCTCGGGCAACGTAGCGAGCGGGAAGTGAGCGACGGGCAAGGCGTCCTCTGGGTCGTAGCTAATCAAGACACGCACCAAGAGCATACCGATGAAGTTGAACGGCTCGTTGGGCAAGTGAATAGGGATACGCGAAAAACCCGCGTTGAAGATTTCCTCCACGGTTTCCTCGTCCAAAATCAGGTCGGAGGACATGGTGTACACTCTGTCCATTGGGGTCATGATGTGGGACACGGACTTTTCCTTCAAGTCCAACACGGCGGAGATAATGGTGACCTCATCTTGGTTCAATCTCTCCACGCCCATGGTCTTGTGCAAAGTAACCAAGGTCTTGAGACCGGACTTCTTGTACACGGTACCGTGGTCCTCGCCCAAGATGTGGTCCAAGAGAAGGGCACATGGGTAGGCGACTGGGTACATGACATACATCAAGACAAGGACGAAAGGCGCGAAAACAGAGCCAACCTGCAAGCCGTAGCGGACGCAGATGGACTGTGGGATGATCTCGCCGAAAATGACGATGGATGCCGTGGAGGTGACCACGGCGGGCCAGCCACCGCCCAAGCATCTGTCCAACACAATGGGCAACGTCTCGTTAGTGATGACGTTGGAGAGCAAGAGGGTGACCAACACCCAGTGCTTGCCCCTGCCGATCAAGCGCAACACCTTGCGGGCGTGCTTGCGTTCGTGGGGCTCACCGGAAGTGGCAATGACCTTCAAGTAAACCTCATCCTGGCCCATAAGCCCCAAGGTCAAGCCGGCAAATACACCGCCGGCAAGCACGAGGAACATCGAGACGAACAAGTTGACGTAGAACTGCTCGGTGGTCATGCGCTCCGGCTTGGCGGTGGTGTGGACATGGCCCACGGGCATGCCGTGGACCATACGGACGAGGGAGGACAAGACAAACACCAACTTGGTGGCGGCGGGGCCGCTAGTTAGAGTAGAAACATGGTTACTTCGCGGTCTCTTGGTCATGGAAGTGGGAATGGTGTGTGGGGTCAACGGTGGGTGTGTTGCTCCAGTAGTGGTTGAGCGAGAAAAGTAGTAGTTCAGGAGTGTACGTGCGACAGTGGCTGCACTGTACACCCCTGGGTGCGCTGGCACATGTGGTTCACAGCGTGCGCGGCATGAGGCCGCCACGACTGGTACCGGTGCCGGCAGGCGCTCGGGATACGTGCCGCCCGTTGCGGGAACGGCGCCGCAAGTGGCGCCGGTGGCTGCGTGGGCGCGTGCGGGGCGTGGTGGCTTGGCGGAGTGCAGCAAAAGCGCAACTTGGGTGCTAATTAGGAGGCATGTGGCAGCAGAGGAGCTGGGGACATGGTCCTTTTATATGTTGGTGGCTGCAAATGTGGCAACTTTACTGTTTGTGTGGCCTTGCCCCGTCGGCCGTGCTCTGCCCTCCTCTGCTCATCTCATCTCACCCCTTCTATTAATCTGTTCAGTCTTCTAGCTCTACGCTCTTCAGTACTCAACCTCTACTATGCCACTGTATTTCTTTCCCTGTCTAATCTTCAGGTGCTCCCGTCTTTATCTCTCAGAGCGGTTAATTACGTTGACGAGCCGGAAATTAGAGTTTCAATCGTGCGACTGTTTACCAAAACAAGCTTGCAATTTACAGATTACTTGAGCTGTCTATAATGAACCCCGAGACCCAGCTTCTTCACACCTGATCTGCTTACACCGCTGCGCACATAAATCTATAACATCTCACAGTTCACTCTCCATGCTCCTGCTACACTTTGTAGATGTGTCGTATCGTTCATTACTCGTTAGTCTAGCGTGACCGGGTTGCCCCAGCTGCCGTCCCCCATCTTCGTCAACACGTCGTCTAGGCCGTCGTTGAAGTCCTCGCTCATGGACTTGTTCACCTCTTCTGTCTTCACGGGCTCGGCGTCGGACTCGTCGCCCGAAAGCACAACCACGTCCGGGTCCTCGTGCTTCTGCTCGCCCGCGTCGTCCTCCACGATCTTGTAGCGGTCCAGCTCCACGAGCTCGATGCGCGTGGTGTGCAACGGCGTCGTCTTCACGAAGAAGTTGAAGATGTCGCTGATGTACAACTGCTTGAGGCCAAACTTCTCGTCGCAGAGCGGGCACTTGTAGAGCGGCGGCGTGCGGCTGTAGAGCTCGGTGAAGAACATCTGGCCGTGCTCGGAGAACAGCGGGTACACCAAGCCGGGCGACTTGAACAGGAGGCGCCCGCTGGCGATCTGCAGCTGCTGGCGCAAAAAGAGCTGCTCGAGGCGCCGCAGGTCGCTCGACTTCATGAGCAAGCCTTTCTTCAAGCTGCCCTTGACGCCGTACGGGAGCTTGTGGAACACGCAGAAGTTCTCAAAGTCGAAGCACTCAAAGTGCCGGCACGTGGTGGCCTTCACCGGGAGCCGGATCTTGGTGGCCGAGTAGGGGTCCTTGAGCGAGAAGATCACCTTGCCCACCACCTCCAACCCGTCGTCCTCGCCCGTGTCGAAGAACAAGTTGAGTTCGCGCTGGATGGTGTTCACCAAGTTCGGCGGGATCGTGCGGTACCCGGGCGGCGCCGGCAGCGTGCGCACCTTCACGGGCTTGTAGAACTTCGGGAAGATCGTGTGGATCGGCACCGGCGGCTCCACGCGCACCGTCTGCGTCGGTTCGGTCACGGACGACATGAGCGTCTGGTTGAGCACGTCGTCGAGCGACGAGAGGTCGTTGTCGCTGTCGGTGGTGTCGTCGGTCTTCATGCCCCACACGGCGGTGTACTGGGCGGCCAACTCGTGGATGGGCGGCGGCTGGGCCACGCGGACCTCCAAGATCTCGAGGTCGGACTCGTCCGCGCTCGCGTTGGTTGCGCTAGCGTTTGTGGCATTGTTTGCGTTTTCGTTTGTGGTTTCGTTTGTGACATTGTTTGTGTTTTCGTTTGTGATTGCGTTTGTGGCTGTAGTGTTGGTGTTGGTGTCGGTGGCGGTAGGTGCTGGGAAGTCGAGTGGTCGGTTGACTGGCCCCTGCTCAACCTCCTCTTCTGTCTCGTCCTCTATCTCGTCCATCTCCGCCTCTCCGTCCTCGTCGTATGTGCCGTGTCGTAGAGCATGCTCTCCGTTGTGCTTCGGACTGTCCGTATGCTTCGTTTTGCCTAGTCGTATGGTCACTAGTAGCTCGGTGGACAGCTGCCCTTGCGACCGCAGGTAGGTCTTGTGGTAACTCACAAGCGCCGGGTCACCCTTGGTGGGCCCCTTGACTTGTAGACTGGTCATGCGCTGCTGGTGCTCGCGATGTGAGTGGCTGCGACTAGCAAGGTGTGGTCTCCATCGGATGCGCGGTGTGCAGAGGTACAATAGATAACGAAGATGCAAAGTACAATGTAGCAGTTCAAAACCGTTCGAATAATATAGTTCGATGATACAGTCGATAATACAGTCGATAATACAGTCGATAATACAGTCGATAATACAGTTCGGCTATAGCGGTACGTGTGGCCATGCCGTCCATGGACTTGCAGACAGCCCACACTGGGATCCACCTGGACCCACCAATGCCAATTAAGAAACCCATTTTCCACTCTGAGCCAGCAATCCAGTACTGCTTCAGCTAGATTACCTGTGAGGGAGCTGAAATCCGTTCCACTGCCCTTTCTGATCGCTGCGGCGTGGCTAACCATTTTGACAGTATCGTTAACCATCATGAGCAGCCGCGCAGTGTTCTCATCTCAACTCAGTGCTTCTGCCCTTCAAAAACGTGAGGTTCTTCTTTGGCACAGATACTATGCTCTCGTACACTAGAAGAAGCACCAAAAGCAAAGCCGTGATTCCCTTCAACAATGTAATGTCCATGTCCGCAAACGACAAGCACAACACAATGATGCCAACGGGGATGCGGAAAATCACTCGCCAGAGCTTGGGGATCACGTACACGTCCGGCTCCACGCGACACTCGTCAAGCAACCCAATCACGCAAATCGCCACAAGGGCAACGAAGATCCCGCCGGTGAAGAAGAACGAGAGCGCACGCAACGGCGGCTCCTCTGTCGCCTCCGTGGCCCTCCTCTCCACAGAAGTATGCTCTTCGTGGTAAATCAGCTCCCTGAGAAGCAACTCACCGCCAGAGTCGGCAGAGAGCACAATGGCGCCCACCAAAGGAAGGTGCGCGTAGATCCACAAGATGGCCCGTAGAGCGCTGTGCCGCAATGGATGGATGGCCTTCTGCGAGGTGCCACCATTGTAGTAGAGCCAAAAGAGGGCATATGCGATGATCAAGAGGAAGATGCCGCGGCCGTAGGCCTCGGTGAAGCCGACACCCAAGTTCGTTGAGGCGACAATTTTGTACAAGTACTCTCCGATGGCGATGGTGACAAACGTGCCGAATCTCTCGACCTCGTGCTCGATGTTGAGAGCCGTGGACATGCGCAACTTCATCACCTTCTTGGTCCATGGGTGGAACGCGATGCAGAAGAAGGCCTGCTCCAACACAATCGCCACTATGGAGATGGCGATTTTCGCTCGGTAGTGGACGAAAATCACCGGGATCCAGACGCAACAGCCGATGAGCAAAAACACAAAGTAGAGCCGCATCTGGGCACGGTGTTCGGGGATGTAGAACGAGTACACGAAGAGCGACACGGCCAAAGAGAAGCGGCAGAGAATATAGCCTCCTATGGTGTACGCCGCACCTTTTCTGGTGTCGAACGCCTCCTTGTGACTGTTGACGGAGATGGTGAGGAGGGCCAAGATCCACAAGATGTACAACTTCTGCGACAAGTCCTCGGAGTAGTAGTAGTTGGTGAAGTCCTTGATGTCAGCCCATACGGTCCAGTAGGGAACGAAGATGATGATGTACTTGAGCAAGGAGTCCCACAGGGCGTTCTCGGAGGCCTCGCCCGCGACGTTGGCGATGATGCCCACGTACATCAAGTCGAGGAACAACTCCGTCTTGGACGACGTGCGCTCGCCCTTGGTGCGGTACAACACGCCATCCTTGAAGTAGTTCAACGCGTGCGGGCGGATGAACCACACGGCGTCGCGGGGCCGCTTGATGTACTGGAACTGGATCTCGCCGTACTTGCGCACGAACTCGTCCTCGTCGTCGTCATCGGTGAGCTCTGCGTCCAAGTTGTTGGGCTCGCCCTCGAAGAAGTCCACGATGTGGCTCTCTATGGAGGCAATTGGCGATGCTGGAGCGGTCATGCGGAGGTGTAGTTCAGGGTTCCCCTGGGTGGACTCTTGCACAGTTTCATGCACAGGCAAGTGCTCGCAACAGCACGGCTGGCAAAATGAGGGGGCAAGAAAAGTGCAGCAGTGAAAACGGGGCCGCCACTGCCGAATGGGGCGGGGGGCGTCAGACGGGCGGCTAGGCGGGCCCGCCGGCCCTGGGCCGGCCTGTCAGGCTGCACAGTGCCGCGCCATCGTTGGTTGCGAAAACGCAGCCCCGCAGTGACAGCCACGCCATTGCAGCCAACCACCCTGCCACATCCTTCTCCTTCCATTGAACCGACTGGCATAACCGGCAGACCCTGAGCTGTTAAACATCAAGGAATGAAAGCACGAAGGATGAAGCACGAAGGGTGAAGGGTGAAAGCACGAAGCACGAGAGGAAAGCAGAGGAAGAAGTAGAGAAAAGGGAAGAGGAAGAAGAGGGAGAAGAATAGGAAGGGGAGAAGAGACAACACGATGAAGACAAAAGGCGAATGGGAAGTCTATGGTGGTCGCTACCGGCTTTTTGTGCCGCGCACACCCGCACCACCAATGAGCGCACACCAGTTGTAAACGACCGCATCACCACCATGTCCAACCCCTGGGCCAAGAGAGACGCCTGGAGATACGAAGGCCAGTTTTCGCGCTTCAACCGCTTCAAGTCGGCGTTCCCCGGCCTCGGCATTGCTATTGGCGCTTTCTCCGTGTACGTTGCGTACGAGAAGTTGGTGTTGAAGAAGGGCGACGCCCACGACCACCACTAGATATTTATTGCATTAATGGATGATCTGATGATACGATGTAGCCAGAGAGACTGAGACGACTGAGACGACCGAGACAGACTGGGAGATTGAGATGAGATTGTGAGACTGGAACTGTGAGACCGAAGACTAGACCAAGACTGCAAGACTGTTGAGGTGCATGTCGAATGTCCAGGTTGACTGGTATTGAAGCGGTCGGCCGCTAGAGATTCGAAGCATGTTCGTGAGTGGTTCCCTTTGAATTCGCCGGTGGTGCTCATCTACTCTCTTCTCTTCTCTATCCTCTACGCTATACTCTACGCTATACTCTACTCTACACTATACTCTTCTCTCTAATCTCGATTCCCTACTTCTACTCTTTGCTTTCCACTCGGTACTCTCAAATTCTATTCTCCACTCTCCATTCTGCTCTCTGTTCTCTACATTCTATACTCTGCGCTCTATCCTCTACTCTCACACTTCTCTACTCTCACACTTCTCTATTCCACTCTCTATTCTATATTCTCCCCTTCTACTCTCCTTCTACTCTTCCTCCGCTGACTCACTCTGTTCATTCTATGTACATTACTCCGTGGTCTCCCACACCGACGCCGTGGGCTCCGCGGCCTCCGTGCCCATGCTCAGGTCCACACGCGTGCGCAGCGCCTCCAAGCGCTTGGTCTTCTCCTCGCCCACACGCGCCCACTCGTCCACATGCTGCTGCTCCTGCGCCACGCCCCACGCCATGTGCGTGGACGCGTACACCGCGCCAAACATCGCCAGCTCCTCGCGCGCCACCGTGGCCGCCATCTCCTCGGCCATGCGCAACTGGTAGAACTCGAAGCGCGCCTCGTCGTACGCGTCAAAGAGCGACACCTCCGCGCCGCGCTCCTTGGCCCGCTGCAAGAGCCACAACGTGCGCTGCACCACGCTCTCGCCGTCCAACGGGCGGCCCAACTGGAGCATGTGCGACCAGTCACACGCCGCGTGCTCCGTGCCGCCGTTCTCGACCACCACCTTGGGCCGCGCAAACTCCCACGGGTGCTGGTGGTAGAACACGTCGCGGAGCTGGTCCTCCAAAAACTCCAACTTCGGGATCCGGCTCACGCGGTTGTTGCTCTGCCGCCGCTCCGCCGCCACCGCGCGCGTCTTGCGGTACTTGCCCTCGCGCGCCCAGAGCCCGCTGGCGGGGTCCGCCTGCTGGTCGTAGGCTAGCGTTTTCGGCTTCTTGGCCAAGTCGTACCCGGGCGGGTGCGCCGCCACGGCGTCGTACCACGCGGGCTTGCTCTTGATCACGCCCGCGCGGAGGTAGTGCGACGTTCTCTCTAGCACCCCGGTTGCTCGTGTCTGGAGCTTCATGGTGGGTTGGAGAAAAATTGGCGAGAACTTTTTACCCGTGCTGCACGTGACCCATAGGGCCCACCGCCAATCCCGCCAATCCCACCGCCAATCCCATAGGTCGTTACCGATTGCCGATTCATGTGTCACTTCCTCATTGTCTGGAGTGCTACGCTGTTGTGTTGTGGCGATGTGGTGCTGTTGGATGTGGTGATGTTGGGTGTGGTGATAGTGAGCTGCGAATCTGATGCTGCGAATCGCTACTACTGCACTGCACTGCACCGCTTGCATGCCTGGTCTCGTGGAGGCCGTGGCCCGCATACGCAGCCACGTCGCTCGTGGCAACACCGGCACCTACCTCCTGCGACTAACCCAGCCGAAACCGCACCGTTGGAACTTGTCTCCACAAGAACTATCTAGCCGACAGCACGCGCTAGCACACCACCACGACACGCCGCCCCGCAGCAGGGCGGCCGAGGACGCCCACACGTTGTTCCTCCGCGCGCTCTACCCCGTGCGCAACCCGTTGGCGGCGTTGGCACCGCTGCAGCTGGTGTTTCGGCCCGTGGACCACAACGAGCTCTTCCGCCGCTACGAGCAGCTCCGGCGCCCGGGCGTGCGCGAGCTCGCGCACGGCGACTTTGAGCACTTCATGGCCACCATGTTGCGGCGCCGCGACTTTGTGCGGCCGAACCTCCTCTCGCCAGCGACGGTGCACCTCTTTTTCGACGAGGACGTGGTGAAGCACTTCCTCGCGGCGCACAGGCTCCGCGCGGAGCACAGGGCCAAGGCCTGGACCGTGATGAACGACATGGACGCCGCGGGCATCCCCGTGTCCGAGCACGAGCAGCGCAGCATGTTGTACATGACGTACTACCGCGACCGGCCCGCGGTGGTGGACGCCGTGCGCAAGGCGGTGGCCAGCTTGCCCAAGCAGCGGGCGCACGAGCTCCAGCAGGAGGTCGACCACGCGCTACGGCCCAGCTTCGACTACGACACCTTCCGCGAGATGCGCGACACGCTAGGCGTGGACTCCGCGGACAAGTTGAACCTGCTCCTCCACTTGGCAGTCCGCCACGGCAACGCCCGCGCGGTGGCCGAGCTCGAGCAGGCGCCGCAGAAGAACCGACGAACGCACTCGTTGTTGTTGGAGCACTACGCGAGCACGGCGGACGTGGACAGGTTCGCGCAGCACCTCCACGCGGTGCCGCTCGAGCTCATCGACATTAACCTCCTCAACGCGGTCATCTACGCGCTCGCGCAGCTCGACCAGCCCGAGCTCGTGGCCGAGCTCGTCGCGCCGTTCACGGACCAGGAGTCCACGCTCACGCCCGACGAGCAGTTTCTCAAGCTCTTGACCCTGGCCGACCGGCAGCGGTACCGCGCCCACGTGGACAGCTACGAGGGCGGCGCGGTGCGGTTGCAGCCCACGGAGGCGACATACCTCCCGCTCTTGCGGCACTACGCGGCAACGGGCTCGTTCGCGGCGCTCACGCATCTTCTTGCCCAGGCAGAAACGGTGTGGAAGCTCCCGTTGTCCACGGCCGTGTTCAGCACCGTGTTCCGGGAGTTCACCGCACACCCGCGGCCGGTCGCCGAGCTCCGCCACGTGCTCGCCACCGCCGTTGCACGCCACGACGTGTACTCCAACGACCCGCACATCGCCGACGCGGTGGCCCAGAACCGCTTCGGGCCCGAAACCACCGCCGTGCTCGCCACGATGCTCCGCACGGAGACGCCGTTCCCGACCGACCAGGGGCTGCACCTCAAGATGTCCAACCGGCTCGTGCGGCAGGTGTTTGCCGCGTTCATGGCCAGTGGCTCGCGGGCGTTCGTCCAGGAGGTGGGTCGCATGGAGAGCCGGCTCGCCGGGGACGTGCGGCAGGCCTACGGGGCGCCCGGCGGGCGCAACGCCAGCGCGACGTTGTGCCAGCGGCAGCAGGTTGCGCACGTGAAGCGCAGCGCGTTGCTCGCGTTGGTGGAGCTCGCGGCGTGCGAGATCTGAGCTGTATTATATGTACATTACACCATGGCCTCCTTGTCGCCGCCCACGGCCTCGCGGGCGTAGAACTCCTTCTCCCTGCGCGCGGCCTCGCCCGCGGTCTCCTCGCGGATCAAGTCGTCCAAGTCGTAGTCGTAGCTGTTGGGGTCCGCGTCCACCACCGCCCGCTCGCCGCGCTTGCGCAACACCGCGTCCTGGTTGAGCGTGATGCGGATCGGCATGTCGCTGCTCGTCACACGCACCCTGTCGCGCAACGCCGACGCCCGCGACTGGGCGTCCGCCTGCTGGTGCTTCCACTCTTCGTCCGGCGGCACGTACGCGGCCTCTTGCACGGGCTTTTTCTTGGCCACCTCGCGCTTGCGCTCGACCTTCTCCACCTTGGTCAAGCCGGCCGCGTAGGGGAGATATAGGATCGCTGCGCAGAGCGCCACGGCGATGAGGAGGATGAGAAGAAACATGTGTGCGCGCTACGCACAGTAGCTCTAGTTTACGTCTACCATACGTCCACCGTACGTCCACCATACGTCCACCATACGCCCACCATACGCCCACCATACGTCCACCATACGTTCTGCCATACCTTCAAACTTCTATGAGCTCTTGTATACGTTTTGCCATTCTTACGATGTTCGATCGCTATGCCCTGGTGGTACATGGTCTATGCACCACAGCCAATCACACCATCACCGTAGTCACCCTCATCACAGTCACCTCACCGTATCACCTCCTTACTCGAGACCACTCCTTTCCTACTTTCTTTTCTTCGTTCTACGTTCTCCTCTTCTCTCTCTTCCTCTCTCTTTCTTCTCTCTTTCTCCTTCTCACTTCCTCTTCCTACTGATCTGCTCTGGCCTGCACGAACCACACCATGTTCTCCAGGACAGCCCGGCTCGTGGCCACCGCCCGCGTGGCGCCTGTGTTCCGTGTGAGGGTCGCACGCCCCCTCGCCCTGGCCCGGTCCTACGCCATCTCCACCACGGGCGAGCACGTCGAGCAGTTGGTGGACCAGCTTTCCGATGGCCAGTACAACAAGATCGCCAACCACTACTTGGAGACGCTCAGCGACGACTTGGAGGAGCTCGCGGACACGTATCCGCAGTTGGACGTGGAGCTCACCCAGGGCGTGATGACGCTCACCGTGGCCGAGGGCCGCACGTACGTCATCAACAAGCAGCCGCCAAACAAGCAGATCTGGCTCAGCAGCCCGTACAGCGGGCCCAAACGGTACGACTTGGTGCGCGGCCGCTGGGTCACGCTCCGCGACGGCTCCGCGCTCACGGACTTGCTTGTCCGCGAGTTGGCCGATGCTTTGGGGCTGGAGGTGGAGTTGACTGTGGAACAGTAGCAGACTATGGAGCAGATGATCGACAGCAGCATGGCGACGGAGCGATACAGCAGTGACGAAGCAGTGGCGACGCTGCAGAGACATATGAGCAGTGAATATAGCAACTAATTTGAAACTGTAGGTGTAGTGAGACTAGACAGCATGGCTCGCAAGTAGACTCGTATGAGACGACTCTTTGAACCAGAATGTACTCGTGTGAAGTAACCGTGTCAGAAGTCTTGTCTGTAGTTAGTTGGGACTGTGGCTGTGGCCATGGCTATCGCAGACGCCTATAGCCATGCAGCGTACGAGAACAGCTTACTTTGCGATCTTAACAAAAGCCACAAGAACGAAGTTACGTACCATGCCCATCTACCTAATTGAACCTTGGCCACTCTTTCTTTGCGCCTACCCTCAGCTCGATGCACTGACAGAGGACATGAACAGCACCAGAAGAATCACATAGCCTTGAATCGTCGTGAATCGTAACCTTGAATCGTGACCTTGAATCGTAACCTTGAGTCGTACCTTGAATCGCATCTTGAATTCCTTCACATCGTCTCCTTCTCGCTGTCCAATTGCACCCAATTGAGCTCATAGGCATTATTCAGTGCACTTTCTTCACCCGGTCATGCCCTAAGCAGATGAACCATATGGAGAACGCAAGACAGACCAATACCATAACTATCCCTTCCATGTCGATCCCTTATAATCTTCTCTTCCAATCGATCGCCGCTCAATTGGTCCATGGGTCATTAGTGCCTACACCTCCTCATAGCCCCGGTCATCTGCGCACTCACATGGCAAGAGGTGCCAGACAGCATAACAGAGAAAGCAGGAGTAAGTAACCACTGCAAACCAATCGCATCGTCCTCCTACCGCCCGTCGTCACCCAATTGAGTCCGTGCCAGTCAGTCCAGTGCACCTCTACACCTTATATATCAGTCCGATCTCACTCGCACTACAACTACATCATGGCCGGTCCACCCCCACCGCCGCCGCCCCCACTGATGGGCCCGCCGCTCGACCTCGCGGGCCCGCCCGCGTCCATGCCCAAGGGCCGCGACGCGTTGCTCGGCGACATCCGCAAGGGCACGCGTTTGAAGAAGGCTGTCACTGTGGACAAGTCGAAACCGATGATCGAGCTGAAGACCGCGCCCGCGGGCGTGCCCAGCGCGGCGCCGAGCACGCTGCTGCATGGCCCCGTGCCGTCGGCGCCGCAGCTCGGCGACATCTTTGCCGGCGGCATGCCGAAGCTCAAGTCCGTCAAGGATAACCGCAGCGGGCTAGTGCCTGCGTCGGCGCCGAAGATCCCCACGGCGCCGACGCCTGCGGCGCCGTCCGCGCCCACCACCCGGCCGCAGCGGAAACTGGCCGTGGCGCCGCCCGTGCCCGGTGCACCGCCGCCAGCGCCGACTATCAACGTGCCGCCGCCGCCGATCAACGTGCCGCCGCCACCGAAAACAGCAACCCCTGCGGCCCCTCCGCCAGCGGCCCCGCCCGTGCCTCCGCCCGTGCCGTCGGCGCCGCCGCCGCCAGCGTCGCTAAAGGTGCCGAAGGTGCCGCCAAACCGCCCCAGGAAGCTGGGCCACCTCAAGTCCACCTCCGTCAGCTCCGTGAGCTCGTTCGAGAGCGCCGAGCAGGCGCCCGAGCCGCCGCTGGGACTCCCCTTCTTGGCCGACATCAACGCCCGCAGAGCCCAGGCGGCGCCGAAGCCTCCGCCGCTACCTTCGGCCGCTCCGCCGATCCCCAGCTCTGTGCCGCCGCCAACCCCGTCCGCGCCGCCTCCGCCACCTATGCCGGGCCAGGCGTCACACAAGTCGCCCGCCGCGCCGCCTCCGCCGCCGCTTCCGCTGTTCAACGACGCTCCGGCCATTCCCCCTCCACCAACATCGGCACCTTCTCACCCTACATCGAGACCGAGCGCGAAGGCGCCGGCGCCAAAACTGTCTGGCGGCGGTCTACCCTTCCTCGACCAGATCAACGCGCGGCGCAGCGAGACGTTTGTCGTGGACGGATCATCGTCGGCCTACTCCACCACCAACGAGTCCTCTGCGGCGCCTACCCCGCCACGCGCGGCCCCACCGCCGCTGGCTCCACCAATCCCAGCGTCTCATCCTCCAAGGGCCACTCCATCGGCTCTGAAGGCTCCATCGGTTCCAAAGGCACCTCCAACGGCACCTCCATCGAACGCTCCGCCAGGGTTGCCGTTCTTGGACCAGATCAACCAGAGACGCCTGGACAGCGGTGCGGCGCCCACGTCCGCTCCGCCGATCCCCTCTGCGCCGCCAACGCCTGCAGCTCCTCCGCCTCCGCGTGCACCTGAGGCGCCCAGCCTGCCTCCAGCGCCACCATCGTTGCCTTTCTTGGCCCAGATCAACGCCAAGCGCCTGGACGCGCTGGAAGTGTCGCACGCCCCAAGTGCTCCTCCGCCCGCGAGAGTCCCAGCACCGCCTCTGCTTCCCCCACTGGCTCCACCGCAGATTCCGCAGGCTCCACCACTGCTCCCCCAAAACCCACCGCTGCTTCCTCAGGCTCCACCAGCGCCACCACCGGCTCCATACGCGGCTCCGCTGGCACCTCCGCTGGCACCACCCTCTGTCCCAAGCGATGCTCCACCCGCGCACTCGCCTGTGGCGGCATCGCCAAGTACCAGAACGAAAAAGGTGGCGCCGCCTCCGCCGCCAAGCTCGTTGGACCAGCAGCAAACCGTCGGCCTGTCGCTCCGGAAGATCTCTGCGCTGGCGTACACCATCAACACACAGCACCGCAACGGAGACAGCAAGCCACAGAAACTCGTCATCGAAGACACCCGGTTCAAGTTCACCAACGCGAGCAGCCTCCCCAACCCGCGACGCTTCGAGGGCTTGCAAAAGCTATATCCAAGTGGACGCGGCTCCTCGGTGCCTTTGGACCTCAGCCTCTTTTAGTTCAGAAACGACATTACGGATGAATATAGCTTGCCTATGCATTTACTGTCTCCGTGGGCAGCCACAGCTGTACCACGTTGTCGTAGAACGAGCAGGTCACCACGGTGCCGGGCGCCTGCCAGTCGCCGCCGTAGCACATGCTCTCGTGGTCACCTTTGAAGTAGCGAGCAACTTCAAAACCTCCATCCTTTGGGTGAATGATACGAGCTCCGTCGTACATGCAGCAGGCCAACACGTCGTCCGAGTCCGGGGCGGGAATCAACCGCCACACTCCGCCGTTCAAGTTCTCCCTTTGGGTTTCCTGTGGAAGGAGGCTCGAGTATAAGTACGGGCCGTTTTCCCCGTCGAGCTTCCGCAAGTCAAACACCCGCAAGCAGTCGTCGTACGAGCCGGTCCAGAGATCGTTGGGCCGGCCAGCAAGCCACTTCTCTCCCGGACAGAGCACCAGCACGACTCCAGCATTGTGGTGCCGGTGGTTGGTGCTCCAGATCTGGCTGTTGGAACGAATGTCGTGGGCCAAAAGCCTTCCGTCATCGCCTCCGGTGAACACGACGTCTCTCGCTGGGCCAGCCTCGCCAAACGCCCCGGTCCAGCACTCCAAAGTGTGCGTTCCGTCGAAGGTTGTCGATTCTTGTGTGGTGAGATCAAGCATGCATGCTTCGCCCGAGGTCGAGGTGACAAGAAGCGTGTTGGTGTTTGCCGGGGCAAAGAACACCGACGTTGCTAGCGACTCGGTGTCCAACACCTGGATATCCTTCACTTTCTCTAGAGACTCGGTGTACTTCCAAACGGTGACATTTCCGGTCGAGTGGGCCAGGACCAACGTGGCGCCATCTGGGCTGAACTTGAGATCAAGCACTGCCAGAGCAGTCGGCTGCGACTCTAGCAACTGGAATTGGCCGTTTTCCATGCGGTACACATCTAGCGAACCATGACGTAACGCAGACTCTTTCTCTAGCTTGTATGTTCCGAGAATCACCAACGAGTGGTCTGCAGGGTGCACTCTGAGACAGCACGGCGGTAGCTCTGTCTTGGTGACTGCGGTTCTTTTTGCAATTTCCATAGCGATGAGTATGTGATCTGGAAATGCGATGAGCAGCGCGATCTAGAATAGTAGTGCGGTCATTTCTGGCTGGATAATGAAATGTAAAGCTCAATTGAAAGAATCGCGAAATAACAGAATCGTTGTAACAGAAATGTCTCATTATTCATATTAAACTATTAATAATTCCTCCTTACATTCTACCTCAGTGTCTACGTGGGTCTACCTTGGTTACCCCAGACGCACCCCAATCGGTCCGCGCACGCCCTTATCATATATACTCGAAATTTCGCTACCTCGGACTACATGGGTTTGTACCAGAAGTGGATGAGTATCCCCGTCAAGGGCAGATACTACATTGGGTTCTCCACCATGGTGTTTGCTCTCGTCGGCGAGTACGTGACATCCCAGGTCAACGAGGAGGTTGTTGCTCGAAAGCAGATTCTTGACGACCTAGACGGACCAAAAGCTACCGGGGAGCAGAAGTAAGTCGTGTATAATTTTATATTAAATGAATCGGTTAAATTAGGTAGATGGACGCTGCGCGCTCACAAGAGCTTCTTGGCAACAAACTCCTTTCTAATCAGGGAGATGAACTCCAAGAACTTGGCGGGGTTCGAGTCGATGCCCCGCGTGTAGACAAACTTGGACGCCAATCTGGTGGCGAACAACGCCCGCAAGTACGTCTCGGGCACTCTGTTCAAGATGTTCTCGATGCCAATCTCGTTCAACAACAAGGGTGGGAGCGCGTCCACCAAGACGGCGTTTCTGAAGTCCTGGTCGTCGTTCCACAACTCCTTGGAGTTGGCCAACTCGTCAGCCAACTTGTTGATGCCCTTCGAAAGCTTGTCAGACAACTCGGTGATGGGCTCGCCGGTGGCGTTCTTCAACATCCACAAGGCCTCGAACTCAGACTCGGCGTTCGCAACAATCTTCTTCTGCACCTCCTTGACGTAGTGCTCGTAGAATTGAGGCTTCACGCCGTCACTTCCGACACACATGTTCTCCAAGAAGCCCTTGTCGTCGAACGAGAGGGCAGCGAGAACCTCCAAAGAGGAAGAGGTGACACCACCCTTGTTAGTAGAGGCATCCTTGAAAATGACACAGCCCGCGCTTTCCAAGATGAGCTTCGCAGATTGCGTGATGAAAAGGTTGGCACCCTCGACGAAGTATGGGATGATGCTCTTGCCCGTCTTCTCGTCTATCAACTCCATCACGTTGTTAGTGTCAATCGCAGCCGGGCGACCTCCACATGGAACGAACAAGTCAACGCCGTCCACACCGTAAATCTCTCTGAGCTTGATGTGGAACAAGTTACGGAAGGCGACACCAGAGGTGATCTTCGTGCCGTTTGGCAAGGTCACATCAACGTCGTCAACCAAAACGACAAAGCCATCCTTGGAAAGCTTGGAGCGGTCGTACAGGTCAATCATCTTTCTCTCGTGAGCAAGACGCAAGAGCTCGTCCTTGTCCAAGCCGTTAGGGTCGGCAATGACACCGGAGCCGTCGACAATACCGACATAGTTCTCCTGGCGAGAAAGTTTGATCTCGTTCGAGCCCAAGTCGCCGTCAGGGCCACCGGTTTGCACCTTTCTGATGGTGGCGTTGTCAATGTTAAGCTTCTCGTAGATCTTGTTCACGTAAGCTCTCACAGACAAGGTGGTCATACCGTACTCGTCGTGGGGGATACCACCAATTTGCTGCGACTTGCCGGTGAAGAAAGACTTCCACCAAGGAGCACCTCTGCTACGAGCGTGAAGCGCAGCCCAGTCAACGTAGCCAGCAGTACCTTCATCTGGGCCCAAGAAGAGAATCTCGGGCTTCTCGTAGAGGTCGACGTACGACTCCTTGGAACCAGGAATGTGCTGCTTGAGAAGCAAGTCAATCAAGGCATCAATGTACTTCTCGAAAGAAGCCTTTGGAGTCTCCTGGGCAGCACCAGTGTCAAGCAAGATGACACCCTTAGACCCGCCCTCGGGAATGTCCTTGTTCTTCTTCTGTTGCGTGGCAGCCAAATTGTAGTTCTCATCAAACAAGTTACGCACATTGACATTGTAGGCATCCGTCGATCTGGAACGAACAATACGAATACCACCTCTGGCGATGTCTCTGAATCTGATGTGGAACCCTCTGAAGTCAGAGCCGACAATGAAGAACATACCGAAAGGAGTCTCGGGGTATTCAGACACGGGCAAGAAGTCTGGGTTCAATCTGAAGGAGATGGCAACCTTGGTGGAGGTGTAGAAGTTGGTCTTGAGCACCGCCTTGTTGAACATGTAGAGAGCTCTCAACACGACGGCGTGGTGCTCGTTCTGAGAGCATTCACGCGAGAGCAACGCGTTGAACTCCTCCTCGGAGCCAACAGGGGTGATCTGAGAGAGTCTTTGGTAAGACAAGGTCTTCTCCATCGACGATCTGATGTAGTGGACATCAGCGAACTGACGGTACAACTTGCGGATGATGTCCTTTCTGGTGGAAAAGACCTCCTTGATGTAGTCTTGGGTGTACGTCTCCGCTCTCAAACGCTTCTTCAACTGGTTCAACACCTCAGCGTGCTGAAGCAGCTTGGAAGGATCGAGCAACTGGGACAACTTGGTGTACTCCGGGCCCAATCTGTTCAAGAAGTGGGTGACGAAGATGACACCACACTGAGCGTAGATGGCCTCCTGCAAGGACAAGTCGTTTCTCACGAACAAGTCGTGGAAGTAGTTGTGGGGGATACAGTACAACAACGAGGCCTCCTTGATGACCTGGTAGATCAGCAAGTCGATTGGGGTCTTCTTGGAGCCGCCAAGGTTGGTCGCCTTGATGTACATCGAGATGATGGTGACACCGTTGGAGAACTGCTCCACGTACTTGCGGGTGGTGGAGAGCTTATAGTAGTCGGCCAAGTCGGAGAGGGCGGAGTTGTAGTGGGGCGAGGTCTTTTGGCGGTAGCCAATGACGACTCTGTACTCCTCGGACTCCTCGATGGGGAAGTGTTGGATCACTGGCCCGGTGCTGTTGACGACGCGCTTGATGATGTCGGCGTAGAGGGATCTAGTGTTCTGCGAGGCAATCTTCAAGAAGGTCTCGTCGCCAATCTTGGTGATGTCGGTCTCGTTGGGGTCGACGGTCTGGCTGGCGTAGCTGGTCTTGTAGATGAAGTAGCACTTGACCTGCTGCTTGTTGAAGGCTTCGGCAGCGTCCGCGTTGGCGGAGTACTTCTCGGCCACGCCGGCCAAGATCGGGTCGCTGCTGTAGTTCAATGGCGCGGAGAAGTACTCGAGTCTGTAGGCGTCGCTGCCGTAGGAGGGGTCAATGTACTTGTCGTCGATCATCTCGTCGAAGCGGGGCGCGGAGAACACGCGGCCGGTGATCTTGGTGTCGAAGAAGACTGCGTGGTCCGGAGCCTCCTTCTTGTAGCGGAGCAAGGCCTGCTCCTGGACGTTCAAGTCCGAGGCGAACGCTTGCACCTTGCACGAGTAGAGCGAGTGGATGTGCGAGGCGATGCCCAGGGGCGACTCTCTGGCGAAGAAGACATCGTCGATGCCCAAGCTGTGGTAGAACCAGCGGGCCTCCAGCTCGATCAAGGACTCGGGGATGAAGCCGGTGGAGTCCAAGATGTCGAGCACCTGCTCGAACTGGGCCTGCTTGCCCGAAAAGGGCGTGTCGATGTAGTCCGCTCTGAACGACTGGAGCGAGGACACGTCCGACTTGGTCTCGGTGTCGGGCTTGATGGACAAGCGAGAGATATCGACGCTCATGGTGAAACGTGGGGTAGTGGGTGCGAAGTTTCGCGGGTGTGGGGTTGCGGCAGAGGTGTGCTGCGGCGGAGGTGCTGCGGCGGTAGTGCTGCGACGGTTATTTGTGGCTGCCAAAGTGGGAGGGCGGCCGGGTTTATATAAGGCACCGACGGTGTGGTGATTCGGATAAGAGGGGCCGCTGCGCGTGGACTCTGGTGGGTGACGCGTGAGGTGTGGGAAAGTGTGGGGCCAGTGGTGTGCGAAGGGGTATTTATATGTGGCGCCCTCGCTGGCCCGGTCACTTGTTTACCTTCCGGGCATTTCCATTTACAATGGGTGACCGTTCGTGGACGGCGTCTGGCGCGGCATATGTGGCACTTGCGCAGAGTAGCTGGCGCTCGCACCTGCCGTAGGCGGATCCGGAAAAGCCGGGGAAAGCGAGGGCTTGGCCGCCATTTTGCACCGGCAACTCTGCGCGGGCGCTGCGGGCCCCGCAGACACGCTGGGCCCATGCGAAATGGCCCGCAAAAATGCGGGCCCGCCGTGGTGCGCCAGCCTCCCCTCCTTTCGCGCTGCAATTTCGTGCCGCCTCGTGCGCCCCCACATTTCGGACTTGGCTAGTGCCGTGCACAGCCGCTAACTGCAGGCGGTAGCGCACTTTGCTTGCAGTGTTCGTTCGGGGCAGCCATGACCATGGTCAGTCACCGATGAGAGCCGTCACACGCCATTCGATACTTGGTCAGTCCAACACTAATGGCACACTCATACTAACTCATACCAACTCATACCTACTCATACCAACTCATACCAACTCATACCAACTCATACCAACTCATACCAACTCATACCAACTCATACCAACTCATACCAACTCATAGTCATACTAGCCCATACTAACTATACTCATGCTAACTCACAGCACTGAGAATTATTTTTGGCGCGAAACCTGGGGAAGGCCGTTGGGCGCGAAGCGTGTTGGGCCGAGATTGCCCGGCCCCGCAATGGGGCCCGCCCGGGCTCTGCGGCACTCGAGATTTTTCACCCAGCGCACTGCCCCACACTGCCCCACCAAGCCGCAACCACGCAGCCAGACGCCAACGAAACGCCAAACGCCAAATGCTAAATGCGAAACGCCTTCTATGACATAGCGACACCTGGATCGGGCCAGCCTACGCCACAGTATGGCCATAGCACGAATGGTAGTGGGCAAAGGCAGTGGGCAACAGGCAGTGGGCAATAGGCAGTTGGCAATAGGCACTTGGCAATAGGCACTTGGCAATAGGCAGTGGGCTATACGGCAGTGGGCAGTGGGCTATACGGCAGTGGGCAATGCGATGGCTAGTAAAGCGTGGAGACACTGTTCTTGCCGATTGACTGCTCGATGCTCGGTTTTTCACCTTCCCGTTCCTGGAGTTCTTCACCATTCTCATCTCTGGCCATCTCGGGCCACCTCCACTCTCGTCTCTATTCTCTCGCCTTTTGTTCTTACTTATTCATTTGGCTCATTCACCATTGACTCATCCACTCATTGGCTCTTCACTTGGCTCATTCATTTGTCGCTTGCTGATAGTCTCACTGGCTGATCTGATCTGTACGATGGTGCGCGTACTACATCGCCATGATCAACGCAATCTTCATCTTCAACGCCAAGGGAGATGTGCTCATGTCCAAGTTCTACAAACAGGGCGTCAAGAAAAACGTCTCCGACGTGTTCCGCATCCAGGTGATCAATGCTGCTGCCCGCCACCCCGCCGGCGCCGACGTCCGGCTGCCCTTGTTGACCCTCGGCTCCACGCTGTTCCTCTACATCCGCTCGGACCAGCTCTGGTTCGTCGCCGTGGCGCGCTCCAACCAGGACTCGCTGGCCATTCTCGAGTACCTCTACGCATTTCTCGCGTTGCTTCGCCTGCTCTTCGCCAAGAACGCCGCGCTCACTGAAGAGGCCGTGGTGGGCAACTTCTCGACGATCTTCGACATCTTGGACGAGACGTTGGAGTTTGGCTACCCGACCAACACCGAGCCCGCGTACCTCGCGTCCGTGGTGCCCGGGTTGGCCGGCACCAAGGTCGGCAAGAGCGACCTCAAGAAGATCGGCTCCTCCGCCATCTCCGCGTTGGCCGACTCCATGGACCTGGCCTACGACACGTCCAAGGTCTCGTGGCGCGACACGGGCATCAAGTACCGCAAGAACGAGGTGTTCTTGAACGTCAACGAAAAGGTGCACGTCCTCATGAACGCCGCGGGCGACGTGCTCCGCTCCCACATCGACGGCACCATCAACATGACCGCGCACGTGTCGGGCATGCCCGTGTGCCGCTTCGCCTTCTCCGAGGAGCGCTTGCACGACGGCTTGCTGCGTGCCATCACCTTGGACGACTTCAAGTTCCACAAGTGCGTGGACTTGGCCAAGTACGACAGCGAGCACGTCATCCAGTTCACGCCGCCGGACTACGCGTTCCAGCTCATGACCTACCACATTGGCGACGGCTTCACCTTGCCGTTCAAGGTGGTGCCGCACGTCCGTGAGAACGGCAACAAGCTCGACATGCAGATCAAGCTCGAGTCCACCTTCTCGTCCAAGCTCGCCGCCACCGCCGTCGAGTTGAAGGTCGTCGTCCCGCCGGGCTTCTCCAAGAACTCCATCGTGGCCTCCAACGGCCGCGCCACGTTCGACCCGCAGGAAAACAAGGTGCTGTGGAAACTCAACAAGATCTTCGGCTCGCTGGAACACGCCCTCGCGCTCGAGCTCGACACCCAGTCTGCCGCCGCGGGGTGGAAGCCCAAGATCACCTTGGACTTCACCATCGAGTTGCACATCGCGTCGGGCCTCCAGGTGAAGCTCTTGAACGTGGTGGAAAAGGCCAACTACAGAACAATCAAGTGGGTCAAGTATTGCACCCAGTCGGGCTCCTACGAGGTGAGGCTATAGCGCCCACGGCCCGGAATCCACCCCACTGGGGGTCTACCGCATCGACCTACATACACTTATCGCGACAAATTTTGTTGCGCACGTTGACACCTCATGAGAGACCTCGTGGTGCTAGGCGGCAGCTCGCTCCCGCTCTTGACCAATTTGATCTGCCGCAACTTGACGCTCGACCAGAATGACGTCAAGCAGACCAAATTCTCCAACGGCGAAACGTCCATCGAAATCAAGGACTCAGTGCGCGGCAAGGACGTCTACATCGTGCTGAGCGGGTGCGGCAACGTCAACGACAACTTCATCGAGCTCCTCATCATGATCTCCGCATGCAAGACCGCCAGCGCCAAGCGCGTCACCGCGGTGTTGCCGTTCTTCCCATACTCCAGACAGCCCGAGAACCCCAAAGTGGCCATGGGCCCTGCGCCCGACTCGGGCTTGAGCGAGCTCCTATCGACCTTGACCATGCGGCCGCGGCTGATCTCGACCAACGCTGCCGCAACGGACGCTTTGGGTGCGGTGGACGAAACCGGCAGGGACAGCAGCGGCTACAAGCAGTGGGTGAGCCAGAACGGCACGCTCATTGCCAACTTGCTCATGACCGCGGGCGCGGACCGCTGCATGACCATGGACCTCCACGACCCGCAGTTCCAGGGCTTCTTTGACATCCTGGTGGACAACCTATACCTGAGGCCGCTTTTCAAGCGGTACATCGTGGACTATATTCCCAACTACAGAGAGTGCGTCATTGTGTCGCCCGACTCCGGCGGCGCCAAGAGGGCCACCGCGATCGCGGATGCCTTGGGCTGCCCGTTCGCGTTGATCCACAAGGAGAGACGCATCAAAGTCTCACCCGCCACTGTCGGGTCGCCTGTTCTCTCCGCGTCCGTCTCAATGGCCACGACAAACTCCTCGGCCACGCACATCAACTCGTCCATGCTCGTGGGCGACGTCAAGAACAGGGTTTGTGTCTTGGTGGACGATCTCGCCGACACGGCCACCACCATCGTGCGCGCAGCGAAGCTCTTGAAGGACACCGGTGCGTCCTACATCTACTGTCTCGTTACACACGGCGTGTTCAGCGGAGACGCCATTGAGAAGGTGCTGGATTCATATATTGACAAGCTCATCACGACCAACAGCATCCCGCAGATCGAGAACATCAAGTTTCTCGGCAGCGACCGCCTCGAGGTGTTGGACGTGTCGCGCATCTTCGCCGAGGCCATCCGCAGAATCCACAACGGAGAGTCCGTGTCGATGTTGTTCGACCACGGCTGGTAATCACTGCATCCCCAGAAGCTCCGAGCGAGTCTTCTTGTTGTGGCCGGACTTCCTGCTGTGGTTGGCCCTGCTGGCCTTGTTCTTCTCCTTCCTCGCGGCCGCACGCTTGCTGGGGCCCGCGCCATTAGAACTGCTCGAAGCATTAGACGTCACCTCAGAGTCCTCAACGTAGTCCTGCTCCACTGGAGCTCGCCGGTTCGAGTTGTGGAACACGTACTGCTCCTCCAACAACCGGAACCGCTTGGGAGATTTCTTGAGCATGCGAGCCCAGCCCTCGATTTGCTCGTCGGTCCAACCTGTTGCGCTCCGAATTTCGGCCCGCACCTTGGTCTTGCGAGCGGTCTTTTCCAAGCTGGCCTCCTTGTCTCTCAAGTAGCCAAACAAAATGAGTTCGTTCTTGTCGTACTCGGCGGGTGCGCTGACTGCGGGCGACTGCGCTGTCGAGCTTTCCTCGTCCTGTTCGTCGTACACTGCGAGTTTCGCTCTGCTCTTGTTGCCCCTTCTCTCCTCCATGGCCAGTCCCGAGGTGAGCTCCTGGTCGTCGTATGTGTCGTCACGCTCGTCCTCGTCGCTTTCGTATAGGAGTCTCAACGCGGCGGTCAAGGTCCTGTTCTTGGTGTCCTGGGCACTATGCTTGGACTCCTTCTTGAGCTGCTCTGTCGTTTCCTTGGTGTTGAGCGAGAATCTCTGCATGCCACGCTCTAGCTCGGCGGCGGACGGCTTCACCTTGGGGGCCGGTTCGTCCTCGGGGATCGTTTCTATAATGTATGGCTGTTCGAGCAAGAGGTGCGTCACCTTTTCGACGTCGCCGTCGTTCTGCGCTATTATCGTGCGTGCCTTTTTCGGCGTGAGCGTAGGGAACATCTCCACGAGGAAGTCGATGTCTTTCTGGTTGACCGGCTCTCCGCCAAGAACTAGCTTGTTGAGGAAGGGTAGTCTTTCCTCGAGCCCCGGGTTGAGCTTCTTGTACACGTCAGAAACCACGATCGAGCTGAGTAGCGGCGCCCAGCTCAAGGTGTCGGCGCCATTGATGCCCAACGTAGCAAACACGTTGGCCAATTTTGCGGGCGACAAGGCGAGCACACTTACAATCATCCAGTTCTTGATGGTGGCCGCGTGGATGCTCTTGCCCCCGACGTAGAGCAGCTCGAGGCCCTCGATCCACTCCTGGGTGACAAACTGCTCCGCAAACTGGAGCGCACTGGACCCTCTGCCGGTGTTGTACTTGTCCTTGGCCAACACCTTGCGGCCGGCCAGCACGGGCGCGGCGGTGTGCTGGCCTAGCAAAAGCGAGAACTTAGCGAGGTGGTCTGCGGTCAATTTGCCCAGCGACATTTCCGCAAGCAAGTGCTTGCGTAGCACCGGGATCAGCGAGATCTTGCCCGACTTCTTGTTGTCGTTCATCGGCGACTTGTGGGTGCCGGCAACGAGCAGCCGCACGAGCGTGGCGTTCTGTGCCACGTAGACCAACACAAAGTTCCAGAGCGACTCGCCGCTGAGCGCTAGCTTCACCACACTGTACTCCTTGATGAGCTGGAAAACGTATGCTCGGAGCTCGGCCGTGTTGGCCTTGATGTCCGGGTTGATGGCGCCCAACGAGAAAATCTTGGACGTTTCCTCGCTGGTCTCCTGGAGGAACACCTTGACGAACAATTGCAACTGCTGCTGGCTCTTCACGGTGAGCTGCACCTGGCCCGAAAGAAGCACCTTGCAGAGCTTTATGTAGCCCTCTAGCAAGTGCACCCAGATCACGGGGTCTTTGTCCACGAGGGACGACCGGAGCTTGAACGGCGGGTAGTGCGGTATCGGGATATAGACCGGATCTTCCATGTGGTGGTGACTAGGTAGTTGCCTCTGATGGTGCATCCACCCGTACATCTCGGATCATAAGAGGTGACTACGAGTGGACGGCGACAAAATCTAGTTTAGGAGCAGTGTACAGGGTGGCTTTTCGTGTGGGAGGGCCCTTATTGTGTGCTTGCCGAAGATACTCGTTCGGCTTGGTGAGTATGCTGTTTCTAGAACATTACGCAAAGTTGCGCAAATAGTTCAGTGGTAAAATACAACTTTCCCAAGGTTGAGTCCCGGGTTCGATTCCCGGTTTGCGCACATTCTTTTTCACCAACGTGACTTTTTGCAACCGGCTTGTGTGGCACATTTAAGCGCTTTTGCGGTGGTTTTGCGATTGCATTGCCGTTAAATTTTGTAGTAGCTATTCCGTTGTACCTTCGGTAGTGGTCTACATTTCGCATCCGCGACTACATCGCTGAAAACAAAAACTTAACCATAGCTAGGCGCTAATGATGTTCGACGACGACGAGTACAGCGCCTGGGCAAGCGCAATGGTGTTGTCGGTTAAGTCGTAGTACACGTACGCCTTTCTCAAGAAAACGTCGCCCAAGATTCTGTCGCTGCCGTTGTAGGTGAAGCCCAAGTAGCAGCCGTCTTCCTGGTGGGCCACGAGGTCGGCGTAGGAGAACTTGATCACGTTCTTGCCGAAGTCAAACGTGACGAACTTGTCGGTGGGCTGGTTGCAGCTCGTGAGCTTTCTGTAGGTGATGCTGCCGTCCTGCTCCAACGTGTGCGGGAAGAGCGAGTCCAACACGTCCTGGACGTCCTTCGACACGAAGCCCAAGGTGGTGCCGGAGTCCAAGAGGTACGCGTCGCCCGAGGTGAACGTCTGGCCGTTGACGGCGATCGAGCTGACGTCCACGGTCAAGCCGTTGCCCGCGCTGGGGTACGTCTCCAACGTGCCGCTGTACTTGTCGGTGTCGATGCCGCCAAAGATCACCGAGCCCAGGCCGAGGTCCGGGCCGAGGTACAACGAGTACGACGCCTTGGGCGTGATGCCCGCGGCCTGCAACGCATAGGGCAAGTCGTTGTAGGGCACGTACGCGGCCTCGGTGTCCTTGCCGCCGATGCCGAGGATGCCGCCGGTGCTGCTGTCTTCCACGAGCGCAAACTGGAAGTTCTGCAACACGGGCTCGTCGTCGTTGGCGGAGAACGAGAAGGTATCGGTGAGATACTCGCCCGCTTCCGACGACCCGTCGCCGTAGCCAATCTGGAAGGGCTCACCCGTGTACCGGGCCGACGAACCGGGAGTGTACTCCGCGGTGGTGACCCAGAGGTCCGACAGGCCGGTGTCCAAGATCACCGTGGACTCCTGCTCGTCGTCGCCCAAGAAGATGTTGATGAGGTACGCACTGTCGCCCTCGTCGACAATGGGCTCCGGGTACGCCGCGCGCTTGCCAAGCTGCGTGGCACGCAACTTCCGCTTGAACTCCTTGACCGTCTGGTTGCCGATGGTCTTGGACACGACAAAGTCCACCTTCAAGGGTTGCGGCGCAGCCCTCTCCTGGACCTCGCCGATGATCTCCGTGGTGTGGAGACCGGGGATCACGACGGCGTTGGCGAGCGAGACGGCGAGCGAAAGTATCGCGAGGTAGCTGAGCATGGTTGGTGGGATTGTTGGTTGGGTGGTGGGATGCTGATGTTGCGGGCTATTTATGTCCCAGCGCCGGTGCCCATCCGTCGCTCGGCTCGAGGTGTGGAGCTGCAACTGTGGGGATTCCGTGAGTTTGCGTGAGCATTTGCGCTTTGTTCGTTCGGTGTCGAGCCACAATGGCCGTTTTTGCAGCTAGGCTATTTGGCGATGGTGTATCCACCTACTCGCACCAACACATCTCTTATGCCATTTCACACACCTTGCCATCTCACATCTCACTATCTCACCTCGCCATCTCACATCTCACTATCTCACCGCACCTCGCCCAATTGTGCCCTTATTAAACAGTCTCTGCTCGTCCGAGCGCAATTTGATGGTGCACGGCGCCGATGTGTCAGATGCAGAGTGGCCCCATGCGATTACGCGTGCGGCGCAGGTGCCTAACCAGTGGCTCGGCTCCTCGCGCACGCGTGGCTCCAGTCGGAACAATCGGATCCTTTGATGTCGCAGCCTGTGATTCGTGTTACGCCGGTCAATTGTTCGGGCCGTGGCCGCCTGTGGGGGCCGTGGCTGTCTATAGATGCTAAAATGAAAAGGTGATGCTGTCTAGTTCGGGCACAACCAACACTGTTTCGAGCCCGTTCTCTTGCACAACGTCCATGGCGTGCTCGGAACCGGACACCGGCTTGACCATGATTTTCGGGAGCGGGATGTCCCCCACCGTGATCGGCACAAGGTACACGCTGTAGCTCACCGTGCTGTGCTCCTCCACCTCAAACGTCATCCGCCGGAACCCCGTGATGATCCAGCTGTCGTCGCTGTGTATGGTCACCTCGAACTGCTGCTTGGGTGGTCTGCGTTTCTGCGTGGGCGAAGACGTGGCCAAGTTCGCCTCGAGCTTCTCGCCGGCCCACTTCGACGTGGACTCAATCACCAACGTCGCCTCGATCGGCTCGCTGGCCACGTACTGCGCCTTCTTGTCGAACTTGAGCTCCACTTGGTGGAGCATCTTGAGCGTTGGCACGCCGACGGGGATGTACAAGACGTGCGGCTCGATCGAGACGGCATTTCCTGTCACAAGCTCGTTCTCGTTGAACAATGAACTCAATGCCAGTGTCAAACGCGCAACCTCGGACGTCGCGATACACCTCTGGAGCCGTGACTCGGTGAATTTCACGCACTCGTCGAGGTTGGACACCAACACCTTGTCGTGGATCCCATAGTAGTTCAAGTTGAAGTGCAAGAGCGAAAGCGCAGGAGCAATGAGGAACAAGAACTTGCTGGCCCCAATCTCTTCAAGTTTCTCCTCCAACGCACCGAACGCCAACCTCTCGCACTCCGTCTGCAAACTCGAAAACGTGATGTTGAGGTCTAACGTATCGAGCGGACTACCTTCGTTGTCCTTGGGCACAATCTTGTAGAAGAGGTACGCAGGCTGCTCGCCAAACACCAACAACGAGTCCTCGGTATCAATGGTCTGCAACAGACTCAAGATGTCGTACTTGTTATTCGGGCACTTGAAGTCCCACTTGATGACTCTCACGGGGAGCTTGGCGTCTGCTGCGCCGATCTGGAATTTGGAGAAGATCGAGTTGGAGCGGAAGATGTCTTGCACGCTGATGGAGACCGCCAAGCTCAAATCGTAACTTTCGGTTGCGGTGTAGTAAAACAATTCACCTTGTTCGTTTTGGTACACGCATTCGGCCCTCAATACAACCTGCTTGTTCTCGCCAAAGCACGTAAAGCGCACATTCGACGTGACTGTAGCATGCGTGTCGAGCCGGTCGGCTCTTATCAGATTCGACTCCTGGAGAAATGTGACACCTTCGTTAGGGGTCGATAACTCAACGCTAACCATTTTGATTGGAAAGTTCGCTCCATGGATCTTACACCTCAACGCTGAGGTATCAAGCTCGATTGCTTCTGGACGGGCGAGTTCTAGGTGGAAAGTTCCAGGCACATGGTACAAATGGAACGTCTGCACTGTCTCGCGACGTCTGCTTTCGTCGTCTAACGTTTGATCCTTCTGGTGATGGATGACAGTGGAATCTGCAGAGTTCACAGGCAATTCCACGTCGCCGTCCACATATGACAAGTTCTCTGTTGCTTGAATCGTTATCCCACTCAAAACGTAGTCGCCTTCTCTGAAGGAGTTTGTGGCTAAAGTTATGGTGTTCGACTGGGGCTTGATGCTGATCTCACCTGACCTGAAGTTCAATCTAATGTCGTGATTCTTCTTGTCCTTTAGTACTGCTTCAACGTTCAAGAGCGATAAGTCGATTCCGAAACGATTGACAATGTTCATCTTGAGGCAGTACGTCAAGTCTGCATTGACTTCAATGAATGGCTCAAAGGTGAAACTGAACAACTCAGCCAATGGGAAACTGATCTGCCTGGACGCTTTTTTGGAGTTTTCGCAGATGCTCTTATAAAGTCGTGTCTTTTGATTGTCCGACTTCACCAGGCTGTATGAATTAATCCCGGCCACGACGCCTTCGTCGTGCTTGAGGGCTGCAAATAGCTTGAGGCCCATGCTGACAATATGCTGATGGTCTTGGGATTCCAATTTGCTGACACACTCAAGGTACAACTCAAGAAACGTTGCTCCCATGAATCCCCAACCGTTTTGAAGATAATAGTCGTAGGAGTTCTGGAGGATTTCAAGAGCATCCTGGTACTCCCCTCTCTTGAAATGAAGCGTGGCCAAATCCACACTGAGAAGGTCAATGGTTTTCGAGCGTTCGCAGTTGGCAAAGTCTTGAATGGCCGAGACTGTGATTTCCTGAAAACATTCTTCGTACAGCTCCTGGTCCTTCAAGATTTCCTTCAAAGGTTCATAGGTGAGGTCATGGGATGCCAGCACTCCAGATGACTTGTCCTCAAGGGAGATTTCCTCCAACAAAACGCTGATCTCAGGTTGTACAAGGCCCTTGGCCCGTGCCAACTTAGTAACCAACTCGCGTTTCAAAAGCTTGATCTCGGCAGTGTACTCCGAAATCTCTGCAATATGATTCGCCTGGGTGGTTTCCTGTGCTTTCTCATTCAACTCGATCAACTTCTCAGTCAACGGCAAGCGGACGTAAAAATCAATCACCACGCAAAACCACTCGTTGAGCTTTTGTGATTCGGGAAACACCCTCGACAACCCGTTGATGAAGGAGATTAATTTCTGCAAGAGGCTCGAGACGTAAAAGGAGGACACCGAGATCGAGGTTGCGAAATTGGCCAACGACTGCAACAGTGTGGAGAGCTTGAGGAAGATGCCGAATCGGGCCTGGAACAACGAGATCGGCACGTTGTTTTCCAAGTAGTTTGCGAACTGGCGCATGAGTCCGTCTGAGTTGATCGTTGCTTCAGGAGAGTAGTCGTTCAAGTCCTGCGGAAGAACCAACTCTTTCGTTTCGAAGGCATGCGCTGAGGTTGCTGCGATTGTCATCAAGTCACGGTGCAACTCCTCATAAATGTCTAGCGATTCTTGTAGGAAGCGCATGTCGTTGAGCACCTGTGCAAGTTTCAACTTCTCTGCAAACTCGGAGATCTGCAAATCCGGGTTCTCCTTGGAGGCCGGCTTGAACTGCTCGATCTTGTCCGTGTATGCCAGGTATCGTCTGTCAAAGGTCTGCAAGAGCAACGCCTTGACGTGGCCGATCATGTCGGTGTAGGCCTCTAGTTTGTCAATGTGGTCCTTGTACGAGTCGCGTAGGCGGAAGATATGTTCTGTGGTTTCCACATCGTCGCTGTCGTCATCCTGAAGTGCCATGTGCAAGTGAGCTAGCTGCTTGCCGTTCTTGCCAAAGTCGATGTGCAACTTATCATAGAGCGACGTTTTGATCAACGTCGACGCCTTCTCCTTCTTGAATCCGGGCACAACCAACACGATTGCCCAGCGCACATCCTCGGGCTTCACCAAATCCGTGAGCCATGCTGAAATCAACGGTCTGACCTGTGACCTATACGTTTCGAGATCGCTGGCCTGGATGAATATGAGCCTGAGATAGACGTTATCCACGAGAAACAGTTCTCTGCTGTTCCTCTTGCTCGTGCGGGAGCTCGGCACTTCCTCTTTTAGCTTCACCGGAAGCAATGGGATGGACTTGACTGGCTTCAAAGGATGGTACTTCCAGTGGAGATTGGAAAGCGGGAATTTCGACACGAGGTCTTCTTCGATCGAGCCAAACACACTGAACGGGTCATAGTAGCCGACAGTGATGGGATTTCGGAGGTTTATGTCCTCTAGACGCATTGCGGGCTTGGCAAAGGTGGTTGATATGGCTTGGTTGGCACAACCTATGTTGGTGTCACGTGAGCACATGTGCAGACGAGGCGCGCCAAAGGTAGTTCAAAAACAAAAAGAATGCGCAAGCCCGGAATCGAACCGGGGGCCCAACGATGGCAACGTTGGATTTTACCACTAAACCACTTGCGCCAGATGCTCCGCGACGGGGAATTGAACCCCGGTCTACCGCGCGACAAGCGGTAATTCTAGCCACTAAACTATCGCGGACTTGTTGACAACAGAGGGGATGGCAGCTTTCATGACATTGGGGACAGACCATCGGTGAGGCTGGGATGAGAGGGGGTGCATCAGTGAACTACAATATCCCCTTTTAATTAAGCTTTCGCGATTACCGTTGATTCTCTTTCATGGGTTTCTTAAGAAGGACGACCATGTGTATGGCTGCAAATGCTACATGAGCTGTACGACCCTCAGGTTGATCCAGTACCGTAATATGGGGCCAAAAAATATCATGAGATTACTTATTTTTTTCATTTTAGGGTACATAACAGTTGTGGTGTTGGTCTTGTTGCTAACAGCACTCTCGGTAATAACCCACGGAGATGGAGGGGTTCAACAATCACAATAATACACAGAGGAACTTGATATTTTAATTACATGGTCCTGCTACCCTTTTTTTAATTGCCTTTGTCTTTTACATTTTCCGGAGGTGTTCGAATTTCGCAACTGGCTAGTATTCTCGCTCACTAATTGCAAAATAAAAATCAGCATCCACTTTTACACCAAACGTAAATCACTCAAATCATATAGATCAGCAACAATAACCCCTCTCGCAAATCTACAATCTTCCCCACTATTCAAATCATACATTTCATACAATCATACATCTGGAACTTTGGCACCATCTACACCTATGCAGTCACTGCACCAACACCTACACCATGATCCGGAACCTCAGCCGAAGGCTCCACACGTCACGTGTGCCCAACTACAAGGTCGCCATTATCGGTGCTGGACCTGCAGGCTTCTACACTGCCCACCACCTACTACACAAGGCCAAAGATGTTTCTATTTCGGTTGACTTTTTCGACAGGGTGCCTGCTCCATATGGTCTCAGCCGCTACGGAGTGGCCCCAGACCACCCGGAGGTGAAGAACTGCGAGGAGTACATGGACAACATGATGGCGGACTTTCCAGATTCGGTCCGGTTCTTCGGCAACGTCAACGTGGGCAAGGACGTAACGTTGCAGCAGTTGCAGAACCACTACAACTCCATTGTGCTTGCGTACGGATGCACGGGTTCAGACAGAAGGCTCAATGTGCCAGGCGGAGACTTGCGGGGCGTGATCAGTGCCCGCCAGTTTGTCAATTGGTACAACTCGCATCCAGATACTCTCAACACCGCAGACAACATACCTCCTCCGCTCGAGAAAGTCACAGACGTGACTATTATCGGCAACGGCAACGTCGCCATTGACGTGGCACGCGTGCTTCTTGCAGACCCAGACACACACTGGGCACCTACAGACATTGCGGCCCAGGCTGTGGACTTGTTGAAGCGCAGTGCGGTACGCAGAGTGAACATTGTGGCCAGGCGGGGCGTTTTGGAGTCTGCGTTCACGAACAAAGAGATCAGGGAGCTTTTGCTGCTTTCCAAGGAGGGGAGTGTCGCGTTTGAGCCCGTTGCAGAGGAGCTTATGGCACCGCTTCGCGAAAAGAGCAAACTGCTAGGCCGGGTGGACAAGAGAAAGGTATCCCTCATTGATAAGGGTGCCGAGCAGCCCGCCCAGGTGGAGAAGGTATGGAAGTTGGAGTTTTTGTTGAGCCCCAAGGAGTTTGTTGCCGACAGCAGCGACCCGGATCTCCTCAGCGAGACCGTGTTCGAAGTGAATGAGCTAGCGGAGGACCCCTTGACGAAGAGAGTGTCCACAAAACCCACGGGCACCACGCGAACAATCAAGAACCAGTTGGCCATCTTGTCCATTGGCTACAAGGGACTACCACTACAAGGCTTTGAGGAGGTTGGCATCAAATTCGACGACAAAACTAACTGCCTCGCAAACAACGGCGGCAGGTTGATGAGGGTCACTGCCAACAGCGAAAACGCAGACATCTCGTACTCGCCCGGCTGGTACGCGTCGGGCTGGATCAAGCACGGGCCCCAGGGAGTCATTGCAACCACCATGATGGAGTCGTTCGACACCGCGGAGAAAGTGCTTGAGGATCTTCTCAACGGCGTCGACTGCAAACCCACAACGACAGAAGACATCAAGGAGGTGTTGCCCGCATCCACAGTGGAATGGACAGGCTGGGAGAACCTCAACAAGCACGAGCTCGAGGAGGGCGCCACGCTTGGCAAGACACGCAGCAAGGTGCAAGGCGTCGACGAGATGGTGCGCATAGCCAACCGCTAAGGCGTTGCGTACGTGTCGTCGGCCAGACAAGTGGTGACCTTGAAGAAGTAACTCACGTGGTCAAATCTGCTGAAGGCACTGGGCAAGAGCTCGCGGTACGTTGCCAGGTCGGACTCCTCGACATAGTCCAATCCTCTGCGCTCGACGGACGACGGCCTTTGGTTATAGCCCTTGTTGCTGAGGTAGTACTCGTAGCCCGAGTGCTTGAACCATCTCAGTGGGGGAAGATTGGGCACGATATCGTGCACATGCACCATGCGCACTAGCCCTGTGCTGAGGTCATCGAACGAGTGCTTGCTCGAAATGTGTTTGACCACATCGTTGGTGTTGAAGAGGTCGTCCACGTACTCGGCAAACTTGTCGTTGCCGATTTTCGGCCCCGCTAGCGTCACCACCAAGGTGTCGTAGCCCAAAAGGCGGAGCTCGATGCCGGTGAAGATGGCAATGGCTGCGCCCAAAGAGTGGCCGGTGACCACGACGCGGTAGCCGCGGTACTGCTCCTTCAACTCCACCACTCGCTTGATGACGGCCTTCGCGTTGGACTTGACATACGCATTGAAGCCCTTGTGCACTTTGCAGCCGCTGCAAGATTTGTCCAGCTTTACGTCGAAACCGCCGTCGCCGGTGACCATGGGCGAGTAGTCGACCGGTATGGCGATCATGTTGTTCGTCCAGTCCTGGCCGGTTATCGTGCCGCGGAACGAAAGGTAGATGGTCTGCGTGGTCTTGTCCACTGCGGCGAGCCCCGAGCCCACGTCAAACCAGCCGAGGAAGTTAAAAATGTGGACAATTTCGACGGTGGAGAGACTCTCTGCGCCGCAGGCGTAGCTGACACAGCGCTGGCCGCGGAAGAGGCCCAAGCCCAAGTCCTCGATGCAATATGAGGTGGAAGCCAAGGTGGCGTACTTGATAAGCTGGAAGTAGTCTGCGTTCGCAGCCAGCGACACGTTGGCCGCCGCGGCCGAGGTCGCGTTGGCGAGGACGGTGAAGAGGTAGAACAAGAGGCCGACCAGAGTCATGCTGAGAGGAAGTAGCGAGCGGAGTACGTCGAGTAGTCTTGATGCAGCGTCAGCCCAGTCCGGGCAAGTTCCCGCGGCGGGCTTATAGCCTCAGCCAGTTTACTCTGCTCGGAGCTACCAGTTGCCCATGCGTCTGTATTGTCTATTTACAAGTTTCCGCCGCTCACTTCTTGTCGCCGTCCAAGTCCTTCCCGAAGGGCTGGTCCTCGCGGGCCTTGTCCAACATGGGCTTGATCTTGTGGGCGGCCAACGCCGTGTTCACGCAGGTGATGTAGTCGTCCCAGAGGTCGGTGCACTCGTTGTGGAGCGACTTGCCCTGCAAGAACTTTTCCGTGTACCACGTGTTGAAGCAGGTGTCGTACTTGGCCTTGGCGTCGGTGCACTCTGGGGCGAACGAGACGGACATTTGGTTTCCCATTGTAGGTGGAGCAGAGATCGCAGATGCTGTGTGGAGGACGCCGCAGACGGAAGGAAGAGAAAGGGAGAAAGAAGGAGAGAAAGGAGAGAAAAGAGAAAGAGGGAGATAGGGCCAGAGAGAAGAGCGAAAGGATAGCCGAATCGTAGCTGTAATGAGTTGGAAGAGTGGAAGGTCTGTGCGGGCAGAACATGTGGCAGAAGATGCGGCCAATGTCGAAAGATGAGGGATATGGTAAGCATCATGCCGAATGTCATGAGACCAGTCATCCATTGAACGGCTTTGGACGCCACATTGGACGTATGGATGTCAGAAATGTCAGAGATGACAGAGAAGTCAGAGACGTTAGATATGTCAGAGATCTCAGAGATCTCAGAGATGTCAGAGATGTCAGAGATGTCAGGGATGTCAGAGATGTCAATAGCGATGTCAATACAGATGCCAAAGTTGTCACTAGCGAAGTCAATAGAAATGCCGGAGATGTCTCTAAATTGTCATTAGATGCCTTTAGAGATGCTGTTAGTTGCTTGAGGCTCGTGATGGCTGCGCATCCTACAACCTGTATTCGCGTCGCGTAGTGCACCACAACAACATCATGTCCACGCGCCGCAAGTCCACGGTCTCGATCAGCAGAGCCCGCGAGCACGTCGACGACTCGCCCGCGCGCGAGCTCGAGCGCTTGGAGCAGGAGACCACGCTCGTGCTCCAGGAAATCGACCACAACCTCCTGCGCGCCAACAACGTCATCAACGACAAGATGTTCCCCGCGCTCAAGAAGTACGCCGCGGCGACGGGCGACGTCTGGACCAACGTCGGCTTCTGGAAACACTTCTTCGAGGAGGCCGCGGACGTGGAGATCTCCACGTTCGACGAGAAGCCGCCGCCAGCCCACCCGCCGGTCGAGGAAACGCCCTCGCCCCAGCCCAGCAGCCAGCAGCTCGAGGCCTCCACCCCGCAGTTGCGCTCGCGCACGCTGGCGGCGTCGCAGCCGTCGCCGCAGATTCTCACCATGCGCAAGCTGGCGCTGGGCTACCTGAAGGTGGCCGTGCTGCCCCGCAAGCGCACGCCGCGGCGTACCGATGAGCACAGCCGCCTGTCCGCGCTCCCGGACTTCCTCAACTCGTCGCCCACGCTCCCGGAGCCGCCGGTGTTGCTCAGCGAGATCGGCCGCGCCACCACCACCAGCAGCTCCAGCGCCGTGCGCGCGCGGGCGGGGCTCCTGTCGAGCTCCGAGGCCAACCGCGACTTGGGGCGCCTTCTGCCCGTGGCGTTCCCGACGATGCTGCTCACGCCGGGCCAGAACAGGCCCTACATGCCCAACTTCAGCTCGTCCGCGTTGCGGGCACGGGCGGCCAGCACGCACGGCTCGCCCGTGCGGCGCGACGACCCGAGCTTCTTGAACGACTCGGACCTCGCGGTGCCGAAGGCGGCTGCGTTCCCGGCCGCGTTGGCGGACGAGAGCGACGAGTTGCTGTTGCCGCGCTTGCAGAGCGTCCCGGACACGCGGGGCACGCCCGGGGGGACGCCGGCGTCCGCCAAGCGCCGACGCTTGTCTGCGCGCGACGACGACAATGTGTTCTTGGACAAGAACACCAGCCGCAACTCCACGGTCTACCACACTATGGCGCAGGACGCTGACGTGCGCGACTCCCGGTCCATGCTGACCTTGTTCGACGAGCTTCTCCCGGGCGCAGCCTCGGAAGCAGCGCATTCGCCGGCGGTCAAGTCGCCCGCAGCCAACTCGCCCGCAGCCAAGTCGCTTAACGCGGCCAGGTCGCCCAACGCGGGCCACGCCGCGGACCCTGCGGCGCGCACGGAGGCACCGAACCTCTCGCTCACCATCGACTCTACAGTGGACTCGTCCGAATTGGGCCCGTTGTGGGGCGAGCGGTGGAAGCTGTTATCGAAAGCATTGCGCAAGCCGTAACGGCGCGCCGCTCCACCACCCTGCAGGACATCAACTGTCTAGATAACGATAGCCTCGGGAAGCGATGTTTTGATCGTTCTTCACACACAGTCCCTCCCATTGCTCGAAATGCCCTTGAAGGACGCCGATGGCGAGGTGCTCGCGCCAAAGCCCACAAAGGTCTCCAAGGCGCCCGACCCGCAGCAGCGAATATCGCGGATGATCACCGCGTGCAAGGGCTGCCGCCTGCGAAGAGTCAAGTGCGACCGGCAGTTCCCGAAGTGCTCCCGATGCGCCAAGACCAATGCCGACTGCGTCGCAGTGGACCCGGAAACCGGCGAGGAAATCAGCCGCGTGAGCATCCACAGCTTGGAAACCAAACTCAGAGAGGTGACGGACGAACTAAACGCCTTGAAGCGCGAGAAGAACCGGCTGGCGTCAGACGGCGCGGAGCCGCTCCTCGCGAGGCCAAGTAACGAATTCAAGTTCGGCAAGGTGCTCTTGATGAAGGACAATGAAATCGACGACACCATCCACGCCGAGGCTGCGATAGAGATCCCGGCCAGGCCCTTTGTCGAGGCGTGCATTCAGTCGTACTTCACACTGACCAATATCCAGATCCCAATCTTGCATCGTGATTACTTCTTGTTCAACTACTTCAAGCCTCTCTACGGTGAGGTGGGGGAAGAGCTTTTCCTGAAGATCTTGGGCAACAATTTCCTTCCTGAAAAGTACCAGGAAGAGCCGGCTGCCGAGCAGCACGACTCCCAGCGAAGAAAATGCTTGTTCTTCCTATACATCATCATCGCCATTCTGACTTCGCAACACCAGCAGAAGTACCCGCTCATGATCTCCAACCATTACAAGAAACAGGCATTCCATCTTGTGGATTACGTCTGGGACACGGATGGCGCCCAAGACGAGGAACTCGCAAAACTCGAGATGATGCAGTCGTTGCTACTACTCACCCAGTACTCATTGATGAGGCCGTGTTCTCCGGGCGCCTGGTACCTCATGGGCACGTGTGTGCGACTCTGTCTTGACTTGGGCCTCCACAACGAACCAGTGTTTCTTCAGTCTGATAACCACTACATTGTGGATTTGAGACGACGCCTCTTTTGGTGCTGTTATTCATTGGACAGACAAATATCCGTCTATTTTGGACGGCAGTTTGGAATTGACAGCCGCCAGGTGGACTGCCCATTATTGTCCACGCGAGATGACCTGTTGCTCTCGTACAATGACTCGGAGATGTCGCAGGTGAGGAACTGGACCGCGAGTCAAACCGATTGCAAAGATGTCACCATCCATTTCATCAATCTTCGCGTGCTCCAAGGCGAGATTTTCGACTACATCAACGACGCTGCGAACCGTGTACCGAAGCAAGGGTCTTTTCGATTCACCAGTACTGCCCGAGACGAGAAGTTGATTGAGCACGATATCTGGAAGCGCGCGAAGCACAATGAGCTCATAGCGTGGTACGACGAGATGCCCAGGCTGGGTGTTGCGTACCACCTGTTCAACGAGATGATCTTCAAGCTAAACTTGAACCAAACACTCATCCAACTATACGGGCAAAGTGCCATCACGCCCGTGATATCTCACCACCATCACATGATCCTCTTCGAGGCGGGCCAGGAGATCATCCACATATACATGGAGCTCGTTGGGCGAAAAATGATCAATTTTTCGTGGGTGGCGTTAAACAACTTGTACATGGGCTCTACAGTGTATTTGCTGATGATCATGCAGAGCCAGGGCGCCAAAGAGAAGATAAGCTTGGATCAGTTCAAGCGGGACTGCAAAGGGGTTGTCAGCGTGTTTGACGAGTTGCGGAAGATCTCCTTTGAGCCAGGCATGGATTATACAAACAAGTTCAAGGAGCAGAGCACCGCTGCACTTGCATATTTTGAGGAGTGGATTGGCAAAAAACGACGCGCGTCGAGCATTGTGTCCAACGGGCTAGCCAAGAGTGCGTCCGAGTCGAACGTGATATCGCACGTTGGAAGCAACATCACGCCAGCCACGTTGGTGGCACCGGTGCCCCAGCGGTCTGTCAGCATCGACTTTCAGGCGACCGAGGACAGCACGGATGGGTTTTTGTTTGACAACGATCTTTTCTTGAACACGATGATGGGGAGTATCAACGCGGCGGCGTTTGACGAGCTCGATGCGAACGACTACGGGGAGTCGTTGGACCCTGAATACCAACACTAATGTAATATATACGGCTAAACTATGTGCCATTATAAACAATGTAGGGCATTACAATGTAGAGCATTGAGCTTGGAGGGCGTGTACGACCTGAACATCGGGTGGCCCAACTACAACAAGAAAATCCGCGATAGTTTAGTGGCTAGAATTACCGCTTGTCGCGCGGTAGACCGGGGTTCAATTCCCCGTCGCGGAGCATCTGGCGCAAGTGGTTTAGTGGTAAAATCCAACGTTGCCATCGTTGGGCCCCCGGTTCGATTCCGGGCTTGCGCATTCTTTTTCACACCGAAGTTACTTTTTGTGTTTTGCTCTTTTTTCTTATTGTCTGCCAGCCGCCCCACACTGGGTGGCCGTCTGGTGGCTCTCGAAGCTCGGGCTACGGCCTGCACATGGGCAACACTTATTCGTCGTCTATTTCTGCCAGCGACCTGCACACAGCATACCGCATTGGGTTTTCGCAGCCAGCCATCCCAGCGCCTACTCGTACCCCTGGATCAGAATCATGCGGCACCTCATCACCACTTCCTCTCCATGCTGGTGCTCCTCAGCCACACGCTGCTCGACCACCTCGGCCAGCTCGTGGCCTCGCAGACGTCGCTACTACCCGTCAAGCTGAATGCGTCGCTGAAACTGCCCCGGTCAAAATCCTCCAGTCGAGGCTACTCCTCCACCTCCAGACAGAGCCCCACGTCGCTGACGCTGGCACCCAGGCGCACGGCGTCCAACCCGTTCGACGTGCTCTACGGCGCGAAACCGCTCCCGCCACACCCCGCCGAAGTACAGCTGCGCCAGTACTTGCACATTGAGCAGGAGCTCCGGCGGGGCCACTCGCCGCGGCCGGCGTCGCCGCTCCCCGGACCGTCGCCGATCGTGACCGTCGTGCTGCGCAGCGGGTCCGTGGTGTCGCGGCTGGCCACGCTCCGGCAGCGCCACACGATCCGGCGCCGCAACAAGATGGTGCGGCGGGCGGACAGCGACAAGCTGCTGGTGTTCTCTGCGGACGCGCCCAAGGCACCGCGGCGGCTGAAAATCGCGTTCGTGTTCCCCGTGAAGCGGCGCACGCTGTTCAAGTACCGCCCGGTGGTGCGGGCGGCGCAGAAGTTCCACTCGCAGCAGGAGGTGGACAACTTCTTCGTGCTCAACAACGTGGCCGCGGTGATGAAGGACGTGTTGCCGCGGCAGATGAACACGTACCGCTTCACGCACCTCGCCAAGGTCGACCCGACGTTGGTCGCGCAGCCCGCGGAGTTTGCCATCTCGTGCGACGCCCGCTTCACCCTCCTCCAGCCACCGCTGCCGCCCGCGGTGCAGAAGGCCGTGTTCCAGGGCCGCCCGCTCACCGAGCCCGCGCGCAAGTCCGTGGCGTGGGAGCGCGGGCCCGCCAAGCAGGCGTCGCCCGACTCCGAGCACAACAGCGCCGAGCTCCGCCGCCAGCAGTTCCTCGCGTCGGTGTACAACCAGTACCGGGCGGCGGTGTTTGCAGGCAGATACCAGCTCCCGCCCAAGACCGAGGACATGCTCCCGTTCGAGGCCGACATCATGACGCCCCAGGAGAAGGAGAAGATGGACAAGCAGCTCTTGCTCGAGGCGTTGCTCCGCCGCACCGTCGCCGCCAAGATCGACTTCCGCCTCTCGCGCAGCGGCTACGCCGCCAAGCGCGCGGACAAGGCCGACTCCTCCTCGTCGTCCCGCTCCGACAAGCCGGGCAGGCGCGACTCCTCCTCGTCGTCCCGCTCCGACAAGCCGGGCAGGCGCGACTCCAACAGGCCCGACGCCGGGCGCAACACCCACCACCGCCGCTCGCCCAGCACCCGCTCGTCCTCCGACCTGGCCGCGTCCTTGGACACCGACGAGCTCATGCAACACAACGCGTCGTTGCTCTCGGAGCTCCTCCCGTCGCCCCAGATGTCCTTCTCGTCCAACATCTTCGACCGCGGCATGTACGCGGCGCCGCCCGCCGCCAGCCGCACCTCCTCCAAGCGCGAGGTGGCCAACGTGGCCCGCAGCGGCTCCAGCTTGGCGCCAAAGTCCACGTCGTCCCACATGGCCCGCACCCGCCTGGACCCCCGCAAGTCCAACGTGGCCCGCAGCGCGTCCAGCCTCCCTCCGAAGAACACCCCGAAGAAGTCGCTGATCGGCTCCTCCGTCTACTCGGACGGCTCGCCAAAGAAGATCATGGGCGCCGCGGACATGTACATCTACGACTTTGAGAAGCTCAACATCGCCCTGGGCAAGAAGGGCCCCGAGCGCGAGCGCAACCTCTCCAACCTCAACCTCTACTCGCTCCAGCCGTTGAACCGCTCCAACACCACGCTCTCCACCAACTCATGCGTGTCGTCGCCCGGGAAGTTGTCCGTTTCCGAGGGCAACACCTTCGGCGCCCGCTCCACGCCGCGCGAGCAGATGAACTACGACGCCTTGTCGCTGGCAAGCACGCCATCCATCTCGCACGGCCACAACCGCGCCTCGAGGTCCACCGCGGAGACGTCCGTGCTCCACAGTTTGGAGAACATCACCAGAAGAGTGTCGGAGTACTTGGAGAGCGAGGGAAACACCGAGTACTCGCTCGAGTTCCCGCTGAGAAGACCGTTCGAGATGTCGCCAAAGTCGGCAAAGTCCCCCACCATGTCAATGTCGGACTCGCTCGACTTCAACATCCGCAGAACAGAGTTGATGCCCCCTTCTAGAGACAGCACCGCCCAGCCAACGCCAACCTCCGGTGCGTTTGGCTCGCCAGCAGGAACTTTGAACCCTCCCAGCAGGGCCGCTGACCGGATCGAAGGTTCTACCGAGAGCATCGTGCGGTCTCTCAGACAAGGTCCCGAGTACAACAAGGGCCTCTTGGTGATTACGCCCGCGACTAACTTGAAGCCGGACGTGACCCAGCACTCGGGCCAGATCTCGTCTGTCGAAGGTTCTTTCCACGGGGGTAAAACAGCTTCGGTTTCCGCGCACTCGAGGTTCTCCATGTCCGAATGCGGGCCAGACAAGTCTGTGGCGGAGACAGAGGACGAGCATGTTTTGAGAAGAGACGACAGTGCTCTCTCGATGCTCAGCTAGGTACTCTGGTGCCGCCAAACAAGCATAGTTGCATCATTTTATGGCATTTGATCATAGCACTTCGCCGACGGAGCCTACAAACTCCGAAGCACACATGGAATCTGCCTTGAACATTTCGAAAACAGCATACATCTCGTTGAGCACTCGCAAAGCGGGTCACTGGCCACATTAGGCCCATCATTTTGCAGCCGGTCACTCAAAGCGAGGAAGCCGGCGCGACTAAAAGTTACGGGAATCGCTGCACTTATATAATCGCATAAACGTCATGGCATTGGTAAAACAGGCGCGGATAGCCTTATCAGTAGTGTTGATGTTGGAGATAATCCGGTGCCATGAGCCCTAAGGTCCGAATTTATGTACAATACCGTATAACGTCACAACCAAGTAACCAAAAGAAGTTCACAAGAAATGCTTGAGAGAAGAGAGGACAAAATCACAAAGGAATAGAGCAGGCAACAACCTGGCGTTGTTTGCAGTTGGAAAGTTTTTGGATGGGTGGTCATTGTGTCACGTGACACACACGTGACAACGTGACTGCGACTTCTCCACACTAAATCGACTACAGCACCGTCAGGTTAGTTTATATTATTATGACATAATAACAATCCTGCTGCGCCAGCACAAGGCCCACACAGCACTAGATGTACAAATGATAGGGGGCTTAACGCAATCTTCTGGCCTCACGCTCAGACTCCATCAAGCACAAGATGTCGTTCTCTCTGACTGGGCCCTTAACGTTTCTGACAATGGTTCTGGAAGAGTCCTCCAAGAACTCAACTCTGACCTGGGTGACACCACCTCTGGAGCCGGTTCTACCCAAAACCTTAATGACCTTAGCAAGTGTGACAGGAGTCTTAGTGTCCTAGGCGGTTAGTAGCTGTATTTCACGGCGGCTATTCGGTGGCAAAACGGAGCAGGGGATGGCGATGTGTTCTCAATGCGGTCTGGAGTGCCACATCAAACTTTTCAGACGGCCCCACCACATTGAGCCCAAACGGGTCAAATTCCCTGGCGGCTAGCAAGCGAATAGCCAACAGAACGACTCAAGTAGGATGTTCTGGGGACCACAGCGCCGCTTCCCTCTGTCTTTGCCTCGTCATGAGGGAACATACCATTTTGATTGATAATACGATGAAGAAAGGATTTCCAAGAAGAAAAAAATTGGAAAAATCGCAGCGTGCACCAGACAGGTTTCGCACACACACGACCCGACTCTGGCTTCGCGGCCTCTGCGTGCACACAACGCAACAGTATCACGTGGACATTGCTTGATCACGTTAACGCGCACGTGATCGCTTCGCGGGAATGAAAGGTCACTATCGCTGCGCCGCACGCCACCGGAACTGCGCCGTGCGGACGTAGTGCACATCAGGTAACTCCGCGATAATTCCGTGTTAATGCGTTGCTGCCATAAAAGCGCCATCGTCCCGCCGCGAAAACGACAGTGCAAATGTCATCCACACAGACGCTAGAGGCTGGCGAGACGGGTTCCTCTGGGTCCATGGGATCCAGCGGACTGAAGAAAGTGAGCGAGTTCAACGACGGCCGCAAGTTGCCCGAGTACAAGTGGAAGACGTCGGTGGCGGACTGGTTTCGGCAGAGCTTCGGCAGGGACTACACGGACGAGCAGGTGGAGCACCGGCTCCTATCCTACTTGCCCTTTTTCCCCGTTTCAGACGGCAAGAGAACGGCCAAGATCATTAACACCGACATTGGCAAGGGCAGTTTCATCCACGAGCTCTTCATCGAGAACACCGAAAAGCCCGACGCGGAGGCGTTGTCCATCGTTGGCGATGTCAAGGATGTGGTTCTCGTACACGGCTACGCGGCGTCGTTGGGGTTGTTCTTTGACAACTTCGACCTGCTTTCGGCGGTGCCTGGAATCCGCATCCACGCCATCGACTTGCCCGGGTTCGGGCTCTCTGCGCGGCCCAAGTACCCCAAGTTCGGCGCCGAGACGAAGGAGGACATCTACGCCAACGAGAACTGGTTTATCGACGCGATGGAGGAGTGGCGCAAGCGGCGGGGCATTGACCGGTTTGTGCTTATCGGCCACTCGTTCGGCGGCTACTTGAGCTGTGCGTACGCGCTCAAGTACAACACCAACTTGCTCAACGCGGCGACCGGGGTGTCGCAGCGGATGATTGAGAAGTTGGTGCTCGTGAGCCCTGTCGGCGTGGAGAGACACGAGAACTCGTTGCTCAAGAACGAGCTGAACGACAAGATCCAGGTCACGCCCGCCGAGCGGGCGCGGTTGAACAAGCAGAACCCGCAGTTGGACTTGCAGAAGGAGGTTTCCGCGAACCAGGAGGACATTGTCCAGGGCCGCGGGGAGGCTACGGCGGTGAAGGAGCAGCCCGCGGAGGAGCTGCGGCAGAGACGGTTTGTGCGGTGGCTCTGGGAGCGGAACGCGTCGCCGTTCGCCATTGTGCGGGGGCTCGGTCCGATCCGCTCGAAGGCCATCTCGCGGTGGACGTCGCACCGCTTCTCGCACATCTACTTCAACGACCCCGAGCAGTTCCAGACGATCCATAACTACTTCTACCGGATCTTCAACGCCGCGGGCAGCGGCGAGTACGCGATTACGCGGGTGTTGGCGTTTGGTGCGCTTGCACGCATGCCCCTCCTTGACAGATGCCCTGAAAAGTTTGTGCAGATGGGGCTCCCCACGCTCTGGATGTACGGCGACAAGGACTGGATGAACGAGGAGGCGGGGCTCGAGATGACGAAGGAGATCAACCGCTTGTCGGAGAAGGAGGGCAAGGGCGTGCTCGCGAGCTTCAGCGTGCTCAAGAACGCGGGGCACCACTTGTACCTTGACAACCCGCCGGATTTCGCCAAGGTGATTTTCAAGTTCATGAAGAGATAATTGTACATAAGAACAGACTACCACAGCTGAAGCTAGCTGGCTTGTAGGAGGACGATGAAACGGGGCTGTCGCGTGCGCCTGGTATTTACCTTTCCGGCGCGTCGATGCATCGAAGGAGTCAATGCATCGAAGGAGTCAATGCATCGAAGGAGTCAATGCAGTGATGTACATGCAGCATCGTACCCCGCCCCACCCCGCACGCAGCCGGGCGCGCGACCAAAGGCCTGCAGGATATATTTTTTACGTGCGGCTAACTGGGGACGTGCGCATGAGACACTTGGGGCTCGTGATGTGGCTGGTGGAGCGAACCAGATTGCCGGAGCGTGCAGATTGCCAGTTGCTCCTGCACCACTGTGGGACAGGCAATCAGGCCAGGACAGGCAATCGGCAAGTCAACGTATGTCGAGGCGTCGATGACGTCAATATCAATGCAGTCAATAACCAACGTAGTCAATGCAATGTCAATGCCAATGTCGAGTCAATGAGTCAATGTCGAGCCAATGTTGAGTCAATGTCGAGTCAGTGCGTAAGGCTTGGGACCCCCCTTAGGCCCGTACACCATGACCCACACGACAAACAGCCACCTTTTGACTGGCTCCAGCCAACAACATGGATAGCGAGCCGCGGCACGAGGGCCACCACCACACGCTGGTCCACGTCAAGTACGGGTACATTGTGTTTGGCGTCTCGCTCGTCTATGCAGCCCTCCTAACGGCCGGCAGCAGCATGTACGTGCGCCAGTGGGATGCCCGGGGCAAGCCGCACCCCACGCTGGTGTGGGGCCGCCTACGCAACACCACCCCGTTGTGGGTGCATGTGGTGGTGTGGCTGGTGGCTGTTGCAGCGCTTGCTGCAGCGAACGGCACCGCACTCGCCACAGACTACGTCGCGGTGGCACGCCGCTTGGGCCGCTTGGGCTTCTGCCTCGTGCCCTTGTCGATACTCCTCGCATTGCGCCCGCCGATCCTCGGCACGTCGTACCTCGAGTACGTGGCGTTGCACAAGTGGCTTCTGCGTGTGATCTTCGCAGCCACCGCCGTGCATGGCGTGGGCTACTGGATCAAGTGGCTCCGCGAAGGCATGTTTTGGGCGAAAAACTTGTCCTTGTTCAACCTGTTGGGCGTCGTGGCCGCGTTGGCGCTGGCGGTGCTAGCAGTGGTGTCGGCCCGGCCGCTCCGGCACCGCTTCTACCGCACCTTCTACGTCGTGCACAACGTCACCGTCGTCTTGTACATTGTGCTCATCGCGTGGCACGCCCGGCCCGGCGCAGGCGACTTTGTTGCGCTCTCGGTGCTCATGGTGGTGTGGCAGGTGGTGCAGCGCATACGCCGTGTCCACCGCGTGGCGCAGGTGGACATCATCGACCACGACCGCGCACTGCTCCGGCTCCTCCGCATCGCAAGGCCCGTCAACTACCCGGTGGAGTGGTCCCCGGGCTCGCATCTCCGCTTGGGGTATCCTCTCCGCGACGTGCGCTCGTACATCGTCCCGCTGCACCCGTACACAATCTGCCTGCTCCCGATGGACAAGACCATCGACTTGGTGGTGAAGAAGGGCCGCACGTTCGAGGTGTTTCTGTCGTTGCAGTATGCGGTTTCGCAGCCGTTTGCGTCGCTCCCACCACCGTTCTTCTCCACCGCGGAAAACGTCGTGGTGTTGTGCGGTGGCTCGGGCGTCTCGTTGGGGTGCCCCATCTACCGCCATTTGCAAACGGCGGGTGTCCGGTCGAAAATGGTTTGGTGCGTGGCCAACAAGGACGACGTGTATGTGCTTGACGAGGTCAATGTCGCCAACGTCGAGGTGTACGTGACGCGCACGCTGGCAGTGGAACCCACGGAGGAGGACGAGGGGTTGTTGCGTGACGTGGAGTTGCAAAATCTCGACGAACTGGGCGACGACCCGTTTGCGGATCCGGAAAGGGAAAGTGCCGTGTCGTTCCATACGGGCCGCCCGTCGCTCGATTCGATTTTCGCCCAGTTTGGCGAAACCGACGAGCAACTCAACAAGTGGATCGTGGTATGTGGCCCGTCGCTGATGATCAAGGATGCCCAGCGGTGGGGGAAGCAGCACCTGGTGCAGGTGTTTTCGGAGTACTACGACATGTAATGCATAGAATCGAACTAGACCATACGAAGTATGAATGGGACAGCATGTATAAAGCTGGCCCGGCTTGCCGAAGGTGAAGGTGTGGATAGGTCAGCACAGTTACGTAGTGGGTGCAAAAAAGTAAGAAGCTCGCACTCAGGTTCGAACTAAGGACCTCCAGATTTGCAATCTGCTGCGCTACCACTGCGCCATACGAGCATCTTGGAAACTAAGTCAACAGAAGTGCGACATGATGTACAAATTGAACGTGTTGCATTAAGGGTCGGTGTTAATGGCGCCTTTGGTGATCCACCGAAGTATTTATGCATGCTCGCCAATTTCACTACTCTGAGGTAGGTTGTCGAAAATGCGCTAGTTTTCCCGGCAACAGCAACAAAAACGAGCAGTACCAATAAACGCAGACTTGTCCTTCCAATCATTCAGGCATTATTTGATCTAAGCGGTTTGTGTGACAGTTGTGGAAGCATTGACCACCGTTGCTTATCTCATATTCCTGCATCTTCAAGTACCCCAGGCTCCGTTCACCAAGACCATTGCTTGCAAGAAACACGCCGCAGCTGCCTAATTGGGACTTGTCCGCCTACGCTCCACCTCCACACACGTGCCCCTGTGGACCATCACTACAAAACGACGTCAGAACTGAGCCACAACGGATACTGGACCCTCATCGAGAACTTTCCTTAACAGGGTCTCGAGACTGCACGCCCAAGCGAGCCCTAACCGTGCCATAACTTGAACCGTTAATATCGCTCACCTCATTCAATCGACTCTACCGTCGAAAAAGCTCCCGAATCGTGTTCTGTGAATTCGCTTTAGCTATGTCAGTCCTTCTCCCCGATAAAAGCCCACCCCGGCTCAACATCAAACCCAAACGGTCGCGGTATACATGGAAAGACTTTGCGATGCTCAACTCCTCCGCCACGCTGTACCAGCTGCCGCTTACTGCGATTGCGTTGATTGACATGAATGCATTTTTCGCTCAATGTGAGCAACATCGTCTTGGGAAGACGCTCCAGGACCCGGTCGTGTGCTGCCAGTGGCAGTCGCTCATTGCCGTGTCGTATGCAGCCCGGAAATTCGGCATTGGCCGCATGGACACACTAAAACTGGCCAAGGATAAGTGTCCTGGTCTCATAGTTGGTCACGCTGCGGTGTTCAAGAAAGGCGAGTCCCACTGGCTGTACCTAGACGGTCCACCGGATCAGTCGATCCACAAAGTGAGCTTGGATCCGTATCGGCGTGAACTGCGCAAGATCGTAAAGATTTTGAAGCGTGAAGTGGATCTCGTGGAAAGAGCCAGCGTGGACGAAAGTTACTTGGACTTGGGCCGCTTGCTACACGCCAAATTGCAAGAACTCTTTCCTTTCTTGGCAGAACCTGAGCCAGGCGACAACTCTCTACCCGAAATCCCCACAACTTTTCCCCCAGAGCTCAAATGGGAAGGTGAGATCTACCCTACCCCAGAAGAAGAGGCCACGCAGAAACAGACACTCGCCACTAACGAGAAAATGGAGGCAACGCAGATCATCACACTGGTTCCGGCTAACCTGGAGAGGCTACCGCTAATCGCCGACTGGGACGACGTGGTTATGCTTGTTGGATCTCAGCTTCTCTATAAATTTCGCCAGGCCATTTTCACTGAACTTGGGTACACCACATCAGGCGGCCTAGCCACAACGAAAACGGTGGCCAAACTCGCGGGCGGGTTCATCAAGCCAGATTTGCAGACAATTATTCGCCCAGATGCTCTCAACAATTTCCTAAACAATTTCGAGCTCACAGACATCACTACCATGGGTGGAAAACTCGGCGAAGTGATTCTCCAGAAGCTTGACGTGCCACAGGGCGTCAACTCGAATGCGTATATCCGCGATAACTTCACCGTGGAGCAGATCCGCAAGCAGCTACCGGAGCCACAGCTAGCAGAGAAAATACACCTGTTCGTGCGTGGCTTGAACCACCAGGAGCTCCGGCTGCGCACGGACGTGAAGCTGATGATGTCACGGAAAAACTTCCAGCCGAAACGGCCGGTGAAAACGCTTGCCGATGCGTTTGACTGGATCAGGGTCTATGTGGGTGACTTGTATGGCCGACTCATTGAGTTGGACGACGAAAACTTGAACCTCCTGTTACTGCAAAAGAGCCAGGGCGATAAGGAGTTCATTTATCGGCCACGCACGGTGAGTCTCCAGATGACCACCACGTCGTGGTCCAAATTCTCCAAACAGGGACCTATTCCGGTCATAAAAAACCTCGACAAGTTTCGCCTGATGTTGGAGTCGGCAGGTTTCCGGCTCCTCTGCGAACTCATGGAGAACTCTAAAGCGGCTGATCTCAATCCTGGGGTGAAGTTCCGTGATTTGAAACCGTCCAGTCCGGATTTGGACAAGCTAGCGATCCCCAGTTTGGCCAACATGGGGTTGGTGGTGTCGAACTTCGTGAAGACTTCGGATGCTAACCTTATTGATTCCTACGGCGGCTCCACCGTGGGCTCCACGCAAGAGAACATACGGAAATTGTTTGAGGACGCCAAGGAAGAACCCAAGGTGGACAAGGAGCTAGTTCCTGAACCGAAAGTAACTCGCAGCGACTCTTATATCCAGAAATTGTTCCGGGACTTTGAAAACGAGCAAACTGCTACGAAGACGGAGAAGAAGGAAGAACCGAAGAAAGGTGCCTTCAAAGAAGATAAGGAGTATGTGAAGAAAATGTTCGACCAGTACCAGCGCCAAAATTCGCCGGTTGAAGTGCCAGACACTGTTGACAGCCGAGAGACGAAGCTGCGGAGCAAGCTGGCATCCAAAGAGACTACGCCTGTGCCCGAAGACCCTCTTTTGAAGGAGTTGATTCGCAACCGTTTCTGCTCAAAGTGCAACGTCGCAGTGGAGGACGTATTCGAGCACAAGGACTACCACATGGCCCTTGACCTCTCGCTGAAGCTCAACGGACAAGGTAAATTCAAGGTTGCCTCGCCAAAAAGGGCGAAAACGGCACTGGTGTCCCCCAAAAAGAGGCAGAAAAAGGGGAAGCCGGATAAGGGACAGTCGAAGCTCCCTTTCTAAAGAACCTTTTGGAACGCTTCGTAATGTTGATTTCGAAGTAAGTAAATAGTTTCTATCTCTTCTCACTGTACCTTTGTTGATGGCGTAGGCTACCCCAGATTGTGCTGCACAGAACTTGGACCTCGGAACACCTACTCTCCGCATCCACCGCCATGTCACGGCCCACCAACACGTTGCCGTTTGCGGACGCAGCCACCATAGGTATGTACTCGTCGCGATTCTGATCCCCGTGTGCTTTTCCCTGTTCGATTTGCGCCACTTTTCGGTCCAGCACTAACCTCAGTGAGAGCGAACCAGAAAGACAGCTACTTCACATCGTCGCTACGCTCGCAGATTCAGCATGCCGTGCAGATCTTCAAGGGCCAGCGGTTTGTCAATCTGCATCCCGAAGAAATCACTGTTTTCGCCAAGGCATTGTACTACCTCATCACCACGGTGATCGGTGCCAGAACACTAGGCGAAGAATATGTGGACATTATGTATGTCACGCGGCTGGGTAAACGGCTCCCGCGGCTCCTTTCCCGGTTCTCGTTTGCCTTGTCGTTTGTGGTGTTGCCCTACTTTGTGAGCCGTACGGTGCGCAAGTGGAGGAGCAACGTTTCAGACGAAAAGAAGTCCACGTGGCTCGGCACGATGCTCACGTCGTACCCGGCGCTTCTCGACACCATCATGAACATCCACATTGCGCTTTTCTATTTTGAGGGGCTGTTTTACTCCATCTCCAAGCGCCTTTTCGGGTTGAGGTACGCTTTTGGGCACCACAAGGACCCAAAGAAGTTGCAGAGGACAGGAAACTACTCCGTGCTCGGCGCCATCATGATGGTGCAGTTTGCAGTGAAATTGTTGCTCAAAGTGAAGGAGTACACCGACGAGAAGGGCCAGAGCGAACTGGAAAAGGAACTCTCTGCGCAGCAGAACAATTCCCACAGCACCTTCTTCCGCGTGAAACAACTACAGAACTTGCACGACTATATCGAGCAGCACGAGGAGGTGCTGAAGAAGGTGGTTGTTGACCTTTCGGACCCGCTGCAGCTCCCATATATCCCGGAGGCATCGCGCAGCTGCATGCTCTGTCTCTCGCCGATGGTGGACCCGTCGCTGGCGAACTGTGGCCACATGTTTTGCTGGGAGTGCATTGTTGACTGGGTACGCGAGCACCCGGAGTGTCCGCTCTGTCGACAAGTGTGTTTGGAGCAGAACTTGTTGCCTTTGAGGTGAGTTCGAATGCTGAATCCATGTGAATCTGCACTGCTGAGCTAACCGAGACTAGTGCCTAGGTCGCTCCTGAGCCAATGTGTCTGCTGAAAGTCTAATGATCCCTGCAGACACGTCCTCAGGCACCAATAATACGCTTCTACATCACAAGGTCTCCACTCATCAACAGTAAGCTCTTCGAGTGTTCCAGCACTCTCACAATCATTCTCCTACAGTACCCTCTCCTATAATGTCTTCTCTATCCGTCTGCCACAATCAGATTCACTCGGCATGTCGAGCAGGAGTCGAGTAGCGCTAGTTCAACATCCTGCACTAAGGTCAACACCATGTCTTCTCGAGCTTTCCCTCTAGACCACTCCGGCCTGGTCGACGCGAGCGACCTCACGGAGTACTCGGCGACGTACAAGCCGGCCAAACGCAACGAGTTCAGTCTACGTCGGCTGCTCGCGGCCGCGGCTGAGCTGCTCAGCGACGCTCTTGTCGCCCACAAAAAGACCGCGTTGTTCGCGGCAGTGCTCGTGTTTTTGTCGCTTTTCACGTCGGTGCCGTTCGTGCCGCACTACTGGGCGCGCGGCGACCCCAAGGTGGTGATTATTCTCGCGGCGAACGAGGGTGGAGGCGTGTTCAAGTGGAAGGGCCCCCAGGAGTGGTCTGTCGAGCGGCTGTCGATCGCGAACAAGAAGCAGTACGCCAAGAGGCACGGGTACGGGCTCACGATCAAGGACATGACGGTGAAGAAGCGCTACTCGCACGAGTGGCGTGAGCTGTGGGAGAAGGTGGACATCATGAAGCAGGCCATGCGCCAGTTCCCCAACTCCGAGTGGTTCTGGTGGTTGGACTTGCACACGTACATCATGGAGCCGCTGTTGCTGTTGGAGAAGCACTTCCTCAACGACTTGTACAATGCGACGTACCGCACGTTGGAGCGTTTCAACCCGCTCCACATCCAGGAGGACTTGGCCTACCTCGACTACAACGCGCCCGTGGACATGGTCATCACGCAGGACTGCGGCGGCTTCAACTTGGGCTCGTTCTTGATGCGCCGCTCCGCGTGGCTGGACATGTTGTTGGACATTTGGTGGGACCCGGCCATGTACGAGCAGATGCACATGCAGTGGGAGCACAAGGAGCAGGACGCCTTGGAGACGTTGTACCTGACCCAGCTGTGGATCCGCGAGCGCGTGGCGTTCCTCCCGTTGCGCATGATCAACGCATTTCCACCGGGTGCCTGTTCAGACATGGCCGACGACCCGCAGTTCTTCTACCAGGAGCGCGACTTCGTGATCAACATGGCGGGCTGCGAGTACGGTCGTGACTGCTGGGGCGAGATGGAGCATTACAAGGCATTGCTGAAGAAGTTGCAGCGGTGGTGGAAGTTCTGGTGAATCATAGTGAAGAACAGACGGAGATAGCACGAAGCAGCGTAGCAGTCAGGACCTATTAAGCAGTCACGCAACAGTAAGCGGTCACTATGCAGCAGTAAGCAGTGAACAGCAGCTCAGATGACGCACTAATAGTTAGAGTGCTCGATGACTATGGTAAATTAGCTATAAGCAGATGGTGAGTAGTCTTAGTGGGAGTCGATATCAGTAGACACTGTAAGATGATTATTAAGCAGATGCTACGTTCATTTCAGTATTGCTGTGAAGAATAGTAGCATTTTGAGAATACATTTGCTCTGGTCATATTTTGTCATGACTATGTCGCAAGTTACAAATCTTGAAAATCTCAAGCGAAGTTTTGGTGCCAAAAATGCCTAGTGGAGGCGTAATCACCTGAACAAGACCCAAGCAGTAATATCGTGTATTTACGCGTCCCTTGGTGCTGATGTCGATTTTTGAGTGGAGTACGAGTCGATGTGGCTGCGAAACCACAGATATGCCCCGACAAGCACCAACTACACTGACAAAGTTAAGAATGACACGCGATAAATCGAGCGCTATCACAATGAAATTGCCCCATACTCTCCATTGAAGCCCGAAAACGGATTTTTGGTGCTGGCGAATTTTCACTGGGAGCCAAACGTACACCCGTGCACCACACCCGACATCAACACCAAACACCCTCACAAACTACTCCTCCACCACCATGTCCAACTTCTGGTTCAACGACGACGGGTTCAACCTCGGCCAGCAGCTGGGCGACGGCGACCTCATGGGGTCGATGTTCGACGACATCCCGGAGCAGAACGCAATGCAAACTCCAAGCCACACCATGCAACAAACTCCGCAGACAGACCCGATGTTTGGCGGGTACCAGCAGTACGCGCAGAAGGAGCTGCGCAGCCCGCAGATGTTTATGCAGCCGGCGCCGGGCCAGGCGCCACAGGCACAGGTTCCAATTCAGCAGCAGCAACAACAGACGCTTCACCAACAACCTCAACAACAACAGCCTCAACAACAACAGCCTCAACAACAACAGCCGCTACAGCAGCAGCAACAACAACAGTCGCACCAGGGCCTGCCTGCGCTGCAACAGCAACAGCTGCAGCTGCAACATGACCGGTCCAAGCAGGAGCAGCTACTCAAGATGCGCCAGCAGATTATGCACCAGCAGATGCTTCAACGGCAGCAGCAGCAGACCCAGCAGCTGCCCCGCAACGTGCCTGACGCAATGAGCGGCAGCCCTGTGATTGGAAACGCGCAGCAAGGCTTCCAGAGCCCGGGCGTTTCTACCCCAGGGATGCAGAACGTGCCTGTTGGCGGAGCCTTGCCTCAGCAAAACCAGTATGCAGCGTCGCCAGGAGCAGTGGCCATGCCTCCAGCAGGGCAGCAGCCACTTTCGGGGCAGCAACCGCTTTCAGGGCAGCAGCAGCAGCAACAGCAGCCACAACAGCAGCAGCCACTCGCACCGAGCCAGCAGCCACGCGTGAACCAAGCGCAGGTGGCGCAGTTGCAGCACGAGCTCTTTCTCATGACGCTCTCCGACTTTATGGAGAGACGCGGCACGCCTATCACGCTGCCTCCATCGATCAACGGCAAGCGCGTGAACTTGCTTGTGCTTCAGATCCTCTGTCGCAAGATCGGCGGCACGCAGGCGGTGCTCAAACACCTTCAGATGCTGCAGCAGCCCAACACCCAGGCCACCGAGTGGACCGCGGTGTGCCAGAAATTGGGCCTCTTTGAGCGCATCGATGTGCAAAACAACGTCGTAGCTCGCAAGCAGATCGAGAAGCAGTTGGGCTCGTGCTACCTTCAGTACATCTTGCCCTACGAGCAGTATAACCAGACCGAAGAGGGTCTGAAGGACATCAACGCACGCAGGCTCCAGTTCCAGCGCCAGTTGTTCCTGCGTTTGCAGCAACAGCAACAGCAGAGGCAGACGGGTGCGGCGCAGTCGCCCATGCTGGCTGTTCCCCCCAGACAGCCCAGCGTCGGTGGTTCGCTGCAAGTGGTCGAGGAAGCAAGCAGCTCGCCTCAGATCAGCCAAAAGACCTCCCACTTCCAGTCGCCATCCATGCCGTCGCAGTCGCCGCACACTGGATTCATGCCCACTCCCAGAGTGCCTAGTAACCCGGTCCCACCAGCACCGGTTGCAAACTCTCGGAGGAACTTCTCGCAGCACTCAGGGTCGAATAACAACTCACCCCAAGTGTCGCAGTCGCCTTACATGCAACAGCAGCCCATCTCGCGGGCGGGTAGCATGCAGCAAAGACAGACGTCCGTGAACCTACAGCTGTACAAGGAAGAGAAAGAACCGGAGGTTGACTCCTCGCCAAAGGAGCCCAACACGGTCAAGAAATACGTGCCCATCAAGAAATCCTCGGACTCATACGGCGGCCTCAACTTGAAGAGTATCGCGGATTTGGGTTACGAGATCGAGCTCACGAAGCCAGTGTACCTTTTTGCACCTGAGCTTGGCTCCCTCAATGTTCACGCTTTGATCATGTCGTTGAAGAACTACTCCGCGAGCAACCCGGGTGAAGCCTATTCCGCACTTAATACTCTTCTTGTGACAACCACCGAGGCGAACTTCTCTTTCAAGATGTCGGACGCTCCAGAACTTGTCAACTCTTTGGTGAGTTTGGGACTTAAAGTGCTTAAACAAATTTCCCACGAGGTCGACCCAACTCCCGACTACTTTGAGCCAAAAGCTTCTACTGCTAACCCTATAGAATCGGTTTTCGCAAAGTTCGCAGGTCACAGAATGAAGGGTGAAGATGTCACGTACGTTGTGGACTCGCTTACTGGAGAAATTATAGACGAGGACGATTCCGACATTGAAGTGGACGATGTCTTTTCACCTGAGCCTGCCCCAGTGGAGCTGGACATTGCAACCGACGAGGAAACCAAATTCAATACGTGCGAGATCCCTGACTTTTTGACCGCATTGCATCTTTTCAGAGCTGAAAACAAGCACCATTTCAGCAAGTCTCAGACCAAGAGTGCAAATGATGATCAAATCTTCTTGGTGGACATGTTGATTACCATCACAATGACTTTGAGAAATTTGACGTTCATTGAGGACAGCATGCATCGTATGTCGGCCACCTTTGTTTTCAAGGACCTTATTTTTAAGGTAGTGAAGGTGATTGCTACGCAGCCCGAACTATTTGTTTTGCAAAGAAAGAGACTTTGTCTCCTCAAAGACTGCTTGTTGATTTTGGACAAAATTGCCTTCCAAGTTGAGCTTCAATCTCTTGAAGAAGCATTCTTGGCGTTCTTGTTAATTTCTGCCTTCGGTCCCAACCTTGAGGTGGAAGGCGAAGGAGACGAGCAGTTCAGAATTCCAAGTGCTCTGCTTGAGGCGTACACTTACTTGCCTTTCGGTATCGATGTGTTCAGCAAACTCATCGTGAGAGAGCCGAAGAATAGAGCTTATTTACAGGCAGTTTTGACAGGATCTTTGAACATCACCACTTCTTCGTCTCATCCAAGCGCGGGGTCGGTCACTATTCTTCCTCAAGATCACCATGAGACGAAGAAGTTAATGCTTGCTTATTTCAAGGGTGACGAGAACGCCATGAAGTCGGGTGCCTTGTTGACCAAAGCCTTCAAGTACTTAATGAGTTCGATTCCATTTAATGGAAGTGGCGTGGACTTCACCAAGTTTGTGTTGCAAAGATCTTCGACTGTCCTCCAAGCTTTGTTCGGAGCAAAACTATTGATTGACCTTGTTCCCTTGGAGGCCGTGAATGGCCACCTTGCTAGAGTCCCCTGTTCGTGGTTAGCTTGCAATGTGCAAGCCATTTTGTTCAACTTTATCAAGAATACCTTTTCGTTGATCACCGAATCTGTCAAATATACTCGCCAGACTGCTGAACACAAGATCTTATCCTATGTTGGCTTCAAGTCTTTGATTTTGGTCAACACTTTACTCAGCAATGTCACCATCTTGCACGATGCCATGCAATCGGGAGAAATAGAAGAGGATGCCGTACTCGAAAAGCAGTTCGATAAGTTCAAAGATCTCTACAGAGTGCAACCAGAAGGAGACTTTGTGCTTAATACTCTTCTTGCTTCGAGCATCGATCCAGATGTTTCGCAGGAGGTTGTTCGACTTTACGGTTTGATGGAGAAGTTCCGCTCGTAACCAAGTGCGGTGAAAGCGGAGCGTGGTCACGGGGTCAAGCTGTCAAATTTTGCCCAAATACCCGTCAAATTTTCCGCAACGGAATTTTGCAATATGGTACTGCACTTTGCATAGCGGTTCGGGGTTTTGGATCCTGATAAAGAAAACATCTGCACAGAGGATCCCCAATCAAGCGGAGTCGAAGTGTAAAACAGACCCGTGCATCCTGCTATCTCGATCTAGTTTCGGCTAAGAAATGGAATAGTTAGCCAATTCGGAATGCGCTTATCGGGGTAGATGCAACCCTCGCCTGACCCGTGAGGGGTCCTGGGATACTTAAATATGAGTACTTTGGATCTTCGTGTAGCTCAGGCGACTAAGCTCGACACATTCGACAACTAAACTTGATCCCTTTCAGAAATCATGGCACCACCAGTCGTTATTGCAGCTCCTCCACCAGATTTGCCTGGGGAGAAACTTTTGCCAGGTGAACACACGTTACCTGCTTCGTGGTGGACATCCGAAAAGGTTTTCGAGTTGGAAAAAAGAGCGATCTTTCACAAGTCGTGGTTGTATTGCATCCACTCATCCAGGTTTACGAAGCCGGGCGATTACTACCGATTCAATGTTACCGGAATTGACTTCTTTATCATCAAAGCTAAAAATGGCACCATTAGCGCGTTTCATAATGTGTGCCGTCACAGAGCGTATCCAGTTGTGAGAAAGGACAAAGGCTCGTCCATTGTTCTCGGCTGTAAGTACCACGGGTGGTCTTACAACACCGACGGGCTTTTGACGAAGGCCCCACATTTCGATAATGTGGAGGGCTTCGAGAAGGAGCAGAACTCATTGTTCCCCATCAACACGCATGTCACTCCGCAAGGCTTGATTTATGTGAACTTCTGCAATGACCCTGCGCAGCTCATGCCGTTTGAGAAGTTTTTCGAAGGTTTAACCGAGGAGATGAACGAGTTTGACTTCTCCGACTACGACTACAACATGTCCTATGAGTTGAGAGGCAAGTTCAACTGGAAGACGTTGATGGACGGGTACCAAGAGTGCTACCACTGCCCCACCGCGCACCCGGGATTGAACTCTGCGTTTAGGATGGAGACATACAAGGTTGTGCCCAAGACGAGGTACTGTCGTCACTACGCCGAGATTGTCAGAGAGACCCCAGCTGATGACACCGCTACCGAGGCGGCGGGGTCGTCGTGGTTCGGCTTCGGCAAGAAAGAGAAGAAGGAGGTTGAGAAGAAAAGGAACCCTGGAGGAGAATTCAACGGGTTGTGGGTGTACTGCTTCCCCTCGAACGGGATCAACTGCTACTCGCCCGCGTGGTACTCGATCCGGGTATTGCCCCTTGGGCCCAACGACACGGTGTTGCAATACGACGTGTACACGAAGAAAGGGTTGCCTGTGAGCGAGGCCAAAGAGTTCATTGACTTTTTGCAGTTGGTCGAGTTGGAGGACTTCAACTTGTGCGTGTTGACACAGAGGAACTTGAACCAGGGCATCTACAACTCCGGCTTCTTGCACCCTCTCAAGGAGAAGGGCGTGTTGTACTACCAAGGCGTGGTGCGGGACATGGTGAAGGAGCACTTTGCGCTTGAAGAGAAGAAGGGAGGCATTGTGAACCCGGCTGCTATTGGCGGCGGTTCGACCAATGCGAGCGTCCAGGAGTTGAACGAGCTCTGCAACAAGTTGGAGTGCGGCTCCGACAGCGGCAAGAGCGACATGGAGTGGTGATTAGTAAGGTGATAACGTGAATACTGACTACACGAACAATGCGCGCGATCTACCCCGCCCCCGCACTCAAGTAGCCACGCCAGCGTATAGGTGGCATAACCAGAAGAGCGGACGCTGCGACTGATACCGTGGAGCTGGTAAGCCACCGAGTCAGTTGCCGAGTCATTAACCCGACCCCCTCCCCCATTTTGAGTAGAATCCGCCTTGACGGGCCGGTTTCACAGCCGGGTCGTGCGCGCACCACCTTTCAACCTCGGAACATGTGCACTCTGCTCCAAGTTGTGGAGAAGCCAGTTGCCACCCTAACCACACTTCTTTCGCAAGCACCCGCCGAGAAACACCAGCGAGCGTTATCGACCCACAGCTTTAGAAAGATCCGTGCCGCACCGACCACAGATCACACGCAAACACAACCCCGAGTTCCATTACTAATGTCCTTCTTTGGCGGCACCGACTGCTCAGTCAACGGCAACGCCGTGGCGCAGCTCAACAAGCACACGCAGCAGGACCGGTCGCTCCAGCGGCAGACCAACCCGACCGCGCAGATTGGCGGCGGGCAGTTCAAGAACGACAAGATGATGAACCAGCGCGAGTTGGAGCAGTTCATGGCGCAGGGCGGCCTGCCGCAGGCGTTCCAGTTCCAGCCCATGCGGCACGAGCTCGGGCGCATCCAGAACTCGCCGCAGCCGCAGAACTGGCTGCAAGACTTCCGCCAGCTGGCGCACCTGCCGGCGCCGCAGGCCGTTTCGTTGGGGCAGCAGCAGAGCGGGAACGCCCAGTGGGCCAGCGAGTTCCAGACGTCGCCGCAGCCGCAGCAGGTGCACATGGCCCAGAGCCGCATGCAGATGCCCATGATGTCGTCGATGTCGACGTACCGCCCGATGATGGGCATGCAGATGGGCAGCAGCATGGGCAGCAGCATGCAGAGTCAGCCGCAGACGGCCAAAGCGGAGCCCGCCGTGGACTGGGACAACCGGTTCAAGGAGGTGGAGGAGCTCAGCTCCAACGCGCAGGAGGCCGCGGACGCGGCGCAGGCCGAGGCCGTGGAGGACAACATCGTGGTGGACGACAAGTACCAGGCCACCTTCCAGGAGGTGTGGGACCTGTTGAACCTGGACGCCGTGGAGAACGACTTCATCACGCAGCAGTACGAGGACTTCAAGAAGAGCAAGGAGGACGTGGAGCCCGCCGACATGCTGCAGTGGGAGAAGGACTTTGCCCGCTACGCAACCACCCGCGCACACTTTGGCGACTACCGCTTCGAGAGCGAGGAGCTGAACCAGTTCTTGGACTTGCCCGCGGACCAGGACCCCTACGAGATCGGCTTGCAGTTGATGGAGAGCGGCGCCAAGTTGCTGGAGGCCGCGTTGGCCTTCGAGGCCGCCATCAACAAGAACCCAGACAGGGTGGAGGCGTGGCTCAAGCTTGGCGAGGTGCAGACGCAGAACGAGAAGGAGGTGGCCGGCATCACCGCGTTGGAGAAGTGCCTCGAGTTGCACCCAGAAAACTCCGAGGCGTTGATGACCTTGGCCATCTCCTACATCAACGAGGGCTACGACAACGCCGCGTTCGCCACGCTCGAGCGCTGGATCAGCACCAAGTACCCGCAGATCGCGGAGAAGGCCCGCGCGCAGAACCCGGCCATCTCGGACGAGGACCGCTTCACGTTGCACAAGCGCGTCACCGAGTTGTTCATCTCCGCCGCGCAGTTGTCGCCTGACCAGGCCAGCATGGACCCCGACGTGCAGATGGGCCTTGGCGTGTTGTTCTACGCCAACGAGGACTTTGACAAAACCATCGACTGCTTCAAGGCGGCGTTGTCGATCAAGCCCAACGACCCGGTGTTGTGGAACCGGTTGGGTGCGTCGTTGGCGAACCTGAACCGGTCCGAGGAGGCCGTGGATGCGTACTTCAAGGCGCTCGAGCTCAAGCCCACGTTCGTGCGCGCCCGCTACAACTTGGGCGTGCTGTGCATCAACATCGGGTGCTACAAGGAGGCCGCGGAGCACTTGCTCAGCGGGTTGGCCATGCACGAGGTGGAGGGCCACGACGCCGCGCCCACGCGGCTCTCGCACAACCAGTCGCTGTCGCTCATGGAGACGTTGAAGCGGGCATTCATCGCCATGGAGCGCCGCGACTTGCTTGAGCTCGTGAAGCCGGGGATGGACTTGAACCAGTTCCGCGGGGACTTTACGTTTTAGTATATAATGAAGCATAATCGTGAGTACGAGATTGGCGCGGTCCATGTGCGGTGCCTGGCCGCGCGAAATGACTCAGCGTGAAAAAACCTACGTATCTTATCGAAAATCTCAATCCAGTCAGCACCCAATGACGTTTCCGATATTGCCCCTCGTGGACTCGCCACAGCAGCTAGGCCCGCTCGCCGTGACCGGGAAAGCGCTCGTGCCCTTGTCCAGTTTCCAGCCTTCTAAGCACGCCCTCAACAGCTTTCCCGCCGAGGTCGCAGTGTACGTTGATGCGACGGGCCAACAGGCCACCGTCGACGACCTCGTGGCCGTTCTCAACGCCGGCGTGGCACGTGTCCTTGTCACGGAAGCACAGTACGCCGCCACGGCGGACGCCGGGTTGCCCAGCAGCCGCTTTGTCGTTGCTGTTAGTGGTACCCCAGATCTCAGCAGCAAAGCCGGTTTCGCCGTGAGCGAGCCCTTGGACGAGGCCACATTCAAGGCCTACTCGTCCGGAGGCGACCGCTCCATCTACTACCGCGGCGCGCTTTCGCAGGTTGTCGCCGAGAAGCTCGCCAAGGACGGATACATCATCGTTGCACCCGCAGCGAAGTTGACTACCGGCACCGAGGCGGGCAAGATCGCCATCGCCAGCGTGCTCACGTCCACCTTGACCACCGACAGACCCGACGGGCTCTTCACCACGTTGATCACCACCGCCGCGCCCGCGTACACGGCGTTGGGCGTGGTGTACTCGTCCACTGCGTCGATCCACGCCGCCATTGCCGACGGCGAGGGTGTCTACCAGTCGCGCAAGCGGCCGGACGAGTTGTGGTACAAGGGCAAGACGTCCGGGGCCACGCAGAAGCTCGTGAAGATCGAAAAGGACTGCGACAGCGACTTGGTGAAGTTCGTCGTGGAGCCCAGAGCGGGCTACGGCTTCTGCCACTTGGAGAGCAACTTCACGTGTTTCCACGACAACGACTTGGTCGAGACGCGCGAGTCGTACGGCTCCGGGTTGGCCAAGTTGGACGCCACGTTGGCCGACCGTGCGGTGAACGCCCCGGCGGGCCTGTACACCAAGCGGTTGTTCGACGACGACAAGCTCTTGGTGGCCAAGTTGAAGGAGGAGTTGGACGAGTTGATCGAGGCCGGCGAGAAGAAGGATCGCGCCGAGGTGGCCTGGGAGGCCGCGGACTTGTTGTACTTCACCATGGCCTACTGCGTCAAGAACGGCGTGCGTTTGGCGGACGTGGAGCGCAACTTGGACCTCAAGAGCCTCAAGGTGTCGCGCAGAAAGGGCGACGCCAAGCCGCAGTACGTGCAGCCCGCCCAGCCCGAGAAGACGTTGGCCACCTACGAGATGGAGACCATCAGAGCGTCCAAGGACAACAGCAGCGACATCGAGCGTGCGTTGACGAGACCCGTGCAGAAGACCGCAGACATCATGAAGTTGGTGTTGCCCATCGTGCAGCAGGTGCAGCGTGACGGCGACAAGGCGTTGGTGGAGCTCACGGCCAAGTTCGACGGCGTCAAGTTGACCTCGCCCGTGCTCAAGGCTCCGTTCCCTGCAGACCTCATGGCCATCTCCGACGACATGAAGCACGCCATTGACTTGTCCATGAGCAACATCGAGAAGTTCCACCGCGCGCAGCTTCCGGCGGAGGAGGTGATGACCGTCGAGACGGCACCCGGCGTGTTTTGCTCGCGGTTCGCCAAGCCCATCGAGAACGTCGGCTTGTACGTTCCTGGCGGCACGGCCGTGTTGCCCTCGACGGCGATGATGTTGGGTGTGCCCGCTAAAGTTGCCGGCTGCAAGAACATCGTCGTGGCGTCTCCCCCTGCGCGTGCCACGGGAAAATTGACCCCCGAGGTCGTCTACGTGGCCCACAAGTTGGGTGCCAGTGCCATTGTCATGGCCGGCGGTGCCCAGGCCGTCACGGCGATGGCGTACGGAACAGAGTCCGTGTTGAAGTGCGACAAGATCTTGGGTCCCGGTAACCAGTTTGTCACCGCGGCGAAGATGCACGTCCAGAACGACACCCAGGCGCTCTGCTCGATCGACATGCCTGCCGGGCCCTCGGAGGTGTTGGTCATTGCCGACGAGAACGCCGACGCGGACTTTGTTGCCAGCGACCTCTTGTCCCAGGCCGAGCACGGCGTGGACTCCCAGGTGATCTTGCTCGGTGTCAACCTCAGCGACAAGAAAATCAAGGAGTTCGACGCCGCCGTGAGAAAGCAGGCCGCGGTGTTGCCCAGAAACGACATCGTGGCCAAGTGCTTGGCCCACTCGTACACGCTTTTGGTCGACACGTACGAGGAAGCGTTCGACTTGAGCAACAAGTACGCGCCCGAGCACTTGATCTTGCAGATCGACGATGCCGAGAAGTACGTCCCATCCCACATTGAGAACGCCGGCTCGGTGTTTGTCGGTGCGCTTTCGCCAGAGTCTTGCGGTGACTACTCCAGCGGAACCAACCACACCTTGCCCACGTACGGCTACGCCAGACAGTACTCTGGTGTGAACACAGCTACGTTCCAGAAGTTCATCACGTCACAGAACGTGACCAAGGAGGGCTTGAAGAGCATTGGCCAGGCCGTGATGACGTTGGCTGCCGTCGAGGGCTTGGAGGCGCACAGAAATGCTGTCCAGGTCAGAATGGACAAGCTTGGGTTGCTTTGATAGACGCTTACATAATACAAACTACTAAAACTGTCTGTATTCCGTTGTCTAGATCTTGGAGCGCTCCTTCTTCAAGATCTCGTACACGGTGTGCTCGAAGCGGACATAGCCCAAGACGCACTTTGGGTCCATGTAGGGGAATACCTGGCACCCAAAGAACCCGCCGAAGCCATTCTTGAAGTCGAGCCAGAAGTACAAGTTGGCCATGCCAGCCCAGTAGAGCTGCCCCGATGGCCGGCCCGTGGGGAGCTTCTCGTTATTGCACGCACATCCTGCCAAAGTGAAACCGTCCGAGAGGAACTCGCCCTCGTTGGTGTTCAAGGCAGTTTCGAACTCCACGCACTGGTCCTCGGGAAGATGGTTCTGGATCGCATACTCCACCGTCTTTCTCGACAAGATCCGCTCACCGGTGTCCGGACTCGTGCCGTAGTTAAGCCAAATCCTGAGGAACTTCAAGTAGTCGCCAACGGTGCCAAAGGCGCCCTGGCCACCCATATCTAGGTCTGCTTTGTGGGGCACCGGCGGTCTTCCGCGCATAAGCAGGAGCTGGCCGTTGGATCTGTAGTGGAGTTTCATCAACTCCGACGGGGCGTCCATTCTGAAGGTGCACATGGTCATTCCGGCCTTGTCAAAGACGTTTTCCTGGAGGAACTGGGAGAGCTTCTTGCCCGACACCGCCTCGATGATAAGGCCCACCCAGTCCATGCCATGGCCGTACTTCCAGCGAGATCCCGGTTCAAAAAGCAACGGCATCACGTCCGGCGAGAAGAGCTTCATGTTGGGGTCCGCAGCGGTCAACTTCTTGGAGGTCATGAGCGAGTAGTAGTCGCTGTCGGTGAACATGTAGGCAAAGCCCAGGTTGTTGACGAGCAACTGGCGCACGGTGACTTCGACCGTGGGCTTGCGGAGGGGTTTGGTGATCTTCCCTGTCTCGTCGTCGACGGCGTCCTCCTCCAAAATGCCAAACTCACCCAAAAGCGGCAAGTACTGCTTTGCCGGGGCGTCCAACTCGATGCTCCCACGTTCTTCAAGGATAAGCGCCGCCATGGCGGTCATCGACTTGGTGCAGCTGAAGAGACTGACCATGGTGTCGAGCGTGACGGGCTCCATGGTTTCGATGTTCTTGACGCCTTTGGCGGCGATGTAGCGGGTGGCCTTTGACGTGGTGAAGCCGGCCACGATGCCGTTGATGTCCGGCACGGACGAGTCGTCTAGAGGCACCACGAGCTCCGTGAGGAGGTTGTCGAGCAGCTGCATGGAGTAGTTGGTAGGTTGCCGTGCGAATGTGGGGTAACATGTGAAAGCAGGTAGCAGGAGTCGGGAAAAAATTTTGTGTCCGAATGCACGAAGGGAATGCAAATCAAGAGCACAGTCAGACCGAACAGAGTGGGGGGCCAATCGCAACGTCGTAAGCAGCAGAGAAGAGAGATGGCAGAGAAGAGAGGGAGCTGCAATTTGCAGCCACTACAGTGCGAATGAAATCATGTCGTATCAGCTAGATCTTAGCACCGTCGACAAAGTTCGTTCCCTGCGCAATGGACTTCTGCAACCCGCCCACGGCGACCTTCACCATGGCCTTCTCCGCGTCGGTCTTGATCAAGTCATGCGGGTTGGTGAACAGCTCCACCTCGCCGTTGCTCAAGAACACCGGCACCGAGAAAAACGCCACATTGTCCACGGTCTTGGTCAACTGCTCGCCGCCAGACACACCGGGCAAGTAGACGTACGCGGAGTCGGGCACGGCCACGCGCAGCGCACCGCCCGCCAACGACTGCAACACGTATTGCGTGAAACGGTACCCGGCGTAGGCCATGGACAACGTGGCCAGCCCCGCGCCGTTCTTGGCCTTGACCACCTCGTCGCCGCCATACTGCACGCGGTGGACAAAGTCCTTGTACTGGCTGGCCAGGAGCTTCTGCACCTTGGCCGCGATGGACTGGTCAAAGTTGATGAGCGGCACAATGGTGTCGCCCGAGTGGCCGCCAATCACGGAGATCTTGCCCTTCACGGTCTGCGGGTCCTCGCCAATCAAGCCGGCCAAAAAGGTCTCGGCCCGCACGGAGTCCAACGTGGTGACGCCAAACAACTTGCGCGGGTTGAACACGCCCAACTTCTTCAACACCGCGGCCGCAATGGCCACGGTCGCGTTCACGGGGTTCAGGATGATCAACACCGCCGCGTTGGGACACGTCTTGCCCACGTTGGCCACCAAGTCCCGCACAATCAGCGCGTTGATGTTGAACAAGTCCGCCCGCGTCATCCCGGGCTTTCTCGGCACACCGGCGGGGATCACCACGATATCCGAGCCTTCTAGCGCGGCAGTGAGCGCCAGCTTGTCCTCCTTGGACGCCGGCTGGTGGCCCGTCACCACCGCTGGAGTGTTGATGTGCAGCAAGTCAGCTGCGACACCGTTGGCGTTGACAATGTCGAACAACGCCAAGCGCGACACGTGCGGGTTCAACTTGAGGAGGAGCGACAACGGCTGCCCGATGCCGCCCGCTGCGCCGCACACTGTGACTTTGACCATTCTGTGAGTTGAGTGATGTGAGATGGGTGGAGCAAAAGTTACGATTTTCTGCGTTTGGTTGCTGGCGAAATAGTTGTCACTGGCTGAAACCTCGAAAAATTTGTTTCCGCGAGTGGACTCGATGCCTTGTATATGATGCCCGAACGTGGAGAAGTATGCTGCACGCTGTATCACATGGTGCGGATTGTCCTCGGGTGCAATGAGGGGCAGCACCGTCGGGTGAACCCGCCCGTCTGCAGGCCCCGGGTCTTCCAGTTCTTTGAACCGATGCCTATCCCTTCTTATTTCTACTCTTCCACTCTCTGTTACTCCATTGAAATGCCTTGTAATCGTGGTTGCTAGGCATACTTCTCCTACATAGTGCGTCTCCGAGCCGGCCGGAGCAGAGGTGTGGCGGATGCGGCCCGGAGCGGGCCACACTTGCCCGATGCGGATAGACTGTAATGCTCCGTTTGGCTCGCCGCAGAGGCGCTGATCCGGTGCTTTCGGTGCTGGCCTGGTGGCCGATGACTCAGGCGACTCATGGCGACTCACTCGCGTGCAGGTGCATGGGTGGTGATACCGGTCCATCACCTGACGCATGGCAGTAGGTTTTACGAAGTGCACTAATCGAATATTGACTGGCAGGTAGCTATTGGGAGAGAGGAGCTGCGTGAGGTGCTAATTTGAGTATAGTGGTTGTGACATCATCTGGTGACGTGCGGCTCACAGCCCGGACAGGCCCTAGATAAGATCCAATGGCGGATGGCGAGGAAAAATTGGCTGCGGCAACTTCGCCGGTATTGAGGTGGCTTAGCAATAGTGTAGCGGGGAACCTTAGGGTCTCGTGATTGCCTCGGAGGAGTGTGAGTTGCTGAGCCGACTTCAGAAGTACGGCAGAAGCGGCAGAAGCGGCAGAAACACGATCATAACTCTCGAGTTTGCTGTTACATTACCAGCTATTTTTTGGTGATTTCAGGTGATTGTGCCAGAGTTTCAGACAGCCCGGCGAAGTCCGCCCTATAGATGTACATCGAGCAAGCAGTGATTACCTCTTAAATGCTAACTTCGGATCCGTAAAGCCAATAATGGCCATCTGTCATGGTCCATCTGATTTGCACCCAAGCTCCCATTACTGACAACCCATGCAGCTCCCATAACTACCAAGTGAGCCACAGCAAGCAACAGCATGCACCGTGAGTGTGTTAGTGAGATCCATTCGGCGGATGTTCAATGACAACCGATCCAGTTGCGATCTGTCATCATATTCTGCTCGATGTATCATACCTATCCACTCACCCTTATCTGCTGCCTGTGCTACGGTGTAGACCAAGTCGCTAGGCTATCCTTCAAACCTTAAGCTCCACAACACTACTCCTCACTCCACTCCCATCCTTCTCCCCCGATATATCCTCGAAATCCTTGGTCCTCTCTGTTACCGTCTCTGGCTTGTCCATTGTAGTTGCACCCAGCCATCCTGCATCGGAGCAATCATCACTGGGCAAACTACTCCACCATCATGAAGTTCCTCTATGCCGTGACGGCGCTCGCGGCGACTGCCGCTGCAATCGACTGCTCGGCCAAGGAGCTCGCCAACTACAACTTCCAGGCCGCCAAGGGCGTGTACCTGGTGGAGGTGACCAAGGACACTCCGCCCTCGAAACAGCACTTGCGGTGGAGCGTGGGGATCTGCCAGAACGTCGACTCGGAGAGCGACTGCCCCAAGAACCTGGACGTGTGCGGCACGACCCGCGTGGAGGTGGACAAGACGAGCGTGTTGGCGGAGGTGATTGGGTTCAGCTCCAGCCTACAAAAGACGTATACGCCCTTCACGGACTTGGGCGTGAACAAGGAGAGCGGCGTGTCCGTCGGGTACAAGAACGCGAACTGGGGCGACAACCTCGTCGACGGCAGCATCCTGTTTGTGTGCGTGGACGCCAAGGACAGCAGCGCCAACCAGTTGAAGCTCGTCAAGTGGGACGGCGCGGTGTTCGAGGGCGAGTTCCGCACGCCTGCGGCGTGTGCGAACAAGAAGGGCAAGGCGCCGTCGCTGGGCAGCGACCGCGACGACACGGGCGAGACGTGGGGGTGGTTCACGTGGATCTTCATCTTCATGGTGCTCTTCCTCAGCATCTACATCATCGGCGGCGCGTGGTTCCAGTACAACAAGGGCAACCTGATCGACTTCCAGCTGGCGTTGAAGGAGGTGGTGGAGAACTTTGTGGATCTCTTGCGTGGGTTGCCGGCGTTCTTCCGCGAGATTGTCGAGAAGGTGACGGGGAACTCGAGCCGGGGCGAGTACAGCGCGGTGTAATGTAGTAGAATGAAAGAATTGTGTCTACGCATACCATTCACCATCACCATCGCCATCACCATCACCATCGATCATGGACCGCCGGCCATCGACCACATCGACGGAGAAGAGATAGAGGTAGCAAGATGGTATCCTATGTATTGTACTAAGCATGGAATCCTATGTCGATGTAGAATGACCGATACAGCGGAATACGGACATCCTAACCAAGAATCAAACTCATGGCCGTTGCTGTCGGTACTGTGCTTGACTCGTTTGGCGATTTCGCATGGCCACCCCGTATAAAGTCCAACCGGAGACAAGTATCGAGAACTACGTCGGAAGCTTGCCAGATATTACTAACGGTTTGAGCACCCAAGGTTTCGGTCAGCAGCTTGTTTGCAGACGAGTCTCACTACCAGCAAGTATTCAGACTGGGACACCAGACAAGGACCCAGACTGATACGGCCAAGCACACAAAGCAAGAACCTTAGGATAGACGTATAATACATATATATCCATGTATATACATGTGTACATCTATGGGTATGTCAGTAGCATCTCGATCTTTCGCAGCCATGACTCATGGTACCCGGATCCAAGTTCAAACCGCACGGATTCACTATAGCTCTATGGAGCCTTGTTCTGCCCGATAAAATGCCTAGCATTCCGACCTGGCCAACATTGTTGCCCGGTCGGGTTCGTTGCCCCGGTCAGAGTCCAGGTCAGAGTCGTTGGTCCTACATCAGATCAATCCTACATGCACCGAAAAAACACAATGACCACCGTTGCCGACCGTATCCGCGCGCTAGCGCCGGGCGAACGGTTCTGCCTGTTCGAGTTCTTCCCGCCCAAGACCGACACCGGCTTCCGCAACTTGCTTGCGCGGTTGCACCGCATGATGGCGCTCAACCCGTTGTTCCTCACGGTGACATGGGGCGCCGGCGGCTCCACGCTGGAGAAGTCGCTTGGGTTGGCGGCCACGTGCCAGCGGGAGCTCGGCATCGCCACAGTGTTGCACTTGACGTGCACCAACACCAACCGCAGCGTGATTGACCATGCGTTGGCCGCGGCCAAGGCTGCGGGCATCCGCAACATCTTGGCCTTGCGGGGCGACCCTCCACGCACCCAGGAGTACTGGACGCCCGACTGCGACTTCCAGAACGCGGTGGACCTCGTGCGGTACATCCGGGCGCAGCACGGCGACTACTTCTGCATCGGCGTTGCGGGCTACCCCGAGGGCCATGTGGACGGCGCCGCCGACGGCCAGGACCCGGCCAAGGACATCCCCTACTTGGTGGAGAAGGTGCGTGCCGGCGCCGACTTTGTCATCACGCAGCTCTTCTTCGACGTGGACAAGTTCGTGGCGTACGAGCGCATGTTGCAGCAGGAGCCGGCGTTGCAGGGCGTGGCCCTCATCCCGGGCTTGATGCCCATCACCACCTACAAGGTCTTCACGCGGGCCACCAAGTTGCTGCACGCCCACGTGCCTGCGCACGTCATGGAGCGCCTCGACGCCTCGCTGACCGACGACGACATGGTCAAGGCCGTGGGCATCGACGTGTTGACCGACATCATCGCGCAGATCGACCGCCGCACCGAGGGCAGGGTGCGCGGCTACCACTTCTACACGCTCAACTTGGAGAAGGCCGTGGCGTCCATCGTCGAGAACTCGCCGGTGTTGCAGTTGGCCAACCACAACGAGTTGGTCGACCACGACGACGCCATCGCGTCCGACTCCGATTCCGACACCCCCGCGCCCGCGTTCAACGGCCGCAGAAAGTCGCTGGTCAACGAGAACCTGCTCGCGCGCGCGGGCGTGGTGGACGCCAAGCGTGCGTTGGTGTCGCGGGCCCTTTCCAAGGACAGAAAGACCATCGTGGACATCAGCACGGGCAAGGGCGCCTTGGGCAAGGACGCCACGTGGGACGAGTTCCCCAACGGCAGATTCGGTGACTCCAACTCGCCCGCGTACGGTGAGATCGACGGCTACGGCCCGAACTTGAAGCTCCACTCGCCCCAGGAGGTGCGCGACACCTGGGGCAGCCCCACCTCCACAAAGGACATCATCAAGGTGTTTTCCGACTACTTGTCCAACAAGACGTCGGTGTTGCCCTGGGTGGACTCCGAGTTGTCCGCGGAGACTTCGTTGATCCAGGAGGAGCTCATTGAGTTGAACCACCGCGGCTGGTTCACCTTGGCGTCGCAGCCCGCGGTCAACGGGTGTCCCTCGTCAGACAAGATCCTCGGCTGGGGCCCGGCGAACGGGCGCCTTTTCCAGAAGCTGTTTGTCGAGTTCTTCATCCCCAAGACCGACTGGGACAACAAGCTCAAACCGAGGTTGGAGCAGCAGTTGGCCGACAAGACCGTCACCGTCTTCTGCGGCGACGCGAGCGGCGCCATCACGTCCAACTTGCCGGTGGGTGTCAACGGACACAACAGCAAGACCGCCGTCACGTGGGGCGTGTTCCCGTCGAGGGAGGTGTTGCTGCCTACGATCATCGACTACGAGTCGTTCAAGGCGTGGAACGAAGAGGCGTTCTTGTTGTGGCTTGAGTGGGCGCGGTGCTACAAGAAGGACTCGGAGTCGTACAAGTTGTTGACCTCGGTGTACGAGGAGTACTACTTGATCAGCATGGTGCATCACGACTTCCAGGACGAGTTGGCGCTCTGGACTTTGTTGCTCAGTGACTGACTTGGAGCGGGGCCGTGGAAGCTCTAGCTGGGCTCGCGGAGCATGTGCTCCATGATGTCGATGTACTTCTCGACGACGCCGTCGTTGAGGGTGCGAGCCAAATCGGAGGACGCGTCCACCCCCAAGTACAGACACTGGTGCCGTCGCAAGAGCGCGATGCCGCTGCGCACCTCGGTGCCTCGCTGGAGCACCACGCGCCCGCCCAAGGGGATCGGGAGCGGGTTGGCCGTGGTGCTCTCGCGCGGATGTAGGAACGGAAGCTCCTCGAGTTCAATGCCGTAGAAGTAGTTGCCGCGCATGTCGCGGAGCAAGAGCTTGTATGTGGTGTGGGCCGTCGAGACGCGCTGCGTCTCGTTCGAGTCGACGTCCACGCCGTAGATGACGGGCCGCGAGATGTGCTCCATGCGCTCGAAAAGCGCGGTGTTGGGGTTGTGGTAGTACCGCCATTCCTCGAGAACCTTCTCCTTCGATTCGGAGACGTTGATCACTTGGATGATGTTGCACGGCACGGGCTCCGGTAGCGTGGCGTGCTTGCCCACGTAGTCCTGTGCCTTGAACATGGAAGTATGGGAATATCTGTCTTATGCTAGGCTAGCTGGTCATGAATGTGCGTGAAGTTTAGATCTGCGCGTTGCAGCTGTAGTGGAAATCGCGAATCGTGAGAAGAGCAGATTTACAATCTATACAGATTCAAAAAGATCATAGGTGAATGAGTTTTGGCATTGAGTTTTGGCATTGAGTTTTGGCATTGAGTTTGGCGTTGAGCTTTAGCATCTCGTTCTCCATCCACGGCCCCAACTCTCGATTTCCATTTGCCTGGCTATTTGTCTTGACTATCTGCCCCAGACTTCATACACTCCAACATCACCATCACCGCAGCCATCATCGCCGCAACACCATGTCGCTCTTTGTGCCGGAAGACGACGAGTACGACGACAAGCGGCTCGAAAGCCCCGAACCGGCCGACCTCCCGCCAGCGGAAATCTCCGTCGAACGCACCGCTGCACTCTACCAACGCATCCATGACGACACCACGCTGCTGATCCCCGTGGTGGTGGCGCCGACGCAAGCCGCGCCGGTGTTCGAGTCCCGCGAGATCTGCTGCAATCTCCCGCTCCGCTTCTACCAGGAGATCGTGGAAACCATGCTCGCCAAAGACGGCCTTCTCATTCTTGGCCGCGGGCTAGGGTGCATTCTGGTCGTGGCCAACTTGCTCTACGCGTTGAGCGCGCCGCTGGTGCTGCTCCAGGACGGGCCCGTGGTGCACGAGAAGCGAAGCTTGGTGATATTGCTCAATGCCAAAGACGAGGAGCTAGTGCAGCTCAACGACGCGTTGATGGAGCTACGGTGGTTGAACGCCGACGGCGGCGACGCCGCGGAGCCGCCGCTCCGCGTGGTGGCAGGCTCGGACTTGGCCAACACGAAACGCCGCCGTGCGCTGTACGAGCGTGGCGGCGTGGTGTTTGTCCTGTCGCGTGTGCTCGTGGTGGACCTCCTCTCGGGCATCATCCGGCCCGAGGACATCACGGGCATGGTGGTGATGCACACGGAGAAGGTGCGTGAGACGTCCAACGAGTCGTTCATTGTCAACTTGTACCGCGACAGCAACGAGTGGGGCTTTGTCAAGGCCGTCAGTGACGAGCCCGAGGCCTTCACAGGGTTCACTCCGCTCGCCACGAAACTCCGCATCCTCCGCATCGCCACGGTCTTTCTCTGGCCCCGCTTCCACGTCGAGGTGCTGTCGTCGTTGCTCAAGAGCGGGCAGCGCACCACGGTCACCGAAATCAACGTCCGGCTCTCGCCGAAAATGGCCAAGATCCAGTCTGCGGTGCTTGCGTGCCTCCACGCGTGCTTGCAGGAGCTCAAGCGGCACAACCCGCTGCTCGATCTGGAATACTGGGACGTGGAGAACGTCCACGACGTCGACTTTGTCACCAGGGTGCGCATTTCGCTCGATCTGCAGTGGCATAGAATCTCCTGGACGTCCAAACAGTTGGTCTACGACCTTGCCACGCTACGGGACTTGTTGAGCGGCCTTTTGACCGAGGACTCCTTGTCCTACTACCAACGAGTGCAGGGTGTGGTGGACGCCAACATGCGCTCGCTGAACACGGCAGCGGGCACCATGGGCACCACCACAATGAGCCCGTGGCTCATGATGGATGAAGCCACCACGATTATTTCGTATGCTAAGGAGCGTGCGTTGGGCAAGGTCACCATTGCCAATACGCATGTTGATCTCGAGACTAGCGAGGAGACAACTACAGGGAAAGAAGAGGTCTACAATTTGGAGGAGCTCCCGAAATGGGAGCAATTGGCCATGGTGTTGGACGACATCATGCACGAGCGCTCGATCGAGAAGACCGAGGGGCCTGTGCTCATCATGTGTTCCAGAGAACGCACGGCCAAACAACTAGCATCCGTGTTGACTCGGCTGCGAAAGAAGGAGTACATGGGCCGCAAGAGATTCTCGTGCCGTGGCTACATGGTGACTCTTCTACGTGACTACCTCCTGTGGAAAGCGCTTTCTACCCTCACCAAGAACCTCGCCTTGGAATTGGACCAGAAGGACGAAGAACAAAGTACTCCCGAGGCAGAGCAGCTCAACACTTCGAAAACGTTCACCAGAGGAAGCAACGCCCCTCAAAGCAAGCGCAGGCGTACGAGAGGGGCGGCAGCTGTGGCGAACGTTGCGAGATTATACTCGGGGAGCAGTTTTGAGAAAACGGCCGGTGCCGTGGAGCTCGACGACGCCATAATTGAAAGAGTGGAGCAACAGGTGAAGGCAGAATCATCAGATGAAGAAGTAGAAGAAGTGGATGTTGACGAGGGCATTGCCGATCGGACAGAGCAGCTTGATGCTGAGGAAAAGTGGGAGCCCATTGACAAGTTCAACCAGGTCATCATTGAAACATACAACGACTACACCAACGAATTCCTTCTTCAGGAGCTCTCTCCGTCATACGTGATCATGTACGAGCCCGACCTCTCGTTTATCAGACGTGTGGAAATATACCAGGCGTTGAACCCTGCCAACCCAGCCAAAACATTTTTCATGTACTACGGCACCTCGGTGGAGGAGCAGGCACATTTGATGCAGATCCGAAAGGAAAAGTCAGCATTCACCAAATTGATCAAGGAAAAGGCGGCATTGGGCAAACACTTTGCAACTGAACAAGATAACTGGAAATTCCTGATCCGCAAGCCCCAGGTGGTGAACACCAGAATTGCTGGAGGAGCCAACTTCCGAACTGAAGCCGACGAGATGAGAATCATTGTGGACACCAGAGAATTTTCGTCCTCGCTAGCAAACTTGTTGTATCGAGTCGGCATCAAAGTGATTCCTTGCATGCTCACAGTGGGAGACTATATTATCTCTCCAAAGATCTGTGTGGAGAGAAAAGCGATCCCCGATTTGATCTCAAGTTTCAAGAGCGGCAGACTTTACCAACAGTGTGAGCAGATGTTCAGACACTACGAGCTCCCCACCTTGCTCATTGAGTTCGACGAGTCCAAGTCCTTCTCCTTCGAACCGTTTGCAGAGTTTAGAGCGCCCGGCCAGAAAGTCAACGCGGCCAACCCAGTGGGAACGAAAATCCTGAAGAAGGAGATCCAGCTGAAGATCACGGAGCTCCTCATCTCGTTCCCGAAATTGAAGGTGATTTGGTCGTCGTCTCCATACGAAACAGCACAGACTTTTTTGGAGCTCAAAGCGAGCCAACAAGAACCGGACGTCGAGGAGGCGCTTTCCAAGGGCGTGAACCCATTCATCACTACGAGCGAGGGTCCGCCGATGATGAACGATGATGCGATCGATATCTTGCAGACCATCCCGGGCATCAACAACGTGAACTACACCACGGTAATTCTGAGGGTGCAAAGTCTACAGGAGTTGGTCACACTCACGCGGGAGCAGTTTCTGGAGATGCTCGGGCTGGAGAGCGGCAACAAGGCGTACAACTTTATCAACCATCTGGTTGCATGATGGAGTGTATGTACAGAAGCCCTGCGTTAGCAACCGATCTGGGGTAGATAGCAGGCAGAGGGGTATATAGAGGGGAATACAGACAACGCTGGGCCTATCCCAGACTGCCACACCAGTCATTGCATCCGCGAATTTCCGTCTCCTTCGTCTTTTGTTGAGAAACAGACCGTGCGTCATTATTTACAAAATACGCATTATAGTTGCTGTTTATACACGCTGGATGAGCTAAGTGCCAAAGATAGCATCTACCCCAGACACACCCATGAGCTCCCGGTATCGCATGAACAGCACCTCCCGGCATGTGGACCTCTCCAGTGTCAAGCCGAATCCGGCGCTGAAGAGTAAGTACCGGTATATGGAGTTCAAGTACTTGTACTTCCAGATCCAGCGACTCATCAACAAGGAAGTCGTGATCAGCTTCCCCAAATATGAGCAGCTCAAACAGCCCGAGATCCGAATGTCCCTTATCAAGCCACTTGTGCTGCGGATCATCGAGTTGAGCAGCATTTCCACGTTGAAGGGTGTGTTCACGAACCAACTACCGGCAGCGTTGAACATCTACGATACCCCTCAGTTTGCTCCCGTTGGATACGGGTCGTTGAAGGTGCCTGACATTGCCGAGCTGCGCATTTCGACCAACGTTGTCTACGTGCTTTTGCTCCTACGGTACGAGTACTTGATCCAGTTGGAGAACAACTTGGTGATGTTCGACCTCCTCTCGACAAAAGCCAACGTTTGCGAGGTACTAGCGTTGCGCATGCTCCGTGAGTACCGCTCGTTGGACCGCATAAACTTGCTCTTCATAAATCCGATGAACTACCACGACGAGGAGTATGAGCAGTTGAAGCACACCAAGCACCTCGACTGCTTCAACACCATGGAGTTGTCCATTCTATCCAAGTCGAAGAAGTTCTTGTCGCAGCCCGTGGTGGTGCAGATCCTCGACAGGGTCTACAACGGCGAGTTAATCATCAAAGATCTGCATGACCCACTGTTTGGTGCGTGGGCCAACTTGCTCGGACCGAGTTCTTCACGCAAACAAAATTACGACGAGTCGCCCAAAGCGAGGGACTATGAGACTGGCAGTGGAAGCTCAGGCGACTCGTCTGGCGAGGGCGACTGCGAGAAGAACGTGGTCAACTACAAGTTCAACCGCATCACCATCAAGAAGGTGTTTGTGCGGTCGCATGTGGTGCCCAAGTACCAGTCGTTGGTGATCAACATCAAGTACGGAGTTTTGACGCTCTTATTTTTGTTTCTTGTGATGAAGCACAAGCGAGACTTGACTCGGCCCGACTCATCGTTCGGGGGGCCACTTGCGGTGCTCTTCTGGATGATTGCATTGAGCTTCAACTTTGACAATATAGTCAAGTTGCTCCACATCGAGTACCGGTTTTTGAAGAAGATTGTCTGGACGTACTTCGACCTCTTGATCGTGTTGCTCATTGACATTTCGTTCGTGTTCAAGGTGCTCTACATGATCAACAAGGTGAGTGCCGAGACGTACTACAGCTGCTTCAGCTTAATAGCCATCTTGTTGATCCCACGGATGCTCTCCGTGTTCAACAACTACGAGTTCTTCAACATGATGATCGTGTCGCTCAAGAAGATGTCGTGGAACATGATAGCCATGTTCTGCTTGTTCATCTCGCTCATCTTTGGTTTCTTCCTCTGCTTCATCAGTTTGACCATCGACTTGACGACTGGGGAAGTGGCCTTTTCCATGCTCAAGTTGTTTTTTGGGTTCACGCCTGCCGTGTGGGACAACTGGAACCGGTACACCCACTTGGGCCGGGGCATCCAGCTCGCATACCTCTTTCTCATTCAGTTCGTGTTGGCCACCATCCTTGCTATTGTGTTGAGCAATGTGTTTGCCAAGGTGAGCGAGAGCAACAAGGAGGAGTTTGAGTACTTGAAGACGACCAACCTCATCATCTACCTCAAGTGGGGCAACTTGCACCTCGGGTCGGACAAGAAGCTCAAGGTGGTGATGGCGTTCAACTACGTGGTGAACGTGTTCAAGATGCCGATCATCTTGATCCTCTACTTCTACGAGATCCTCATCAAGGAGAACAAGATGCTCCGGCAGAAGCAGCAGAAGGACTTGAAGAACTTCACGTTTCTCAACGCGGACGACGACCTCTACGGCGACCAGGACATGATGCTCGTGGGCCAATTGAACTCGGACGACCCGGACGTGAGCTCGTTGATGCTCAAGTCGCGCCGCAGCTCGCACGTTGGCCCTGCGGCGGTGCGGCAGTTCTCCTACGAGTCCAACGCGGCGTTTGCCGAGCCCGAAGACAAGAAGCCGGTCAAGTTGGTGCCGCAGCAGTCGCACGGCACGCTCATGGGCTTCCGCAGCGGGCTGGTGGACTCTGTCTTCTTGGACGACTTTTTGGGCCGCAAGTATGGGCTCGGCAAGCCTAAGCCGAGTGCGGGCTTGCGTGCGATTCGCAGCCGCAGCGGCACCATTACGAAGGACAAGCCTGCGCGCAGACGGCGGCTGCTGGAGCAGATGCTCGAGAAATTGGAGCAATTGGAGCGCATGGTGGAGCTGTTGGTGCGGCTGCGTGAGGACGACGAGTTTGCAGCGAAGCGCTACGGCGATGTCTACGATGTCGCGGAGGTTCTGGACAGCGGCGAGGCGAGCGACCTGGACGCGACGAGCCAACTGTACTAGTCACTAGTCGTGTCTAACATACAGTTTGGTTGATAGTTTTCAGGTGCATTGGGTGGAGTTTCCCGATGCGGTGCGAACATCCGAGATAAGCACATACCACTGGACATTGCTACCAGAACAACTGTAGACCATGTCTAGTGGACCGAGTGGGGTGGAGGGTATGAGGGGTGGAGATAATGTAGCGTATTGTGATTTTTGTTTCCCCGCCATGGAGCTCATCACATGGGATGGTCTGGGGTGCGCACCCGTACCGCAGCCAATCAGTGGGCGCGCATCCGGCACCGTGTCGGATGACAGCTGAATAATCGGCTCAGTTCCATTTGCGGAAGCAGCGTGCGACTATCCAGTGAGCGACGGAGAAAAGAAACGCACGCTACACCAGTGGTTGCTGAGTACACACCTCGATATATAAGACGTTTGACGGATCCGCATCGGGCGAGCAGTATCTGTTTTTCACTTCGCACCCCACGTTCCGTACTTTGTCCGCATCCTTTCTTCCGCATCCCACCCGCTGGCTACAAATTTTTCGTTCCAAATGCCTCACAACACTATGACCCACCAAGTGCCCAACAACCACATCCAGATCGGCGGCAGAAAGCTGAAATTGGCGGTGGTGCAGCTGAACATCATCAAGCGGCGCATCGAGACCGCCTTCCCCGAGCTCGCGTGCTCCATCTTGGCGTTGCTGACGTTGGGCGACAAGCACCTCACGAAACCACTCTACTCGTTTGGCGGCAAGTCGCTCTGGACCAAGGAACTCGAGGCGCTTTTGCTCGAGCCCATCGGCGACTTTCCGCAGTTGGACCTCATTGTGCATCTGTTGAAGGACATGCCCACAAACTTGCCCGACGAGTTCGAGTTGGGGTGCGTGCTCGAGAGAGAAGACCCGCGCGACGTGGTGGTGATGAAGCTGGGGCTGCCACACGCCACGCTAGCCGAGCTCCCGGCGGGCGCCGTCGTGGGCACCTCCTCGCTCCGAAGACAGGCCCAGCTCCTCCGCAACTACCCCCACCTCTGCTTCGAGGACGTCCGCGGCAACTTGAGCACGCGCCTCCGCAAGTTGGACGACCCGGAACTGCCCTACCACTGCATCATCTTGGCCGCCGCGGGGCTCATCCGCGAGGGCTTGGCCGACCGCATCACCTGCGCGCTCGACGCCCCGGACATGTACTACGCCGTGGGGCAGGGTGCGCTCGGGATCGAGATCCGCAAGGACGACGACGTGGTGAAGCTGGTGTTGGCCAAGTTGGAGCACCTTCCGACGACGTACCGCTGCACGGCCGAGCGCTCCATGATGCGCCTCCTCGAGGGCGGCTGCTCGGTGCCCCTCGGCGTCTTCACCGCCTACGACGAGCAGACCGAGCAGCTCGAGTTCAAGGGCGTCATTGTCTCGCCCGACGGCAGCGAGCAGGTGGAGGCCGAGCTCACGTGCACCGTGCAGAACAAGGCCGACGCCGAGAAGGCCGGCGAGGAGATGGCACGCAAGTTGACGACGCTCGGCGGGAAGGACATTTTGGACGCCATCAACTTTGACAAGATCAACCAGCGGCCCGTGCGGGTCGACGAGGCCCCGGCTGCGGCCGTGGCATAATAGCATTTGGTATTTATTGGGAGGGCTGTACATACACGACGAGACATGAGCGAGGTGGCCGATCCAGGTGCTGGCACCTGGTTCGCTAGCGGTCGTAGCGATCGGTCATGGTATAGGTCTGCGATCTGACTCTTATCGTCCTGGCTTATCTGCTTATCAGGGGAGGCTTAAATCACTCGCTAGTAATTGATGGGGTGTTTTCAGGTCTTCAGCAAATCGATGCCATCACAGATTGTCTAAAGGTGGTTATTGAATTTTTTATCGCATTTTGTCAAAAGTTGCACCCGAGCCGAGATACTGCGAATGAAAAAAAAAAAACATAAATTGAAAGTTGCAAATACTCTTCACCGTTGCCTTCTAATTGGAGCTTTGTCTCGTAGACAGTCAATACAGCGGGTACGCTCTTGCCAGCGGTGATAATACAACTTCAATTAGTAAGCTCCTATTCTGCGGTGACAATTACAGTCCGTATTTCTAGTTGCTTGAACGAGCCCGATCACTTTTCGATCATAGCTATCAACGCGTGCTTCATCGCACAAATGTCAGCGTATTTTAGTCGTCGGAGCTCCCAATTTGCACCCAAGCCATCTTAGCGCATACGTAGCGCTCCCTATTTACAAGCCACAATCGACATCTTTCAACCATCTCCAATATACATCTCTCCGCCCGCATTCTCCCTAACGTTTCCATAATCTCTCCAATATGTTCTCACCACTTCCTCCGGTCCCAGCTCTATTCCACCTCCGCCATCGACACTAATTCCACCGGTACGACACACACCTGTTCGTGATTTGCAGTGGCATGACAAATGGCACCATTACCGCTCGCATGACTATCGTTCGGATCGCCTGACTATAGTAGGCGGCGGCATCGGCCCATCGGCGGCGGTGCCTGAGATGCCGCATCACGTGACTCACGGTATTAACCGTGGCCCATGCTCCCGTTCCCGCCTGCAACGAGCAGCCGGCTGCGGTTTAGGGCCGCATGTGGCACGATAAGTGGCGCGTAGCACCCGTGGCGCGTTGTTTGCGGGCTTGTTGCTTTTCCTGTGGACCGGCCGAATCGGACCACTCCTCGTTTAGTCGTACACCGCGTATACGAGGCACTAAAAAAAAAGTATAATACCTTTGCTACATCGCTCTTCTGCGCCAGTAACCCACACACAAGCTCGTTCTCGGCCTTCTGATCGTGGCAGTTTCTTCGGACACACGGCCTATTCTCCGCCCCTTACCTCCGCTTTTCCTCCGTTTTCCACCGCAAAACTGCCGCTGCACCATGGATATCGTGCTAGAAGTTGCAGACACGTTTTTGTTTGACCGCCTCTACGCCAAGGCCCTCCCCAAGGACGGTGCTGTGGCGCAGTGGGTCGAGGCCAACCTCCCTGCCCACTTGGGTAACACCACCGCCGTCTCGGGCTCCCACAACTTGCCGCTTCCGCTCACCTATGTTGTGAACTTGATGGACAAGTTGCAGCGCAAGGACGAGGTGTACGGCTCCGTGCCACCCTTGTTGTTCGACGCCTCCGAGTACGCGACGCAGTCGTTCTTGTCGCGCGGCAACATTGTGCGTGAGTTTATCTCGATCATGTTCATCACCATCTTGTTTGGCTGGATCCTCTACTTCGCCGTGGCGTCCTTGTCGTACGTGTTTGTCTTTGACAGGAAGATCTTCAACCACCCCCGCTATTTGAAGAACCAGATGCTGTTGGAGATCCACCGTGCCGTCACCGCGATCCCCACCATGGTGGCCCTCACGTCGCCCTTCTTCTTGATGGAGTTGAACGGCTACTCCCGCTTGTACTTTGAGGTGTCCGAAAAGACCGGTGGCTGGCTTGCCGTGTGGTTGCAGTTCCCCGCTTTCATTCTTTTCACCGACTGCGGCATCTACTTCATCCACCGCATCTTGCACTGGCCCTCCGTGTACAAGAGGTTGCACAAGCCCCACCACAAGTGGATTGTTTGCACGCCTTTTGCCTCGCACGCGTTCCACCCCGTGGATGGTTGGGCCCAGTCCTTGCCTTACCACCTTTTCCCGTTGCTTTTCCCGTTGCACAAGGTGTCCTACTTGTTCTTGTTCACCTTTGTCAACTTCTGGACCGTCATGATCCACGACGGCAGCTACTGGTCCAACGACCCAGTGGTTAACGGCACTGCGTGCCACACTGTCCACCACTTGTATTTCAACTACAACTACGGCCAGTTCACCACCTTGTGGGACAGATTGGGCCGCTCCTACAGACGCCCCGACGACTCGTTCTTCGTCAAGAACGACAAGACGTCCGAGGAGAAGATCTGGAAGGACCAGACGAAGAAGATGGAGGTGATTAGAGGCGAGCTCGAGGGCAAGTCCGACGACAGGGAGTACGTCTCAAAATAGAGTATAGGTATGGATTGGACAGTACATAGTTAATGGTTTAGCATTGGTGCTAGAGCTTCGGTGTAAGTGTATTGATTGTAGCCTTCTGTTGCTGGCCCGAGGTGGCTTCGTTATCTTGAGTCATTGTATCGATGCCGTTATCATAGTAGTGCACGCTACTACAACTTGCATCCAACACTGCGCTGACAACCGAGTCACCTAACTTCACCAGCACAACAAAGCCATCAACACTCGTCTGATCCATAGATCCGATTCCCCAAAGACTAAGTACAGCCACCAACATTCGAAATCCTAGCGAGAATGTCGCATCCACAGACCAACATGCAACTACCTCAACCCACTATGATGGCGTCTTCTCTGATCCTCACAATCGGACCCTACAGACACCGTAAGGACCTCAGCCGGCAGCTGATGCTTCTGAAGTACCTGATTATTGGGTATATCGCTGCCGGAACATACGGAAAAGTCTACAAAGCACGGCTGAAGACACAGACGAAGGCGGAAAACGAAGAGAACGACGTCACTGAGACCTCGGACCCGCTACGACTCACGACACGGGCAGACCCGGGAGCGGACGAGGAGCAGGTCCAGTTTTATGCCATCAAAAAGTTTAAAAGCGACAACCACTCGTCGGTGAAGCCTGCTGGCAACAACCCGCACGACATCAACGGCCACGAGATCTCGCACTACACGGGGATCTCGCAGCTGGCTATCCGAGAAATGTCCCTATGTCGGGAGTTGCAGCACAAGAACATCACCAAGCTCATGGAGATCATCTTGGAGCAGAAGCTGATTTACATGGTGTTTGAGTTCTTTGAGCACGACTTGCTTCAAATCATCCACTTTCATTCGCACCCGGAAATCAAGCCGATTCCGGAACAAGCCGTGAAGTCGCTCATCTGGCAGGTGTTGAATGGTGTCACGTTTCTTCACAAGAACTGGATTTTCCACCGAGACTTGAAACCCGCTAATATCATGGTGAGCAGCGACGGCGTGGTCAAGATTGGTGATTTAGGACTTGCCCGGAAATTCAACAACCCGCTCCAAAGTCTCTATACGGGCGACAAGGTGGTGGTCACGATCTGGTATCGAGCACCCGAGTTGCTTCTAGGTGCCCGTTACTACACACCTGCCATTGATCTTTGGGCTGTCGGTTGTATTTTGGCAGAGCTCCTTTCTTTCCGGCCTATCTTCAAAGGCGAAGAAGCGAAGATCGACTTGAGCAACAAGAAACTGATTCCGTTCCAGAAGCTGCAATTGCAGAAGATTTTCGAAATCTTGGGCACGCCGTCCCCTGAAACGTGCCCCACCTTGCAGAAGTACCCAGATTACTACATGTTCAACCAGCAGTTCCTACAGAGCGGTTCTACGGTGTACCCACCCAACTTGACCAACTGGTACAAGATTATTGGCGGAAAGAACAAGCAGTGCTTGGCATTGTTGCGGGAATTGTTTCTGTACGACCCCATGTCTCGTATCACCGCAGACAATGCCTTGGTGCATCCGTACTTCTTAGAGCCACCAAAGGTGTTGGAGAATGCATTTGAGAATTTGAATGTGAAGTACCCAAAGAGACGCATCTACACCGACGACATCGATATTACTTCGCATAGCAATAACTTCAACGGTACGAAACGGCACGGTTTCGACGACGGTCTTATCAGAAAGAGACAGAGATAAGCAATCACTTCCACGCAGATAACATCCATCTCCAGGAGGTATGATTAATGAGATTAGACCAATTCTGATCATTAAAACATTGCTTTTATGATTTGTCCTGATCAACCTTGCTTATGACTTGATGGTGGTCAGGCCTCCTATTCTGTTGGTGCAGCCATCTTGTTCATCGCGCCGGCATACAGCTACCCCAGATACTCACCACCACTCATACCACTTTGTGAAACTGAACGGATTGCCAAATCCCATGTCCAAGTACGAGAAGGAGCGTGAAGTGTTCTCTGGTCCGTTCTGCGATGTGTACAAGGCAAAAGACCAATTGGGAAATGTCGTGGCCCTCAAAGTTGTCGACGTGGACTTTTTGAGGAAACCACACAACTTCCGCCGCGAGGTGACACTCCTCAAGCGGCTTCAGCATACCGGCATTGCCGAATATGTCGACGACTACAACCTAGGGGAAGATCTGTACTTGGTCATGCGGTACTACGAGGTTGATTTGATCAGTGTCATGAGGCACTTTTCAAAGAAGAAAGTGAAGTTCAACTTGGAGGACCCCATCAAGAACACCACGGTGATGGTCAACGAGATCCCGCTTGAGAAGATTCCCAAGATGGTGGAGAACTTGGCTGCTGCGCTCTCGTTTGTGCACTCACAAGGGATCATCCATCGAGACATCAAGCCCGCCAACATCTTCTTCAATAGCATTGACGAGCTAGAAAGCCCCGTGTTGGGAGACTTTGGCATAGCATACGATACGCGGAGCCCGCCCGCTGACGAGCCTGCGAACGAAAAATTCACCGATGTCAGCACCGGCTACTACAAAGCACCCGAGCTCTGTTTTGGCGTTGGAGACTACTCGACCGAGATTGATCTCTGGTCGCTCGGCATTTTGATCTCGTACTTGTACTCCAAGAACGCGCGTCCCGTCAACTATGTGGACGAAGATGGGGACGACAGCAACATGCAACTCAACGACTTTGTGTTGATCCAAGGCATCTTCTCCAACTTTGGCACCCCCAGCACGACAGCTACAGACAGCCCGCTCTACTGGGCACGCTTGGGCGACGCCAGCACGCACTTTGCCAATTTCCAATTCAAGCACTACGCCCGGAAGCCCACGGCGCAGTTGCTCCCCCGGTGCAACAACGACGTTGTTGCGCAGCTATTCGAGCGGCTTACTACGTATGCGAGTCGACGCATTGTCGCTGATTAGGCGGGCTTTGAAGTCGCATGTCAACCGTGTGTCGGCACCAAGTGTCGCGGCGACCTCGAGGCAACTCGAGGCAACGGCGAGGAGACGGGACGGGAAGAGTAGAGAAATCGAAAGCCATTGGCTAGCTACATGTAGACGGTAAAGAAGGCGTCGGAGTTGGCACCCACCACGAGCCCCAACGGGCAAGGAATGCAAAGCGTTGTGAGCGGAGAAGATTCCTAACTGGGACATGACCCTGGAGCCGAAAGCGCAATGCACAATAGGATTGTTGTGCGATGGCCATGGGCATCAGCGATGGACCCATCGCTAAGTGTTGCCGTTTGGGACCGTCAGGGGACCCTGCCACGCAAGTTTCGGCCCGGGGAGGTTGCTGCGTGCCCCACCCGCAAGCCGCGACGCGATCGGTCCCCCATAGGCTTCCCCGCTATAGTTGCGTCTGCACCCCGGGCTACGTGCATGGGCCAGGGCGCGCAACTCCGGCTGGAGATGTTTTCTTCCCAAGGGAGCAGTCACCACTGTGACCTACCTACTTCTTTTCCCATTCGCGCCTAGAGAGCTTTCTTATCCGATTGCATTTGCACCATGACCACGATGATCACCAAGCGGCTCGGCAAGATGTCGGTAAACTTGCAGCCGTCAGCAAACAAGCCACCCAGCGATGACGACTTTATTAGGGCGCTCAACTACGACGAGTTGGAGAAGAAGTTCCATGTGCGCAAGTACTACCCGCGGTTCATCCACAACTACGACTACCTGACGCCGCAGATCAAGGCGATGATTGTGGACAAGCCCATCTACGCGCGGGCCAACAAGAACGCCCCACAGCGAACCAAACGCACCGTGGTGACCGAGATCGACGTCGAGACGGGCGAGATGCGCGTGGTGAGCGACGCCACCGAGGGCCGCGAGCAGCGGCGGCTCCAGAAGCGGCGTGACCGCGAGACCCGCAAGCTGGAGCGCCGCGAGCAGCGCTCCAAGCACCGCGAGGAGCGCGGCCGGCTTCGAGACCAGCACCGCAGCGAGCGCCAGAGCGAGTTGGACGAGACGCGGCGGCTCATGCGCGAGCGCTCGGCGCTGCTCAGGAAGAACGAGCCCACGGCCGAGCGGTACACCCACGCGGCCATCCAGCCACCGGCAATGGCGCACGCACGCAACATCTTGTTCCACAACCCGTTTGCGCACGACGGCTTGGACCTGGACCAGGCGACGCTCGTGGTGCTGCAGCAGCACGCCACGGGCGGGGCGCGCTCGCGGCAGAACAGCGCCCAGCCGCTCGAGCACCCAGGCCGCAAGCTGCTGATCAGCGGGCGGCTCAAGGACATGGTAATCTCCAAACTCTACGACAACAAGTTGACCCGCACGGTGTCGTATGACCAGACCAAGTCGACGATGACGTCGACGCGTGGAGCCAAGAACGACATGCTCAGGCACAACGACAGCACTGGGCGCCGCATGAGCGAAAAAATCGGTACGTATACTTACTAGCAGAGAGGTTCCCGTGGCAGAGCAATCAAGCAGCGGGCAGTTTCCAGAGCAGCAGGCGGTTTCCAGAGCAGCGGACAGTTTCCAGAGCAGCAAGCAGTTTCCAGAGCAGCGGACAGTTTCCAGAGCAGCGGACAGTTTCCAGAGCAGCAGGCAGTTTCCAGAGCAGCGGACAGTTTCCAGAGCAGCAAGCAGTTTCCAGAGCAGCGGACAGTTTCCAGAGCAGCAGGCAGTTTCCAGAGCAGCAGGCAGTTCCCAGAGCAGCATTTTCCGTCAGCATTCCGAGCCACCCAGGCAGGTTCAGCTGTCCACCCTCGGGCATCGCCGTCGATCGTGGATCGAGCCCCACTTGCCCCATGCGGCCCGTCATGCCAACCTGTACGGCACTTATAGCCATTGCTCCACATAAGACGCGAAACGTCAGTGTTTGCGGGGTTGCCCTAGCTTGCCTGCAGTCCGCACAGTTGTCCTGGGCAGGGGCATCCATCCGTGCATGATGAGCAAAAGGGCGGGCGGCGTAGAGCGAGGCAGACTCGGTGCGGCTGGGCCCCAGGCTTGGGCTGCGGGCGCTGCGGGTGCAGCCGGACCGCATGCGGGCCACGCGGCAGTGCGGGGAAACGCGCCGTCGCTAGCGCAAGCGCATGGGGCAACGCGCACGTGACGCCACACGGCCGGGTCGTGGCCGGCACGAGCATCCTGCGTGACCAAATCGAGCAAGAGTCCCCATTGCAAGGTTTAAAGACTGTTTTTCCTACCACACCCAGCCAGCGACCGCCTGTTCCCGTGCCTGGTGTCTGCTGTCTTCCACCCCTGTACCACCATTGCCGGCGCCACACCCTGCCCGCCTGCATCCCTCGCTGCTGAGTGCCACTCTTTTCCCCACTTCCACCTCCATCTGCATCCGTCGTTGTCCATACTAACATGTCCCATATAGAAGTGATCACCGAGTCGGTCAACAATGGCCACACAGGCCACCTTGAGTCCATACAATACACCCAGCTGCAGATGGTGGGCCACGGCTCCTTTGGCGTGGTGTTCCAGACGCAGTTGTTGCCCAGCAACGAGATCGCCGCCATCAAGCGGGTGTTGCAGGACAAGCGCTTCAAGAACAGAGAGCTCCAGATAATGAAGCTCGTCCATCACCGCAACATTGTCGACTTGAAGTACTACTTCTACACCAACAACGACAAGAACGAGTTGTACCTCAACTTGATCTTGGAGTTTGTCCCAGAGACCTTGTACAAGGCCCTGCACTACTACGTTTCCAAGCGCTTGCTGATGCCGTCTTTGGAGGTGAAGTTGTACACATACCAGATGTTCCGGGCGTTGAACTATATCCACTCCCAGGGCATCTGCCACCGAGATATCAAGCCGCAGAACCTCTTGATCAACGCCGAAACGGGCGTCTTGAAGTTGTGCGACTTTGGCTCCGCCAAGATCTTGAACCCGGCCGAGCCGAACGTGTCGTACATTTGCTCGCGCTACTACCGTGCGCCCGAGTTGATTTTCGGTGCCACGAACTACACCACCAAGATCGACGTGTGGTCTGCGGGCTGCGTGATGGCCGAATTGATTGTCGGCCAGCCGTTGTTCCCTGGTGAATCCGGCGTGGATCAATTGGTGGAGATCATCAAGATCTTGGGCACCCCCACCCGCGAGAAGATCAAGAGCATGAACCCCAACTACACGGAGTACAAGTTCCCGCAGATCAAGCCCATCCCCTTGCTGAAGATCTTCAAGAAGATGTCAAACGATTGCATACAATTTTTGGCCCGCGTGCTCGAGTACTCGCCCATTGAGCGTATCTCGTGCATTGAGGCGTTGGCGGACCCATACTTTGACGAGTTGCGGCAGCAGAGCACGCGCTTGCCAAACTACCGCAAGTTGTTTAGCCAGCAGTTCTACAACAGCCTGTCGCATTACCCGCACCAGAACAACGCCAACTACCAGTTGTACCTGAGCCAGCCCGACCTGCGCGAGTTGCCCGAACTCTTTGACTTTGACGACCGCGAGTTGTCCACGGCTCCTGCGTTGAACGCGACGTTGGTGCCCGAGTTTGCATTAGATAGATTGAAGATGACGCGCGGTGCGTCGTTGGCCGAGTTTGTGCCCATGTCGACGGAGGAGTTGGCAGTGACGTTGGACTAACCGTACACACGGATCATGTATAACGAGAATCACGATCATTGATTAAACTAGACAAATGTACAATTACACTAAAGTCACCACTAGGGTGCTGCTACGGACTGGTCATCGTAGACGCTTATTTTGTAGCGATGGCAGTGCGTGCTATCCTGTTCTGCCAATGCGTCACTATATGATTATAACCGAGGCTTTTCCACGGTTTTCGCCGCGTGGGGCTCAATAGAAACCTTTTCCGGCTTTGGAGCGGGTTTCTTCTTGAAGAGACCCGTGATGGGCAACACGAACCAGCGGGCAAAGAATGGCATGCCCAACAAGCTGAATGCCAACCGGATCGGGAAAAGAGCCTTCACTATAACGTAGGCATACGCGCCCTCGGTGATAAAGCGGACCTTGTCGTTCAACGAGTAGTTTCCAAAGTCCCAGTCTGTCATGGCCTTGTCGATCACCTTCGTGCCTTTCTCGATGGCCCACGCTGGGAGGTCTAGCGCAGACACCATGAGCAAGTCATGGTGCTGGTGCAACACGTACCAAATGATCACTAACGGGACAATAGCGGTGATTTCGTGGAGCACCACGAACGCCGTCACATGGGACACAGGAGCAGTAATGAACTGCGTGGTGTAGGGTCTTAAGAAGCGGGGGATCTTGCTGAGTAAAGGGTGGTTCTCGTAGACTGCAGCAGGCACAGGCTGCGAGCCAGCGGTGGCGGGTTCCACAAGCGGCGACGCATCGTCAACCTCAGTAGTTGCATTGGTAGTTGCATTAGGGAATCTGGTAGCATTAGTCTCATTGACAGATGCACCAGTAGCACTGGAAGTCGCACTAGAGGCACCAGCAGCATTGGTGGACGTCGTATGGGGCACACCGGTGGCGGTGTGTGGCGGCGCTGAGCTCATGGTGTTGTTCACGACAGCGTCTGGTTTCTTCAGTTTGCGGAAAAGAAGGAGTTGCGGCGACAGGTGGAGGTAGCGGGGTCCGAGCGGGCGTAGGAACAGCGACTGGAGCGGGCGTAGCGAGTAGAATGGGTGTAGGGGCAACCGGAGCATGATGATGGTGGAGTATGTTGCTTCACGTGCAGGGATTGCTGGGGAGAGGTTAAAGAGGCAGCAAGGGCAGATGGACGCAGGTATGGATGGGGCAGAAATGAAATGGAACGGTCAGAGAGAGTCTGGTGGTGAGTGGCGAAAGTGTTGAAAGTGGTGGAAGTGGTGAGAGAGGAGTGGTGAGTGGTGATAGTGTGCGTAGGTAGTACGAGACAAGTCAGCACGGAAGCAGATGTAATACCAGTCGATGGAGTCGAGAAACGGACTCAGAAATGAATTAATTATGGACGAACAAGACTTCGTCTCAAGGTAGGATACTGCCGTAGGGAGGTCTGCCACAGTAAGGTCTCCACTGCCGTATAGCTATTGGCAGAAACAAGTGGGAAGGCCCAGTTGTCTGCTGGATCAAGACCAATGGTGATAGAGCATACCTCAAAAGACTGATGCTTCCATTTCGACCGGCCTGCCAGTCAGATCAGAGGGTAGCGTAGAGTATAAGCGAGAGTCTAATCGGCAGATCTGCCGGTTATCCGAGGAACCGAGGATGCTCGGCAACATCGTTGCGTAGTCAGGCCGAGAGAGACATGGACATAGCAACGGCCAAAACGTCCCGATCTGCAATAATGATTGCAGTTGGCACTGGTTGCACTGGTGACTGTTGCACGAGTTGCACCAGTTGCAGCCGCACCACCAGACTACCAAATCAGCCACCAACCAACCACCACCACTTTGCTCAGCCACATCGCCACAGCCACCACCGCCGTCATACTTACAGCTCATAAACACTTACAGCTCGCATTTACTCTGTTAATACTCGCCACAGCCCGGCCTGGCAGCACCCATCTCCTATGGGATGCCTGCACGTCGTATAACTCGCGTATAAAATCCCTGCAACTTCCTCACTACTCACCACAAATGTCAGTCTACATCGTCTCCGCCGCCAGAACCCCCATCGGCTCCTTCCAGGGCAGCCTTGCGCCGCTCTCATACTCCGACCTCGGCGCCGCCGCCGTCAAGGCCGCGCTCGAGAAGGTGCCCCAGGTGAAGCCATCTGACGTGGACGAGATCATCTTTGGCGGCGTGTTGCAGGCCAACGTGGGCCAGGCGCCCGCGCGCCAGGTGGCGCTCAAGGCGGGCCTCCCCGAGCTGATTGTCGCGTCCACCATCAACAAGGTGTGTGCGTCGGGCGCCAAGGCGGTGATTCTCGCTGCGCAAACCATCCTCACCGGCACCGCGGACATTGTCGTGGCCGGCGGCGCGGAGTCCATGTCGAACGTGCCCTACTACCTTCCCTCCGCGCGCAGCGGTGCGCGCTACGGCGACGCCACCATGGTGGACGGCGTGCAGAAGGACGGCTTGTTGGACGTGTACAACCAGCAGTTGATGGGTGTCGCTGCGGAGAAGTGCGCCAAGGACCACAGCATCACGCGTGAGCAGCAGGACGAGTTTGCCCAGAACTCGTACGTGCGTGCGCAGACGGCGCAGGCCAACGGCAAGTTCGACGCCGAGATCGCACCCGTGACCATCAAGGGCACCCGCGGCAAGCCCGACAACGTGGTGTCCGTGGACGACGAGCCCAAGAACTACAACGAGGCGCGCCTCAAGTCTGCGCGCACGGTGTTCCAGAAGGAGAACGGCACGGTCACCGCGCCCAACGCCAGCAAGTTGAACGACGGCGGTGCTGCGTTGGTGTTGGTGTCCGAGGCCAAGTTGAAGGAGTTAGGCTTGCACCCATTGGCCCGCGTGGCCGGCTGGGGTGAGGCTGCGAGATCGCCGCTCGACTTCACCATCGCGCCCTCGTTGGCCATCCCCAAGGCCTTGAAGCACGCGCGCGTGGCCCAGAACGACGTGGACTTTTTCGAGTTGAACGAGGCCTTCTCCGTCGTGGGCTTGGCCAATGCGCAGATCTGCGACTTGCCTCTCGACAAAATCAACGTCTACGGTGGTGCCGTGGCCTTGGGCCACCCCTTGGGCTGCTCCGGCGCCAGAATCATTGTCACCTTGCTCTCGGTGTTGACCCAGGAGGGCGGCAAGGTCGGTGTCGCTGCCGTGTGCAACGGTGGCGGTGGTGCCTCCGCCGTTGTCATTGAGCGTGTCGACAACCAGTCGAGATTGTAAGCGAGAAGATATTCGATAAGCTGTAACATACACAGATTCCGCGTTCCAAGTAGTCATGACAGTATTGTTTGATCATATTCATTCTATCAGTATCCTATTTTCAATTAATGAGGCATGCTGCCTGGATAATGGCAGCCGGTCGATAGCCTGAACAGCTTCCGAGACCGACCTCTGATGCACCGCTTCCTGGATATGCGGAGATGACTATTCTGCGTCTACGCTTCTGAATGCCGATAAATATTAGCTAATGTCGATGTTGCGCTTGCCCAACTGGTGGATGGTCCAGATCCACGTGCGGGCCGCGTAGTCCATGTTGCGGGCCACCTTGGCCGGCGAGGACTTCCCCCTGGAGGTGAAGTGGCCGCCGTTATCCGTTTCAGGCGTGATGGCGGGGTCGATGGCGCACTGGAGGATGGCCTCCGCGGCCCGGTGCACGTTGACGCCGAAGAAGAAGCCAAAGAGCTGGAACATGCACCAAAAGACGATGCCGATGAGCGGGAGGCGGGTCCAGTAGCTGAAGTAGTTTGCGTTCATGATGAAGCCCGGCTGGACGGACACGCAGAGGATGCGCGGGTTGCGCAAGGCGAGCATCTTCATGAAGTGGATGCCCGCGTTCTTGGCCACGGCGTAGCGGAACCACGTGAACAAGAAGTTGGGCGAGTAGTTGAGCCGCGTGGACAAGGACAAGTTGTGCAAGACCAAGCGGTGGCTGACGGAGCTGATGTAGATGACGCGCGGGGCGTCGGCGGACGGTAGCTCGGCCGAGCGCTCCAAGAGCGGGAGGAGTTTTGTGGTGAGGAGGAACGGCGCCACGTAGTTGGTCTGGAGCTGCAACTCAAACCCGTCCGGCGTGATCTTGTAGGGCAGCACGGCCACGCCGGCGTTGTTGATGAGCAAGCTGAGGCTCTTCTCCAAGTTGCGGAACGCCGCCACCGCGCCGCACACGGACGCGAGACTGGTGAGGTCGATCTCGAGGTAGTGCAATTCGCCAAGAAAGCGGGTGCTGCGCTCGTGGCTGGTGTAGGTGGCCCGGACCGCGTGGGCCTCGGCTTGGAGCTCCAGAATCAGCTTGGCGCACCTGCTCTTGCTGCGGCCCGCGAGGTACACCACGTAGCCGTGCAAGTAGAGCTGGAGCACGAGCTGCCACCCGACGCCGGAGTTGCCTGCGGTGATAAGCGCGGTTCGTCGGGTGGCCTTGGGGTCCACGTAGGGAAGGGTGTGGGGGACACTGGACATGCTAGGGTCTGCTCAGTGAGCGGGGGTGGTGGGGTGTGGGGTGGGTTGGTGGGGTGTGGGGTCAGTGGAATAGATACGGCGGAGTGAGCGGTACTGTAGGATTAGTGAAGGAGTAGGTGGGATGAGACAAGCGATCTTTGCGTGCGCAGGGGGTTTGCGCCAAATACGAGCGGCAGCACGGAACGTCGGGAGATGGGCGGTCGGACTTGGCGACGCCTCGTGAATGACAGCAAGAATGTACGAGAGGTTTGGCTACTTAGCCGCACAGCAGCGACGCGACAAGCACGGAGCAACAGCTGCACAACCAACAAAAGGGAATGTATAGGTGGGGGTTTCATTGGCTGGATCTGAGGCGATCCAACTAGGGTTCAGCTACGGTGTCTCAGGCGTCTCGGAACGTCCCGTGTTCCGATCTCTGTGGGGTGGTGCTGGACACGTCGTTTCACGACACGTCTTTCGACACATGTTTTAGACGCAACGTCGTATGACACGAATTGTCTCGACCCGCGACGCAACACGGCAGAAGCCCCGGTGGTGGGCTCGTTCCGTTCTGTTACCTTGCTGTGCCTGACTACGAGATCCTTGTCGTAACCGTACAGGCCGAGGCTTCTGTATTGTTTGCAGATCGCTACGCCGGTTGCTGGGTGCTGTATTTACCGCTTCTATCCCGCTTCTATCCTCGGCTCTTCATTCGCGCCTTTTCTCTTCTCATTCTTCATTCTCGTTCTCTGATTCAACTTCTTCGTTGATCTTCTCTCCCTCCTGCCTACTTGAGCTTGAGTTGCGGCAAGACCTGCTCAACCAATGCCTCGGGCGGCACGTGGCCATTGTCCACGACAACGGCCTTGCCCCCATTGGCCACCAACTCGTCCCCAACGGGCACCTCCAAAATGTCGTACTGCGACTTCACCATGTCCAGCTTCATGTAGTGGCCCTGTCTCGCCGCAACACGCTTCATCAACTCCTCGTAGCTCGTGTACAAGAAGACAAACCGAAAGTCGGCCCCGCCGCCGTGCTCCTCGAGGTACTCCCGGTACACCTTTTTCAACATCAGGCACGACGCAACGCAGTACCCGGACGTGCCCTCTCTGGCCAGTTTCGCTGCGCTCTCACTGAGCGTCTGGAGCCAGCCCCACCGGTCCTCGTCGGTCAAGGGGATACCCTTGGACATCTTGTCGATGTTCGCCTGCGGATGCAAGTTGTCGCCCTCGAGAAACGGACAGTTGAGGTGTTTGGCAAGTAGAAGTGCCGTGGTGGTCTTGCCCGTGCCTGCTGGGCCGCCAACGATGATAACAGTGGGCATTCTCGGTGCTATGGTGTGTAATTGGATGTGGGGTGTGCGCTCGGACGATTTCCGACTAGCTTCGAAAATTTCAGATCGTACTAACGGGTGTCGATGGCTATGGGTTGGGTAGACGTGGGGGAGTGTGGGGGATACACCCGTATGCCGGAGACAACTCATGCGCTGGGTCTGCAAAACGGTCTGTATCGGCCATCTATACCGAAATCCTTTCTATTATTTAATGTTGAGCTGCTCCACGCTGTGCTCGTGTCATGTTGCTCATTGCCATGCCTAGCCGTTCTATGTACATTTCAGCATTGGTTGCCAAGGCCCGCTGGACCCTGCGCTCACCTTCTCTTGTAGTCACTTCTACCTTTTCCACTCTTGGACTTTCCCTTTCCTCCAGATTTCTGGGACTTGCCCGAGACAGCTCGAAGACAGATCAATTCCTCGCTGATTCGTTTCTCGATTAACGTCTTCATCTCGAACGCACTTTCCGTGTCAATGAACAAGGTAGGCCATCTCTGAGCAAGCCACATGAACACCAACACCAACTTATGGTTGCTCTCCAACAATTGAAGCGCCGCCAAGACCTGGCTCTCCAGGTTGCCCACCAGAGGCTCAAGCGAAATCACCGAGTTCTGCAAAAAGCCAAAGTCGAAAATCGTTTTTGACTCGCTATCCCGGATACACTGGAAGAACTGAACTGCAGTCTCCAACACCTCGGGCAGCACCATCTCCAAGTTCAAGGGCACCTGTGCAAGCTTGAGTTGGTCCTCAATGGTGATGCCATGGTGTAAGCCGCGTTTCATGAGCAACTCAAGAATCAGCAACTGGGAAGAAAACTCGCTGAGGAAGTAGCTAGGCGATTCCCAACGTTTGGGGTCGTTTTTGAACAGAGAAAACGCAGTGGCAAGCGAGATGGGCTTGTCAAAACCCGTGACGTAGTCGAGCCAAAACTCGTTGGGCGGCCAGAGCGCAGCTTTCTTGATGTCATTCGCTTTCTTGAACAACCGCCGTTTCACGTACTTCCAGTTTTCAAAGTTGAAAGCGGAGACGTATCCGTCTTGTTTGCCCTCTGTCGCCGAAAATCTTCCAGCCCGCCCAGCGATTTGCTTGATGTTGGTTACTGGTAAGTTCACCATCTCGCTTCCATTAAATTTCTTCACTTCTGAGAACACAACACGCTTGATTTTGAGGTTCAAGCCCATACCAATTGCATCCGATGCGACAAGGACGTCGTAATGGCCCAGGTTAAATAGAGAGGATTCCGACGACCGGATTTCCGGGGGAAGCGCCCCATAGATCACCCCCACCTTGTAGTTGGTAGCACGTTCAATTTGACACTTTAACTCCAAGATCTTTTTCTTTGAGAAGGCAACCACACAGTCTCCTTTTTGGATCTTCGCAAGAGAGTCCACTGAATCGGGGAGCATCGAGAGCTTTCCTAGCCGTTCGTACCGCTTGACGGACACTTCGTGACCCGAACCTATGAGCATGTCTTGCAACAAGTTGACGGCCCTTTCTTCTCCACACAAGTGCAACTCTTTTGCCTGTACACCAAGCACTGCGTTGGTCCATGCGGCACCACGCTGTGGGTCCTCAATCATCTGTATCTCGTCAATGATGCAGACGTCCATTTGTTTGTGTAGAGGAATCATTTCGATGGTTCCCGACGAGAGCCCGGCCACATTGCCAAATTTGTCAAGGCATGGAACCACCTCTTCTCCAGTAATTAAGTTGCATCCAACGTCTTCCTTCTGGAATCTTTCGTACACCTCACGGGCCAAAAGCCGAAGAGGACCCGCATAGTAGCCAGATTTGGCTTCCGCTAATCTCTGCAAAGCTTTGTAAGTTTTCCCACTATTGGTGGGACCCACATGCATAATGACTTTCCGCTTCATTTTGCGAGCCTCAGGAAACCACTCTGCTGGCTGCGTGATGTCCCAGTTGGCCGCTGGAAGAGGTCGTGTAGCCGCATCAAATTCTTCTTGGGTCACGTCTTCTTGTAGAAGGTGAGTTAAGATGGAGCAGACAATTTCTGACTTGGTACTGAGACCTCGCTGCGCAGCCAACAGATCCGGATATCGTCCAAGAAGCGCCAGGTAGATGAGTGGTGTCGCTGTGTGCATTCTGGGACTGAAGAAGTCTGCAAAGGTCAAGTTTTGAAGGCCCTGGGCAGCATTCTCGTCATCGGAGAAGTACTCTGTGCTGTATATGGCAAGTTTCTCGCCCAATGCGCTCACCTGCTCAACGCTGTGCGGTCTCTTGAGCTTGTTAAGTGCCAAGTACTGTTGTGAAAAAGCCCTGTTGACAACTTTCTGTTTAAGTTCAGCTAGCGCTGAGGTGGTCAAGTCTGCAACTAGTTCCAGAGCGCATTTTTGGTCCTTCGTCAGTGGTGTGCTAGTAGTGCTTTGGGCAGGAGTTAGCCTGATCCGGCTGGTGCAAAACGAACGAAAAAAAAGACGCTGCGGTGGCCTTCGGAGGAAGATCATGGGGTGTATCTCTCACTATGAAGTAGAAGCGATGCGAATCATGTACTGCAGGAGTGCAACAGCAGTATGAAGAAGCATCAATAATTCTTAGCCTACTGGCGAGAGTCCAGCGAAATTATTGTTTAGCCGCTACTCTTTCAAAGCTTTAGAAAAGTTGCATTGTTGAAACTGAATGGTTTGTAAGATGTGTTCGCGACAACTGGCGCATGCCTGTGGGTGCAAATGATACACTCTACAGCAAATGAGCATCGGCATACTCGGTGACATCTGGCCTTGCATATCCTCTGAAATTGAGACTACAACGCTATTGACGAGCCCAGACCCGCGATCACCCAATTTAATAGTCGCTCACAAAATAGGCTTTAGCATGCCCGTAGTGCGCCTCACGCTGTCGCTAGCTAGCGCGGAGTTGCACCCGAGGTTTCCGCCTACCAGGTCTAGACAGGCCACACAAGATCACATGGGTCGCTGGTTCCGAGATCGGAGCGACAGACCATATGGTTCGCAGCCATGGCGTCGCGATGAGGAACAGAGTTCGAGCGGACCTGGACAGACTGGAAGGGGAAAGCGCGAGCCCCTCTTCGTGCTTGAAGCAGCATTGTCGCGTCTCGCTTAGCTTGTCGCATGTTTGTCGAACTTAAGTTGCAGCCACGCCGGGCAACTCGACGCTACAGTTGGACACAGCCGTCTACCTGGTCCATTGACGCCGTATTCACGGTTTCCCTGCAATAATTTGAACAATGCTCGTTTTCCACGCACTACGCGGGGGAGACGCAGAACCACCCCAGCGACGCAACAAACACGGGCCAGTAGCCACCAGCACCCTCTCTTTCCTCTGTCAGGTTGCCTATCCGACTCACTCGTGTCGCAGCGATACCCCTGGCTCCGATCTATTCTTAGCGCATTCTCCACAGTCACCATACTACCCACACCACCCCAGCACATCACCCCTGCACACAGCCGAACCGGATGATAGCCACCAACCCTCCAGCAAACCCTACCAGCGCCCGGCCAATGTCCGCTCCCGTGTCGCGTATGCACGAGCAGAACCACACGGCGCAGTTGGCCGCCCAGTTCAACGAGTTCTACCTCCAGGTGACGCTGCCGACGATGCCCCAGATAGGCAACTACCGCATCATCGAGGAAATCGGCGAAGGGGCGTTCGGCAAGGCGTACCTCGCCAAGCACGTGCTCCTCGACGTCCAGGTCGTGCTCAAGTGCGGCCTCGTGGACGACCCCAATATCGTGCGCGAGATCTACTACCACCGCCAGCTCAGGCACAAGAACATCGTCAACTTGTACGAGGTCATCAAGACAGAAACGCACTTGTGGATGGTGCTCGAGTACTGCGAGGGCAGCGAGTTGTTCTACTACATCTACGAGAAGCGTGCCTTGGACTTGGACGTGTGCAAGCAGTTGTTCTACCAGATTGTCGAGGCCATCCGCTACGTGCACCTGCTCAACTTGTCCCACCGTGACTTGAAGCTAGAAAACATCTTGCTCGCGGACAAGCACCGCACAATTGTCAAGTTGTCCGATTTCGGCTTCGTGCGCGAGTTCAACCCGTACAAGCGCCTGTTCTTGAGCACCGTGTGCGGAACCACCGCGTACATGGCACCCGAGGTGCTCAAAAACGAGAAATACTCGGGCTTCGCCATCGACATCTGGGCCCTCGGCATCATCTTGTACGCCATGGCTTATGGCGAGCTTCCCTTCGACGAAGATGACGAACTCAAGACGAAATACAAGATCCTCAACGAAGAACCGAGCTTCTGCGACTCGGTGCCCGCAGAAATCAACCACTTGCTAGTACGCATGCTCAGCAAGGACCCCGCTGGCCGGCCCGGCATCTCCGAAATCAGCAACCTGCCATTCCTTATAGACACCACCAACAAGATGATGGAGCGGAAGCCGTCCGTCAACGACGCAGACTCGATCATATCTATCAACCAACATTACAAGGTCAACTCCGTACCTTTTCAGAGCCGAATAGAACGCAACTTGCTCAAAAAGATGGAGAAGCTCAACATGGACGTCGACGCTCTCCAGAGCGCTGTTTACGCAGGGCAGGCCAATCTGCTCACAGCATTCTACGACCTCTTGCTAGCGTCCGAATTCACGAAGAAGAAGCGCCGTTATTTGCGCAAGAAGCGGTACTACGAAACGAAACGACAACTCAAAAAATCAAGAAAGAGAATCCGCAGCGCGTTGTCTCTTTCCGAGCAGGGCTCGACTTCCAACCAGCCGTTGGAAAAGGTGATGTCGTCATTGAGCTTGACCTCACGCCACAACTCGTCGCGCAATAACTTGGCCAGGCGCTCCACTGAAGAATATAGGCGAAACGCCCGCAACTCGTTCAGGCAACTGCGAAGCGGGATGCCTTCCAGTCTGAATGGGGTTCCTGTCCTTGAATCGAACTCGGTTCTGGCACCATTGGAAAGACAGGTTTCGTTCTACCCCGACGACGGAAGAAGCTCCGCTAGCATGGCCACTGCAGAGTCGCCCAAGAACAGGAAAAGGGTGATCCTAGATAAGCTCCAATTCTGGAAACGCCGCAGAGACGACGAGAAACCCCTCCAACTAGAACCTTCCGATGACAGCTCGTCTCACCTCGAGATTGAGGTGCGTCGCACACCCACTCCAGAAAAGATACCCGAACCGCAACCTGCGGAAACCCCGGAGTTCATCAAGGAGACCGACCCACCAAACGGTCACAAGCGGGAAGACTCCAAAAACACAATCCCACTGCATGTGAGCAGCGACACAGCGGTAATGCAACTCAGCATCAGTGGAGACAGCTACTACCGCAGACCCAGACCTGAGCTGCTTGTGCTGCAAGTCAGCCAATACAGCCAGCTGAGTCAAATTTACGAGTCCGAGTTTGATGCGCTTGAAGGCACGGACGACGAGGACTTCTTTGACGACGAGCTGTCGGTGAACACATCCCAGTACGACTTGCATCACAGAGTGATGCTGTCGCTGTCCACCAAAAGAAAGAAGCGGCTAGCGAACTTCCGGGTCCCCTCGGACACGCTGATTCTTCTGGCCAGCACCACGACGACACGGAAACGGTATCCGTTGTCGCAAGTGCTGAGCAACTCGTCTGACGAGAGCAGTGCTCGTCTGCGCATTGCGGAGCGCTTCTCTGACGACGCAGGTCCACCTCTGCGCCCCATCTCGCCCCGCACAAACACGAAACGGCCTACTCATCCCAAGCTCCGGGGCCTGCGCTCGGGCTCGCTGTCGAAGATCGCGCAGGCCAAGACCACGCCCAAAGTTCTCACCACGCCAATGCCGCAGTACCCCCAGGCAAACGGCAGCATCCCACGGTCGCACTCACCGCCATTCAACAAGAAATTCCACAAGCGCGTGATTAAGCCGTTGGTGATGGGTGGAGGCGATCAGGACTCGCCACACCCCAACACTGCCTTCAAGTGGCCTGAAGACAAGGAGAACGGCACTAACACCCCAAGATTGTACGAGCGCAAATTTACGTTAGGTGAAGTCGAAGAAGAGGACGAAGAGGAGCTGTTGAAAATGCTCAGCGACTTGAAGTTGGGCGAATTGGCCATGACCGAGAAGGACACTGAAGGTGCTAGTTTGGTGACGGACCGCGAAGATACGGAAATGGAGAACTGGGAGCGCGAGCGCTCCGCGGAGCCCGAGCCAGATACCAAAGGCAAGCCTGCAATTGTTCTCGAGGGACAAGACAACGAGGTCTTGCACAAGCTTGCCTCGGCGGACGCTCAGTCGCACCAAAACGGCCACATGAACGGTGCGGCCTAGTTGCAGCCAAAACTCACCGTGCGCGCACACGTGACGCGCTGAAAAGTTTTTTCGCGCAGGGAGAAAATCCTCCACAGGCTAGCCTTACCTCCAGCCACAACAAAAACCCACCATGTCGTCCCGGTTTGTGATTGAAAACGAGCTCAAGGACTCGGTCAAGGAGTACGGTCAGATCGTCGACGGCGTGCACCAGAACACCGAGTTTTCGGACTCGTTGCAGCCGTTTTTCAACGAGCAGAACGACGAAGTCGTCAACAAGCCCGAGTTGGCCAAGAAGATCTTTGCCGCGTCGCTGAAGGCGACCTTGGGCGCGTTGAGCGACAAGGAGTTTGAGCCTGCGTTCTACTTGCTCGTCTACCTCCTAAGCGAGCTCGAAAACACGCCTATTGAGCAATACGTCCAGCCAGACTCCGAGATCATCAGTCTCTTGAAGGAGTGCACTCCATCCCAGCAACCTTCCTTGAGAGACAGAAGATCGCTCAAACCCACCACGATCTTGTCTATCCTCAACACATTCTTCAACTACTTGCCCGCCACCTCGCGCTCCAGAGTGTTCCTCATCCAGTTGATCTTGACCATTGTGGCCGACACCCAAATTAACTTTGCATTGATCCAAGCATCTGTCGGCGACAACTTAGTCAACTGGTTGGCCACTGCCGGTGCCTCGGAGGAGGAAACCAGAAGCCTCTTTTGGCGTTTCATCACCTTGGACGCTGCACACACTTACAAGTCGTTGGAGTTGATCAAGGCCTTCACCTCCCAATACCAAGTCTCTCTCCCTGAGTTGCATGCGTTGATCAAATTTGCATTGTCCTCCACTGTCGTTGACGTTTCCTTCTTGGTGAACAACAACGTTGCAGCTGCCTTGCAACAACACGGCTCCGACGAGTTGGTCCAGGCTTTCGTCAAGTACACCAGAGGCGAGTTGCTCACCAACGTGCCTGCGGGTTTGCCCGAGGACATCCTCGCCAAGTCCAGAATCTTGTCCTTGGCCAGATTCTTCGTGGACAACGAGAACAAGACCTTGTTCAAGTACAGCGAGATCCCCAGCGAGTTGGTGTCCTCTGTCGCTGACTTTGAGAAGTTGTTGATTGACTCCATTAAGGCCGGTGTCATCGAGGGCAAGCTCAACCAGGTGGACGAGACCTTCTACTTGGTGAGAGTGAACAGATTTGTGTTGGCGGGCGACAACCAGAGACTTGCTCACGACTGGGAGACGGTGAGAGGTGCGCTCATGGACTGGAAGCACTCGTTGGAGAACATCTACGAGACTGTGTTGAACGCGAAGGAGAACATTGTGAACAACAATGCCGCTAACTAAGCAATAATCAGCTTCTTAAAAAGTCACGGGTCCGGTAATGTACTTCTATATCTATACACGACACTAAGGACTAGTCGCTGTCGCCGTCAACCACGGCGAGGAAGCCTCCAACCAAGTGTAGGGAGCCGCAGACAAAAGCCTCCACCTCCTTCTCATTAGTCAAGCTTTTGACGTAGCGGACGGACGTTTCAATGTCCGGGAAAATGTGCTTGCGCGAGGTGTTGCCCAGCTGCTTGTCCAACGCGTCCCAGCGTTCGGCCAACTCCTTCTGGATCACCATCTTGTCGATCTGGTCCTTCGAGTGGTTCATGGAGACCAAGTCAGTGTTGTAGCTGCCATCGGCCCAGGTGATGTTCGTGGTGAAGATGACGTGGTCAAACTTCGTGCCAGCGCACTTGTGGAGCCGCTGCAAAAGGTCTCGGGCGTTTTCACGGCTCTGCTGGTTGAATATGAGCACCTTGGCGGTGTCCTTCTTGGAGACTGCGCCCTTGAACCATGCGGACGCCACGTTGATCAGCTCGAGGGTGTGTGCTCCGTCAATGTACCATGTGATTTTCTCGTACTCGGGGATGTTGCGCAAGATCTGGCAGCGGCCGTCCCACTTTGCGTTTTCAAGGCCAGCAACAAACTCGTCGGGGAGCAGGTCGGTGTCCACGTCCACGCCCAACGCGGCCAAGTGGATCTGAGCCAACCTGACCGCCACGGCTGCGTTCTGGCGCTGGAAGTCGCCAGCAAGGCCCAACTTGACGTCGCGAGGCACCAAGTCGGCTGTCACCACCTCGAAGCTCGAGACATCCACCTCGTCTGCGACAGCACGCACCGTGTCGAGCGACTGCGGGTACTCCGTCTGCTCGCTCACCACCGCAGGCGCGCCCTTCTTGAAAATGCCGGCCTTGTTCCAGGCAATGGACTCGATGGTGTTGCCCAACATGGCGGTGTGGTCAATGCCCAACAGGGTGATGCCCGCCACGGTCGGGTTGGGCACGATGTTGGTGGAGTCGTACTTGCCACCCACGCCCACCTCGTAGATCGCCGTGTCCACGCCCTCGGACATGAAGACGTGGAAGGACAAGATGGTGAGGTACTTGAAGTACATGGGCTTGACCACGTCGGAGGGCTGCAACGTCGGGAACTTGTCCGGGTCGCTCAGCGTGGCGCTCAACTTGTCCCAGACCTCGTAGAAGTACTTGGTGAACTTGGTCTCGTTGATGGGCGCGCCGTTGATGCGGATGCGCTCGCGCACCGACTTCAAGTGCGGGCTGGTGAAGAGCCCGATCTTGGAGATGCGCCCCGCACGGCGGTACTGCGACAAGATCAGCTCCGTGAACGCGCACGTGGAGCCCTTGCCCTTGGTGCCCGTGACGTGCACGACGTTGAGCTTGTTGAAGTCGTGAGGCTGGTAGCCGAGCCGGGATATGTACTCGTACACCTCGTTGAGCGACAACTCCGAGCGCTGTTTGGGCGACACCGGCAGGAGCTTGGCGGCCTCGATCGCCGCGAAGTTCAGCTGTAGCGTGTTCAACGCGGCTATGGCGTCTTTGTAGCTGCGACGCATGTCGGGGGCAGCCATGGGTAGTTGGTGAAGATTTTCGCGATAGGGTGAAGTCTGGCGGCAGGGTGAGCACCAAAAGTGGCCGGAATACGCCGAGAGCGGGAAACGGCGCAAGGGCTAGGAGGCAGAGGGGTGGCAATTGCGGATTGGTGTGGATCCGCCAGTATGGTGCGTAAAGGGCAGATCGAAAAGCGAGACAGGAAGCGAGTGAGAATGAGCCGTGGACAAAACGTGAGAACCAAAGTGAAGTTAGGCAAGGAAGAGAAACGGTGAGAACAAAAGCGGAATGTGAAGATAAGAGACTTTAGTAGAGTTGCAGACGCTGCAGCTGTCACTGTGGATCACGCGTCGTAACCCTCTCCATTCCCTCCTGGAGCCGTACGCTTTCACGTGAGCCCCACCAACACCAACGCAAACAATGCACCACAAAGATCAGCGGCTCAGCCGAGAGCCGGACTCCCAACCAGTATTATTCGCCCATCCTTTTTTATCTCTGCTGGGTGGGCCGGATTGGCGTGGACCCATGTGCACGTGACCATCTGACTCATCGATATTCATCCACCGTTGCGCAACTGCCCATCACAACGGCTTTATCCACACCGCCTTTTCTTCCCACACATCCCCCCACCAAATAATGAAGTATTAGACCGCTGGTCCGCTACCACCTCAGGCCGTTGCAACACATCCTAGATTGTTCCAACTAGCGTGACCCCAGGCACCTGCCAGGCCAACAAATTCTCCGAACGAATAGCGCCTGAGCACCTCCCGCCCAGACCCATCCGACCCAGACCTACACGACCGAATGTTTTCCCCACTAGTATCCATCAACGAGGACTACCCGCTGGCCAGCAAAAGTGCGCCGCGGCTAGTCCGCAGCGACAAGCCCTCCTTCACCGCGGCGTTTTTGCTGTCGCTGGCCGCCAACAGTCTCCCCACGCCCGCAGCGTCCTTCTCCGTGACCAAGGGCGCCGAGCTGTCCAACGATGACGACGACGAGTTGCACTTGTCCGACTTTCTCGACATCCCCTTGCTTGTGTCCGACAACGAAGAGGAGTCCGACGGTGAGAGCGCGTGCTCCAAGAACGTCGGCCCGCAAAAGACCATCAACACCGCGCCGCCCGCGATCGCCGCCGCGCAGGAGGTGAAGCGCTTTATGCGCGAGGAGCACCACACGCCCGCGAAGGCCGAGCCCGCGCCGGAGGAGCCGGCCCCCGTGGAACGTACCGACAAGGATGCGGCGCAGCCCGCCGTGGCTGGATCCGCGAGCAGTGCGGCGCAGGCCCTTACCGCCGCGGAGTTCAGCACAGAGAAGAACAAGGTGATGAAGATCGTGGTGAAGTACGTGGCGATGAAGATCTCGAACTCGTTCCCCCCAGAGTCGCCGCGCACGATGGACCCGAAAGAGTTGCCCTTGGACCAGTTCCTCATGGTGCTCGTCAGCCGCTTGCAGCTCTCGTTGCCCTTGTTCATGAAGGGCATCATCTACTTGTTCCGCTACATGGACATCATCTACCTCTTGCGGTACTTGAACCAGTCCAACAACTTCGCCAACTACACCGACATGGGCTTTGGCTTGAAGAAGTTGATCATCGGCTGCTTCCGCTTGACGCTCGCCCGCGAGCGCATCACCAAGGACTGGAGCAGCATCACCGGCTTGGGCAATGCCCAGATCAACACCATCGTCAAGACGGTGGTGGGCCGGTTGAATGGGAAGTTGACCATCAAGAACGTGGAGCTCGTGCGGTTGCGCACGGAGATCTTCCGCTTTGTCAAGATGGTTACGAAAATTGTGTGATATATGTGTAATTCAGACCGGTGTAGCGGCCGTCCAACGACCCGTAGTGCATCATGGCGATGCTGGCAAGATCTGCACTGCGACAGCTCGGAGTATGCTGTTCGGACGCCGGCCGCCTAATCGGGCAGCTGATCCCAACCAATCACGACAGCAATCGGAAATTCACTAGGCCCAATTGCCAAGAGCACATTTAATACTGTCTACTGGATTTGGCTCCGCCAATTTGGGTAACGTTCCCTCGTAGCGATTAGTGAGCATGTGCGGTGAGTCAGGTGCGCTCCGAAGCTTCCGTGCAGAATCGGCCCTGGTAGGCCCAGCGGAACCTGTGCGCGCGCGCACATTTATAAGAATATGAGTCATAGAGACGGCAACCCCGATAGCGCCTGCACACTGCGTGGCAACTTATCAGTCATGGGGACGGTGCAGGCTGCGGAAAAGAAACTAGCAGGATTGAAAATTTTTCACTTTATAAAGTCAGTGTTCCTCCTACTCTCCTCATTTACAAGCAACAATGTCCGGTAACCCCTATGGCCCAAACCCCCACGACTTCTTGTCGAATGTCAACAAGTTCGAGGTGATCGAGTCCACCTTGAGAGAAGGTGAGCAATTCGCCAATGCCTTCTTCACCACCGAGAAGAAGATCGAGATCGCCAAGGCCTTGGACGACTTCGGTGTGGACTACATCGAGTTGACCTCCCCCGTGGCTTCCGAGCAGTCCAGAAAAGACTGTGAGGCCATCTGCAAGTTGGGCTTGAAGGCCAAGATCTTGACTCACATCCGTTGTCACATGGACGACGCCAGAGTCGCCGTGGAGACCGGTGTGGACGGTGTGGACGTTGTCATTGGCACGTCGCAGTTCCTCAGACAGTACTCGCACGGCAAGGACATGAACTACATCGCCAAGTCTGCCATTGAGGTGATTGAGTTTGTCAAGTCCAAGGGCATCGAGATCCGTTTCTCCTCCGAGGACTCGTTCCGTTCGGACATTGTCGACTTGCTCAACATCTACAAGACCGTCGACAAGATCGGTGTCAACAGAGTTGGTATCGCCGACACCGTTGGCTGCGCCAACCCCAGACAGGTGTACGAGTTGGTCAAGACCTTGCGTTCCGTGGTGCACTGCGACATTGAGTGTCACTTCCACAACGACACGGGCTGTGCCATTGCCAACGCCTACACCGCGTTGGAGGCCGGTGCCAAGTTGATCGACGTGTCCGTTTTGGGCATTGGTGAGCGTAACGGTATCACGCCCTTGGGTGCCTTGATGGCCAGAATGATCACCGCCGACAGAGACTACGTCTTGTCCAAGTACAAGTTGCACAAGTTGCGTGACTTGGAGAACTTGGTGGCCGACGCTGTCCAGGTGAACATCCCCTTCAACAACCCCATCACCGGTTTCTGCGCCTTCACCCACAAGGCCGGTATCCACGCCAAGGCCATCTTGGCCAACCCATCCACGTACGAGATCTTGAACCCATCCGACTTTGGTTTGACCAGATACATCCACTTTGCCAACAGATTGACCGGCTGGAACGCCATCAAGTCGCGTGTCGACCAGTTGAACTTGAACTTGTCCGACGACCAGTGCAAGGAGGTCACCCACAAGATCAAGTTGTTGGGTGACGTCAGACAGTTGAACATTGACGACGTGGACTCCATCATCAAGGACTTCCACGCCGAGGTGTCCACCCCTCGCTTGGAGCCAAGCAACGGCGAGGCTGTGCCCGACGCGGAGGAGGAGCCAGTCGCTAAGAAACAGAAATCTGAGTAAATTCATACGTTGGCTCTTATTCACGATTTCCCTTAGCGCTCTATGAACTGTCACGAAGTCTTAAAAGTTTTGCATCATCGTCATTTGTACCATAGCGTTTCCAGGGTCAAAATTGAAAAAAAAAGTTCTTCACTTCTCCCTATTTATTTAGACATTGCAGAGCCTTACGTACCACAATTGTAGCTTGTAGCACTTTCCCCATTATCTAGACGGCGGCATTTGATCGGGCCAGGGCTCGCGCTGCATATGGACATCGGCCCTGGTTTAGTTCCCCACTTTCCCCGTCTTTCCCGATAGTAGTAATGCGCGATCATATAAAGGTGGCACGTCTGGCTGTCGGAAACACCAACAATGGGAATTCCAAAAACACAAACGGGATACGGCATAGTCCTCGGCAATAAAAACCTCGTTCGTTTCGACGATTTGCCTGTTAAGCAACCAGGGCCAGGCGAGGTGCTTCTCAAGATTGAATGCACCGGCTTGTGTAGGTCTGACTTCCACCTCCTTATAGCCCCCAACGCAATGGTTCCGGAAAAGATGGTCATGGGACACGAGATTTGTGGAAGCATTGCCCAGGTCGGCGCCGGAGTCGAGAATGACGAGAGATTTCCAGTGGGAGCAAGGTTCAGCGTGGTGATTGCTGTTGCCTGTGGAACATGTCTCGCTTGCAGACGCGGGCAGGACAGTCAATGCACTGAAAGCAAGTTCAATGGGTACGGAATCACGCAGGACGGGGGTTTTCAGCAGTACTTGCTTGTGAAGAACTTGAGGTCATTGGTGCCTATTCCAGATGGAATTCCCTATGAGGTTGCAGCTTCAGCCACTGACGCTATCTTGACACCGTTCCATGCGATCATGAAGGTGAAGGGCGAATTGGGCCCAAACACCAAAGTGATGTCCATTGGTGCTGGTGGGTTGGGACTCAATGCGCTTCAGATCTTGAAGACTTTTGGTTGCCACATTACCTGTATTGACCCGAAAGAGGACAATGGGCCTCTTGCAAAGAAGTTTGGAGCTACCGAGTTTCACACCTCGATAAATACCGTCCAAGACGACTTCGAGTCATTTGACTTCATATTCGATTTTGTGGGGAAACAGGAGACGATCGATATCGCTGGAGACTTTATCAAGTCGGGCGGCAAAGTCTTGATTGTCGGGTTGGGCAAGTCAAAGTTGACCATCCCCAATTTCGATTTCGCTAGAAGAGAAGTTGAATTGATCTTCAACTTTGGTGGTACGTCTGGAGACCAGATGGAGATCTTGGACTGGATCAGCCTTGGCAAGATCAAGCCAGTGGTCCAGTCTAGACCCATGACGGACTTGCCAGAGTACATGAATAAGATGCAGAAGGGAGAGATTGTGGGTCGGGTGGTGTTTAAGCCGGTTGCAAAATTGTAATGTACATCGGAAGGAAAGTCCTGTAAGCGCATATACTGCATTTTGGTAGTCCGAAACTCGAACTAGTCACGTGCCTGAATTCCTACCGCTAGCGCTGAAGACTCGCTCCGAACAAATCACTCAACAATAGCTGAACATGGCCAAGAAGACTGCGGGAGAAAACTCGAAGAAAGCAGCTGGAAATAGCAGAAAGGCTGAGGCTGCCAATAAGAAGAAGCAGGCCGCTGAGGAGGCTGCTGAGGCGGAGGAGTCCTCCAAGTGGGAGGATGGAGCCAAGAAGGGCAGCAAGAAGAAGGAAGACTCCCAGTTCAAGAAGGAGGAGGCTGCTCGTAAGAAGGCCGAGAGAGACGCCCTTTTGGCCGCCGAGGAGGCCAGCTTGCCCACCAAACCAGTGAGCAGCAAGCAGAGAGGTGCTGCGAAGGTTGCCGCGAAGAGAACGGGCAAGATCGACGACTTCTTGGACTTCAACACCGAGAAGGGCGAGTTGAGTGCATCGGGCATTGACGACGCCTTGTCTGCCTTGGCGTTGACCGGCAAGGACGCTGGTGTTGGCGCAAAGGACATCGACAGACATCCCGAGCGCAGAGTGAAGGCTGCGTTTGCCGCATACGAGGAGCGGAGATTGCCCGAGTTGAAGAAGGAGCAGCCTGGGTTGAGAATGCAGCAGATGAAGAACATCCTCTTCAAAGAGTTCCAGAAGTCGTCCGAGAACCCAATGAACCAGGACACCAACGTGAGCTACAACGCATCGAGGGACGACGTGGAGAGCAAGAAGGCGGAGGCGCGCACCCAGAGAGAGAAGAAGTTCGCCTAGCTTGCAGTATATAGTAGAATGTCAGACGATGAGTAGAGCACATCGAGGCGAAGAATAGGGGAATGGCGCCTTATATACCCGTAGCAGGGTCACACATTCCCCGGAGCAAATCTATAAAGCGGTGGCGTTTACCCCATTTTTGACAGTTTTGCGGCCATGTGGTCGGTGCCAATTGCCGTCAGTGAACCGCACTGATGCGCATTGGGCCCCAGACCATTTCTGATCCGCGCTGCGCGCAGGCTGGAAAAACACCGCTACAGCGTGCGCCGATGCGCGCGCTCCATACATGGAGGTATAAAAGCAACAGCATTCCTCTGAGTACAGGCGTACAAAATATTCTAGGTCAACTGGTCGACCAACACAGCTTCGACGGTGGCGACATCAGCAAGCTCATCACATAAGTACATCCCGCGCCACATCAATCTCCACACCCGCCCGCTCAATTTGTATATATGAGGCCACCATGTCCAGGCTAGACAGACTTGTTGTGCTCCTAGAAACCGGATCCACGCCGTTCATCCGCAACACCGCGGCGGACCAACTCTCCGATCTTGCACGTGGCCACCCAGAGGACATCATCTCGCTTCTTGGGCGTGTTTACCCGTTCCTAAAAGCGGATAGATGGGAAACGAGAATCGCTGCTGCGAAGGCATTCAGCGGCATCGTGAGCCACGCCGCCCCATGGGACCCCAATTCCGAGGCTGCCATCGAAAAGGAGAAGCAGCTCCAGCAGATCGAAGACGCCAACTCGGTGAAACAAGAGGGCGAGCCTGAGGTCAAGCTAGAGCAAGATGAGGAACTCCGCAAACTCGACGAAAGCTTACTGAGCTTGGTCACGTTCGACTCGTGGAACTTGCACGAGCTTTTGAAGAGTGGGAAGAAGTTGCTTGCATCCGGCGGCGCCGAGTTCGACGGCGTGAAGAAGGGTCAGGAATCAGACTCTTTCCTCAGCAAATTGAAGAAACACAAACCGGTGGTGAACGCCAAAAATGGAAGCCCCGCTCCAGACGTCAAGGTCGAGGAAGACCTGGCCGTCAAGATGGAGCATACGCTGTCCCTTGAGTCGCCTACGCCAGAGCCTCCCGCGAAATCCGCCGCAATGAGTGCGAGATTGAAGGCTGTGCAACGGCGCAGAGCGAAAGTGACGGCAAAGTCCAGCGCATCAAAAATCTCCCCTGTTGACCTATCGCAATCTTCGATCTCTAGAAAATTGGTCGAAGATGGTGAGGTTGACGGCAAGGTCAAGCAGGAGGACTCTCCCCTGTTCGACATGACATCGCAGCAAGGCGGATCAAAGTTGGTGATGGAGACAAAAGCTCCAGAATTGTCGCCACTTTTATCGCAGCATTCCAAGGTTGCAGGTCTCGTATGGCAGTTCCAGGGCGTCTACGAGCTCTTGTTGAATGACTTGTTCGATGAGAAGTGGGAAGTCAGACACGGATCTGCCCTCGGGTTGAGAGAATTGGTTAAGCTTCACGGCATGGGTGCTGGAAGGGTCATGAACAAGTCCAAGGAAGAGAACGACGCCAACAACAGTGCTACTTTGGAAGATTTGGCGGTGCGCTTGTGCACATTGTTTGCCTTGGACAGATTTGCTGACTATGTTAATGACACTGTTGTCGCCCCAGTCAGGGAGTCCGGTGCTCAAACGCTAGCAGCTTTGCTCATTCATCTTGATACAAACACCATCATGAGAACGTTCGATTGCTTGAAGTCATTGGTTCTTCAGCCTCAGCCCGAAGGCATTCAAATCCCCAGATGCTGGGAAGCTAAGCACGGTGGTATGCTTGGCGTCAGATATTTCGTCAGTGTGCGTACTGATGTACTCCTTCTGCACCCAGAGCTTTTGGACGCAGTTGTGTCCATGGTCTTGCACTGCTTGAAAGAAAGCGAAGACGACGTGCAGTCAGTGGCGGCATTGACATTAGCGCCTGTTGCAAACGAGTTCGTCAAGACGCAAACCGGGGTAGTTCAATCCTTGCTCGAAGTGGTATGGGATTGTCTTTCTAGCTTTGAAGATGACTTATCTGCATCCATTGGATCTGTGATGGACTTGTTGTCCAAATTGTGCACACACAAGGAAGTCATTGACATCATGCAATCGGATGAGTTCCAAAAAGAATCCAGCTCCTTCGAGACTCTCGTTCCCAAACTTTTTCCTTTCCTCAGACACTCGATCACGAATGTCAGAAAAGCAACCCTCAAAACTATCCTCGAATTCCTAAACATCGATGATCTGTCCACCAAGTTTTGGATCTCGTCAAAAGCCTTGAGATTGATTTTCCAAAATTTATTAGTTGAGCAAAACAAAGATGTCTTACAACTTTCGCAAGATGTCTTTCAAAAACTTTTGATTGAGACTGAAAACAACTCGTCACTTAGTGACGTGGAAACTTACTTCAGCCCACATTTGCATCCACTCATGACCTTATTAATGACCCCAATTGGTTTACCAAGACACAACTATCTGATGAACACCAGATTCATCATGAAGCCTTCTAGTGTGGCAACTGAAACTGAGACTACCAGATGGGAAAACTTGGATGAGCCTGAGGCACTGATGACCCCTTTAGAAGGCGAGGAGCCGGCGAAACGAGGCAGGAAAAGAAAGGCAGAGGTGAAGTCAGTTGTTGCTGTTAGCGATGAATTGAAAATCAATATCGACGCGCCCATTCACAACGGTGATGTCATGTTCGTTGGATTTGATGTCTTCGTTGCCACGAGACTTGCAGGAGCGAAGGCGTTTGGTGCTACACTTGCACTATTTCATAACGAAGAAATTCTTTCACATGTTTTCGAAGCATTGAGCAGTCAATTGAGGTCCCCTCACGCTACTCCTCGCTTATTCAGTGCGGTAATTCTCGAAGAATATGCTGTGACTTTGCAAGCAAGAGGAGATCCTATTCCAACTGAAGTAAGTGAGAAGTTCAGTGATATTTTCCTACAAGTTCTAGCAGCGCCAGAGAGTCTTCCATATTTCAGAGAGCTTGTTCCAACTTTGAAGAGTGTGAGAACGGCTTGCTTACAGCTATATGATGTGTTTCTCTCGGTGGCCAAGATTTCGCCTGGAAAACTCCCTCAGTTGCCCGTTGTGGTCCAAGGTGAAGCTGGCTCGGGACCAGGAGCATTTGGGTTGGAGAGTGCAGAAACTCTCATTAACGAGACTTATCCGAAGTTATTGAAAGCTTTATCTGCCACAAACAGAATTTCAGCGAACCTGGCATTGGAGGATGGGAAACACCGCATCTTTATCGCATTGCAGGAAGCGAAACTCGCAAACAATCACAGAACAGTTAGCATTTTGGCAGCTTACGCTTCGGCAGAGTTGGCCATGAGTTCAATACCAAAGAAGTTGAACCCTATAATCAGGTCCTTAATGGACAGCATCAAGCTGGAAGAAACTCTTGTGTTGCAGGCGAGAACTGCGGGCTCCATTGCCAATTTGATCCACAAACTCAATGAGGTGGGTAAGAAGGGAGCATCTGATAAGATCGTCAAGAACTTGTGTGCTTTTGTTTGTGTTGACACATCCGAAGTCCCCGAGTTCATTCACAACTCCAAACTTACAGATAATATATTGTCGTTGAGAAAGGAGGAAGCAAAGACAGACCCAGCAGACATTGCTGCACATGAACAGGCGGTTCATGAAGCTCAAATCAAGAGAAATGGCGCTCTTTTGGCGATGGATGAAATCATCAAAATTTATGGTGATGACTTTCTCAAGGAGATTCCGAAGTTGAAAGAGCACGTTTTTGGCCCAATTCGTAAATTGACGGAACTTGGTGCGAACGCTGTCATGGAGGATGAAAAGGAAGGTCAAAGTATTATTGATGCTTTGGGAGTTTTGAGGGCGCTCATTCCCAAACTACTGACGAGCTTACACGAGGAGATCACTACCCTTTTGCCAGATTTGTTGGCTGGACTCAAGAACCAACTTTCTGTTTTCAGGTACTCTTCAGCAAAGTGTCTTGCGACAATCACGTCGGCATGTCCTGCTATGGCATTCCCATTCTTGGTCCAATCTATATTGCCAATGCTCAATAATGCTGGCGAGTTTAGAGAAAGACAAGGAGCCATTGAAACCGTATACCATGTGTCAAGCACGATGGGCTCGGAAATTCTTCCCTATATTGTCTTCCTTATTGTTCCGGTTCTTGGTCGGATGAGTGACGCAGACCAGGATGTGAGAATATTGGCGAGCACTACATTTGCATCTATCATAAAGTTGGTTCCTTTGGAAGCTGGTATCCCAGATCCTCCAGACATGCCAGCGGGGTTGCTCGAAGGCAGAGACAGAGAGAGAGAATTCATTCAGCAGATGATGGACCCGACTAAGATCACTTCCTTTGAACTTCCGGTTGCGATTAAAGCGACTTTGCGCAAGTATCAACAGGAGGGTGTGAATTGGTTGGCGTTTTTGAACAAATACCACTTGCATGGCATTTTGTGTGACGATATGGGTTTGGGTAAAACATTGCAGACAATTTGTATTGTTGCTTCCAATCACCACATCCGCGCGGAGCAGTTCAAGGAAACCGGCAAAGATGAATTCAGAAAGCTTCCAAGTTTGGTTATTTGTCCACCCTCTTTGACTGGTCATTGGGAACAAGAGTTGAATCAATACGCTCCTTTTTTGAACGTTGTCGTCTATGCTGGTGGTCCCTCTGTGAGGGCAAGCATTCGGGCATCGATTCCAGGAGCCGACATTGTTGTGACTTCCTACGATGTTTGCAGAAATGATGTGGAAGTTTTGACTCAATTCTCATACAACTACTGTGTTCTTGACGAGGGTCACATTATCAAGAACTCCTCCTCGAAGCTCAGCAAGTCTGTCAAGAGAATCAGAGCAGAGCACAGATTAATTCTTTCCGGTACGCCTATCCAAAACAACGTTTTAGAGTTGTGGTCGTTGTTTGACTTTTTGATGCCGGGATTCTTAGGAACCGAGAAGGTGTTTATGGAAAAGTTTGCCAAGCCAATTGCTGCTAGCAGAAACAGCAAAACTTCCTCGAAAGAGCAGGAAGCTGGCGCCTTGGCTTTAGAATCATTGCATAGACAGGTTTTGCCTTTCATGCTTCGTCGTTTGAAGGAGGATGTGTTATCTGACTTGCCTCCCAAAATCATTCAAGACTATTATTGCGAGTTGTCAGATTTACAGAAGAAGCTTTACAAAGACTTTGTCAACAAGCAAAAGACGGTGGTCAAATCCGAAGTTGAGAATGATGACCCGATGGATACTGGGGAGGAAAACTCGAAGACTCATATTTTCCAAGCTTTGCAGTATATGAGAAAGTTGTGCAATCATCCAGCTTTGGTCGTTTCACCCAACCACCCTCAGTCGGCGGAGGTTGCGCAATACTTGTCGAGCAAAAAGTCTGACCTCAGAAGCATTGAGCACGCACCAAAATTGAAGTCTTTGAAGACTTTGTTGCTTGAGTGTGGTATTGGTGTTAGCGACAGCGATTACTCGAGCAGCAAGCAGAAGAAACAGAAGCAGCAACAACTCGTGACTTCGGACAGTGTCATTTCAGAGCATCGTGCGCTTATCTTTTGTCAATTGAAGGATATGCTTGATATTGTTGAGGAAGAACTTCTCAAGAAGCACATGCCTTCGGTCACCTACATGAGATTGGATGGACGCACAGATCCTCGCAACAGACAAGCTATTGTTCGGAAGTTTAACGAAGATCCTTCGATCGACGTTCTTCTTTTGACCACTAAAGTCGGAGGATTGGGGCTCAATTTGACCGGTGCAGATACCGTCATTTTCGTGGAGCACGATTGGAACCCCATGAACGACTTGCAAGCGATGGACCGTGCCCACAGACTCGGACAGAAAAAGGTTGTCAATGTGTATCGTTTGATCACCAAGTCGACTTTGGAGGAGAAGATTATGGGTTTGCAAAAGTTTAAGATGAACATTGCGTCTACCATTGTTAACCAGCAAAACGCCGGACTTGCGTCAATGGATACCAATCAATTGTTGGACTTGTTCGATGTCGATGAAAACGCCACCAAGATAGAGAATGGCGGCGAAGAGAGGAAGGACATGAAGATCCAAGAGGACTTAACCGGCGGGTTGGTGCCTGGAGACGCTGTGGGCGAGTTGCGGCAATTGTGGGACGAGTCGCAGTACGAGGACGAGTATAACCTCGACAACTTCATCAAGACGCTCAAGTGAGGCATTTGAGAGCTACTGGGGCTTACGATTCATGAATATAGCAATAGAGTCTAACATTACGTTGCGTGAGCGTTTATTGGTGCGAGCGCAGGACATGCATCTCCAGGCGATGCCTCAGCGCAGTAGCAACGCTCAGCCTGCACCCTGCAGACCGAAAACGAGAAACCACCAGAGCGCTTCCAAACATAAGCAGGCATCCCTTCGCTCAGCATGGGCGAGAAACTCGAGAAAAACATCAGTCGATTGGAGCAGGATGCAGAGGAGTCATACAAGTACTTGGTTTCGGACGAAAAGTCCAGCACAACGCGGGCGGCAGAGCTCTTGGAGGATGAAAATGTGGTGAAAAGCACGCCCAAATGGGTCCATTTCGTTGCTGGAGGTGTGGGCGGCATGGTTGGTGCCGTGGCAACGTGTCCGCTTGATGTGGTGAAGACCCGGTTACAGTCGGACGTGTACAAGTACGCCCTGAGCATACCAAAGCTGGGCAACCCCGTTTCGATGGCGTACCAGCACATCAAGGAAACCGGAAGTGTAATTTTGACCATCTACCGCACCGAGGGCGGGCGGGCGTTGTTTCGTGGGTTGGGACCCAACTTGGTGGGTGTCATTCCCGCTAGATCGATCAACTTCTTCACCTACGGTGCCACCAAGGAAATTCTTCTGAGAAGATTGAACGAGGGCCAGGAGGCCACTTGGGTGCACTTGTTGGCCGGTATTAATGCTGGTCTCGTCACGTCGACGGCGACGAACCCGATCTGGTTGATCAAAACGAGACTACAGTTGGAGAAGAACAACGGGCGCCACTATAAGAACTCGTGGGAGTGCTTGAAGTACGTCGTGCGCAACGAGGGTGTGCTCAGCTTGTACAAGGGTCTCAGTGCGTCGTACTTGGGCGGCGTCGAGCTGACGTTGCAGTGGGTGTTGTACGAGCAGATGCGCATGTTCCTTAACCGCAAGCTGTTGGAGCTCCACGGTCGCGACGGCGCCAGCAAAACGACCAAGGACCACGTGATGGAGTGGTGTGCCCGGTCGGGTGCCGCTGGCGCGGCCAAGTTCGTGGCGTCGCTCATTACGTACCCCCATGAGGTCATCAGAACCCGGTTGAGACAGGCTCCGTTGGCCGACACTGGAAAACCCAAGTATACGGGGCTCGTGCAGTGCTTCAAGCTCGTGTTGAAAGAGGAGGGTTTCGCCAGCTTGTACGGCGGCTTGACGCCCCACTTGCTTCGAACGGTGCCTAACTCGATCATCATGTTCGGGACGTGGGAGATTGTGGTGCGGCTCCTCTCGTGAGCCTCTTGTAAATAGACTCTTGTAATTAGTACTGGGCGGATTCTAAGTGCGGTAGTGAAGTGGCTGGTGTAGATTGACTTAGTTATGCATGGTGCCTCTTGTTCTCATCGTCGCTGTCCGAGTCCAAGTCGTGTTTGAGACTCGCTTGTATCGTTTCAGGAACAGGCGACTTTTTTTTCGGCTTCATCACGCTGGTGTTCTGCACCATCTTGTAGAATTTGGGTGGTTCCCCTTCGGGCATCGGGATGTTCCACTCTGCTATAAGCGGATCGGGCTCGTACACGTGGTTGTGCTTCCCCTTCTGCAAATTCGGGAGTTTCCCCTGCCCGAAACTGGTGTTGCTGAGATCAGGCACTTTCCCCAACGGGTTCCACTCTGGGTTGAAGTAGACAGACTTGCTGCCTAGGAGTTTCTTCTCTTGACGCTCACGAGCAGCCTTCTTCTCTTTCTCGGCCTCTAGGAAACGAGTAACTTTCTCATGGTGCAACTTCTGCTTGAGGATAAACGCCCAGTCCTCCTTGAGCGTGCGGAGCCGCTTCTGCTGGTGCTGGTCGAGGTCTGACTGGTTGGAGAGTCTCTGGAGATTGAAGTACACCTTTATCGGATCGGCCGTGGTGAGCCTGTCGAGTTGGTTCTGATGTTTCTGCCGCAGCTGGATCTTCTGCTTCTGTCGGACCTCATTCTTGCGCACCTCCTTGGATAGACTGTAGTTTCCCCGGATCATGGCTGGTAGTTTCACTCGCACTACATACATCTACGTACATCTACACATCGACATCCACCCACACATCTGCATGCACGATGAACAAGATGGACACGCCGCCGCCCAACAGCATCCCCGTGGACTCGCTTGAACTTATTCGCAACCGGTTAAACCAGGTGTACCAGTCGCTACGGAAACTCGCAGACCAAATCAACTACTCCAACAGAAACCCCAAAGCCAAGCTCCCGGGCTACCTGACGCTACATGGGCAATTCCAGGTGCTCATCACGCAGTTGCAGACCATCGCTGCGCAGCTTGACGCCAACGACGACGTGTTGAAGGCGACCAATGCGTACCCATTGCCTAGTTTTCCAACCACACAACACGAGGGTTTGTTGACCACGCTTTTGCGGAAGAAGCCTTTGCCCGAGGTGAATGAGTGGATCGATGCGGCGCTCACAGAGAGCAGCACGTTCAAGTTGCCGATTCAGAAGGACGACGAGTTTGCGGAGTGGTGCCATGCCAAGACCAAGGAATTAGAGGAGGCCTTCAATTTCGATGGCTTCCAGACGGAGCAAGAGTTGGCGTATGCGCAGTCTGAGGAAGGGCAAGCTGCAGAGGCAAAGAAAAAGGCGGACGAAAAGGCCCGAGAATCGCTGGAGGCCAGCATTGTCAATGGACCTGCAATGCAGCCCAACCAGGTGATGCGGTTCATGACGCGGGGCGTCAGCGAGTAGCTACGGCAACGAGCATAGTGATGGCATAATGGTGGAAGCGCAAGGATCTATAAATTATGCAGAGGCGTCGGAGGTGTAGAAGTCATAAAAGTACAACACGGCGAACACGAGGAACGCGGCCGCGCCGCCCAAGGTGACGGTTCTCATGGAGATGCGCGTGGCGAGGAGCTGCCCGCCGATGCACGCTGCGGCCGTGCACAAGCCGTGGCCGAAAATGGCACCCAAAATGACAAACCAGTAGTCCGAGCCCGCCGCCATCGCAATGGTGGCGATCTGCGAGCGGTCGCCCCACTCGCCCAAGAAGGTCATCACGAACACCTGGATCCACACGGGGGACAACATGAAGGAGGCCAAGTTGCCGATCTGGTGCAACGCCTCGCTGTACCACGTCTTCTGCGGGGCCAGGCTGGCGGCGCCGCCCTCCAAATCGTCCATGTGCACGTTGAGCGTGCCGGCGTCCAACTCCTCCTGGACCTCTGCCATCTCCTCACCAATACCGGCCTCCTTGGACATGGCCAAGCCCTCGCGCAACAACTTGAGGCCAAACACGATGAACAAGCCCAGCGCAAGCAACTGGGTGACGCGCTGCGAGATCATGGAGGGCAACGCGTGGCCGACGATGCCCAGCAACACGGTCATCACCGCCAACAGGGCGAACGCGCCCGAGAACACCAACCACTTCAGGTGCTTCATCGCCATGAGCGCGGCGATAAGGAAGGTCTTGTCGCCGATCTCCGACACCACGATCATCAGCACGGCCATGTAGAACAGCTGCAAGTTGTGGTCCTCGGCCACGCCGCCGTTGCTGGGCACGTTATCTTCGGCAGTGACGGGATCGACCCCCAACGCGGCACCGCGCACGGAATCGGAGTCAAGTGCACCCAGCACGGCCGCCAGCGCGACGGCAACCACGGCCCCGAGCGCCACGAGCGTCGACGCGTACTTCATGGTGGCTGTGGAAGATGAGTTGGCGGAGCGTGCGAAAAGTCGGAGAAACTCCGAGCGCGCAGGGCCTGGCCCGCACGCAGGGCCTCATTGTCCGCGCTCTGTCCACGCATTGTTTCCCGTGGTCCCACGCATTGTCCACGTTAGGCCACGTCACCCCCTAGGGACGCGGCCCCTTTTATAGATGGCGGCGGCTTTGTGCATGACCTTCCACACGCGGCCCCTTTCCATCGTGCCCCTGCCACATTGCCCACTGGTGTTGCGCAGCCGGGCTTTGATCGCGGATGCACGGGTGTGACATGGTACCCCGCCCATCACACCTGTCCTCACCTACTCCAACTACAACCACTACTGGTGCTTATACTGCTTGCTTTACCCTGGCCGATCTTTTCCAGGCTACCGTTCCCCATCTCGCACACCCTGTGACTGCGAGTTCACTACGTCCCTTGCGCTGTGCGCTACCATGACCGTCACTTTTGACCTGGCAAACAGGAACAGGTCAGCGCTGTACTCGGGCGCACCTGACCGCAGTGCGAAGCCCGAGTTCAAGCGCAACCACTCCGTGTCCGTGTCGTCTGTCTCGAGCAGAGGCAGCGTGGACCTTCTGGCTCTTGACTTGGAGAAGCAGCTTATCCTCACCGCGGGCGGGCGCCGCGAGCAGGTGATATGCTTCTTGCTCAAGCTCTTGTTTTTGTGCAGCGTCGTTGTGGGCTGCGGCGTGTTGGTGTTTTATGCGTTGTAGCAGTATGGATAGTATGAATGTATGAATTATGATCGATGATCTGATCGAGGTGCGATCTAGGTGTAGCGCTTATCAGTCGGAAACCAGAGGGACTATAAGTAGAAGTGTTTTCGGGCAAGGACCATGCAATGATCCAGGGAAAGTCAAGCGGAGGGCTCAGTGCCAAGGTCGGCTCTGGGGTTCTATGTGGTGGAATGCGGGGTATCACATTGGCAGATCGACCGTGCCAGATGAGCAGAGAAGGAAAAAGACGTCCATATATTACCCTTCTCGTTTCACAAGGTTTTTTCAATTCGTGTATTTTCGTTCCGTTACTTCTGAGCTCAAGATGTACTTATCGGCCTTGACTGCCTGCGATGCGCGATAGTGCAACCATGCGCTTCTTCCTCCGGGCGTACTCCAAAGCCAACCTGGCCCTCGCGGAACGGTTTGGCCAGATCCTAGACGAACAGATCGCCGCGTCTACGGGCTCAGCTATCGCGAGAGACCCCACGCTACAGCGTTTGGATGTTGAGGCAAAGTGGCGTAACCAGAAACAAGACAAGCAGTTTGCCGAACAATACCAAAAGGAAATTGGCTACGCAAACAGCGAGGACAGACTACGTTCACGTGAGGAACGAGAGCTCGCTAATGGGCCTGTTTGGACGGGTACGGAGAGTGTGCAAGACACAGCACTTCGGATGCTCATGGATACGGTCCCCAAAGCTAAATCGGTGAAGCAGAGCAAAACGATAATCTCGCCACCGGTGCCCCGCGTGGCCCGTGTCAAGAGTGCAAAGGAGACTTCTCTCGACTACAAGGTTGGCAAAACACTCACTCCAGAGGAGAAAGAACGTGAGGACTTCAAGGAGATGTATAAAGAGCGACTTCTTGGCCCGCTGATGTTCGTGGACACTACATCTTCCCGTGCAACCATGGGCCTAGTGGGCAGCATGGCTGATGCGAGAATAAACGAGGCCATCGACTCGAAAACTGGCAAGTTCGACTCGCCAGAAATGGACAAGGTGCGTGGAAAACCTCTTGATCGCGAGAGGTTGGCCAACTCTAGGGACACAAACTTCTTCGTGAACCACATCTTGACCAACCAAGAGTGTTTGCCTCCATGGATCGAGAGTCAGCAAGGAATTGACAGAGACATTGCCGGGTTTCGGCGTGATTTGCAACAGATGTGGTTCAAGCTGATCATGAGTGTCTTCTCAGATCTCTCGAAGCTGGAAGTACTGAACGCTTTGGCACAGAGCAATGCGAGAGAAATGGCCACATACCAAGACAAGTTCCTAGCGACTAATTCGGGCTACATCACCGCAAAGGTTGAGAACTTGAACCACGGCGTCAGAAACTACAACTTGCAGTGTCCCTCGGGCAGTTTGCACAAATGGAAGGTAGTGGAGTCGAGAGAGATTGCAGACCTGTTTAACGCTGTTATTGATAACATCAATGCTTTGGTGGACGAGTGGTTTGAAATGCAAGACAGGGCCCGCCAGTTACGGGCCAAAGTGGCCCCGCCAAAGAAATCTGGGTTCGCAGGTTTCGAATCTAGCGGGCTTTCCTCGCTCGGTGCTGGCACCCCCTACATGATCGTTGAGAGACCTGCTGAGAAGATCGACTTCTGGAAACTGATGAAGCTGTTGTTTCTGGACGACGACGTTAAGCATAGATAGAGTACGCCGCGGAGACGGCAATGCTGCTCCCCACAAGCCAGACCTTCCACAAGGCGAACACCCCGAAAAGTGCTCCCTTCGCTTTGGTTGTCTTGGCTGATGCCAGAAGTTCTTTCTGGAAAGAATCACGCATCTGGTCTCGGCTAAATATGTTCTGCACCCTCTTCAAGCCGTTTTCACCAAGTCTGGCTTTCGTCGCGTCATCCATCTTGCTGTAATATGTGCTCATTATGGCTGCCCACGCATCCACATCATTTGGCCGGTTATATCCTGTGGCCGTGCTCAAGTTCTCACCGGTATAGTCCACAATGGACTCGAGAGGACCGCCCCTGTTTATAGTCAACACAGGTGTTTTGTTCAACATACTTTCAACGGGAACAATGCCAAAATGCTCAAATGTAGGCGTGTAAAGAAGCATCTCTGCATGCTTCAACGCTGCATTTTTGATGGATGTCTTGACCGAAGGTAGGAAGATTACATCTGTGTTCTTGGGCATCATAACAAGTTTCCCTCTGAACGTATAGTGCTTCAATCCAAGCTTGTCACAGTCCGCTTCTAGCTCTTGCAAGTATTGGACGTTTTCACGCACTCTGGAATCAAATCCACCGGCGATAATCAACTTGGGAGTCGAGTCGCCAGAAATGCCGTCCTTGAACTGAGCATACGCCTTGATAGCCAACTCGATGTTCTTGAGACGTTCAAACCTGTTGATAGAAAGAAAGAATCTGCGGTTCTTCATGAATTCTGCAAGTTCACGCTCACCATCCACGTTATCTTGAGTGGCCTGGTTCACGTCAATGCAGGGGTAGATGACAACTGGGTCCACAGCAGAGAGGTGTGTGAAGGTGTCGTGGAAAATGGACTTTGTGAAGTTGGAGTTGACTGCAATGACGTCGCTCACACCGGTGGTCCATTCCTCTATCGCATCAAATGGTATTCTGTATAGCTTCTTTAACAACCCACCCTTCTTGGCGAGTTTTTGGTCTGGAAAGTGGCAGTAGAAGAGCACTCTGGCAGATGGTTTGCTGAAGATGCATAAGATTGGCACGCAGAAGGAAAGCTGGTCCACGATGAAGAAATCGTAGTTGGAAATTTCACCAGTGGCGACGAGTCGGAGCACCAAGTAGAGTTGCCGGAGAATAGCACAGAGGATGTGGAACTTGCCAAGCACGGTTATAGGGAGAAAATCGCCAAACACGGACACGTCGAGCACACCGGAGCTCACTTCATCGAAGCAGTGGGACAAGTCACAGTGAGACGTATACACAGTGACTGAGTTGCCCAATTCTTGAAGACCCACTGCAGCATCGACAACGAGGCGCTCTGCTCCGCCGATACCCAAATCAGGGTGCACAAAAGCTATTTTGGGCATGAGTTGGATGAGTAGTGAACGCGCGTCCTACATCAACTAAGTAGTACACATGGGATACTAGTGGTGAATTTTCATTCCATAAATAATGAGCCGTGCGGCTATGCTACTCAAGAGCGACGGCTTGTGCCTCGCGCTCTTGTTTCTTCTTCAACTTCTCTGCCTTCCTGTCGTACCTCGTGTCGTTGGGGTTGAAGCCAGCTTCCTCTGAGCCCCACACGGCCCACGACGGAGTCTCCTTCACGTAGTCCAAATCACAGAACTCCTGCCCCGACTCAAGCATCTCAAAGAACTTGGGGTAGTCGATGTGCGTGTGCCACTTGTTGTTGATCTTGAACTTGGTGTGTGCGATCAAGATGCAACACGAGTGGGCGTGCTCGGCAGCAAGCTCGTAGTTCTGGCCACGCGAGTTAAGCTCAGCCGTCAAGCTCTCGACAAACGACTTGCACTCGTCATAGAATGGGATGTTCTGCATCGTCAATGGGTTGCCGTTGCCTGCGGACAGGCCACAGAACGTGGCTCCCTTCACCTCGATCTGCGATGGCTGCGCTCTCTCCACCATGTCGGCGTAACTGGCAATGTCGTCCATGTTGAAGCCCTTGACAAGTGTCAAACGGAAAACCGTACGCTGGTGTGCTTGCGTGGTGCGCAAAATGTCCAAGCAGGCCATGAGTCTTTCCCAGAAATCGGCATTGAGGGGACGGTCCACCTTCTTTAAGTCCTTTCTGGTAGGCGCGTCGATACTCACGTACAACTGAGTCACCTTGGCCAACTTGGCAAGGTTGTCTGGGTGCTGCGCATTGCAGACCAAGAACGACGAAATGTGACGCTCGTGCAACATGCCGACAAACTCGTTAATATGGGGGTAGAAGATCGGCTCGCCTACCAAGGACAACGCACAGTGGCGGACTTGGAACGCCTCCTGGAATCTCTCCATCTGGATACCGGGAACACCACGCATCTGCTTGATCTTCTTGTAGTGACCTTCGAGCGCACCGGCCAAAACCTTCTCTGGAGGGTCCACCTCCCATCTCCAGTTCAGCTTGGCCACTGGGTTAGTGCCGTGACGCCAGCAAAAGACACACTTGTTAGAGCACGCGAGCGAGGGGGTGGTTTCCATGCACAAGTGAGACTTGATGCCGTAGAATGCAAACTTGTAGCACGAACCACGACCACGCATGGCACTCTTAGTCCAACGACAGATCTTCACACCAGAGTGCGAGCCGACAACAGTATAACCCTGCTTGGTCAACGATTTGTAAGTGGGGGAGTCTTGAGCGACCATCTGCTTGGGCTCGTTGGTGACAGAGAACTTACCGTTGCGAATGATAGTGCCCATGTCCTCGACATCGACAACATCGTTTTCGAGGTCGATCTGCTCCTCGTCTTCCGCGTCACTGTCATTTGCTGCAGCGTTTTCGTCAATGTAGAATGGTTCGTCGTCGGCCAAAAGTGTGGCGAAACCGTTGATCCAGTCCTGGGCCTTGGGCTCACCTTCGTGCTTCATGCAAATCTGGCCCAATGGGAAGAGACGGCGCGCACCAAGCTTGCCGAGCCATCTGTCCGCAAGCTGAGCCTGGTAGCAGAACTTCAAGCCGCCCCAAGATTCGGAGTCGCCGAGACCCAACACGGCAAAACCAGCCAAGCCTTGGAGAGGGTACTTGTCCACGCGGAAATCCTGGTATGTGTCTTCCAAGTGCTCCAAGAAGTAGTCGATCGGCGAGTCAGTCTCGTAGGATGGGAGAACCATGAGGTAAATGTTGGGGTTCTCGTGCTTTGGGGTTTTGAGGAAGAACTCCTCCAAGTCGTCCACATCGTCATCGAGCGAAAGCAACTTAGGAGGCACAGCCATGCCGTCCAACGCAAGAAGCTTCTCATGCAAGGCCTTCGCCACACGCTGCGACGAGCCGGTGAGTGTCGTGTAGAAAATGTACACTGGAGAGTCCAACAACTTCAAAGATGTGCTGGTGAGAGTAGGCTCTGCGGCCACTTGTGCAGCCAACTTCGTGCCCTTGAACACCTTCGGCGACCGCAGTCTGCGGGCCACTCTCTTCCCCTTTTCAGGGAACACCGTTTTCAGCACCGGCTGGAATGTATGAGTGAAATCAACCTCAAAAACAGGCAGAGGTTTCATTGGCGGGGTGACGGGCATTTTCGAGGTGTCTTTCCTCGAAATGTAGTACCAGACACAACCGGCCGCCACGAAGGACAACCGGCCGCCCGAAAGATAGTAGACGGCGCAGCAGAGCGTGAAAATGGCAGCTCCCAGGTCCATCGGCATGGTGAGAAAAGTTGCAGAAAATGTGATGAGAGGTGTGCAGGTTTTGCACCCAACAGTGTGGAGTAGCAGACTGCAAAAGCTGATAGCTAAAAGGAGAACATGCTGGGGATCGGAATAGACTAGAGTATCTACTTCTTCTTGCTAGCAATGGAGCAGCTCGACAGCTTTGATATGTGTGACATCGACGCACTGGTGCTCCAGTACGACGCGATTACCAACTGGCGTCAGAACGACAAGCTTGACCAATTTGGGGAGCCCAAGGTATTTGGTTCTCATGAGATCTCCTGGGATACGCTACAGAACGACACCTGCTACGAGCCTTTTGGAAGCCCTTTCGGTGACTTTGCCGATTTCGCAGCCGCTACGAACCAGCTCTCTCCTCTCGAGCAGTATGCCAGCCTGGACGACTTTGAGCCACTGATTGATAACATTTTTGCAACCAATCAGTGGGATAGCTTCCTTGATCCGTCAGCAGTTCAATCTTTTGACACATTTGTGCCTGGGTTCTTGCTCAACGATGTGAGTGAGCCAGAGTTCACCGAAGAAGATAAGGAATTCTGGGACGAGTTTTTTGAGACTCCAGAAAACAACTCCCAAAATGAAGTTTCCAGTGTGTTGCCTGACCCGGTCGTCAAGAGTGAGATGCCCATTGTGTCGGTAGACACTCTGGACGAGGAAAAGCCCCACGAGTCCACCAGCGACGAAAGTTGCCCAGAGAAGGAGTGCAAGGACAGGTCACCCAAGGCTCTACCAGGGAGATACAAGTCGGATGGCCTGGTTGATGTACTTCCATCTTATGTCCAGTGCATGGGTATGGTGATAGATTACAAGGGCCAGACTGGTATCATCCACCGCGTGATCCTCAATGATGCCATCACTAACATCAAGCAGAACCCACACAATGTGGCTGAGCAGAAGCAGTTGATGGCTTACCCACTTAATGAATACTATACGGTCAAGCCGGGTGAAGAAGTTGTTGGACTCCTTTACGGCGAGGAGGACGCATCCAGTCGCCGCATCAGTGTCACCCTGGGTCTTCTTCAACGCAAGGTGTACCTCAGAGACATCTCCAAGTTGTCCAAGAGTGTGACGCTGGTGACTTACGTCGAGTCTACTCGATTCAACATCAACATGCCCTACGAGCTGCAATACTTCCGCTTCGAGGTGGACAACAAGGGCCGCATCATTAACGAGTCCAAGTGTGGACTTTGTGCATTTTGTCCTGAGATCAAGTTCTTGCCTTACAAGAACTCGAGCTACCTCTCGCATTTAACGTTAGAGCACGGTGTGTGTGCCAGTAACTTCATTGTGCCCGAAGGCTTGTTCTACGGCATGTACCGCATGATCAAGGCAAATAACCAACAGAGTTCTCGGTTAGTGAAAGGGCTCCAATGTCCGGTTTGCTTCCAGGTGATTGAAGTTGGGTGCTGGAAGAAGAAGCTCAATCCGTTGTTGAGCTACTTTCGGCATTTCAAGAAGCACCATCTGAAGTTGACCAAGACTTTTGTTACAAGCACGGTCGACCCGGTGAACCAAAAATACCTTTGAGGTTTGTAAAATAGGTTTGAAAGAAATAAGATTACGTGGTATTTATGTATGTGTTATAACATGGTGGCAACGAAGGTAACACTATCTGGAGTGAGCTGTAGTGTCGGCCTCCGTCAGTTCTGTAAGTTTCCCATCAACACTGCTTTCTCGTACATATGTTTGTGCATTGACTGACGACCAGGTCTACCAGTGCATGAATAAAATGTGGCTCTCACTACAGTTGAGCCAGCTAAGTTCAGTTGATGAATGGGATAGGCTGAGAATCTATTTTATATCAATATATTAAGTATTTAGTGAGGGTTTTCAACTCTACCGTCGAGGTACCTTTCTAACATTATGGTACCCTGTGACATTTGCGGGCTGAGTAATCGGGCTTATTCGCAACAGTTGCGAAAATCCGTACAGATTTCACAAAACTCCCAACTTGTTCTCTCGAAACACTTGTAATAATCAGATAACAACACTCCGAAACAAGAATTCGTTAGATTCTCACACCCAATCAAATTTCCTCTTTGAACCGTTTCGCTATCTTGTGCTGTTGCGTCAGTGCCACATCCGTGCACCACACACAAGACATCAGCAACCACGATAACCATTCCAACCATCACCAGAGAATCGGACTGCGCACCACCGGCAAGCCCCTTTCTACCCCATATCACATAGAGAATGTCCTCTGGCTCCGCATCCAGTCAAACCTCCAGAATTATCACTCTTGACAGCGTTCGTTCTCTCGGAAACCCACAACAGGCGTCTCCCACAAAGAAGCAGATCATCTGGAAAGACTTTGGCGTGTACTTGGACAAGAAGCTCGACTGGCACTTGGACCCGGAGTTCGTTAACAACCTGTCCACCAGCTCCAGTGTTATCGTACTTTCCGACTCGTCGTACCTCTCGCAAGTCGTCAACTTTCAAATCTGCAACTCCTGCAATAGGCCCATCGGCGAAGACTCTTTGAAGACACACTACCCACGGTGCGTGGAAATGAAACAGAAGAAGAACAACGAAGAAGGTTCCTCAGCGTCTGTCAAGCGCAAGCGTGGCAGAACAGCCAACGCGTTGCTAGACATCGACGGTTCCTCCGTAAACTCGTCTAGAGGTGCTTCGCCTACACCGAGCACACCATCTTCCTCGCAAAACCAGACTCGTCCAAAGAAAAAGTACAAGAAGTCGCAGATGCAGAAGGAAAAAGAAGCTGCAAATGCATCGGCAGCCGCCGCCGCAGCAGCATCAGCAGCAGCAGCGAGAGCAAACAACGCAGCCAACGCGAAGAAGAAGAAACTGGCCAAATCCAAGGCGACCGGCAAAACGAAGGGCCCAGTGGACGTGGAGAAGCAGTGTGGCGTGCCATTACCTCTGGGTGGCTTCTGTGCTCGTTCGTTGACATGTAAAACCCATTCTATGGGCGCCAAGCGTGCTGTTCCCGGGAGAAGTGCGCCCTACGATGTCTTGCTTCAACAGTACCAGAAGAGGAACCAGGCCAAGCTTGCTGCCAGCAATGCCTTGGCTGCACAACGCAGAGAAAATGCCCAACTCACTGGCATGGCCGCTGATGCCGACAACAGTGCCGGGACGATGAATCTTGTTCTCGACCCAGATGAAGAAACCCACTTGGTTCTTGAGGGTTTGTCGAAGAATCACCCAATACCTTTGGAGAGGAAGGTGATCATCTCAGCAAGAAAGAGGCGGGATTTCTTGTACTTGAGAGAGGCATATGCAAACGCTCTCATCACAAATGGCAGTGCCGGAGACGACCTGTCTCTGTCAGGGGACCTTACCCTTGCCAACCAGGCAATTTCTGGCTCCATCGGAGGTTTGCAAGGTCGCTGTGCGTTGGTGAACGTCGACAAGAGCAGCGAGAATGGTACGCAGAGCTACGCTACGATTTCCGGTGAAATGTACCAGGTGCGTGCGCCGCTGAAGGCCATCTTGACGACGGCACAGTACAACCTCCAACAGCAACAGCTCTTCCAGCAGCAGATGCTCAAATTCCAACAGCAGCAGCAAGTGCAGCAGCAGATGCTTCTACAGCGCCAGAAGCAGCAACAAGCACAACAGCAACAGGGGCAGCAGCGGCCAGGGGCCGGGCTCCAAGCGAGTCAGCTCTGATTTGTAAAATATGTACATTAGTGTAAGGAATAAGATGACGCCAAGTTGGGCTGCGCCAATCGATACGTAAAGACTGAACCTCTATGCTTTATGACTAAATATGCTGATGACTAACTCATTCAATGCTTGGTGAACGTGCATCTTTGGGACGTGGCCAGAGGGGCCTATACTTGACGATCCACGGGTGGTTGGCCACTTCTGACAAGGGGAGCCGGAGCTTTGGGTTCTTTTGGAGAAGCTTCCGGATAAGGTCTGCGGCATCATCCTCCACGAAGCTAGGGATGTTGAGGTCGACCTTGGCTATGCGCTTGTAGGTGGCCATCTTGTCCACCTCCTCGAAGGGCGGTCTCCCGACGAGAAACTCGTAGCACAAGATGCCCAACAGCCACGAGTCCACGGTGTAGTCGTGCTCCTTGGACTCGACCATCTCTGGAGGCAAGTAGTCTAGCGTGCCGCAGATGGTAAGTCTACGACGCCCCGGGTTTGGGTCAGCCTTGACGGACCAGCCAAAGTCACTGAGCCTGATGGAGCGGTCAGCAGCCAACAAGATGTTTTCCGGCTTGATGTCGCGGTGGATAATGCCTTTTAGGTGGAGGTATTCCAAAGCACAAGAAACCTGGAAGATGTAGTTCGACGCGGTGATATCGTCAAAGCGGCGGTGAGCCTTTAGTAGTTGGTAGAGCTCGCCGTGCACGGCGTACTCAAGGATGAGGTAGACGTTTGTCTCGTCAAAGAAGAAGCTGTAGAGACGGGAAATGTATGGGTGGACCAAGTTGCGCTGGATCTCGATTTCCCGGCGGAAGTTTTTCTCGAGCTTGAGGTCAACCAAGTCCTTTTTCGACATGACCTTTATGGCGCAGATGAGTCCCAGCAGGCGGTGCTTGACGCAGTAGACCTTGCCCAACTTGCCCTTGCCGAGCACCTTGCCAAACTCAAAGTCTTTGAGCGATAGCATCTGGCGCTCCTGCGGAAACGTTGGCTTGCGCACAGCACGCGCTGGCTTCTTCACGCCATGTACGCCATGTCTCTCTGTGTTGACGGAGACCTTGCTCAACGGCCGGCGTTTGGGCAGCATGGTGGTTGTTGTTTGTGAGTGCACGGTGAGGTAAACAGTGGGAGTGCAGGCTACAGGATGGCAGGAAGCGTAGAGGGGAAGGAAGGCTTAGAAAGGGGGGGCAACGGCGGAGAATGCAAGGCAGGGAAAGCGGTGACCGGCAAAGCAAGTAGGGGGAGGGGAGGCACAGCAGGCGTGACGGTGCCAATTATAGATGGCGGGGCGAGACCCGTGCACCCAGCGGCACCGATTGGCCTGTGAGTCGGCCAGGACTTGGTCCAGACTGGCCCATGAACGGGTCAGCGTGTGGACAGATGGTCCAACGGCCTATAAATGGGCCGTGCACCTACGGGCACTGTGGGTCGAGACGGTGGCTATAATTAGGCCGCGGAAAACGCAGGTGGAACAGCCGTTCAGCTGCGGTTGCCAAAGGACCACTCAGTGGAGCCAATCTCTTCGCACCGGCTGGCACGCTTCCACCATACCCCAGACGGTCACTGTTTCACTGTCTCCACGCACAATCTCTACATCTCTGACTAGCTCACCAACCACTCTCTAAACCCAACCGCACGTCGGGCTGCTCTCGTCTAATCTCATACGATTGGCCGATGCCCTGACGATCATTGTGCGGCGTCCATACCTGCGAGCAACCTAGCCGGCCGTGCACTTGCACTGGCGCACCAAACCTACCGTGTTGATTTTTTCCGTGCACACCTTTCCTCACCAACCAGCTCCCCAGCCACAACCAGCCACGCACACCCGCTGCTGTCGCCCCCGTCGCCACACACACCACGCCACAGCTACTTTGGCGCCCACACCGCCCATCCGTGCCTCCTTTGAACCATGAGCCAGGCGGCGTCCCCCACCAACCGCGGCTCCATCTTCGGCTGGGTGAAGAACTTGAAGCGCGGCGCCCACGCGCTGTCCGACTCCGTCAACGAGCTCGACCCGGACCTCGCCGCGCTGCTGTCGCGCTCGCCCACGCACTCGCTGTTCCACCTGGCGGGGCAATCCGCGCAGCCGCCCGCCCCCGCGATTCCCCTGGCGATACCCCGCGAGTCCCACCACCTGGCGTCGCTCCGGCCGTTGCTCAGCCACAAGAGCCGCCTGACCAACAACGTGAACCGCATCCGCTCGAACTCCGCCTCCAACAACAGCTGCCTCGACACGCTGCTGGACATTCGCCAGCACCGCGACTCGTTCTTGCAGAACAACCCGCTCATCGACGAGAACCTGAAGTACTTTGGCGTGCCGTTGGCCGACGCCATCAACCAGGCCTCCGCGCGCATCTCCATCTTGGGGCTGGACCCGGCCGCGGACGACGAGAACGTCCTCCACTACGGCAAGATCCCCATCGTGGTGGCCAAGTGCGGCGTGTTCCTCAAGAACAACGGCCTTAAGGTCGAGGGCATCTTCCGCGTGGGCGGTTCCCTGAAGCGCATCAAGGAGCTCCAGATCATCTTCAACACCCCGCCCGAGTTTGGCAAGAAGCTCCACTGGGACGGCTACACCGTGCACGACGCAGCGTCCGTGCTCCGCCGCTACCTCAATGCATTGCCCGAGCCCCTCATCCCGCTAGAGTTGTACGAGGACTTCCGCGACCCGTTGCGCACCCGCCCCAGAATCATCAAGTACTTGAAGTACAAGCTGGAGAACCCGCTGAAGGTGAATACGGCCGCAGCCGCGGCCGCCGCCAGCGCGGTGCCCGATACCCCAGTGGCCGAGTCCGGCCCTTCCGGCCCTTTCACCCCGGCCCCTAGCACATCTACCGGCGAGCCCACGCTAACCGTGAAGCCTGTACCAATACCGCAATCCTCTGGAGAGCTTGACCGCTCACCGTCGCCGCATAGCTCGCCCGCCGGCAAGCCCAAGAGCTACAAGAAGCTCACGCGCGACGTCTACGAGGCCATTGACGACTACAAACAGCTCCTTGACGAGCTACCCGGCTTGTCTAAGCAGCTCTTGTTCTACATTCTAGATTTGCTCGCCATGGTGCAAAACAACTCCAATGAGAACCTCATGTCTTCCCGCAACCTCGCGGCCATCTACCAGCCGTCCATCCTTCTGCATCCCAACCATGACATGGACCCTGACGAGTACGCGCTATCGCAGTCTGTGGTGGAGTTCCTCATCCAGTACGCATACAAGCTTCTCCCGAGCAACGAGTCCAAGTCAGAGAACGCGCTGAACATCGACACCTCCAGCGACAGACGCCTCGGCGTGCCCATCCACGGGCGCCAGCACAGCCAGTCGCTCTCCGCGCCTAGCCACGACGTTGACTTGATTGGGTGCAGAAACTCCACCAAGCCTGCCATCGGCACCGCTCTCCTGGACAACGAGCACGAGTTTGGCGGCACCAGCAGCGATGACGACGAAGCATACGAAGGTGTGCTGGGACTCCCGAAGCCGCTAGCGGTGCCAAACATCCTGCTGGTTGTTGACTCGCAGAACGATGCCGATGTGCGCATCGACACGGTGGTGCCGATTGTCATTCTGGACGATTCGAAGGAACACAACGTTTAGTTGTATTATATGTACACGGGGCCTTTACTTCTTCTTTGCTATTAATTCTACATTTTCTCCACCAGCGTAGGTTGTAACTCACCTTGTACACACGTGACATGCAGTTTCATCAACAACTACTTGGCCATGTCGGACATCGAAGCGTCCAACAAAAGCCTCAGTGAGGAGGAAGTGGACGACTTGTTTGGCGACGATGAGGAGGTCGCCACGAAGTCCACCGTTGCCACGAAAGATTCGGAAACGGAGTCTAGCGACGAAGAAGAGAAGGAGGTGAAAAGTCTCGATATCACATTGCACCGCCACGCCATATCACACGAGCAAGAGAAGGACACCTATACGATCAGGTTGCCTGTTTTCCTTAATGTGGATGCCCACCCGTTCGACCCGAACGAGTTCAAGGAGAAGGTGGCCCAGAACGCCGAAGCGAGAAACAAGAGCGACTTGGACGCCAAGCTGATCAAGAACGACTTGATTGCAGAGAAGCTTCTAAACGAGAACACCATCAGGTGGCGGTACTCGAACAGTGGAAACGACGAGATCATCAAGCAGTCCAACGCACACTTTGTGCAGTGGAGCGACGGCCTGTTGTCGTTGAAGATCGGCAACGAGCTTTTTGACTTCCGGGACCTTCCGTTGACGGACAACTTCCTTGCGCGGAGCCACGTCGAGCACGAGGTGTTGCAGAACGACTCGATCTTGACCAAGCTGGCGTCGCTCTTGCCCTCTTCGACGGCGACCGACACGCACAGAAAGTTGACGCAGGCCGTGAAGGTGATCCAGAAGAAGGCGCTGATCTTGAACACATTGACTGAAGACGACCCGATGTTGAAGCAGCGGTTGGCCGACGAGAACGAGCGCAAGGCGCTCAAGATGAAGAGACAGATTGAGCAAAAGAGGCGCTTGCAGGAAGAGAGGTTGGGCAAGTCCGAGAGCGTGCCCAGCAACCGCGGCGGGTCTGCGTCGGCGTACGAGCGTTTCGAGAGAACCTACGGCAACGACGAGTACGACGAAGAAGACGACTTTGTGGCCAACGACGACGAGGAGTTGGAAGTGGAGGACGACGAGGAGGAGCGGGAGGACGAGGAGGCTGCGTTCGAGGAGGGTGCCGAGCGGTTGAAGAACTTGAAGCTGGAGGGCGAGTCGAAGTACCGCACAGCGACTCCCGAAGAGGGCGAGGACAGGAGAAAGAGACGGCGCATCATCGACTCGGACGACGAGGAGTAGACAGATACAGCGGGAATACACATAATAGTGACGAGGCGAGTCGTAGGAAGTCGTGTTGCTTGACGGCGAACGTCCGACAGCAAATGTGCATGTCCAACGAGCAAGCTACAAGGACTGGGCTATAGTCGAACAGCGACCAAACGATCTATATTGAGTGGGCTGCATCGAACATGCTACATTGACGGCCTGGACCGAAAGGACCGAGCAATCGAGCAATCCCGAGGTGATAGCTGCGGATTTAAGCACCTCGCATGAATGGAAGTCGCATGCGCACTTCCCCAGATTTCGACACTTTTCAGCACCCACCTACTTATGCAACTCGCCCGGCCGTTGAGGCTCCTCCTCTTGGGCGCCCCCGGCTCCGGCAAGGGCACGCAGGCCTCGAAGCTCCTCAAGCTCTGCCCCGAAATCCACACCATTTCCTCGGGCGACACGTTGCGTGCTGAAATCGCCAAAGGAACTCCGCTCGGCACCCAGGCCGCCCAGTACATCGACAAGGGCGAGCTCGTGCCCGACAAGACGATGGTGGAGCTCATAGGCCAAGAGTTGGCCGAGCGTGAGTGGCTCAATGCGCAGACGCTGTGGCTCTTGGACGGGTTTCCTCGGACGGCAGCACAGGCCGAGCACCTCCACAAGTTGTTGCAGAAGCATGATGCGGACTTGAACCTTGTCGTCGAGTTGGACGTCGACCAGAGCGTGATCTTGGAGCGCATCGAGGCCCGCTGGGTGCATTCCGCGTCGGGCAGAGTGTACAACTTGGACTACAACCCGCCCAAGACGCTGTTTCGCGACGACTTGACCGGGGAGGCGTTGACCAAGCGCAGCGACGACACCGCGGAGGTGTTCCAGAAGCGCTTGGACAAGTACAACGACCAGTTGGGACCGTTGCGTGAGTACTACGCGAGGCAGGGAATCTTGAAGCTGGTGCTGGGCAACTCCTCCGACATCATTTTCCCCAAGTTGAAGAAGCTTGTGGAGGAGTTTTAGGCTGCATGGCATGAGAACTGGACCCTGAAGTACTGGGATGGATCCAGAAGCAGGGGATTAGAAGCAGGGGGTTGTACCCATGATGCTAATTTATTGAGCACGTCGCTCGAGAGAACCTAGCATGGAACTCATTCGATGGCTGACGGCAAGGAAGTGCTGCCTTGAGACAATTGATGAAACAGACGACGTGGCAATTGTCTCGAGCAGCGACGGATCGTCGGCATTACGATTCTAGGTACTGTGTATCAGAATCAATATATTCTAACTTATTAAGGACCGATTCGTACTTCCACCCTTGACATAGGAGCCAAATCGATCTGTAAGTTTTCTTGAACTACTTGGTTACGTTGAGTTCTCGGCCATCGCATGTCCAGATCAAGGGATTGGTGAGCACCTACAAGCATCCACTCTCGACGTCTCGCCTTGCACTTCATACAGCAACTGATTCACATTGTTTGCTCTCATTTTCTGAATATCCGTCGATCGCATTTGCCTTCTTTTCTCGGGATTGGTGTCAACTGCAAATATACTACTTCCTGCATTGCTGCTTCGCAATCAGTGGGAACTCATTCGCCAGACCTGCCAAACCTCGCGTCATACAAAGCAACGTACCGCATATAGCCGGCCATATAGCACCTGGCTCCTCACGCGATCCGCTGTTCTCCACTCGATCCGCTTACGTTTCTAACGACACGCTCCTCTGCAGTCGTTAGCTATACTACTCCATCGCGTACGCTGCCACCATGAAATTTTACATTGACGATTTGCCGGTAATCTTCCCTTACCCGAGAATCTATCCAGAGCAATATGCGTACATGAGCGATATCAAGAAGACCTTGGATGTGGGCGGAAACTGTATCTTGGAGATGCCCTCCGGAACAGGCAAGACCGTGTCGTTACTCTCGCTCACAGTGGCGTACCAGATGCACTATCCCGAGCATAGGAAGATTGTCTACTGTTCTCGTACCATGTCGGAAATCGAAAAGGCACTTATCGAGTTGCATAACCTCATGGAGTACAGATCGAACGAGCTAGGCTACGTGGAGGACTTTCGAGGATTGGGACTCACAAGTAGAAAGAACTTGTGCTTGAACCCAACTGTAGCAAAGCAGAGAAAGGGCGCAGTCGTGGACGAGATGTGCCGCCGGTTGACCAATGGCCAGTTGAAGCTGAAGCTTGAGCTGGAAGGTGTTTCGCAGGAACAGATGGCTCAGAACCCCGAAGAACACGGACTCTGCGCATACCACGAAAACCTCTATGATTATGACCAGCATGACTTGATCCCTCCCGGAGTTTACTCATTCGAGGAGTTGACCAAGTACTGCAAGGAAAAGTACACATGTCCCTACTTCACAGTGAGAAGAATGATCTCCTTTTGCAACATTGTCATTTACTCCTATCACTACTTGCTAGATCCCAAGATTGCAGAGCGCGTCTCCAAAGAACTCAGCAAGGACAGCATCATCATTTTCGACGAGGCCCACAACATTGATAACGTTTGTATTGAGTCGCTATCATTGTACCTCACAGACGATACGTTGAAACGAGCAAGTCGAGGAGCGAACAAGTTGGCTGACGCGGTTGATGTAATGAAAGCTCAGGACAGCGAGAAGTTGCGAAATGAGTACGAGAAGTTGGTGGAGGGTCTTCGACAGAACGAAATTGCAAGAGACGAGGAACTATTCATGGCCAATCCTGTGCTTCCACAAGACTTATTGGAAGAGGCAATTCCGGGCAATATCCGCAAGGCAGAGCATTTCATCTCGTTCTTGAAACGTTTCGTGGAATACTTGAAGACCAGAATGAAGGTGTTGCACGTCATTAGTGAAACTCCGGTAAGTTTCCTACAGCACCTCAAAGAGTTGACATTCATTGACCGAAAACCGTTGCGATTCTGCTCCGAACGACTTTCTCTCTTGGTGCGAACTCTTGAGCTAGCCGATGTGGAAGACTTGAATGCGTTGAAAGACGTTGCTACGTTTGCCACACTTGTGTCCACATACGAAGTTGGTTTCCAGCTTATTTTGGAGCCGTTCGAGACAGAGGGTTCCACTGTTCCTAACCCCATTTTGCATTTTACCTGCTTGGACGCCTCTATCGCCATGAAACCAGTCTTTGATCGTTTCCTGTCTGTCATCATCACTTCCGGAACAATTTCGCCATTGGACATGTACCCCAAGATGCTTAACTTTCAGACTGTGATTCAGGAGTCTTACACCATGACGTTGGCCCGCAGGTCTTTCTTGCCCATGATCGTCACAAAGGGTTCCGACCAAACATCGATCTCCTCGCGTTTTGAAATCAGAAACGATCCCTCGGTGGTGCGTAACTATGGTTCGTTGCTCATTGAGTTCTCCAAAATCACTCCTGACGGCATGGTTGTCTTCTTCCCATCTTATTTATACATGGAATCGATTATCTCCATGTGGCAGACCATGGGTGTTTTGGACAAGGTGTGGAAGTACAAGCTTATCTTGGTCGAGACTCCGGATGCACAGGAGACATCGTTGGCGTTGGAGACTTACAGAAAGGCTTGCTCGAACGGCCGTGGAGCAGTTCTTCTCTCGGTGGCTCGTGGTAAGGTGTCCGAAGGAATCGATTTTGATCATCACTATGGGAGAACAGTGTTGATGATTGGTATTCCTTTCCAATATACCGAGTCCAGAATCTTGAAAGCTCGTTTGGAGTTCTTGAGAGACCATTACCAGATCAAGGAGAACGACTTTTTGTCTTTCGACGCAATGCGACACGCAGCACAGTGTTTGGGACGTGTCTTGCGTGGTAAGGACGACTACGGTATCATGGTTTTAGCAGACAGAAGATTTAAGAACAAGAAAGGCCAGCTTCCAAAATGGATTGCGCAGGCCTTGAACGAGGCAGACACGAACTTGTCCACCGACATGGCCCTCTCTACAGCGAAGAAGTTCTTGCGGAACTTGGCCCAGCCTACTAACCCCAAGGACCAGGAGGGTGTTTCTGTGTGGAATCTCGAGCAGCTTGAGGCGTTCCAGAAACAGCAGCAGAAGTTCGACAAGACGGACGAGGTTGTGGAAGAAGAGCTGGCTGACGATTTCATGGACATCGAGGACGCCGATCTCGAGTTGTTGTAATATAGGTCCAACAGAGGTTCATTGGCACGATCTGTAGATCACCTGTATCTTATCGCGTTAGCATCTAGCATACGCGTATCCACCTGCTACATAATTGATGTCCAATGAGTACTACGCAGTCATTCTCGAGTTTAGCGAACGATCTTTGAAGCTAGGCCTCGCTGGTGAGTCACGCGAGGTTGCTCTGCTAGGGCCACATACTCAGCTATGGCGGAAACTACTACCGATGCAGACGCATCATTACCAATGCGGTCCACGCTTCCTAGACCTCACGTCACATGCTCTAGAAGCAGCCCAGAAAGAGAAATTAGTACATAATTTGTCCAGTATGGACGGCTACAGGGAAATGTTGAAGTTGCACGAAAGAGATGTCGCAGCCAACTGTTGGTTTGACTGGGCAGAGGACGAATACGTGAGTTTATCCCAGGTGGTGCGGACCCTTTTGCCAAACAAGCTTCTCGTTTCTACAGAGGTTTCGAAGCTATTCGTCGTTGCCAGAAATTTGTCGGCCAAACAGAAGTACCTGCTATGTCGGTCTATCTTTCAGAAAGGAACAGCAGTCTCCGTCACCTTCCTTCCTCATGCCTTATGTTGTGCCGTTTCCGGTGGAATGGAAGATACAATTGTGATCTCACTCAATTGGGACCGCTGCTCCGTCGTTATGGTGAGCGATTTGCGTGTCTTGTCTTCGTGCGACTTTACAGAGTACTCGGGCGAGTCGATCCACTATAAGAGGGCAATGGACCGAAGTTCACGAAAACCGGAGGAGGCCTTTGACCAGGTAGAGGCGTCAATAATCTCCGAACTCGACTGCGGTGAGCTATTCGGCACGAACGGGCTTGCAGGTGAGATTGTGAAGATGCTCAGACTGTTGCCCATCGACACACGACAATTGGTGGCTCAGAATGTAGCGATAACTGGAGATTGTGTGCTTGCTGAACTACCCCCGGTTAAGGCCAAACTCGTTGCGGAGCTCCAAGAGTTATCTGGTCTTGCAGTGTCGGCCAAAGAGTGCCTTGGGCCATGGGGAGGAGCGTCTCTCTACTGCTCTACAACGTTGTTCAAAGACGCACTGGCGAAATGGAAGCATATGGAAATTACTAGAGGGAAAATTAATGGCGACACTGCAAAGGATTTGGACGTGCTCTTCACCGGTTGAACGCCTCAAGCTCCTCTTCGTTGCCCCGGCTGCGCACGACGTGCTTTGCCCAAGGATACTTTTCATAGTACTCCTTCTCAGAGAGGCCTATGGAAAGCTCCTTGAGCAAGCTCCATAATGATTGTTCCGGTGGTTCTGTATCGAGCCGGTCCACCTCGTCCTCTAGGAAGTTTAGAAGACTGCGTTCGTAGCTGTCTTGCACGGGATCAAACACCGAAGCAAATGGGGCGGCGGCACGCCATCTCTTCTCTGTCTGCAGCTTCCTCAACTCAGAGAGATCCAATTCTGCGTCGTCGTCGAGTAATGGAGCCGACATGAGCGGGTGCTCAGCCACACGGTAGCGCTTAGTTGGAGCCCCCTTCTCTTGAGCTTGCTCCTCGTAAGAGAATTGCGTTTCAGGGACTGCGTTTTCGTCCATAAGGTCGCTGAGGTGCAGAGATGCCTCGAAGAACTCTTCTTTCGAGTCATTGAGTGACTGTGGCGTACATGTGCGTTTGGGGGAACCTTTCGTTGGGCCAACCCAGTCACCCTGGTTGAATAGGTTTGGGTGGATCTGCTTAGGTCTGGGGCTAGCAGCAAACTTGTGCTGGACCTCGCTGTGGAGGCGGCTGGGTGTTTTGAACTCGGACATGGGTGCAAAAAGTGTTGTGAGCGCACGAAACACGAATAAATAGCACGCAATCTACAGACGAAAAACAAGAACATGGAACCAAACAAAAAACAACAGAAGGTCGAACAGACCAGAAATAGCGAGATATTGGCCATCCAAACACCGTCCGCACGATGTCAGCTCGACAAGTACGCACCGTGTCCTATGGTACGAGAGGCCCGAGTATACCGAGCAATGATCTCGGATCCCATTGCATAACTTAGTAAGGCTAGCCGTACTGCCATGTACTCTACGACCTGTCATTACAGTGTTGCTGGCGCCGGTGCTGGCGTCGGACTGTGCCTCCCTGCATATACCGCAGAGTGACCCCGAACAAGCCGCTCTCACAACTCCGTAACAACCGGACAGCATGTCGTGGGACGGATTCAAGAAAGCGATTAACCGCGCCGGCGGGTCGGTGCTCGTCAAGGACGTGGACAAGACGATCGACAAGGATTTTGACGTGGAGGAGAGACGCTACAAGACATTGAAGACTGCGGGGCAAAACTTGCAGAAGGCGTCGAAAGGGTACTTGGACTCGTTGCGAGCCGTCACGGCGTCACAGGTGACAATTGCCGAGATCGTGTCGAACTTGTACGAGGAGGCGAAACAGGGCGGCTCCGTGTACTCCAACGTGGGCAGCTACTACATGCTGTGTGTGCGTGAGCTAGACGAAGAGACGGTGAAGCAAGTGGACGAGCCGTTCCGCGAGACCATCTTGGACCCCGTGACCAAGTTCGCCAACTACTTCAACGAGATCGACGAGGCCATCAAGAAGCGCACGCACAAGAAGACCGACTACGACCAGTGCAAGTCGAAAGTGAGACGGCTCATTGACAAGCCCGCCAAGGACGCGGGCAAGTTGCCGCGCGCAGAGAAGGAGTTGGCCGTGGCCAAGGACATTTTCGAGGACTTGAACGAGCAGTTGAAGGCCGAGTTGCCCCAGCTCATCAGCTTACGGGTGCCCTTCTACGACCCGTCGTTCGAGAGTTTGGTGAAGATCCAGATGAAGTTTTGCACGGAGGGCTACTCGCGCTTGGCGCAGGTGCAGCAGTGCTTGGACCAGCAGAGTAGGGACGACTACGCCAACGGCGTGTTGGACGGGAAGATCGACGAGTTGATCTTACAGATGAACAGCTTGAACATCACGAGTTTGGCCAAATAGCCAGAATAGATGTCACATACACTGCCCTCTGCACTGTACTACGCGAATACCTTTGCAAATGACCCACTGCATCCGACGAACGGGTGACAATTTTTTCTCGTATGACGGTGGTGAGCGCTGTCGGCGAGATGGGGTGAGCACTGCGAAAATCTCGTGAACTGACCGCAAACCCACCACGCTGGCGAACGCTCCAGCGATGGCTGCACAACATAGAAACCGTAGAATTGAGCTGGCGCAGTCCCGCATGCAAGCCGCCCCTCTGCCCGCACTTGGCCGGCCTTGCCCGAGTTTTTGCCAATTTACAGCCTGCGACTCGCCACATCTCCGGCCAAAGCATGCACACCCGCGGGAATATCCAAGCCCAGCCTACCCTTGCAGGACATCCTAGCAGCACCGTGACCGGAGCAACACCTTCTTTACCGTATAAGAGCCTCGGAATAGCGTGTGTGGTCGAATAGGCAACTCCAGCACACGGCCCGGCCTGCTATATACAAACCTGGGGCATCGACACCTGCTCCTCCATCTCCCACCTCCACCTCCACCATCGCCAGCGGCACACTGCGATGCAAGATGGCGTCCATCCACCCCTGGTTGATCTCCGGCACGGCCACGATGTTGCAGCGGCCAAAGCTCTACATCGTGGTGCCCATCCTCGCCATGTTTCTCGTGGCCTACAACGCAGTGTACGACTTGACCCTACGACCACTCAATGGCCACTTCATGGCGCACTACAACAACTCCACGCTCTCGGATGGTAAGACGTTACACTACAGCGCTAGTCTGGCACTTTTCAGCGTTCCAGGCTGTGTTCGGGACGTGCCACACGTTACGAAACTCACTTTGGAGGGAGACCATGTGCTACGCTATGAATACTTGACCTCCCTCGCAGAGTACCAGCACCTACTCGAACAGGAGGAAGGCGTTCAGGTCGTGCTCTCTCCGCTCACATTGTGGCAATTGCCCCTCCAGGAGCGTCTGCCCGCAGACATGGACAAGATCGAGCGATACGTCTTGAAGTTGCTCAACACGAACCACGACACCGAACTCATACGGTTTTTCTTTGACGGCATGGGCAAGTTGAACCACATGCTAACACTGGCCCAAGAGGTGCACGTCTATGTCTTGTCGTGTGGGCAATTTCTGCCACCTGCCCCACAACCTCCCATCACCCTTGCAACACTGCTGGTGATAAGCGGAAGTTCCGCACATGCTGATATGCAGCACTACACATCCTACATCCTGGGCAACAGCCATGGAATCAATTTCTTCTTGAACGGCCTCAGATTAGTCCAGGTTGTGTCTCTTGCGGGCATTTTGCTCCACATCTACTTGGCCATCTGCAACCAGCACAAAATCAGGTCGAACATCGGACTCATGATTGGCTGGGTGACTGAAGTATCCATTGCAGCACTAGCAGCTGCGTGCTTGTCCACCCTGTCATCCACCTCTCAGTCATGGAACGCTGTGCTAGGGCCTTTTAGCTATGTGGCTCCTGGCTCATACATTATGCTCATAGTGGTTCTCAGTTCCAGAAACTTGTACAGAACTGTGCATGATTTGGCTGGTGACAATACGTTCGGTGCTCCAGAGAACCTTCACAAGCGACTCATCAAGTACTACTTGGGCATCAACTCTAGTGTTCAAAACTCGCAAGGGGTGTTCGCACTCACGAGGCTATTCCGCAAGCTTCTATTCATTGACAAATTGGCGGTCTGGATACTTCCGATTCCAAACACCACTGTTATTTTGTTGATCAATATGGGCGGCCTCACCATTTGCACATCGGTGCTTGCAGTAGCCTTGTCACCCTTGATTCCAGCATCTCACTGGGAAGTGTTCTACCAATCGCTCATTAAGTCTTACAAGTTTATTATTCTCGCGCTTGTGATTGACCACCTCCTTCAATTGACATTCCTCGTGGGTATCATCGTCATCGATTTGAACAGAATTGATCTCACAGACATGTTGAACAGGAAGCTGCTCGAATTGAACTCAAATTATGACAACTACCATGAAGCAAACTCCATATCTGCCAAGCTCTTGGGTCTTGATGGGACGAAGTCCTCTACCGTGGTTCCAAATTCTTGGAGGTATCGTCTTGGAACACATTTCTTGAAAGCTGCACCTATCTCGCTGAAGTCTTATTGGCTTTTTGCAGTACCATCAATCGCATTGTGGACCATGATGGTCACTTTGGTATCAGGATTACTAATAATCCCAATTGGGTTGTCTACGGGGAACATTGACTTGTACAAACTTCAACGTCTCAGTTCGCAAAAGAATGACTCAATTTACTACTTTGAGCTGTTTGCAATCCTCATTTTCATTATAGCAATTTCCGAACTTACGTTCACGTTGACGTATTCCAAGAGGCAAAGAAAACAGCATGACCTGGATTTGAAATCCACCTTGGTACCACTGACTTCCAACTTGTCCGTCACGGAGTTATTGAAAAATGATGAGGAGAAGTTTTTCGAATGTATCACCCTTCCTGGAAGGTCCAGTTCCGACATCACGAAGCTTTACTCCAACTCGAAGTGTTCGTTCCTAATTACTACCAATATGGACCATGAAGTCTTCGTGTGGTCGCCTCTCAGCAAAGTGGAGAAGAATAAGCCCTTGCTGGTTTCCACTCATTTTGAGTCACTGGATCCAGATGCCAAGAAGACCGAATTTTGGCCAATTAATCATATCGAAGTCAGTGATAACGGTGATTTCGTGGTGCTCATCAACTACAATCACTGTCGCCTCAAGTGTTTTGATAGGAGAACACTCAAGTATGAGTGGGAAATCTCTCTCACCAGCGAGCTCAACAAGCACGGCAAGAGGATGCGCCTTGTGAACTCCTTTTTCCGTATAAAAACTGTCACAGGCTTCCTTGCCAGAAAGATGTTGCTCAAAAAAAACCAGCTCAAGAGAAGAGGCAGTTCTACGCTGGTAATTTCTGCAAGCTCCATCTCCGGCAATTATCAGCCACCAAGTTTGATCGATGATGAGTACAGAGACATTTATGATAAGTCGCTTCATCGTGATGAATTCGTCATGGTGTTGGAAACCGGTGAAATGATCACCATCGCTTGTGACACCGTTCAGACCAAGGTGTACAACATTGTGGCTCAAGTTTACGAAGGCACTTCCGCTGTCACCGGCTTGAAAATCGTATCTCTGCAGTTGCTCACCACCGCAAGAGTGAATGACAAGGTGATCTGCAATATGTCTAACGATGACATTGTCGTGGGAACCGCGGTGAATAACATTTGGAGGTTCAACAAGCTCGATCTCGAGTCTTATTTCACAACTAAACCTCTCACGACGTTCGCTCCTCCATTGATGTCGAGAACTGGCTCTGCCGTTCGGGTGGATCATGACTTCACCACTGCCTACGAAATGCAGCGCCAAAACTTCCAGTCAAGACATGTTGAACGCGACCTGTCGGTTTTCACCCAGATCAAGAAGTTCCCTCCGATTAACAAATCAACAATCATCACGATAGACTTTGTTGGTATGTTTATTCGTGTGAAGAACTTGCAGGCTGAGCTTGTCGACATGCAGACGGGCACCATACTCAAGGTGTTCCACATTGGTCACTTCAAGCCAGGAACATTCAAAGTCACGCATTCTGAGCCAACTCATTGCAAGTTCTGTGGATGTGCGTCCGTTGAATCCCTTACCTTGATCTACGAAGACTTTTACGAGCGCACGGTGATCTTGCACACCTACACCATCGAGATCAAGAAGTCTCGAAACAATATCTGTTTGAGAGTTGAAAGAGACTCGAGAGAAATCAGATGCTTGGGTTTTGACTCCGTTGTGGAGCGCCAATTCTGGTACGAGGACATTGAGAAGTGGGAGGTCACCGACATGAATGTCATTATCGGGATCAAGAAAATCACACAGGAAGAAGAGCCAATTGAGGAGACGCAAGCTGGAAGTATCGGATTTGAGCGGCTCTCGGAAGACAAGGGGCTCACATCGTTGAAACAGAGAGGTGCTAACAAGAATCGCCTGGCTGCGAAAAACAACGAGGCCAAACTTGCCAAACTTGCTAAGGTTTGGCAAGGCTTTGTTGTCACTGCTCTGAACGGCAAGCTTTTGGAATATAACATCCCTTCGGAAGCTGAACATGAGAAGCAGTTTGCATGCATGAGGCCCAACTTCATATTGAAGTACGGCTACAAGTCCGTGGCGATTGCGTTTGGCAACGTGGTGAAGATCTTGTTCCTTGGTGGCGACAAGCTCATTGAAAACGACTTGTACTACTCCGGAACCACGAGTACGTTGACTCCGCTCCTTAAGCCCAGCTCCGATGGAATGGCCAAGACCAGCGAGTTGCTTTTCATCAGCAAGCGCAGAAAGATGCAAGAGCGGAGATTGAAGGCAAGCGTGCTTGCCACCGTGGACAATGCCACCAGTGAGGAGGAGTTTGTTGACAGGGGTAGTTTATGACCAACGTAATGCTACAAGTAATATGCTTGGCCTAGTTGCAGCAGGGTACCTGAATTCCGCAAAAAGCAATGCATGCTGACTCATGCCCCACGGAAGGCTTATAAATAATTTTATACGAGCGGCGGTACAAGCCGCATGATCTGCCGGAAGAAGCCGCACCTTCTGTGGTTGATTTACCGCAAAGCGGCGTTAGCTGGATATCCGATCGGCCCGCGCGAATTTTAAGGTGGGCCGTTTTATCGGCTGATGCCGGCAGCAAGTAAACGGTCACAATATATAGTGCCCACAACAGACACGTTGAACTCCACAAGATGAAAATTCTTGAAGACGAGGAAAGAAACGCACACTGGAACACCGTGCTCATTGAGGGCGCCAAGGGCACCGTCGTGGGCCTCGGCTTGTCTGCTCTTTTGGTTGGAGCCGTGAAGAGAAGGTACCCACTCCAGTATTCGCAGTTCAACACCAGCATCAAGGCTGCGATGTGGGCCATGCCCACGATTTCCGTCGGAGCGTTTTACGCCGACGAGGGCTCGGTGAAGTTTGACGAGCAGATGCATAGACTGGACTACTTGAAGAAGTTGGAGGATGAGAAGTTGCAGCGCTGGCAGAACCTCTCGGTGAGTGACAAGGCATTCACCATGGTGAACGACAACAAGTACAAGATCATTATTGGTGCGTGGGCTGCGTCTCTTTGGGGCCTGTGGACCATTGTCAACCGTGACAAGTACATGACCACGGCCCAGAAGGCGGTCCAAGCCAGAGTGTACGCGCAGGCGATTTCCGTGGCGTTGTTGGTGGGAACGCTTTTGTTGAGCATGCACGAGAAGAAGTTGAAGGAGCAGCAGCCAGCACCGGTGCCAGAGTGGAAGCGGTACTTGGAAGAGCACCGCAAGTGATATTTATTGTGAGAAGTGACAAACGGAATGACACTCCTCGACGACCGACAGGACAGAAACGACAGAGAAACGACAGAATACACGTTTGACGATTTGACATCTTGTAGCTTCGCGTGAGGTGTCTCACGCTAGTAGATACCGGTAGAGTGTGGGGAATTCGCACCCACGGCAATACGTCATCGGCCACCGAGCACCGAAGCCTCGCTTAACTCAATTCCAAATAAAACGAGTCGGTTGGCCTGATGTTAATTCGAACGTTTCCTCACCAGTTCCCCTCGTCTCGTTGCCTCGCTCTGCCTCTCTTGCCGTGGCATTAGGCTACTTTCGCGACTTTCATGTGCCTTCTCCATATTGCTCCACTCTTCTCATGTCCGACGAAGTGTTGTTCGCTGCATTCGTGCCCGCTGATGCCAAGCTCCTCCTGAGGGTGCCGCAGAGCCAGCTCCTCGTGGACAATCCAATTCTCGCCACTGCACTTTCCAACATCTTTCCCTACTTGCTCTTCATCGACAACTTCCTCGAGATCGTCACCTGGACCAACGGCGACCCGTACCAGAACTTCTTGATCGTGACCGCGTACTCCGTGCTTGTGTTTTACTGGGAGACGTTACGCCTATGGGTGCTTCCCCTCCTCATTGCCGGAGTGTTTTCCTCGGTGGTCTGGCACACCAGCTCCGTGCTTCACGACTCCAAGTTCGGCGAGAAGCCCACCATCGACGAGGTCTTGCTGACGTTGCACAACATCACTGTGCGTTTTGAGCTTCTTCTCAGACCCGCAGGGCACCTCCACTTCACCTCCAAGAACTACTTGGTGATGCTTGCCGGGGCGTTGGCAGTGACCCCGCTCCAGGTGGCGCTCTCCAAGGCCCTTATCCACCCGCAGGCATACATTTGGCTCCTCGGAACATTCATCTTGACCTACCACTCGCCGTGGTCCTTCACGGCCCGCAGACTTTTGTGGAGATCAGCATACATCAGACGCGCAGCGTTCTACCTCACCGGCTTGGACATCAAGACCGCAAGAAACGACATTCTGCTCCACAAGGAGAGCGCACATGCCACCATCTCGAGAACACACAGCCCGGCTCCAGGCGAGGCCGAAGCTGCGCCGCTGCCCAACATCGTGCAGATGGTGAACAACTTCACCACCATCCGCAAGGTCATTGTGTCCCCTACGCAATTGAAGCAGACGGTGCGTTTTGACGTGTTGGAGAACGAGCGCCGCTGGCTTGGGCTTGGCTGGTCCAAGTTCCTCTTGCCGAACGAAAGAGCCAGCTTCTGCTTCGAGCCGCTGATGCAGCCGGCACCAGATCCGTTGCTGGAGGAAGATTTCAACTTTCCGGTGTTTGAAAACGATTTGTACACTTACCAGTGGCAGTGGATGGACGATAAATGGGAGCTTGACCTCGAGTTCAACAGGTGTCGCTACAAGACAGGCTGGGTATATTACGACTCGAGCTGGAAGGGACCAGGATACGAAGACGGGTTCTCCAAGTACACGAGAACCCGCAAATGGACACGCAGAGCGATCTTGCTCATTGACAAGCAGGCAGAGGTGCTAGACGAGGCATAGTACACACTTTTAGTATAGGAATAACGAACAACCCGAACCAAAGCTGATCAAAGCTGAAGACTAAACTCTGAACTACATTAAAGGCAAAAGCCGCAGAATACAGAGCATTCAAGTTGTTGGCTCGTACGGGATTTGCAATCGATTGTGTGCGCGGCACGACGCATCTACCTCTGCTCTTCGCAGTCTGTGCCTACAATTCATCTCACAATATCATGAGTGCAACGTCAGAAAAGAAGTTTGAGGACATTCCCAAGAAGTATATCGATCCCTTGGCAGAGAAGGAGATTGGTGAGGGCTCTCGTGTCAACGGAAAGGACTGGAAGATCAAGAAAGATGCCTTCAGATTGAAGTCTCTTGGTGTGAGAAAGCTCAACACGTGGAAGCTCAGAGAGGAGAAGAAACTCCAGCAGGACCAGATCAAGCAGCGAATCAAGGACTTGAAGCAGGAAAAGAGCGACGAAAAGAACAGAAGGATCCAGGAGATCAAGAAGAGGCGAGAAGCTAGAGAGGAGAAGGAGCGCTACGAGAAGATCGCGTTGAAGATGCACGCGAAGAAGGTGGAGAGATTGAGAAAGAAGGAGAAGAGAAACAAGTTGTTGAAAGAGCGCTAAGGGTTGCCCCTATTAGCGACGATCTGCTGGGTGATACGTGTCAGCAGGTCACTTTTTCTCGCCATATTGATGGCTATGGGAGCAGCTACGGTAAGCTAATGCATAAACGACAAACTCGGCACTTTCTGCCGACCCTGGCTGTGTTGGTGTATTCCTCCTGGCTGTTGCTCCAGTTTGGAAAATCGCTAGTATTACGCGGGTGCGATGGCGGTTACCCGGACGCGGGACAACCACTATAAAAAGCGCGGGTCCGCACCCCGGCCGCTAGATTCCAGAAATTTGGATTTTGTGTCACTTGGTGTCTCTATACAGTGCCCCTTCTCGCTGTTGATATCATCCACTCCTATTTATACATTTGGGAACTGTCCTTTTGCCACCACTCTTTGGTTTAGTGCAGATACACCACAGTCCCCCAAACAGGGATACATTAAATTGTCATCCTTGCCAGATTTCGATAATATAATATAATAGATTTTTTTCATTTCTTAAAAGATGGATTCGTTGAAACTCCCCACAACCGCCGCGAGTGCCAACGCCTTCACTGCTCCAGGATCATTGGTCTTTCCCCAGGGACTTGATACAGCTGACAATGTCGTTGTCAAAAAGGATGAGTCCGAAATTGGTGTCAAGGAACCAAACGAAGCTGACGAGGACAGCGCCATGTCTGGCATTGTGCCAACACTTCAGAATATCGTCGCCACTGTCAACTTGGATTGCCGCTTGGACTTGAAAACTATTGCATTGCATGCCCGTAATGCCGAATACAACCCAAAGCGTTTTGCCGCCGTCATCATGAGAATCAGAGAGCCTAAGACCACGGCGCTTATATTTGCCTCGGGTAAGATGGTTGTTACTGGTGCCAAGTCCGAAGATGACTCCAAGTTGGCTTCGAGAAAATACGCACGTATTATTCAGAAGTTGGGTTTCAATGCCAAGTTCACCGACTTCAAGATCCAGAATATCGTTGGTTCATGTGACGTCAAGTTCCCAATCAGATTGGAAGGTTTGGCCTTCTCGCACGGAACTTTCTCGTCTTACGAACCAGAGTTGTTCCCTGGCTTGATTTACAGAATGGTGAAGCCAAAGATTGTCCTCTTGATCTTCGTCTCGGGGAAGATTGTCTTGACCGGTGCAAAGCAAAGAGAGGAGATTTATGCTGCTTTCGAGGCCATCTATCCGGTGTTGAGCGAATTCCGCAAATCGTAATTGTACACTAATTATTGGGAGTTAGTCCGTGTTCTGGAAAGGATGTGGAAAAAGGTATTATAGGAAAAAAAAACATCAAGTATTCATTGTTGGTTAATGTGTTCTATGCTTTCTTCGCCCACTCGAAGAAGTTGCACCTGTGCTCTCCGAGTTCAGTCGAACTACCTTTCGCAGCTCTAGCACAACACCAAAATCTTTTACCCTTTGAATCTTTTGTGAGACTTGTTCTCATGATACATGCTTCCTTGTGGTAACACTTTGGAGGTTTCTCATACATGAGTGTGGAGAGGGCCGTCGCCGAATTCAACTTTATGGTGTCAGCAGCAAGTTGAGATGGTGCAGGCGTTTCGGCTGGTGTTGCCTCCTTTCCTTCAACTTTCTTGGGGTTGGCATTAAAGAAGAAGTTGTTAATCTTTTGTTGGGGAGTACCTGTCGCCTTCCTGCTGACATATTTTGGCTTTTTAGACTCCGGTTCCCCTGATTTGTCTCTCTCCTCACTCGATCTGCCATTAAGCTTAGTAGGACTTGGAGACTTACTGCTCTCAGTTTCAGGCGTTCTTCGTTGTGCGGACCCGAACATAGACGTGATGTCTCTGTGGGCAACCAATTTGTAGAAGTTTCTCGCTTCAAAGTCCAACTTTGCAGGTTGAGTGACGCTGTCTTCGACGTCATATGAAGTGTTGATGTCAGTGAAGACAGGACAATGGTCTGAGCCGTGAATATATGGAAGGATGTTTGCTCTGTCGATATTGGCCACCGCCTTTTCGCAGCTGATGAGAATCAAGTCGATTCTGGACCCGAAATTAGATTGACGTGCACCGGTTAGCGTGTTCCACACTGTGTACATGGCCAATCTGCGTTTCTGAAAGATTCGAGTCGAGTCATGCAAGTATTGTGAAGGTACCTTGTCAGCGGAGTGCAACGTCGGTAGAACGTAGAGGTTGAGCAATGCTCGATGACGAGCCGAAGTTCTGAAAGCCAAACAAGCAGTTTCGTGGAGCTTCTCAAATGCGAATCCTCCGTCTTTTAAGTTGTTTGTCAAGACCTTGGTCTTGATGCCCTCATTTATCGCCTCTGCATTGTCAATGAGGTCGGGGCTGACATTGATGTCCCCCATCACCACCACATTCTTCCCGCTCTGTTTAAGCTTTGCAGTTCTCTGAAATAGTAGTTCGAGGAATCGCAAACGGAATAGTTGACCTTCTGGGGTTCCTGAAGAGTTTGCTGGGCAGTATAACGAGAAGACCACGGTGTTGTTGGCCAACTCAACCACGGCACATCTCCCCTCTGAGTCCAAGTCCTGCGCAGTCTTGAAGTCAATGTCCATGTGCTGGAGCTCCTCGTCGGAAGGGTAGCCTCCTATCGAATCCTGTAGCTCGTAGTAGTACTTCCCATTCGAGGCCTTGAGACGGCCCGAAATACCCTCTTCGGCCTTCAAAATAGTGAGGGACCGCACCATCTGTGGCGAGTCCCCAGGTGTGGGCACACGCGCGTAAAGAGCAACCCCGCTGTAGCCCTTTTTCGACTTGGGCACCGATATGAACGCCTTATACCTGCGAGTCATGCCGATCAGCGCCACCTTGTCCAGTTGTACCTTGAGCTCCTGGAGCGACACGATGTCTGCCTCGAGCGACGCGAGAAACGCGTCGACGCTGGTGTGGAGCTGGTTCCATGGGTGGTGTTTGAAGAGGGTGTTGATGCCGTTGACGTTGAAGGTGAGGTACCGCACGCAGCCGGCCGATTTGGCGGGCACTTTACGGAGCGGGTCCTGATTTTTGAGCGCGTCGAGTTTGTCCATGGGCGTGCGTCATGCCAAGTAGCGCTGGGAGTGCAATGGTTGATGCGCACGCGTGCGATGTGTAGGTGATGAGGTGGGGAACCGACGAAGCCGAATAACTTACTGGAACCGAAAGCTACTGCCGGAACTGAATTTGCTGAGAGGAATGTTCTAGGTGTACTGATTCGTAGATTTGACTGTTTGAGCCTCGTTAGGTTGTGCTGGTGTTCGCCTGATCTGGGTGCAAAATATGAGACACACCAAGGTCCGGTACACCTCACGAAAGGCAGTGGACAGAGAGAACGCTGTTTGTAGGTAGAGGGTGCTAACTTCAAAGGAAGATAATATCTCGTTTTATGGGTGCACTCGCCAGTGTCACTGCCCAGTGCCAATCATCGACTACTACATCACCACCTACTACATCACCACCCAATACTTCGCCCTTCCACATTCCTAGTCAATCTTGGCAATGCCATAGCCGGGTACCACCGGCTGCACAGTTGGTGGCTGCACATTCCCCTTCGATGCCGTACCCGGCCTTCGGTGCGTCTGTTCTGCCGTGCGCTGCCCTACGGTGCCTACACGAAAACCCACAAATTTTTGCCAATTCTGCAACGTGCAGCCAATAACACCTGTAACGGCGGCAGCACTTCTGCATGGCCGGTCTCTGCCGCGGATCTTCGCCACGCTCCAGATTAACCCTCCTGCGGCACGATTTACAGTCACATGACCAGCCGGACGCGTCGCGGCGGCACGGGTGTATGCGCTTTTCCTGAGCGCACCTCCATTGTTTCTTTCACCAGTCGCCTAAACTCCAGACCTTCCCCGGCACACTTGGTCTTCCTCTCGCTACACGGCCACACGCAGCCCGCACACTCCTTGCCCATTCGATGTTGGACCCCGAATTGTACATGAAGAACAGCCCTTACCAGGTGTCGCATGGCGACCACTACAACCTCGCCAACACCACGCCGGAACTCTTGAAGTTCCAGCTCCACGAACAGACCCGCCTCGACATGGACCCGGCTCACGCGTTGCAGCCGCTGCTCATGGACCTGTCCTTCAGCTCGCACTTGCAGACCGCGCTCCTCAACAAATCCATCTCGGTAGACGACGACACCGACCGCAACGACGAGTTCTCCCGCGCAGAGCCGCTGTCGGGCATGCTGACACCGTCGTCTGACGTGCTGGAGCCGTGGAAGGCCGTGGCCGACCTGAAGACGTCCAACTACTTGAACTTGAAGGTATTGATTGAGAACTCGGTGTTTGACACGCTGAAGATGTCTCCCAAATCGGTGCTCTCCTTGCACAAGGTCAAGAAGATCAAGCTGCTCATACTGGACAAGCAGGAACACAAGGAATACTTGGAGCAGCGCATCTCCATCTCCAACCAGTTTTGCTCGACGTTGCTCGAGAACGCAGAGTCTTCCCCATCCGAGTTGGACGCCGGGCTTTTGCTCAAAATCCTCAAACAAACCATCGACCTCCAGCTGCAGTTGATGTCCCTACTGCTGGAGGTCGACCTGCTTAGCTTGAAGCTCCACAACCACAACTTGGCATGTCTAATGTTGGGCTACGTCGAGGATGTTAAATTGTCCTCCTTGGGCAGCACCGAGCAGTTTGCCACTGCCCCTCACTCACTGGTCTCCGAGTCGCTGTCTCAACAGGCTTTTGACTCCATCTTCTCGCATGTCGCTGCGTTGGCGGCCCAAAAGAACGTGTTTTTACCTCTGTACCACGAGTCCGAGGATGCTCCCCTTCAGAACAAGATTCAGTGGGCGCAAAGCTGCATAAGTGCACTTGTCGATGCGCAAACACCACCAACGTCGGCGTCGGGTGACACCTCGTTCGACCAAAACGCCTCCGTGGACAACTCCGTGTTGAGAGATCACTCCTTCTTGTCCGCTTCGCCTTACAAATCTTACAGCAACGCCAAGTCGCTGGATAAGACCATCTCAGAGTACAGAATTGCATTGAACGACTTACGCTTCTCCCACGAGTACTTTATGAAGGAGTACGAGTACTTGAAGGAGAACTCTCTCAAAACCATCCAGGACTACAGAAAGAAGAACACCTTCCTTGAAAAAGAGGTTGAACAGCTTCGATCTGGCTCCAGTGGCGCACAGCAAGATTCTCCACGCGACTCATTACAGGCGAAAGACAAGGAGATTGCCAAACTCCGCAAGGAGCTCAACCTCCTCAAGATCGAGTACCTCGGCAACAAATCTCCCAGAAATTCCGTTATCGTGAACTCGTCACTATTATCTAACATCGAGGATGAGGACGACAGACAGCTGACGCACTCGCAGTCGTCCCTCAATTATAAATCACACGGCCTGTCGTCGATGAGCAATGCCATCTTGCGCAAGGAGTTCAAAAAGATCGTCTCCGACATCCAGGACCAGTATGAAGTGGAGTTGGGCGAAGAGCGCCACAAGAGACGCAACCTCGAGGAGCGGTTGCAAAAGCTAGAGAACTAGCCTGTGATATAGATGATACCATTGAGTTAAGTGAAAGTTGTCGATTCGTGTAAGCTAACGTAGTCCCAGTTACTTATCTCTCTCTCTTATTCGTGCATATTTTTGCTCTTATAGCTTTAAATGTGGTCTGTATCTTAGGTATTGATCTCCAGATCGCACTACACGTCTCATGCACAAGTACCAGTTCGAGTCCAGCCGACGAAAAAGCAAGACGTCCAAGACTTTGTTAGCATCTTCGAGGCGCGAGGTCATTCTTGAAGCCCCAAAACGGAAGCGCAAGGCGTCTCCAGCCCTGAGTTCTCAGGAGATACTCACTTCGCGTCCTACTTCGGAAGACAAGTCCATAACACCAGCACAATTCTATGAGAGACCAAAATCGCTATTGGAGAAACAATATGAACGCAATCTCCGAAAGTATGTGCCGCTCAGCGAAGGCAAGGAGGAGTTTGTGGCGCTAGAACTGGAAACCGAGTCGAGCCCTGCAATTGAAGAAGCACGTCCTCTGGAGGCAAAGCTCGAGCCTGAGCCTGAGCCTGAGCCTGAACCAATCGAAGTTGCTGACTTGACTAATGAGGAAATAGAAGCGTTGTTGGTCAAGGGAGGGGATGTTGAAACTGGACTACTCATCAATGTGTCAGACTACTTCTTGTCCAAAGCACATTCCTCTGTTCTAGACGCAAACAGTCTACCTGGATCGAAGGCATATTACAGCTACGTGAAGGTGGCACTCAAAGCACTCCACATGTTGCTCTCCGAGCACGCCACACGGCTCAATCCGTCGTTGGAGCTGGCGGTACACTACAAACTAGCAAAGTTGTACTTCTTCGAGACACTGAATGCTACGGTGGCCGAGCTGTGCATTTCGAAGGCAATCTCTCTATCTGCCAGACATAATCTTCTCAGCATTAAAGCATCCTGTGAGTTTCTCTACTGTCAGATTTTGGAGAGCTCGAAAGCAGGGTTGGTGGAGCCTTTCTTTCTCGAACGCAAGACTTTTTACAACAAATGCAAATGGGATAACATAGCTAACATGTTCTCCTTACTTCGTGCCAATCTGCTTATGACCACAAGTCTCCAGAATGGTGTTGCAGCCTTGCAGTTGCTTAGCACATCCACCACTGCCCTGTTTGCACATATTTTGAGCTTGGTTCTTCTAGCAAATGTGGGTATGTACAGAGGATCTCCCGACACTTCGTCGGAATATTTATCAAGAGCAAGAAAGGCAATTGAACAGGTTCTGGCTCCTTCGCAGCTCAAAGTCATGGTGATGTTGGGACAGTTGGCATGCTTTGTACAATTGAACCATGCAGACAAGGCGAAAGGTCTCATCGAGGAACTTTCGAAAATTGTTAATTCTCAGAGAGAAGCAAGGTGGGAGTCATGGCGAGAAGATGGCTATTTCACACTATCAATTCCTGTTGCTGAGGGTCAAGACACATTTCTCTCCTTCGATGTGCAATGGCTCAGTTCAGACGAGTTTGTTATCATGTATTACTTCTTGAGTGGTGTCCTGCTTTTACAAGAATCTGCGAATTACAAGAGAGCGCATAAGATCTTGAGCACTTGCTTGGAGATTATCAACATACAATTGGAAGAACTCACTCAGGCGAAGCAGAGCACGCGGTGCTTCTCTGTCTCGCTTCTAACCGGAAAAATAGTCAGGTTGAATTACACTCGATTCTGCGTTTACTACTACAAGCTATGGCTTGACTTCATGCACAAGGATGACTTCACCGGCATCGCCTTGATTGAAGGCTTTGTGAAGAGCTTTGATGAGAGCAATTTCACGAAAGAAGAGTTGGGTTACTACAAACTTCTCATTCCTCGATTCTATTACTTAGCCGGGCTCTACTATCATTCTCATGGGGACTTGGTTGCAGCCAAGTATTATTATCAAAGAGTTAGAGATACTTGCCTGTCTGCATCACAGCCCGGCAGTCTTGCCGTTTCAAATTCGCAGCGGAGCTTGGGTATCGGATGCGAGCATTTGTTGTCAAGAGGTGACTCAAATGAGCTTCACATTTTTGCCACACTTCACCTTTTGATCCTCAACGAATACGAAATGTGGAGATTTGCCTTGCTGCCCGATGAAACTGGCCAACAAATGGCACACATCAGAGAGCAATTGACCTCGTTGTACTCAGACTTGACTACCGCACTCGATAAGTCTCCTGCTCAACCCAGAAAATCAGAATTGACCAGCACCTTGTTGAAATCCACTTTTCAACTAATTTCTTGCATATTTTCGAACAAGGGTTTCGTCGAGGACGCTAAACTCGTTCAACCTTCAAGTTCTGATTTTTCTGAGTGTGGCGAGTCTTCTGGCTACATTGGTGCGGTTAGTCAGTTCGTTCTCTATAGACTCGCTGTCAACCTAGAAAAGAGCCAGGAGCACTACAAGGCCGCCTTCGCCAAATCTTCTGGAAAAACCGATGCAAATTCCTTGATTCGGTATTTACTTCAACTTGAAAAGAAGGAGGCATCTGGGGAGGCTGCGCCTCAGACAGAGATGCACAAGCTTCACGGCCGCATTCTCGGTAAGCTCGAGCTTGCACAACAAAGCACTGAATAGCATAATTTACACGACGTTACGTAACGAACTGTTCAGTTAAAGCAATGTACAATGGATAGACAGATTTATATGCTAGGTCACTTCTTCGACTTCTTCTTCTTCTCTGGCTCCTCGTCGTCGTCGGCCTTTCTCTTCTTCTCCTTCTTCTCTTTCTTTTCCTTCTTCTCCTTCTTCTCCTTCTTGTCCTTCTTCTCCTTCTTATCCTTCTTCTCCTTCTTCTCCTTCTTTTCCTTCTTCTCGGGCTCCTCAGATGTGCTCACCTCCTCAATAAGAGGCTCGGACTTCTTTGGCAACTGGACCTCTGGGGCAACCAACTTGTCGGCTGGGACAGCTGGAGCTGGGGCATCAGCGTGGTCCTTGTATTCAGACTTCCACGTCTCAGGCGTGTTGTCGTTGACTCTGCCGTACTTGTCCAACTTGCCGTCAGCCTTCAACTGCTTCTTCTTCTGGGCAACAGGACCAAGGCCCCATCTTCTTGGGTAAGTGTCTCTTTCCATGATGCATCTCTTGACCTTGGCAACCACCCCGTGGTCGCAGCCCTGCAAGTCGACAGTAGTCATCTGGGCGATACCAATGGCGATGGCCTCACCCTTGGTGGTCATGAGGACAACCTCGTCGTACAACTCAATGCCCTCCTCGTATCTCAACAAACCGGGGATCATCAACTTGGCACCGTAGCACACGGAGTTGACGGCAGAGTCCTTGACGACAATTCTCTTGTAACCCACGAGCAATGTCTCCAAAGGCTGGATAATCTTTCTCAAGTAGGACTCGTCTCTGGTGTTGTCGTAGACGTACTGGGCGTCCATAACATCGTGCAAAGTGACCATGTTGTCGTTCTCGCCGAGAGCACCGGATCTCACACGACGCAACTCTTGCATGTGTCCACCAACACCAAGCAACATGCCCAAGTGGACACACAACGTTCTCATGTAGGTGCCGGCCTCACAAGAGGCCCAGAAGACACCGAGACCTCTCTTGTTGTCGAACTCGATGAGGTTGGAGTCGTAGATGGTTCTCACTCTCAACTGTCTCTTGACGGCGGAGATCAAAGGTGGTCTCTGAAACAACGCACCCGTCAAGTTCTCCAACGCACGGCCCATCTCCTTGGCGTCGTCCAACTCCTCGTGCAATCTGACGATACACACGTACTCCTTACCGGCACCCTGCTGGGACTTGACCAATCTGGTGGCTCTGTCGATACAGACAATCAAACAGCCAGTGACCTTGGGGTCCAAGGTACCCGAGTGACCGGTCTTCTCAACACGCAAGATACGCTTGATCCAAGCAACGACCTCGTGCGAGGATGGGTTGGAGGGCTTGTCCAAGTTGATCACACCAGACGAAACGTAGGACTTGAGGTCTCTCTTCAATGGAGAGGCACCCGCTGGGATGGGGGTGTAGTGACCGGAACGGACCAACAACTTGTCGTAGTTCTTCAACAAGAGCGGCCACGTGGACGTGTCGTTGGAAGGCGCCACGGCCTCGGGCTTGATCATGTACTCCTCAGACATTGTAGTGGTTAGAGGTTTTCCTTTTTTTTCTTTGGCTTTTTCGCACCAGCATCGTGCGGCGCGAGTTTTTCAGTAGAATTGCCTATTCGGGACGGCACTACACAACGCTCGCTCGCGGGGACACACCAAGTGCTGAAATCCGAAGGGCTGGGTCAAGGAAAGCTCGGGTAGGGCGAAATCAGTAGTGGTCAGTCGCCTACTAAAAGTGACATATACAGATTGAGGTTTTCGTAAGCTAATTAGTGCAAGATACGTATCTCATTGAACTACTAGGCTCGGACAAGTCAATCTACTCAAAAAGACTCTGGCTGAATATTACATGACTGGCATTCTTACTTATGTGTGTGTATTGAATGCTGATTTGTCGTGGTTTACCACAACATTCCCTGTCTGGGACACGCCGGCTATGGTGGACTATTGATGAAGCCCCATCGTTTTACCGATCTCGTTCCGCATTGCCTCTAGCCAAAACGCCTCTCTTGCTAGACTCCGCACCGCCTTTGTGCATGCCTCAAGGTTGTCGTCATTAATTATCTCTCGCTCGGATTTGTAGCTTCCACCGACAAGTCGAATAGCGTCCTTGTACGCCTTGATCTCTGCCGAGGTTTCGTAGAGCTGGTTTACCAACGCCAGGTCCGGTGTAACAATCTCGTCGAGCAGTATGCGGTGGCCAGTCTTGTTGTTCATGTGAACCTCGCTGGTGCTTTGTGCGTTCTTCTCTTCTAGCTTGACTAGATTGCTGTTGAGACTTCTGATGGCCTCTACTTGCCCATTCAAGTAGGCAATGTGATTTCGCAAGTTTTCGCTGTTTGCCTTTGCTTGCGTGATGTGATGCGAAAGCTGCGAATGCAACGCGTTGATCTTTGCCGTGTTCTCGTTAACAAACGACACATGGTGGTTGACACTGTCGGGATTCTCCGGAGCCAAGAGGGCGTTGATTTGTTGCGAGACCTTCTCAAGCACACTCCTGTTGACCTCCTGAGGGCCATCTAGTGTGACTTTATCCATGAGATCTTCGATTTCCGGCACGCCCTTGGCCTCATTAAGGCGGCTTTGTATCCGTTCGGGCGCTTGGACCGGTGGACTGCCATATGGGGTGGCGTATGAGTTTGTATGTGAGTGGCCACGAGAGGTGCTAAGAGGGGTCCCCATTTTTGGTTGCATGGGGGACCTAGCGCCTTCGTCGTTGCTCAACTGCTGGGGAGTTCCGTGTAATTGCAGGTTTCTGATCTGTGGACTCCCCCTTTCAGGGCTCCCCAATGGCGGACTCTGGTAAATAGACTGAGAAGTAGATTGAGTAGGAAGAGGAGGTGGGCCCCTATACCTGAGTGGAACCGAGTTGGAACCCGGCTTTTCGGGGAGCGGAGGTCCCGACGTGTCTCTTCTAGGTTGGCCAGTCAGTTGCGCCGAGATCGGCTGAGCGAAGGAGCCCGTCAGTTGGGCTGGAAGTGGAGGAGGCCCATTCGGCTGCGCTGGTGGTGTACCAGTCAACTGTGGTGGCATCAACAGGGGCTTCTCCGGTAATGCGGGTCCTGTGGTGACCGGAGGGCGTCGGAGAGGGTAGGTAGTGTCGAACGTCGACTTGAGATATGTCATCAACAGAAGCAAGTCGTATGTCGCGGGCAACTGGCGACCCGGCGCAAAATCCCGGTGCCACAGCAGCAAGAACGGGTGGTAGAATCGACCCTGCGTATCGACGTTGTTGCCTGGACGTATGGCCAACTCCAGCGGAGGCACCACGTACACCATAGGTACACCGTTCGGCTCGGTCTGGGGAATGTGGTCGTCGGCAAACGGGTAGTTGAGTGGGATCCATATCTGTAGTGGTACCGGGCCCTGCTCGCACGCTAGCGTACCGTGCAAGTTGATCAAGAGGCTGGCTGCACCAGATGGAGACGTGAACACCGCCGTCCTGATCTTGAACGATTGCGGCAAGTAGGCGGCAAGAAATCGATATATGTCGGTGTACGCGGCCTCCTTGTGTAGATACTGCGGCTGGAGCACCGAGTAGAGCCAGTTGATCACCTCTTTGGACAACTTGGCCATCTTGCGAAGTAGTTGCGATACTGCGGTGCGGTGTGGAGTAAGATCGAAAGCGCCACGAAATACGAACGATTGCAAAAAGTTAAACGGACAATGAACTAGACTAATAGTCAAATAAAAGTTACCATTATTATTTGAAAGTTTGATAAGATAATTGATAATGGTGGTGGCCGGGTCTAGCTGAGCTTTCGCAGTTTATCTCACATTCACCGCTACGCCCGCACATACCGAATAATGGCAAGAACGAAATTAAAAATACTGAAATAACGATTCATACGGATTAATCCTTGCCGAAGCCAATCAAACTTGATATTTAGTGCTAATGGCTCCGAAAGCTCTCATCAATACCTCTGTCCGGTGCACGGGTGTCGGCCCCAATTCATTATCTACGCGGAATTGACCATAATCTATTCCAACTTCATCATGAGTGGGTACGTACACCGAACTAACCCGAGGACAAAGTGGCTGAGACGACTCCGACGTCCATTATTCAACCAGACTACTCTTCCAGCGCTTCGCGACTCGCCACAGCCGTCGCCGCTGCATCATTACATCCACCGGTACTAACGTCAGCTACACCGTTGTTGTCGTCTTGCTCTTGACAGTGGCTTTGTGCGTGTTGGCCTGGAACTTCGCGCCAAAGGAGAACCGCACGGTCTTCAGATCGTCGGTCATCTTGGGCTTGGTCATGTGCTACTTGATGTGGGCGATCACCTATTTGGCCCAGTTGCACCCGTTGGAAGCTCCTAGAAGAGCAGACTTACGGCCAGAGTAGTGCATTACACCCGCAAATACATCCAATACATCCAATACATCGACAAAACGTTATTAGGCGTGCTGGTGGAGTAGTGTAGAGTGCTGTGCACACATCAGTGGTACCGGGACAACATTTATCGACGATTCAAAATTGGTAATCGGATACTAGGAGTTACATCTTCCCGGTCGCAACCTTGCCAAACGTTCACGCTGTGACCTAGCGTAGCGTTGTCGTGGCGGTGGCCTGTGCGGGTAACACTTTCACAAGTATATAATCTCGCTCGCTACAAAATTTTCCTAGCCAATACAATACATATTACAGCCAAATCACGTAGCAAAGCACTCCTGTTTCTGCCCTAGTTCCATCCTCGTTGGATCATAGGTTCTGGTGATGGAGAAGAGCAAGCCCGTCAACGGGGCCAGCGAATTTGTAACCTCGCTGGTACTTTTGGCGGGATCGTGCGGTTGGCCGGTCTCGAAGATGGTCTGTCTAGGCAGCTCGTCGGCCGGTGGCCTCTACACTTGTAAACTCTACGAAAACCACAATTTGCCGCTGTGCAATTCGTCAAATTAACTTACCACAATCGGGAGCGTCACAGTGACTATTGTCTTGTAACGGCACCATAGAGGGTGGTATCTCGGCTGATTGTATGGCACGTATATTTGCAGATCGCATGCGGCTGAGCTCTGCAACACCGTGCATCCAACAAGGTGAAATCAACCACGCCTTTTTCCGCACGTTAAAACTCCACAGTGATTGCGAATGTGCCAAGCCGGCACGTGGAATGCAGCACCAGTTGCTCCAGATTGCGTTAACCGTGCTATATGTATACCGTCTCATCGCCCTAGCCATTATTTTTTTTCACCATGGGCTTCTTTAACATCAAGCTGGAAACAGCAGACGTGAATAACGCCAGCTACGTCGTGGAAGACGAGGACTCGCAATCCGTGTCGCTTGGCTTCGTGGAACATGAGGAACGTCCTTTGCACTTGAAGCGCGGCCTCAAGGACCGCCACATCTCTCTTTTGGCCCTTGCAGGCATCATCGGGCCCGGCATCTTGGTGGGTGCTGCACTCCCGACGTCCAACGGGCCGCTCAGTCTTATCGTTGGTTTTGGTGTCGTTGGCTTGATCGCCTTCTCCATGGTGCAGAGCTTGGGTGAGTTGGCTACGTTGTACCCCTCCGGAAACGTCTTTTCCACTTTGGGGAACAAGTTCATCGACCGGGCCATCGGCGGCACCGTTGGGTGGAATTACTGCATCATCTGGATCGCTGTGCTTGCCAACGAGTACAACACCGTTGCTGCGATAATGCAGTACTGGGGGCCACAGGTGCCCTTGTACGGGTACATTTTGATCTTCTGGGCGGCGTTCCTTGCGTTCCAGTTTTTGGGAGTGTCCAAATTCGGCGAGGCCGAGTACTGGCTCGCATTGTTCAAGATCGTGGGGATTGTTGCCTTTTACATCTTCTCCATTATCTATGCGGCAGGCGGAGTGAAGGGCCAGAAGGCGTTTGGGTTCCAGTACTGGCGCAACCCGGGCCCCTTGGCCCACGGATTCAAGTCCATCGTCAGCACCTTTGTTTTCGCATCCACCTTCTACTCGGGAACTGAGGCCGTTGCTATTGCTGCTAGTGAGACGAGAAACCCCCAAAGAGCTATTCCAAAAGCCATCAGACAGACGTTCATCAGAATCATCATCATCTACATGGGTATCGCCTTCTTCTACGGCTTGACTGTGCCCTACAACGCTCCAGAATTGAGCGCCGACGCCAAGACGTTGAAGTCGCCCATGAGTGTGGCCATCACGCGTGCAGGGTGGACCGGCGGAACGAACTTGGTGAATGCGTTCATCCTCATCACCTGTATCTCCGCCATCAACAGTTCCCTTTACATTGGCTCCAGAACGATGGTGCACTTGGCCAACGAGGGCTCTGCCCCAAAGATCTTGGCCAAAACCAACAAGCTCGGTGTGCCATACTTTGCGGTGACGTTGTTCAACTTGTTCGGCCTCCTTTCGCTCATGAACGTCAGTACTGGTGCAGCCTCGGCTTACTCGTACATTGTGAACTTGTCCGGTGTGGCTGTCTTTATTGTGTGGGGTGCAGTGAATGTCTACCACCTCCGATTCAGAAAAGCCTGGGCGCTACAGGGCAGAACAGTGTCCGAGCTCCCATACGCGGGATTGTGGTACCCTTACTTACCCATTTTCGGCATCGCAGCTAATGCATTCCTTGCGTTGATCCAGGGCTGGTCGACGTTCAAGCCGTTCTCGGCCAAAGACTTCGTGGACGCCTACATTTTGCTCCCATTCTTTTTCGTTTTGTTCCTCTTTTTGAAGGTCATCAATAAGACGAAAAGGGTGCGTCTTTCCGAGGTCGATCTTGACGAGGGCCGCAGAAAGGACTTGGACTAGTGTATAGTATGTAATACAATGCCATCTCAGATTTGCACCCAGTACACCCGTGCACCGGGGCATCGTGCGGCTCGTTAAATTTTCAGTTTAGGAACTAGCACCGGGCAAGATGGGTAAAGAGGACAAAAAGAGAAAGGCCGTTGACGAGGGCGTGACCACTGAGAAGAAGGTGAAGACAGACAAGTCGGAGAAGAAAGAAAAGAAGGAGAAGAAGGAGAAGAAGGACAAGAAGGAGAAGAAGGACAAGAAGGAGAAGAAGGACAAGAAGGAGAAGAAGGACAAGAAGGAGAAAAAGGAGAAGAAGGAGAGGAAGGCCGAGCAGCCAGAGCAGGCAGAAGCCGACACCGACAGCACCAGCGCATATGTTGAGTCCCAGGAATTGACCGATCTTCCCCAAGCAGAAATCGATGCCTTCCTCAAAGAGAAGGAAATCGCTGTGGAGGACCCATTCGGGTTGAACTTGCGTCCCTTGTTGAAGTTCAACCACGTCAAGCTTGTGCCTGATGTGCAGAAGGAGGTGTCCAAGTTCGCCAGCCCCACGCCTATCCAGGCTATGTCGTGGCCATACTTGCTTAAAGGTAAAGATGTGGTTGGTGTGGCTGAGACCGGATCGGGCAAGACCTTAGCATTCGGTGTCCCTGCTGTGAACAGTATCTTAAAGGAGAAGAAGCAAGGCTTGAAGGTTCTCTGCCTCTCACCTACCCGTGAGTTGGCCTTGCAGATCTACGACAACTTGGAGATCTTGACCAAAAAGACCGGTATCCACAGTGTGGCGGTTTACGGTGGTGTGAGCAAGCAGGACCAGATTGACAAGTTGAAAAGTGCCAGCATTGCCGTGGCCACGCCCGGCAGATTGGTGGACTTGTTGGAAGATGGATTGGTCGACCTCTCTAGCGTCGACTACTTGGTGCTTGACGAGGCTGACAGAATGTTAGACAAGGGTTTTGAGGAGCACATCAAGAAGATTATCGGTTGCACTCCAGACAAGAGCCAGCGCCAAACGTTGATGTTCACTGCTACCTGGCCCAAGGAGGTCAGAGAGCTCGCATCGCAGTTCATGTCCAGCCCTGTGAAGGTCACCATTGGCGAGAGAGACGAGCTTAGTGCCAACAAGAGAATTACCCAGGTCGTGGAGGTCTTGGACCCTCGCGACAAGGAGCGCAGATTGTTGCAGTTGCTCAAGAAGTACCAATCTGGCTCCAAGAGGGACGACAAGGTTCTCGTGTTCGCTCTCTACAAGAAGGAGGCCGGACGTGTGGAGCAGTTGTTGCAAAGAAACGGCCACCACGTGGCTGCCATCCACGGTGACTTGACTCAGCAGCAGCGTACGAGTGCCTTGTCCAGATTCAAGCTGGGCGAGTGCAACTTGATGTTGGCCACCGATGTCGCTGCCAGAGGTTTGGACATCCCCAACGTCAGAGTGGTCATCAACTTGACTTTCCCATTGACCGCCGAGGACTACGTGCACAGAATTGGCCGTACCGGCAGAGCCGGTCAAACAGGTATTGCCCACACACTCTTCACTGACCACGAGAAGCACTTGAGTGGTGCGTTGATCAACATTTTGCGTGGTGCCAACCAGCCCGTGCCAGACGAGTTGCTCAAGTTCGGTGGCCACACGAAGAAGAAGACCCACTCGGCATATGGTGCATTCTACAAGGACGTTGACTTGAGCAAGAGCGCCAAGAAAATCAAGTTCGACGACTAGTGTACATTAATTTAGACATTTCCATTGAAGCCAGCACTCGCTAAGGATGGGCCGCGTGGTGATGTTATCAAGCATCGCCATTTTTGCCTCATCTGAGTTCCCTTGTAGCTTATCAACCATCGCAATGGGGTATGTCTTTGTTTTATCTTCGTGAGTGGCAATGTCGGCCCAGTGGGGGCACACGGCCGACTCAAATTGCCAGTAGAGGTTTGCCACGGCCAACTTGATCTCAGCCAAGGCGAAGTTCATGCCCAAGCACATGCGCACTCCTTTGCCAAACAGCATGATGTAGCTATCCATCTCATGTTTCCTCCTCTTGTACTCCTCGTTTGATTCATGCGGTTGTTGCAACCACCGTTCTGGTATCCATGAATCCGGAGAAGGAAACACGCGATCATTGCGATGGAGCAGGTATTGTTGACACGACAAGATGGTGTCTTTCGGTAATGTTGCAACTTTTCTGCCCACAGGAAGTTTGTAATCCTTCGGACACTTTCGAGGTAGGGACCCTGGGCCCAGGGTGTGGACCCTGAAATTCTCCATCAATAATGCGTCTAGGTAGGGAAGTGAGCTGACCTCTTGGAAGTCTTCAAGGATCGAGCCTGTCGGGTTCCCGAAAGCGGCGACCAATTCCTCATGTAGTCTTTTTTGTCTGTGCTTGTTGATCGGTCTGGAAAGCTCGTATGTCAAGTATGTGAGCAGGAGAGCTGTAGTCTCGTGGCCAGCCACAATATTGTCGCTCACATACGAGTGAACCGAGTGCTCAGGATAACCAGCATTCACGAGCCGCAGGTAAGTGGTGTCACTGGGGATCAAACCCTTATCTGCTTCTCTGTAGAGCGCCTGAAGCCACAATTCTGCAGTTAAGTCTATCTTGATCAACCAGGCCAAGCAGCTCGGATGCACGGCTCTAATCGAGACGGCTTCAGCCAGCTGCCTTAATGCAGTTATGACGGACTTTTGGTTTTCGTTAAGTAAGTTTGTGCTATTGTCTAAGCCCAACTCAAGTGCAGTGACAGTATCCATTGCGAAGGCTCCAAATAGCTCATACACTTCGACATGGTGCCGTCGAGCTGAGCCTTCATTGGGTACGGCATCGCGGTGAGTTTCACCAACTTGCTTAATTGAGCACTTTCCTCCTCGGGTGCCTATTGCACCAACCAAATGCTGCATATGATGGGCAAGGAGCAGATTGGTCCTCGTGCATGCAGCAATTGCGCTTCTCAGGTAAAGCCCCCACATTAATTTCTTGGAGGCCATGTGACTAGGATTGTCCACGTTGGAGAACAAATTGTGGTGCCCGTGGATTTTGAAGTTTTCGTAGTATGCCAGTTTGGGTAAGTTTTTGACGTATAGTTCGGAGATGTGCTTCCTGTCGCCGTTTAGGCCGACTTCCGTGGGCGAAAGAATAACCACATTGCCGTACTGTTTATGAAGGTCATGGACTCGTCTCACCCATTTGTGCTGGTACTGAGCTAGGATGGACGGCCAATGCGATATGCGGTGGATGTATGGACCCGGAACATCTTTAAGCGGGGACAAAAAGAATGGATAGACAAGCATTTTGTAGATGGCCAAGACAAGCAAAAGCAAGCCAAGGAACCTCGATTCGTGCTGGAGCAACTCACGGAGGAGTGGCTCCACCGCATTTTGCAACATGGTGGTTGAGTAGCGATGAGGAGGGGTGGGAGGCTCCGCCATAAATAATCCAGCCACATATGACGCAGCCACCGTTTCAGAGCCGTTCCGAATTACGTGCCTATTGTAGTTTGAGCGTCGTGCTGCTGCCGCCGCAACAATAAGCGGAGCCGCATCCGATTACGCGGCACAGCATAGGCGCAATCTGGGACCAAACCACAGCAGCCACCTCGGGTATCCGAAACGGGAAAGGGGCGAAATTTCAGCTGACGAGCTGGAGAAGATCTTCGAGGCTGCGCCTGGTAATTACGAAACCGATTACGAAACGGCGCGTTGCAATTAGTGTTTGCGCAACAATAAGCGTTCGGAATCGAAGCCATAATTCGGGCCGCGCGGCAGCAGTGAGACCGCTGCAGATCACGGTGCAGGCGCAGCGAAGGAGGGTGGAGACCGGAGGTGCAGCCCAGCATGCACGGAAAGATGTCCACGTGGAAACCCTCGAGCAAGTGTACCCGTCGAGCAATTCTCGAGCGGCTATCTCGACTAGAGCGTTCGAGGATGTGTGCCAACTTTCCCATGTTGCTCCAATCTGCGCCCAATTTACGTGGCAATCGCGCTGGTGCGCACGGGCCACCGATCATACGACGCGCTCGGCCACGCATCCACGAGCCCAAAAGAACAGGCAGAAGACCACAAGGTCGCCACGGAAAGCTGTGCAAAACTCCGGGCGGCGGTGGCGAGGACACGGTGTCGCCAGCGCCGGGGCCACCGGAAAAAGAAATGGTGAGACATCTGAGGTCACATGACGCGTTGCTGGCGGCGGAACCATATCGAAAAAATACGTTGCGGAATCAGCCCAGCGTCCGCCACCTACACCTTTCTTCCCCAGCATGAAGGTCCCGTTTGTGTTGTGGCTAGCCCTGCTCTGGGCGCTAGCCGTCGCGATCTCCCCGTTCGACTCGCCCGACTTTTGCTACCAAATCATCACGCCCACTTGCAACACCACCTTCTCCTACATTGACGCGCTCAACGCCCACCTCCGCCCGGCGCTCGTCAAGTTGGTCCAGACGCCGTTCTTCCGCTACTTCAAGCTCGACTTGGACGAGCAGTGCAAGTTCTGGAACGCCCAGCATCTCTGCGCCACCCGCAACTGTGCGGTGGAGGTGTTGCCCACCGAGCAGTTTAACTGGTCCGAGGTGCCCGACGAGTTGCGCCCCTCCAAGCTTGGAGAGATCCTGCGCGGCACCAGCGTCAGCGAGGGCCCCGAAACCTGCGAGGACTTGGACTACTGCCACATTGACGACGGCCACGAGTGCGTTTTTGTGAACTTGCTCGACAACCCAGAGCGCTTCACCGGCTACGGCGGCGCCCAGTCGTTCGACGTGTGGAAGGCCATCTACTCGGAGAACTGCTTCCCAAACACCAACCCGATGTCCATGTTGCCCGGATCGGAGCCCGAGCAGTGCGTGGAGAAGAACTTGTTTTACCGTTTGATCTCGGGCTTGCATGCCTCCATCGCCGTGCACTTGTCCTACGAGTACTTGGACCCCGTCACCGAGCAGTTTGGCCCCAACCTCAAGATCTTCATGGAGCGTGTGGGCAAGTTCAACGACCGCTTGTCCAACATCTACTTTAACTACGCCCTCGTGTCGCAGGCGATTGTCAAGTTGGGTGAGTTGGTTCTGGTGTCAGACTACATTGAGAACAACACCGAGAGCCGCGCAGGCGACGAGTTGGGCTCCGGGGCCGTGCCTGCGGGTGAGTACCTGATGATGTTGAACTCCATCTCCGAGCAGTTGAAGACCGAGACTTTGTTCGAGTCCCTGCTGCTCTTCGACCCTAACGTCGTGGACCCCGATCTCAAGAACGAATTCCGCTCGCGGTTCCGTAACGTGCTGGCCATTATGGACTGTGTCGGTTGCGACCGCTGTCGCATGTGGGGTAAGTTGCAAACCATTGGCTACGGCACTGCGCTCAAGATCTTGTTCGACACCGAGGACCCCGACACCGAGCACTTGGTCAAGTTCCGCCGCATCGAATTGGTGGCGCTCTTCAATACGTTCGACAGACTCTCCAAGTCCATCGCGTCCATCAACGACTTTAAGCAGATGTACTTGGAACATTTGGAGGACGTCGCTGCTGGCCGGGCTATTCACGGCGACTACGAGCCGCTTCACGACAAGGGCATTGAATTTCCGTTTGTTGCATTCCAGCCTAAATCCGCTCCGCCAAAGAGCGAGCCGAAAGACAAAATCTCCGCTCGTGAGGAGCAACAAAAAGCATTAGCAGCTGGAGGCAAGATCTACAGCAAGCCCAGAACGGACCAGGGTTTTATGGAGGAGCTCGCGGACGTGAAGGAGGCGCTCATTTTCTTGTGGAGAGCGTACCGCGACTTCCCCAAGAAGGTATACCAGATTTCGTTGTACTACGCGACTGGATGGTGGAACGTCTACGTGGGTAAAGCCATCTACGTGCCCAAGTCCTCGTTGGACACCACCTTGGATGATGAATTATAGACACGACATATAGGAACGGAAACCAAAATATTGACATTCGGTAGTGTCGCATGCGGCAGGAATTGCGGAGACGGTAGGAGTTTGCATGGCTTAGCAAGTTTCACGATGCGTGATTCCAGGCGCGGGTATGATGCGTGAAAAATAGGCGCCGGTGTGATGCGTGAAAAATAAGCGCGACTAGTCGCGCACCTTCTCCACAAAATAATTACGAAACCGCGGTGTTACAGAATGCTATCCATGCTTATATTACAAAACCCAATCTAAACTGTTTGACCTGCTTACAACAACAAAGCAGCGGCACCAGCAATACCAACGGCACCGCCAATGACGTTTCTGTGGGCAGCACCAGCGTAGGTGGAGACAGCAGCGACAGTGGAGTTACCGCTGGCGTACAGGGAAGTGAAGGTAGACTGCTGGTAGACGGTGGCCTCAACAGCGGTGGAGGCGGTGGAGGTTGGGGTCACGGTAACGTCAACGTAGACATCGCTCTCGGAAGAAGCGGCGGCCACAACGGACTCAGCAGCAAGAGTGGTGGAGGCAGCGGCGGTGGCGGCAGCCTCGGAGGTGGCAGCAGCAGCCTCAGTGGTAGCAGCGGCCTCAGTAGCGGCCTCAGTGGCAGCAGCCTCGGTGGAGGCGGCAGCGGTGGTCTCGGTCAAAGGACAGATGGTGGTGTAGATGGTCTCAACACCGTTCACAGTCTCGGTGACGGTGGTACCGGTGGCGGCGGCCGTGGTGGTCTCACACTTGTTGTCGGAGCAAGAAGTGATGGTGATCACGGTGGTGACGTCGTTGGTGACGGTCTCGGTGGAGTCCTCAGCAGCGGCGGTGGAGGTGGTGTCCACGGCAGCGGCAGAAGTGGAGGCAGCCGCGGTGGTGGAGGTGGACTCAGTCAAAGGGCAGATGGTGGTGTAGACGGTCTCGACACCGTTGACGGTCTCGGTGACGGTGGTGCCAGTAACAGCCTGGACGGTGGTGGCACAGGCGTTGTTGGAGCACGAGGTGATGGTGACCTCGGTGGTGACCTCGTTGGTCACAGTGGCGGTCGAGGTCGACTCGGAGGCAGCGAGGGCAGTGGCAGCGAGGGCGAAAACAGCGGAGTACTTCATTGTGAGCGAGAGGAGTGGAAGTGTTTGGATAGTGTTTGCAGTGGGGGGATATGGGCTCCTCTTATATATGGCGGAGTTGCTCTACGCCTCGCACACAGGCACCGTGCTGTGTAGCCGAGACACCCCCTGGCGGCGCCCGTAGGCGTGTCGCGGACGTGTCGCATCGCAATAAGTGTGGGGCTTAATGAAATCGCGTGGTGTTTTGTAAATATTGGCGCGCGAAACGCAAACACGGCGTGCACACAGCCGGGCTCGAGGGCGCGAATGCGTCTAGACCGCACCTGACGGTGGCCCGGCTCTGGGCAGTGTCCCTGGGCCCTGGCGCACCCGTGCGCCTTGTTCGCGGCCGCGCGCTTGGGCCCGGAAATGGGAGTTGCGGTGGCTGCACGGCGCCCTGCATGTGTCAGTGAGATTGGCATTAAGGTTGCGTATGGGCGGGTCCCACATTGCGGTCGACCCACCCCGTTTTGGGCCAAGCTGAGACCTCCGATCGGCTGTGTGGGATGTCCTCCCACCCCAAGCCACGCATCACACGAGGCTGCGCTGAAACCTCCGGGCGTGTGCAGTACGGTTGCCAGGCCATCGACCAAGCCCGAACAAGGCTCCGCCAATGCCTGCCCACCTATTTTTGGGTGCCTCGCTGACGGTGACTAATTAAGCATGAGGTTCATTTCCCAGTCCTGGATGACGCTCACCCAGTCGTCCCGCGGCTCCTTCATTTTCTTGCGCCGCCACACTTCCAACATGATTTGCCGCGCGCCCCAGTAACTGCCCAAGTACTGGGCAATGTCCGCGCCCCATTTCTTGAACCCCACCTGGAGGTTTAACGTAGTCGCCTCGCACCCGGCAATAAACCCCTGCCAGAAAAGCGGGATCATGTGCGCCTCGTCGTTGGCAATAAGCCTCTGGATCAGGTTCAAGTGGTTGAGCGTCGTGCCTACCATGTCCTGAAGCTCCTCCGGCGGCACCTCCTGGAGAAAGCGGCTGAAGTAGATCGTCAACGCATGGTAGAACGACATGATGTGGTGGTACGTGGCCTCGTGCATCAGCGAGAGGAAGTCGGGGCCCAGCTCCCGCTGCTCGTAAAGTTTCCAGTCGAGCTTCCATTTTTGCAACGTCTCCCCCAACATGGCTGCCTGCTTTTGGAAGTTCGGCGGCGTGGTGCCGTACACCTCCCGGTGGTAAATCTTCTTACGTAGAAGCTGCACGGTCTCGCTGAATAGCGCAATGAGCGAGCTCGGAAGCCCGTAGAGTGCACTGGTTGCAAAATTCTCGTCGTTTTTGTTGGTGTTGATCAACTTCTTGTTCACGAACATCGGCGACAGCACTTTGCTCTGGTCGACAATGTACTCGATCTTGCTCTTGGTAGGGTTGCTGTGGATGTCCGCTTCGAACCTCATCCTCACGTCGTGCCCAAACTGCGACGTCATGTCAAAGTCCTCTTTGATATTGCTAAAGTCTAGGCACGTCGAGTCCTGGATCAACTTCATGCTCAGAAAGATCCGGTGGAGGATCTTGGCCTTTGCAGAGAGCTTCTTCTTGTTGGTCATCTTGGTGTAGATCACCTCCTCACACCACTTGATGTAGAAGTTGGTGTCTTGCATAGTCCCCCACACCAAGTCCACCGAGATCATCGACATCACGGCGCAGAGAATGTCCTTGTATTTTTCTGAGGCCACGCACCGTGCGACATCACTCTGCTGGTCGCCGTTGGAACCTAAGAGTGTTTTGACAAACACACTGGCTTGGTTTCTGAGCCTGATCCCGAGGTGCAAATAAAACTTCATCTGCTCGGAGTTCTTTTGGAACTTACTCTGCAAATTGAATGCCAGCACGGCCAACAAGGCGTTGAGCAAGGCGTTTTTCGCGGTGGACGTTTTGCCCAACGCAGACAATTCGCCAATGGCCATCAACGCACGGGGGAAGTAGATTGTTTTCCACGGGTTCTCAGTCAAAGGAATCACCGTCATCAAGTCCGCCACTTGCGTAACGTAGTAGTTGAGCAAGTACCGCGTGAGTGGCTGCACTTGCAACGCCGAAGTAGGAAGTGTCACATCGTTTTTCGGAAGCGCAATATCAAAGCCCAATTTCGGCTGCAACGGGCTCCGCACAATGGCCATGATCGTCTCGGGCATGTGTGTGGACAGACTGGTCTCGCCCTCGACAATGTCCGTCGACTCGTCGTCCTTTGGCCCAGTCGACGCATGTAGCTGGATTTCCAAAGTATCGTTGAGCTGGTAAGGGTTGTTGTAGTAGAAGTTGGTGTAGTTCGAGTAGAACAAGTGCTGGTTGGCCGGGTTGATTGCGATCTCGTCGCTGGCCAGGGCTGGAACCTGACTCTCCGCAGCCACAGCACTGGGCTGACTGATGACGTTGTTCTGCGGATGCGAGTGCCGGTGGAACACCAAGTTCAACAAGTCTGACTGTTCGGGGAACTGGTACCCCATCGTGGTGCCCACGTCCAAGAATTGTGGGTCGCCGTTAAGCGCTGCTGCAGTCAAGAGAGCATGTTCTCGCAACTCGTTGGAAAGCCAAAGCTGGTCCTGCGCCAACGTGTCCTGTTCCGGTAAACCCGGTGTCGCCGTGCCTTCCTTGGCCTCCTCTGTAACCTTGGCCACTTCTCGTTTCGCTCCAAACACTCCAAACGGGCCCTTTAGTCTGGTATTGCCCGACAGAGCCCACTCTTCTGTCTTGAGCGCATTGATATCCGAGTCAATGTCCTCGTACGTCTCGTAGGGCCTCCAGTCCAGGGTCTCCTCCCATACGACAAACCCCACGTTGCGTCGCTGAAAGAAGTCTGGCGTGCTGTCATCTTTCTTCGCCTTCTCCTTCTCTTCAAACACCACGGGCTGCTGGATCGGGTTGCGCCCGTTCGGGCGAAAGCTCACCGGCCGCAGCCACCGGAGCTTGATGTCGTACCCGGCGCACACTAGGCCTGCTTTTTTGCATCGGTCACACAAGGGCTTGCCCAAATCGCAGCGGATCTTTCTTGTTCGGCAGGTGAAGCATCCGGTGAAGCTTTTGGAGGTTTTCCTCGATTTGCCTGACATGCCGGGTCGTGAGCAGCCAGTGAACCTGTGACGGGCGGTGTTGGGAAGAATGCAGCCTGCAATGTGGAGCAAATCTTGGGGAACACTTACGATGGGATGCCCTCACCAAAAGGGAAACTGAGCGCGAGCCCTGCCGATAGCCCCTTCAACAGTCATGTGGGCAAACGCACAGCGAAAAGTAAGGTGACGTGCCACATCACGTTTTGCCCGCTCATACATGGCGTTCCGTACAAACCGGCCGTTCGGGGCAGTTTGCACCGTTACCAGCGTGTGCGCGTTGCACACTCTGGCGGACTGAGATGGCGAAAATGGAGGAAGTTGCAAACGCATTATTCAACAAATTTAAAAGCAAATTGTCCGGCCCATTACTGGTTGGATCGGTGGTTGGCATTGGTTTGAATTGCGGAGATTTGTACCATCTGTAGTGCATTGTGCTAGTAGCTCTGACACTGCATCGCACTTGCTCTCACTGCACTATATAAGACAATCGTCCCACCTCCTTCATTACTGCAAAAATGGGAAAGCACTGGAAGTACCCTGCGGACCAGGACTTGGTTTTGACCTCGCTTAGGGGATTGGTGGCGACCAACCCCACCGTGAGCCTTATCGCATCCGAAAGAGTGGTCTACAACCCTACTACGTTGCTGCAAAACAAAGTGGCGGTGATCAGTGGAGGCGGCGCAGGCCACGAGCCACTCCATGCGGGCTACGTCGGCGACAATTTGCTTGATGCAGCGGTGTCTGGGGCCATTTTCGCATCTCCATCTACTAGACAGATCATGGCCGCGGTGAGAGCCACCGCGGACCCTAAAACTGGTGCCGTGATTGTCGTGAAGAACTATACGGGCGACATTTTGCACTTTGGTCTTGTCGCTGAGCGGGCCAAGCGCGATGGCTACAATGTGGAGTTGGTCATTGTGAGTGATGATGTCGCGGTGGGCAGAACGCAGAATGCCATGGTGGGACGCCGTGGATTGGCGGGAACTGCACTTGTCCACAAAGTTGTGGGTGCTGCTGCCGCTTCCGGGGCGGAATTGACTCAGGTGGCTGAGTTGGGCCGCAGTGTCAATGACTCTTTGGTCACCATGAGTGCATCTCTAGACAGAACGTCTGTTCCGGGAAAGACGGGGGAGGAGCACCACGACGATGCTAATATTGCCGAATTGGGACTTGGCATCCATAACGAGCCGGGCGAGAAGATCACCATCCCGCCGATTGCTGAACTCATCGACACTCTTTACTCGAAATTGTTGGACAAGGATGAGGAAAGGCACTATGTGGACTTTGGCAGCGACGATGACTATGTGCTCTTGATCAACAACATCGGTGGTACATCCTCCTTGGAGCTTTATGCTGTTGCCCAATATGCCGTTTCGCAGTGTCCATTGAAGTCAAAGCCTACCAGAATCTACGTTTCAGACTTCGTCACCTCGTTGAATGCACCAGGATTCTCAATCACGCTACTTAACTTGAACAAGGCTTCGTCGTCGCATTTCTCAAAGTCGGATGTGTTGAAGTTCTTGGACACTGAAACTAACGCACCAGGCTGGAAGCCCAAGGTATACTCCGCCGATGCATGGCGCAGCCCCCCTTCAGAGGACAGCTCTCTTATGGACCACGCGACTGTGCCCAAATCAGACATCAAAATTAACGCAAACAAGCTTGAAGAAGGATTGAGAAACGGATTAAACTTGCTCATTGAGAAGGAACCACTCATCACAAAATATGACACCCAGGTTGGTGATGGCGATTGCGGTGAGACGCTAAAGGCTGGCGCAGAGGGGATCTTGAAAGCATTGGACTCCGACAAAGAGTTTAAGGCGAACTTGTCTGACCCTGTTGCTACCGTCAGTGCTATCACAGAAATCGTCGAGAACACCATGGGCGGCACTTCGGGCGGCATCTACGCTATCTACTTGACTAGTCTTGTTAAGCACTTGCAAGATGCGAAAGATAGCAGCGTTGAAGTAGTTTCCCAGGCGATGCAGAAGGCACTCTACGACGGTCTTTTCAAGTACACCAAAGCAAGGACAGGTGACCGCACGCTTGTGGATACATTACAGCCATTTGTGGACACTTTGGTGAAAACTGGAGACTTGAAGAAGCTGACCCAGGCTGCAAAAGAGTCGTGTGAGAATACTGCAAGATTACATGCTAAATTTGGCCGTGCGTCTTATGTCAACGAAAGCGAGTTCCACGAGGACGAAGGAGGCGTTCCCGATCCGGGCGCGGTTGGGCTCTTGGCCATCATCCAAGGTTTCACAGAGAAGTACTGATGTGGTTATCTGCCACTGATGTGGTTATCTGTCTGGTGGGGTGCGCTTGTGGTTGCACGTACAGGACGACACTGGGTGCAAAATATAAGAACCTAAATGTATGTCGATGCCACGTTGAGAGACTATGTTCAGTGACATTTGTCCAGACATTAGCCTGGAAGAGTACTTTGACGTTTGTATTGTTGGCGGTGGCACATGCGGGCTTGCGGTTGCTGCTAGACTTTGCGAAGATACTCCAGGGTCCATCTACACCGAAGATGAACACCAGCGTTTCCATTGGCTTCGCAACAGGAAGAACAATTTGGGAACCGTGGGCAAGAATGCTAAGAAGTCCACCTTTCACCTGGCGCTGAAGTTCATGGCGTCGCAGATATTGGTCTTGGACGCGGTGTCTGACTCGTTCTTGGGTCAATGGGACAACCAATTTGCAACCTGCCAGATTCCTCACTTGCGGTCGCCTATGTTCTTTCATCCTGACCCTCATAGCATTGATAGCATGATCACATATGCTCATCAATCCAACAGAGAGAGTGACTTGATGGAAATCCCCAATGTGGTGGGTAGAGAGTACTCTAAACACCAGCAAAAGAGAGTGATGAACAAGCAGAGGGCAAAGCGTCCCGCTCCGTTGGACACAGAGAAAAATCACGACTTGCCTGGTATTGTTGACATCAACATGCGTGATTGGAGAGATTACTATCGTCCACTGACAAAGTTCTTTAAAGACTTTTGTCAAGATGTGGTCGACAGGTACGATCTTGGCTCTTGTGTGCGGAAAGATGAAGTGGTTTCTGTCAGGTACGGCAACTTCCATATCTTCGACAAGAGCTTCGTGGAGAGAGGTTTCATTTTTGTGACTGCCAGTGGAAAGATCTACGGCTCAAAGATTTGCGTTGTTGCAAGTGGGCATAGAGGGAAGATCAATTTTCCTCTCAAGGGAATTGAATCCTCATTGAAGGTGCAAAACCAGTTGGACTTTGCATGCCACACTACACACATATTCAACAGGGCGACACCCTTTCCCCCAGTTAAAGTGATCAGAAAACTTAACATGAGGAAGAAGTGTTCCATAGTGATTGTCGGCGGCGGTCTCACGTCTGCACAGCTCGCACATGTTGCTTGCACTATGGGGATTGAAGTGACTTTACTACTCCGGGGACCAATTAAGATCAAGCACTTTGATTTCCATTTGGACTGGGTGACAAAATATAAGAACCTCAAAAAATCCTCATTTTACATATTGGATACTGATGAAGAACGCGCTAAGCTTATTACCGATGCCAGGGAAGGTGGGTCAGTCAATCCCGAATATCACAAAAAACTCAACAAACACATTGCAGAAGGGATTTTGACTATGCATCAGTACACAACAATTACCGAGAGCACAATTAAGGATGGTATCTGGACCCTTATGCTCAAAACGAATTCGCCTAAGGAAAGCTGCGAGAGAACAATTAAATCAGATTATGTGGTCTGCGCAACCGGTATCCAGGCCGACATTGAAGGATTGAGTTTCATGTCCGAGATTTTGAAAGAGCACCCAATTGACACCGTGTGTGGTCTCCCATGTTTAACGGACAATTTGCAATGGAACGATGCGTTGCCATTGTACATGGTTGGAAAGAATGCTGCGTTGCGTATTGGACCAACATCTGCAAACTTGGACGGCGCTCGACTCGGGGCAGAAAGAGTGGGCTGGAAAATTCAAGATGATTGGAACAAGTCACCAGAAACTGCTGAATCTACAAGAGTACAGTTGGCAGTGGGAAACTACAACTGGTACACATTGTTGCAGGAGGCGTGAGCTTACACTGAATTAAATACCACGAACAACAAATCTATTCAAACTAACTTCTCTAGTAGTTGACAACATCGACATTGTCTTCACTGGTATCTTCAATCCCCATTTCACGCATTCTCCACCGCCGCTGGACTCTGTTAATGGAGTGACCCGCACTACCGGCTCCAACGTCCGCTGCTTTTTTGAAGAATTCCATAACCAAGACCTTGTCTGATTCACGCACCAGGTTGAGACCTGCAACTAATAGCGGCCATTGAATCATCATGATGGAGCAGTTCTTGGAATGGAATGCCGCCTTCTGGCCCTCGCCGACGAACGATAAAAGCGACATCAACTTGCCAATGAAGTCCTGGACTTGAGGGGAATTGTGTGGCAACTGGAAAAAGTCGGTCAAGATGGTGATCGACGCCGCCAAGCAATAAAGCTGATGGGAGGTATCCATCCAACTCACTATTATGCTTCTGTCTCTCTTTTCAACGCGATCAAGCAACAACCCTTCTGGCACAATGCCTCCATGAAAATCATCTTGAGTCAAAGTTCCTTTTCTGTTAACAAATTCAAGATTGCGCTGGCGATCGAAGCTAGCGAGTAAACGAATGTACTCGGTAGTGTCGTGACGTACGTATCCTGGATTGTTGCGAACCCGATTCAAAAGCTTAATGAGATCCCTCAATGGCACGATACACTCATTGTGATAACCACCAATCAAGTTGAATCCTGAATGTGTGATGAAACCAAGTTCAGTAAGCACTTTGATCTCGTATGGATCCAGGAAGTTCAAAAGGAGATCAAGCTCCTCGTCCAGCTTGATAGTGCCACCCAACTTTGATCCCAAACCCGCTAAAATCTCGAATGAAATAAACCAGAACTTGCAGAAGATCAATACTTTTGAGTTGCGAACGTATGGTTTGTTGGTGGTGTGCTTGAGAAGCAAATCCTTCGCACCCTTCAAATGAGGCCGCCAGTTTTGTTTTGCGTTCGAGGCATTGGAAGAAGTTAATAAAAGAACAGTAAGTAGAACTGCCTCAATATTGGACACGAGCGTCAGCCCATTCTTCTCGCTTGCATCACCCAAAGCTGGACCTAAGAGCTTCAAACATCTCAGCAAATAGTGGAGGTAGGCTTCCTCAGCTTCCGCCACGTTGCTCTTGGAAAAAATGGATCTAGCTCCCCGAGCCAAAATCGCAGCCAACAAGAAAGGCTCTTTAGAGGCACATTTGAGTAGAATATCTCTTGCAGGATTGAAGTAGGTGTGCAGAGCACGGTCATAGGCGTTGAACGGAAGGATAACGTTGGAAAACTCCTGGTGGAACTCCTGCAAGAACACGCGCTCTTCGGGCCTTCTCACATCGATGTAGGTGAGCCCAACGTTGCGTGGAATCCAGTCGTTGGAATTGACTTGCATCTTTGCAGTGTCTAGCGAGGGACCAGCATCGAAGGTCGGTGTCGGAGACGTAGTCTCTTGACTCTCCATGTCCATCAACCCATTCGGGTCGACGTCGTACATCATGTCAGACACCAACTTGTTCAAGTCAGAGGCCAAAAGAGCTAAATCCGATGGGTCATAGGACTGGGAGCTCTCGGGCCACATCATCGGGCCGATAGGTAACGGCAGTAGACCAGGCGCACGGCCAAACTCTATGAACGGCGGATTACCCGCTGGTGCCATCGGCCCGTTGTGCAATGGTAGCGTGGGGCCGTAGCCTGGGATCTGAGGTCCGTTAATCGGCGCACCCACGGGAGTCAGCTCCGCAACAAACACTTGCGGAGACGGCTGCCGCTGAGATTTTGACGCTGTGGACGTGACGGAAGTCGTTGTGCTGGCGGTCTTGGGGCCCGAATCCGGCCCGGACGTTTCGCTCTCCACGCGAGACCCGGACGGCGTGTACTGGGGAAGGAACCCGCTCAAGGGCCTTCCTGGAGGCGCGACCGTGATGCCCGGAGGCGGAGGTATGAGCGGTCCCGCGTGCACAGGGTGGCCAGGCATGTGCGAGAACTGGGGCGGCCCATGGGCCGAGGGTTTCCCCTGGTGGGGCGGTAGCGGCGCGTAGTGGAGCGAGTGTGTCGAGGAGGCGTGCCGCAGCTGGCCCGAAGCCGAGTCGGCCAAGGCTGCTGCTGCCGCTGCGGCGGCGGCATCGCGCTCCTTCTCGATAAGCACCTTTCTGCTGACACGGGCCACCTTCTCGCCCTTCAACGGGTAGACGCACTCCTTCTTGAGCCGCGTGCACTGCCAGCACAGGTCTCTGCCCTGTTTGTTGACGTTGCGCACGGCGTAGTGCGGGGGGTCCCGGAACTCATCGCACTTGATCTTGCGGCGCTTGCATTCCTTGCAGCCTGACTTCAGGTACTCGCTGCGTTGGCGAGTCTTTGCGTTGCTGGGCATGACATGTAGCGGGCGTGAGGAGTGTGCGGTTGTTTGGCGGTTGGCTGGACGGTTGTTTGGGCGTTGGTTGGTCCACGGATGCGAGGGATATGACAGATTGTTGACGTGGAGGTGCGTGAAAAACGGTCTGGGCGCAGATCACCGGGGAAGGGAGAAGAGCGGCGGACGCGATGTGCGTGCTAGCTGAGCCGGTGCGAACCAAATAAAAACGGTGCACTTGCGATGCAACGGTCCTGGACAGAAGTGACTGAAAGGTGCTGTGCAGAGGAATAGCGGGATTGTTGCGCGCCGTTGGGCGCCGTGCGCAGAGGAATGGGCCGGTGATATAGCCCGTGCGGGAGGATATCGCGCCGTTGGACGCCGGACGGTACGAGATTCCGGGTGTGGCCCTCGCCGGCACAGGGCTGGGTGGTGCGGGCTGGATTAAGAACGTGGCACTCCAGAAGATGATGCAGATACGGTGCCGATGACGTACACGAAGCCCGCGGTGCTTTCGAGCGATAAGGTGCGCATATTCCGCGCCGCGGTGGTTAGCCGGTGCGCCGTGCGCGGGCCCGATCGCATGCCCCCTCGATGTCGTGAGCCGGGCGTCCGAAAGGCTAAACCGCATCGCGGGCTAATCTCGACCATCGTGTCGAGACGTTGCGGCCGCATGTGACGAATGCCGCGACACTGCATTGGCTGCTCGCTGACTATCTTCCTGGTTCTGAGCCTGCAAGCCTGCTTCGCACCGGCCCTTCGCTGCGCAATTTTGCGCACACAGGCCTTCGGCCCCGCGCTATTTTCAGGGCCATTGTTTTTGCGATATTGTTCCGGGCCCATTGTTGCCGCTGCTCGCTGCCACATCGAAAAGACTAATCCGTGCTAGCGCCCTGCCGGATGCCGGCCCGGAGCGTGTTGCCGAGATGGCCCGGAGCGTGCCGAGATGGCCCCATGGGGGTGCTCAAAGCCCCCGTCGCGCTGCGGCGCTGTTCCAACGTCCGCCCAGGGCATCCATCGGCCGCGCAATGCTTCAGAACGGCCAAAACCGCGGCTCCTCCGAGGCCCCTTCTGCGGCGGCAGGTGCCGCCACACATCGGATGTCGGGCCTACGTGCGCTCCGATTCTCGGGTGCTCAACAATGCAACGGTGGACGGTGGTGTGTACCCGGGTAGCTTAATAGACATGCCGCATTTTGCACCCTGGTGCTCACTAACTACTCGGGACATGTTCTATTTTCTCCTCGCTTGCCTCTCGCTATCGCTCTTACTCTACTCTCGCCGCCGGCGCCCCGGCATCCCGGGCGCGTTTGCCGTGCCGGGGCTTCCCGTCGTGGGCAACGCACCGTTCGTGTTGAACAATCCCAGTAAGGTGTTCACACAATGGGCGCACAAGTACCGCATAACAACGTTTGTCATCCATTTGGGCTCGACTCCCGTGCTAGTGGCAAACTCGCACCACGACGTGCACGAGCTCTTGAACCACCACCTGGTGGCCTTGTGTTCTAGACCGTCCCTGTACACCTTCCACAAGGTCGTGTCCGCCGTGCAAGGCTTGACTGTAGGCAGCACTCCCTATGGGCCATCGTTTAAGCGGAAGAAGAAGTGTATCTCTCTGCAGCTACTGGCCAGTCACGTTGCATCAAACGACGTGGCGGCCTCACTAGACTCGTCGTCAAAGTACGTCTTGGCCAAGGTGTTGGCCGACACATTGAGAAGCGGCACGGGCAGGTCGGCGCTGCCAGACGTGTCCTTCTTGCGTCATGCCCAGTGTTATGTGCTCAGGTGTGCCTTGATGTTGACGTACGGTCGTGCCATCGATACCCACGGCTCCGACCAAACGCTCGCAGACGAAATCATCCAGACTGAAAATCACATTATCCACCTCAGGTCGTTGATTTCAAATTACCAGGATTACGTTCCGTTTCTCAACAGACCGCCGTTTCTGTACTTTTTTAATTCAGAAGCCGAGTTTTGGAGAAACAAGCGGGACAAGTATATGGATGCATTCTACGAGGAGTTCCGACAAAACCTTCAGCTAGATGATGCTTCCGCCAAGGCTTGTATGCTAGCCAGGATTCTCTCTGACAAGTCTTCTGCTCTGGCAGTCTCGGCTAGAGAACTCCAAAGCATCTGCTTGACCATGGTCAGTGCAGGCTTGGACAACTTGTCTCTCACGTTCGACCACTTGATGGGCCACTTCTCTCAACCCGAGTACGGCTACGCTTTACAGGAACATCTCTATCGGTCGTTGTTGGAACAAAATGACGGGGACGTTCTTAGCGCATGGCGCAACTCAGCAACCTCTATGGAGTGCGACTACGCGTTGGCATTGATCCATGAAGCTCTAAGATTCTTTTCCGTCTTACCGCTTAACTTGCCCAGGTCCACCATCAAACCCTTCAAATTCAAGGGAATGATGGTGCCTAAAGACACCATCGTGATCTTGAATGCTTACGCTGCCAATCATGATCCAGCAACATTCAATGAGCCCTTCAAATTCGACCCCGGTCGTTGGTTGGACGACAACGGGAATATTTTAGCTCCGTCGAAGATCAACCATTTCACTTTTGGATCCGGCTCCCGCTATTGCTCGGGCAGCCACCTCTCCATTCAGGAGATGTACGTCATGTTGTGCAGAACAACCCTTCTCTTTCGGGTCAGAAGGCCAACTGATACCGCCTTCTTGATGGCGCTTGACCCCTTCAAGGCCAACTCGTGCCCCAGAGGAACTTCATTCGAGCCCAAAGAGTTTAGAGTGTGGCTTCAGCCCCGCTTGGGTGCACAAATCTTCCAGCTTCATAGGGAAGTCCTTAGTTAGAGTTAGAAGGATCAATGTATCCCACCTTGTTCACAACCACGGACTTGGTGTTGCTAGTCATTGGAAGATCGTACTTGAGCACTCCTCTCAAAATCAAGTCGAAAGGGTGTTTCGAGATGACAGCCCATTTTTCTGAATTGTCTGGAGGCAGGGGTTCCTTAGGTTGATCTTCGTCTTGCGCGATTTTCACTCCTCTTACCCGTCGGGTCACCATGGCAGAGCTTGTTAAATTCTTGCCAGGAGCCAAAAGCTTAATCTCGCCAATCTGTTGGACCAAGTTTCTTTGGAAAAACCCGCCTTCAAAACTTATGGCGGACTCAAAAGCGGTGACACTCCCCAACAACACTGTCTCGACTGAGCTCTCTGTCCCGGGCCCTTCTAAGTAACCACTCTTCGCAAACACATCTAACTCGATATCTTCAATGTCAACCGTGAACCAACCCGGATTTAATGCCTCAACGACAATGCTAAAAATAAGCTCATCCTGCGTAACCAAAGCATTCTCGATGCTCACAATAGAAACATTCGATAAATCTTTCGTGGATGCAAGAAGGAAGCCCAGAACAAAGCCAATAGCTAAAATGCAAATGATACTTATCAATGTGTAGACAAAGCTTTTGACAAACTTCATCTTGTTTGAACTAAAGTTGTCCTGAGACACCTTGCGAGGTAGCAAGAACCGCGTGTTGCTAGGCGAAAGACGCCCTCGTCCTTGCAAGAGTCCTTTTGAACGGGCCTCGTCCGGACCCTCCATCGCATCTTCGTCATACTCGTCGAAGTCGTAGTAGCCATTTTGATGTGGTTCAGGATAAGGGAATGGGAAGATGTTGTTGTTGCTTTTGCTCTGTGTTCTTGGTTGAACGTAACCCAACGACAGGTACCTCTTTGTCTTAGGAGCTGGCATCGACTTCTTGCCATTAGGGTTCAAGTTCAACGATCTGTAATGAGATAGTTTGGGACCATGCAACAATGAAGTCGAATCGTTCATGGTGCTTCCATTCTGACTGTTGTATGGAAATCTGTTGTAAGTGTTGTCGTAATAAATTAACTCGTCGTCAAAGTCCTCGATGTCAATGTCATCCGGGATTGTGCTGTACCTTCTTGGTTGAGCTCCCTTCTTGTCGAAGAGCTTGGACGTAGTCGATCGGAGTTTTGAAGAGGTCACTGAAGATTTGCTCTTCTTTGCTTTGCTGTGGCGATATATCTCGTCCGCAGGCTTGGAGACTGATGCAGCAGCAGGCTCAGTGATGGTGTTGTTAGCGTTCTCCGTACAAACCAGATTAAGATCGCTTTGTGAAGAACCCTCTTCCCCACTCAAATCTTGCTCATCGAATGAGTAGTTGCCATCGTTGAAATTTTCGCCCATAGTTTGTTGATGTGGCAGGTGGATGCTTGTGCCGAATGAGCTCAGATGTGTAGCAAGATTTTGGTTGGACTCGCTGTATTGTAGCACGGGAGACCTTTGAAGATGGCTTCTGTCATCGCTGAGGAGGGAGTGCGAGCTGCATTTACGCCTGGCAGAGCGACCATGTGCATCTCTGGGCGTTTGCTGGTCAATGTATGGGTTGAACAACGCCGGATTCTCCAAATTTGGCCGTCCAGAGGTCGTTGTCGGTGGAGTCGTGTTCGAAGTGAACGTGTTACGTAAATTCCACTTTGAAGACTGTAAGGAGTGGATGGACTCTGCGCGGTTGATGCTGTTTGGCATGACTGGAGGTGCTGGGTGGTCGTCCTCTTTGATGCGAGCTTCTGCCCCAGGGCTGTTCACAACTGACTCCAATGGAGTTGCGTTGCGTATACTACCAGCAACGGAAATGTTGTCGTTGACCAAATGTATCGAGGTGGGCGCCTGATTGATGTTCTCCACATTCGGCACGGCAACAGTGCTGGAAACCTTTTCCGGAATGGCGGGAGCAGAGCCTACAGCGCTGGCATTAACCGCACTGTTACCCGAGCTCATGTTGGCACTGTTGCTGTTGATGCCGCTGCTGACGGCGTTGGTTGCTGCTGAGTTGTTCTCACTATCGAACTCATTCGCATTGTTCTCGTAGACAAACGTTTCGTCACTGTCCGACAGCTCCACGTCATCCACTGCACTGGCCAACTTTGCTGCGAAGAAGTCTGCTCGCGTGGAGTTTTGCTTGGCGATGCGCTTATTCTTTGCCTTGGCCCTTGTGTCCTCTTTAGGAACAGCGGGCTTCTCGTCGTTGGGCTCATCAGTAGTAGACTCAGCAAGCGTGGCCAGCGTGTTCTGCTCGTTCTGCGTGCCTGTGTTGACAGGAAAAACGCTCAGCTGAGGTGACGTGGTCAAGATGTCCTGGATCAGCTTGGCGTTTTTGTTCTCCTTCTGGCCGATCACCTTCTGCTTCTCCTTCAACAGCTTGTTGAGTTTCGATAGAAGCTGCTTGTTGATCACGCTGGGGCCCGGCAGTAGCGGTCCCACTGGCGTAGCCGTCAGAGATGGCATTTGCAGAGACTCTGCACTTCCCACATTCTGGGCGGGGAGTAGCTGAGTTAGGAGAGACGTCGTCAGCTCAACCTCGTCCAGAATAGACTTGGGTTCTGCTGCCGGGTCAGCCTTAGGTGGCTGTTGCGTGCTTGGTGCTGTTGCCGTGGAAGGTAGGGCATCGGGAATCGATATCAGAAGCCGCTTATGGTTTTTCGTTTCCGGGGTGTTTTCGGCCGAGGATACGGCCGGTTTTGTGTCGCCTTTCGTGGCGTTCTGAGGCTCTGGCGTGGCAGATGTCATGGCGGTGGGTGGCCTGGTGTTGTGCAGCGCAGACTAGTAGGGCATGAGATGCCGAGTTGCTAGGTTAAGTGGATGTTCGGAAGGCAACTGTTGGCGATGCGGGGTATAAGGTGAACCGGCGCACTATGTGGTTGGGTGCTGCTTGCGAAAAGTTGGGCGGGGGATCTGCTGAGCCTGGTGGGAGCAACGCGAGCTACAGGTCATGGGACTGTTTTCAATACTACCGGTAGCGGGATGTACGGGTGTGTGGAGTGGAATCTCAGCTGCTGACTGCGTGCAAGCTGCATCGTCTACATCGCCTCTAGACACTACTAGTGCAGCATTGCTATTCTTTAATCTCTTACGATTTTGGATCTGGAGGTTTGTTGAATCTCTATTGATAGCTTTTTTCTTCTCTCATTATCATACGTGCTAATTCTATGTTAACATTATGCTGTATTATGCTTATGGCTTCCGCAACTTATTCAAGTCCGCTAGCTTCCTCGACGACGAGGAGTTCACAATCTTCCCTTTCTCCAACTCACTTCCACCTTCAGGGGTGTTCTGAGCAATACTCTTGCGTAGACTGAAGTTCGAAAGGCTGCGTACGTTCGCTGCCATCGCGTCGGCTCGATTCTCTTTCCTCTTGGTCGACAGTGGGGGTGCAGTGGGGATCACCGAATACTTGCGCTCTCTGAAGTTGACTCCAACTTCCTTCACGTTCTTCTGGTGCTCTGGCTCGATCTTGCGGAACCAGTCACTTGCCTCGTCGTACTCATACATGGCGTATTCGGTCCCGTAAGGTTTCAGCTCAAGACAGTAAAGCGTGTGCAAGGGAACGTCAAGCTCGACAATAGATGACTTGTCCAAGTTCAAGAAGTAACCCAACAACACACGCAAGACCACACGGTGCGACAAGATGAGCAAATGATCCGTGGTACGCTCAATCTCGTTAATGACTGGCCGCAACCTCAACAACACGTCAAGGTAGGATTCTCCACCCACACCTGGATATCTATAAGAGAGCTTGTTTTGAATTCTGCTCTCGAACTCCTTTGGATGCTTTGTTCTGATCTCTTTGTATGTCATGCCATCGAACTTACCACCTCCAAGTTCATTTAGCATTCTCATCGCCTTCACGTTATACTCCTGGTCGTTGAATGCGTTACCAGTTTCAATGGCGCGGAGCAACAGCGACGTCCAAACACAGAAGTTTGGCTCTGTTGGCACGTGTACTGTTCCGCTTTCTTGGATCGACTGGCCACCAGTGGTCTTGCCCATAAGCTCGTTGTAGCGCAACTCGAGCCGCGTGGAAAAGCTGTCGAGCTGCTTCTTGCGGAACTCCCTGCGTTGGTAGTTCAAGAATCTGCTCAAGGTTCTCGCGAACAGTCTTCCACGCTTTGTCAATGCACTGTCACCACCAATGCGGCCACTAAGATTGTCAACACTTTCACCATGGCGAGTGAGCCAGATTTGTCTCTCACATAAGTTGAAGTTCAACAAGAAGTAGACGGTTTGAGAGGCCAAGAATCCTTGCACGTTGTAACTAACTACCTTCTTGCCGACATCAATCATCTTGACGTATTGAAACCCTGGAATGCGTTCTTCAGACTCATCAATGGTCTCGTATGCTTTTTCGTAATTTCTCAAGCGACCGACAAAGTCCTTCAATGCGGACTCCGGGTCCATCTCTCTGTAGTCAGGGCCAGACAACTTCAAACGAATATTCGTGTCGAGGATAGTGGGGTCAGAGCAGATACTCTCCAAGAACAAGACTTTGAGCTCTCCGTTGGTTCTCTCCTGGATCCTTTTCAACACCTTCAAACGTCTCTTCTTGGTGGAGTTTGTGGCGTCCAAGATTCCAACGGAGCCAGGGCCCTTGATCACCCATTCAAGCAAATTGTCCAAGGTGTCCATGGCCCACTTCTCTCTCAATTCCGTTGACTCCCTGTTCTCTGGGTTGAAGAAATCTGCGCCGTGGGAAGTTGGAGAGAGAGCCTTCACTTCAGGCGACCTCCCCGTATGCGGCAGTGGGGTGTTGGTGTCTGGCAAAGGACGATGCGCAGGACCCAAGACGTTGTCTCTGTCCATTCTTCTGGTGTTGCCCACGTTGAAAACCCTGCAGTCGTGTTGAATCCAGTTCAAGTACCGGGTGAGCTTGTTTGTGATGTACGACTTGCCTCTCGCGGGCAAGCCGACCATGACGATAACCAACTTGGAACCGATGTCGACGGAGGCGATCCTGCCGTCCGGGGAGATCTTCGAGGAGGTCTGGCCCGCGATGTTGAGTGTGTACGCCTTCTTGGCCTTTGGCCTTGGTTTCAGGAGCAACATGTTCTTCAACTTCTCGAAGGACGGGGTCTTCTCGAACTGGTTCTTCTGGTCCTCCGGGATGTCCAGCAAGAGGTCCTCGGAGATCTGCTGGAGGATCTTGGCGTCGAGGTTGGACGGCTTCGTGGCCCGAGCAACGGGCGGGTCCCTCCGTGAGGCCAGCTCAGGCGGCTGGAACTGCGGCTGGACGAGTTCGGGCTTCCCGTCGTCGTCGGAGGGTTGCTGCTCCGAGATGCGGGGCACCACAGGTTCGGTCATGGTGCCCTCGCACGTGTTGGTCGGCGAGATGGACTCGCTGCGGTCCATGCCGCCGGCGGTGGCGGACATGACCTTGGCCGAGACAGCGTTCAAGTCGGCCAAGCTGAGGTGGGAGATGTTCTTGGTCTTGTGGAGCGGGTCCGGCGCCGGTGGCTCCTCGTCGTCGTCCGACTGCGTACGTGTTTCCGGCGAGGCAAAGTTGGACACGATGGGCGTGTCGGTGAGCGGGCGCTTGTTGAACTCGGGGAGGTTGGAGCTCGAGTTCTGGTGCGAGTAGAACGGCGCATCTAGCAGCGCCGACTGCGACATGAACGTGCTGGAGTGCGGGTGCGAGCGGAAGCGCTTGAGCGCCAGCATGCTCTTGGATGCTGTGGCGTTGGCTCTGGGGTCGGCGGCGGCGGGTGCCTTGGGCGAGTGTTTGACGGTGTCATCGTCCGAGTCCAGCGACGCGCTGTTGGACACGGGCGACAGCAGCGAGCCCAGCAGCGAGCCCGTGATGACGAAGTCGCCCTCCTTGTTGAAGCTGACATGTTTCTGTGTTCGCAGGTGCGCCAACACCGCGTTGGAGATGGACTTGGACCGCTGCTTGTGCAGCTTCATGTACTTGGCAAACGGGTCGCTGTCTTCCATGACAAGGTCGGGGTGTGCAGGTGCGGAGGTAGGGGATGTGTGGGTGCACGGGGGAGCTGTAGTGGTGGGTGGATGTGGCTGGCGGGATCGGGCCGGTGACTTGCTAGGTGTAGTGACGGAGACCTGCACGCAGTCGGAGTTGGCCCCGAGCCCAATCACCCACGAGCCCTGGGCGGAGCTAAGATGAGGGGCAGACCGTTAGGTTGGACACGGTCTTCGGCGGCTCGTTCGGCAAAAATGGCCCGCGGTGACGCGTGCGGGGCGGGCTTTGCTACGACGCTACTTGCCGGGGTCTCGCACTCCCCTAGACTCGTATATTGCCGCATCGGGCATCCTCCAGCGGCAGGGGGAGACCCACCACAGGGGCACGGTCCGGGCGGAGAATCGATATACGGGGTGGGGCGAACGCACTGGCCTATTGCCCTTTGTGGCATTTTTCCCTTTCGAGACTCCGGGGCTCCCCGTTCGACACGGCGGGGCTGGCCATTGTGTCTCACACGTGACCGCATCTCATCTCCATCACCATGGGCTTCACTTTCGGCTTCACCGCCAACGACGTCTCGGACGACGAGTTCGAGGGATCGGCTGTGCCTGTGCTGGCAGACACCCGCACTGCGGAAGTTTCCGCTGCGGTGGTTGCGTCCGTGCCCAAGTTGCATGACCTCAGTGACATTCTCCAGACCCTCCACAATGTCCGAATCTCGTTCGACACGTACGAGACGCCCAAGGGCAACATTGTCTATCGCAGAGAGTTCTTTGATATAAAGCACCAGGCCATGACGGAGGAGGATGGCCAGAGCAGCGAGGTGCAGCATATTTTGGTTGGACTGGGCGACCAGGAAGTCGATCTCAAAACGAATGTCTACGAAGGTGGCTTCAAGCTGTGGGAATGCTCGTACGACTTGGTTGACAAGCTCCAGCAGCAATATGCATCGGGCGAGTTTGCCTTTGAGTCGTGCTTGGAGTTGGGCTGCGGAACGTCGTTGCCTACTTGCTACTTGTTGCATCTCCTCTTGACCAACAAGCAGACCAACAAGAAGTTTGTGCTCTCCGACTTCAACTACGAGGTCTTGCGTTTGGTCACCGTGCCGAACCTCATCATTCACTGGGCATCGACGGTGGACCCAGAGACTTTGCTGTCGCTCATGGACCCAGAAATTCCATTGAACAGCAACGAGCTCCTTCTAACCCCAGCTCTCCTTGCATCCTTCACCTCCCAATTGAACCAGTCTGACATCCAAATCAGTCTCATCTCTGGCTCTTGGGGGCTGGAGTTCACCAACCTTGTTGCTCCATTCTCCCCAGACCTCATATTGACCTCCGAAACCATCTACTCGTTGGACACGATGCCAATCTTGTTGAGTGTCATCATTGAGCTTCTTGAAAAACAAAAGAGCTACTTGGCCCTCATAGCCGCAAAGCATTACTACTTTGGGGTGGGTGGCTCCATTAACGACTTCACCCAACGTCTCAGCTCAGTGAAGCCAAGCACCATGAAGGTCGACTCCATCGGAACTGGACTCGGACAGTTGAAGCGGGACATTGTTAGACTACAGCATGCGTAAAATTATGCACAGTGTTTGCTCGAGTAATATGTACTTTGTTAGGTCGTCATTATTCATTGCCAAAAAGATTGTTCAACGCACCATTTTCGGTAAGCGGATCATTCATGAGATCCGTGGCGTAGGCTTTCTTTTTTCTATTAGCGCTTGCCGCTTCCAACTGCTTCTTTCTATAGCCGAGTTCGGCGTCCTCAGGCGATTCGAGCAGGTTGGATTTGGCGATGCTCACCAATTCGAGGAGCGCGGACCTTTGGTGGCGAAGCGACCGGGATCCCACAAGGAGTGTCTCGAAGTTGCCAACTTGGTCAGCAGTGATGTTGGGCAAGCATTCAAGCATGACCTTAACGGGATAGTCATTCTTGGATCGCAACGCGCAGTACAAGGTCGTAAGCGCAGTCGCAGCCTCCGTGTGCGTTTCAACAAAGTAATCGTCCATGAGAACTTTGAACAACGCCTTCATGAGGGTATCACACAAATACTTGTCCACCTCGTCATCCTTGAGAACGATCCCGGGAAGAATGTTGCGTGTCACGAGAATTGTGTTGAAGGAACACTTGGTATCCTTCAAACTGATGATATGACAGCAAATCTGCAAGAATGCTCCCATAACTTCTCTGTTAGTTGTCACAAGGCGCTTGCAGGCAAATTGTGTGTCAGTCACCTTCTTCGAGTTGAACTGAGGCACAATATCCATCAACAATCTCACAACGGTTGCAGTAAGTTGTCTGAGCATGTGTTCCTCCATCATCTCTTCACTGAGAGTTGCGTCGTCCTCACTACCTTGCAATTGCAAGCCCGTCATGTAGACTTTGTCCCATCTATCGACAATTAGCTTGTCAATATCATATAATGCTTTGGGAAGAAGTTCAGCCATGAAGACATTAACGTGTTTGATGGGACAATTCTTAACAACACTGCGAAGGCAACTATTGACCATGTGTTTCCAACTGTGAAGCGTAACACCAACGGTATCGCCAGCAAGAGCACCCCAGAGAGAGGTGGCTATGTTCGGAATTTCATAAAGAGTGTCTTCAAGCTGCGAAAGGGAGCCAATGGTCAAGTATGCGTACTCTCGTGTGTATCTGATCAAGTGGCCAACACTGTCGGCAAAGTCACGCAATGTCAAGGCCGCCTTGACGCTTTCCTCAATGAATGTTTCTTTGCTTTGTATCGACACTCCTTGCTGCCAAAATCTCTCCATTTTGCTGTATCTCAAGAATGTCTGAACAGCCTCAGGCAAATCCCTCCAATTCTCGGGATTGTGGTAGGCCTGAATTTGGGTCAAGAGCTGAAGCACATGTGGAATGATAGGTCTGACTCTTGGCTTCCAAAGCCGTAACAAATTTAAGTATTCTGGAGAGTCGTGACCCAACTTTTCAATACTGTATTGAATGAAGATTCTAGTGGCCCTGATGGGGAAGATAGACGACCAACGGTCTTTGAGACTATTCTTCAACAAACGGCCTTCTTCATCCATCTCTGCCTCCAATAAATTAGTATTGGCGGTGATGTTTCTCCTTTGGAAGTACTGGGCAATTTCAACAATCCCAATTCTCTCCATAAACCAGTGCAAGTCCAACAAGCCCTTCTCAGTTTCAGGAGCAGACCACGCAGTAAGTTCAGGATCAACAATCTTCGCAAAAAGTTCTTCCTTCTCTCCAATGGATGATCTTGAGGCAATGACAAGAAGGAACGACTTAAATGCAACGTTTTCGTGATTACTAACCTTGTTAGAAGACAAGATGTTAGACACGACATTTTCCAAATCACCAAAAATATTTTTGAGGGATTCGGGCATGATATAAGCCAATCTGTTCAATTCAGTGCCACAGCTCGTTCTCAAGTCGCGAATCACTTCCTTGTCTTCATCCGAAATATCCTCGGAATATTCGAATGTAGCAGTAGTCAAGATTCTTTCGAGCACTTTGAACATCAATGGACTAACGTTCTTGAGCAAAGGTGCAAATTGCACCATGGTTTGAACTTGTTTTCGAATCAACAACGGGGAAGCAAGTTGCATAGCCAAGAGACGCTCGCCCAAATCTTCGACAAGGCCATTTAACCGGTTGTTTCTGGCCTCAAAGTCTTCACCGGTATACCAGATTCTCCATCTTGAAACACCTCGTATGCTGTTCTCAATGATATTGAACTGCGAGGTGCCATAGTTGTAAGCATCGCATTTCTCGTCCAATTTCGACTGAGTGATGCATTGGTATCCTAATGGGGAGCTGAAGAAAGCCTCGAGCCTCTTCTCCAACCATTTGAGACCTTCCTCCGGTTTTTTGCAGACAGAGATTCGCACGATGTCTTCGCTGAACTTCCTGTAGTTGGACAAGAAGGAAGCAGAATCCAGAGCGGAATCAAAGTCACACTCCAAAAACCTTCTTGACGCGTTGTCCTCCGAGATCGTGTTATAATTGATGATTCTGTTGGCAGCAACCTCCAAAAGGTCAATAAGGAGCTTGCACACTTGTGGCTTGGAACTAAGTTCGTCTATGCGCAATGTAGTAACCCACATTTGCAAAGACAACCCCGAAATGATCAAGCTGGGGTGATTGGTTGTGATTAACACGAGGGCAAAGTAAAGATCAACATCGGCCTTATCCCAATCGACTTTGTTTCTGGATGTGATCTGAGTATTGAGGTATTCACTCAACGACACGATCATCTCAACTGTTTTCTTAAGTAAAGCATAGGTTTGTTCGTCGATGTCTTCGGGATCAATCTCGAGGGACTGATACAATTCTGAAAGTTTCGTGATTCCCTCTGTGGTGAAGATGCTTCCAATAAAGAAATCAAAGTCTTCTGGATCACTGTATGACCTAGTGAATAGGATATGCAAGCAGTCGACAGCCAAAGTCTTGAACTGCATTTCTGGGATGGTGAGTATGTTTATGAGGGTCGTCATGATGTTTTCGTTGCGCAAGACAGATGGCTGCACCCAATGCAAACACGTCTTCAAGACGTCTAGAATCTTGGGCACAAATACCTGGACCGTGGGAGAGGAGAAGTTGTTGTTGTTGAGGACCTCAAGCAAGAACTTGCTCCACTCGATGAACCATCCGTTTTCCACGGCCTTGCACATGGACAAGTTGGGATTCGTGTCGTAGATTTCATCCAAAACAGCTTTTGGTGTCACGATCAATACGCTGAGCTGGTTGAGGATAGCAGAGCGCTTGCTGGCCACGGGATCGTCGAGAAGATAAATGTCCTCAAAAAGGGTTCTGAGGATGATGAGGGAGAGTTCTCTGGTTTGCATTGACGCGTTCCAAAGTTTCCACAAGTCCTCATCCATCGATGCCCAGCCATCTATGGCGTCTTCCTTGGATACTGTGGGCTGTGTTGGTTCCTCGGTGCCGTTGTTGTTTTCAGGGTCGTTTTCAGGGTCCTCGACACTTTTGATCAAGAAATTGCCCCATAGCCTCTTTGCCGCAGAGGCCCAAAGGAATGCTAGTTTTTCTTTCAAGTAGTGCGGATCGGTCTCGGACGTTGTTTCTGATAGCGTGACGATCCACTGGCGAACCGCTAGCGTTTTCGTTCTGTCGAACGTGTGAAACATTTTCGTGATGGCATGCTGGAGCAACGAAAGGCCAAAGTGACGGACGATGTAATCTTTTCCGTAGTTCTCGGCCAACGCGAGCTGGTAGCCCCAGAACGGCGACTCGTCCGACAGCTTGACCGACTCCAAAAACGCCTGCGCGTTCCTTCTGGCATCGTTAGACGTTTCGGGCAGGTGGATCACTCGAAGCGCCTCGATAATCTGGTTCACCCCTTCGCTTTCCATGGTCATGGGCGGCGTAGAGTGTGTGGATAGTGGCGATGCTGCTGGTGTTGGTTTTGCGGGATTTAACAATGGCAGCGCAACGACGCGAGCGACTGGTGCGTTCGGTGTGGGCTTGTCAACGAGCTTGCTGAGCTCTGCTAAATGGAACCTCGGGGCAAAAACAGAGGTTGTAGGGCCGCTAGGAATGGCTGAGTGCTATCTTGTTGGATAGTGTCTCACTATAGCAAATGCGCCTTAAGCGAGTTCCGACACGTGCCAGTATAGAAGCCAGCAACTCAATTAGGATCTCTAGGCGGCGGGAGTGTAGTTTTCCTCCAGCAGAAGATGCGCAGTCTCGTGGGGTGTGCCCTTGTTGTGTAGTTAGATCTACTTCATGACAGGAGGTTTTTCCTAGCGGAGGCACGGGGGTGCCCGCTAGCGCGCCTCACGATCGCACACAAGGCTAAAGAACGGGAATAACCGTCGCGAACCCGCCCCATCGTATAAAACGGCTTTGCAAAATCGACACTGTTGAAGCTCTTACTCTCCTTTTCTGGGCTACGGTATTTCCGAAGGTCGTGTTTTCATGCTGCTGGTACTAGAGGTAGAACTTCCGCTTGTCTCTCTCCATGTCGGGTCTGTGCTCCCATTCAATCTCCTCCTTGATGCCTTTTTGTAGTCTGCGCAACTTCAACGTGAACTGCGGACCTAACTCCTGGAGCCCAACCTTCTCCTCATTGCGGAAAACGTACCGGTGTCTTCTAAAGAAAATGTAGTCTCTCTGGTTATGCAACGTAAGCACTTGGCGGCCTTGGATCTCGGGCTGCGCAGGGAAGATCGCTTGGAACAACCTGCCCACGGTCTTACCCAATCTCGTATTGAAGTTGTTGAGGATGAGCTCTGGGATGTGCGAAGTGGCACGGCCGTGGCCCTTGATGCGGTCGGTGGTGATGAGGGAGGTGACCGAGAAGTAGAATGTGGGGCCCTCAGGCAAGTGGATAAACGTGAGCCCATTCACCTTCTTCTTGTCCTCGTTAATCACGATCAAGTCGGTGAAATCTCTCTTGGCACAGTAGCCAGCCATGTCCTTCATCAGGTACTCTCTCTTTCTCTTGATAAAAGTCACGCTCGGAACGAACTCGGTAAGAATGTCAGCAAATTCGTAAGCGGACTTCTTGGCGTTGGCATTGGTGGTGATGAGCACCTTGGGGTCTCTCTGTGTTCTGTTGAAGAGCTCGAAAAACTCATCCTCACCTTCGACCTCCGCAGCAATCGTCTCATCAAACACTCTCTTCAGCTCGATCGTCTCTGGGACGTTGGCTGCGAGTCTTGCTTCTTTGAGTTCCGGAGCTGCTCTCTCCTCCTTTGCTCTCGCAGCTCTAGCCTTGTGTCTCGCCTTCGATTTCTCCGCCTGGAGAGCGGCAAACACCTTCTGTCGCCTCTGTTTGTTTTTGATATTCTTCAAAACCTCGCTGGTTTTCCTCGTCTCGTTGGGCTCAGACATGGTGTGCTGTAGATTTTTCCTCCCGCGATGCGCCTGATATGTAGATGGGGTGTGCAGACAGCGATAATGGGTGCACAGGGCCATTAAGAACCAAACAAACGATCGAAACATTAGGCTTCCAATGGCCGTTTGCCATTTTCGTTCACTTCCGTGCTGGCTGCACGCACGGCAGCCACGTAGTCATTCACCGCTTTGTTGAGCGCAGACGTCAAAGGAAAGATGCAAGTGTCAACGTCCTTGAGAGCTTTTTCACGAAGCCGTTCATTGTCTTTGAGCTGATCGTGGTTCTCTACGTGCTCTTTGATTTTCTTTTCTAGAGCACTGAGTTCCGTCTGACAGTTTCGAAGATTCGTGAAGAGCTTCTTGAGCTGTGCTGGGTTGCCTCCACCAAGGAAAAGACTCCAGAAATGCAGAAGAAACTCGATCATTGTAATGTTAAAGGTGATGAGCTCCTGGACATCCTCGTCGGGAAGCAAGTTTGTGGCAGTGTCAGCGGTGTGGTCACGCAAGTTGTGCATCAGCTTGAACGTGCGGAAGTTATGCTTCACCAACGCCGAAAGGTCCAGCGATGCCTTGTTGATTTCAGCCCCCTTCGACTGGTAAGTCTCATTTAAGTCAATGCCATTCTCCGAACCAACGAAGAAATTGGCACCGAGAAATGAGTCCACCTCTGTCTTCAGTATGTCTTCCACACCAGGGGATGCCTTCTTCTCGTACAAACTCTGGCGTGCCACCTGGGTGTCCAAATTGAGCTGGACGTATGTGAGTTCATCCGTTTCCTCCAAGTCGTTGATCTTGAGATCATCTTCCATCTCTTGCACTATCGCCGCCGGGTCGGCGCCTTGCTCAGGAGCCAGGTCGTTAAAACCAATCATCTTGTTAGAGAGCTTGTTCATGTTCTTCATGAGAATCACCATTTCGTTCTCGTGTTTCCCTGGTCCGGTAGGCTCGGCCTGGGCGCCATTAGAGCCCGCATTCTGATTCGCCTCTTCGTTGGAAAACTTCATCGTGAAGTCTGGTGCCATGCCCAACTTCTGCGAGTTGTCGACCTCATTACCGTATAAGTCAATGAATTTGTTGACGTTATGCTCCTTCAGCGTGGAGGTGGCCTTCTTTGCCTGTTCTTCCCGTTCCACAAAGTCTGCATCCACATAGAGATACTTGTCGATAACGATGTCTCCTCTGGTGTTGGACGTGTTGATTTTGTCACCTCTAAGTCGACGAAAGAGCTTCGAGTTAAAGAAACGCGACCAGAACTCACCTTCGTTAAGTTTCTCTGGGACGAGCTCGTTGTACGCCCGTCGTATGACCGGGTAGGTGTCGAAAATCTCGTTGATGATGTTCCTGGTGACATTGACATTCACCTGGTTATCGGACGTAGCGACTGGCTTGATTGTAGACAAGACGTTGTATGGCCCTCTGTGTTGCGATATGGTGAGCGCATATGTGCGCAACTGGCTCACTCTGCTCAGCCAGAAAATCGTGGGCGAGAGTTTGTACTTGATGACCGATTGGGTGAAGATATTGCGGAGCGTCCTGTCCTCGAGTAGCAACTTCTGCTGGAGCTGTCTGTTCTTCAAAAGACTGGCCTCTGAGAGCGACTGTGCGGTGGAGAAGTCTAGTGGATCACCCGACGACGGCGACAGCCCCTTGGATGCGTCTGGAGCCGGTGTGCCCGATGCGGACGCTGTCGATTCTCGTGGCGGCGCGTCGTTGATGACGGTCTTTTGCCGGGCCACAATCGACTGTAGTGCTTCCTTCACTGCACTCATTGTCTGCCTGTTGTTGAAGATGAGCTTGATGTCCTTGAAGTCTGGCGAGTCCAGCAACGTGTAGAAGAGCCGGAGGAGCATTTTGGGCGACAGATCGGGCGACGCCTGCAACTTGGAGAGCTTGTTGAGTGGCACCTCTAGCGATTTGTCTTGGTCGATAGCCTTCCAGATGAGTTTGGACGGGTTGGTGTCCTCGTGGATCTGCAAGAGACCACTCATCTTGTTGATGACGCATGCGCCCGACACGGTGGCCATGGTGTAGTAGTTGCAGTTATCTGGCTGTCTTGTGCGCGGTGTGCAGTGAATACTAGACAATGAGTGTTTCTCGATGGGCAGCGGCGATAAAACACCAGCGCTGGCTCTGGCGCGACACGTACTCGCTCGGCGCCATTGGCCACCTTACCGAGCTCTTGCACGAGGTGGTGCCGCAGAAAACGGACCGCTTGTATGGCTACACCTTCATCTTCAACAATCAGTCCAACTCAACCTTGGGCACCGACGGCTACGACAACTACCAGGCGCCGACAGACGACGGCAAGCAGTTGTTTGCACGCCGCATGTGGGTCAATGGGTCGCTCAGCTTCTTCCACGGTGCCCCGCGGCCAGGGGATGTGATTGACTGCGAAGAGCGGGTCACCGCAGTACGAACCGTAGGGCTGAGCGTGTTTGTGGGCATAAAGAGAGACTTTAGTCGTGACAGCCGGCCGTTCATGCTGGAAACCCGCATGTTGATGTACACCAACGAGCCGTACAAGGCGCCCGAAGATGCGAAACAGCTAGATACGCAACCCACGCATGAGCAAGAGGTGCTTCGCCAGATGCTCAGCATCTCACGCAGCCAGCTCATGCGCTTCAGTGCGCTCTCGTACAACCTCCACAAGATCCACTACGACAGAGCTCACTGCACCTCGGAAGGGCTCCGCAACATCATCGTGTCCGGCCCCTTTTTGGTGCTGCTTATGCTCCACTGCGTCGCTGCAAGCTTCCCCGACCGCGAAATCACAAGCTTCAAGTACAAGAACAGCGGGCCGTGCTACATTGACGAAAACGTGGACTTGGTCATCTCCGCATCTGCGCAACATTGCACTGTCCGCATCGACCACGATGGCCGCACATTGTGCGGAGGCACGGCACAGCTCCTGCCCCAATCATGAAGCGTCGCTCGGCTACAGTTTCATCTGGTTACAAGTGCCGTGCCGTACGGCTCTGCATACTCGCCGGGACAGAGCAGATCTCCGCCGACGTGCCTACATTTCACATTGCGTCCCGGGCCAGGCCGTATCAATTCGTGCCGAGAAATGCGGCCGCACAACCGGTGCTCGGCTCCAATCCGGCGGCCGTATAATCGAGGCTCATGCACATCGCTCCTCACACGTGCGGCCGATTGCAAACCGCAAATGTGTGCTCCCAACGTGCCGCTGGCACTATAAATGCTGCGGAATGGTCCAGCAAAAGTGTCTTCTTCAATCCAATCGCCGCTACGCCCGCACGATCTGAAACAGCTCTTGCCGTAAATGCTCTCGCTTTTTGCTTTGCTCGCAGTTGCAGCTGCAGTGCCGCACAATCTACTTCCCCGTGCATTGATCAACCACGTGAACTACCCAGTGCAGTCGTGTAGCGGTGTTCCAGAGGCGAACTACTTCTCCTGCGAAGACTCTGCGTCGGTCTCGGCCAAGTCGTGTTGCTATGAGCAGTACGGTGTGATCATCCAGACGCAGTTCTGGGACTACGACACGTCGTACAACAAGCGTGAGACACCCAGAACGGACAAGAGAGACACCTCGGATGTCTTCACCATTCACGGACTCTGGAACGACTTGTGCGATGGCTCGTACAAGCAGTACTGCGACAGCTCTCTCGAGTTTGCCGACTCCGACAATCTCGAGGACATCATTGCGAACCAGTTCAACAGACAGGACTTGTACGACGCCATGAGCACGTACTGGCTCAGCAACTCCGGCTCTGACGCGTCGCTCTGGGAGCATGAGTACAACAAGCATGGTACATGCTTCAACACCTTGCATCCCGAGTGCTTTACAGGCACTTATACGCGTTTCGAAAACGCAATTGCTTTTTTCCAAAAGGTCGTTGAGGTCTGGAGCGGGTTGCCCTCCTACGACTTGTTGCAACAGGCCGGAATCACCCCATCGGCAGATCAGCAGTACCTGTTGCTGGACGTCCAGGCGGCATTGGCTGCGGGCCACCTGGGCAAGGAGGTGTACGTTGGGTGCACTTCTGGTGCCATCAACGAGGTGTGGTACTTCCACCACGTCAAGGGCAACGCCATCACGGGCGAGTACGAAGCGGTGGACTCGCTCACCCTGTCCGACTGTCCGGATTCGGTCTGGTACTATCCGAAGTAGTGTATCTGCAATTTGCAATGAAACGTAGGTGCATCTATAACCGGTGTTCCGGCGCATAGCGATAAGGCACCAGAATTTGTATTAGCAGAATGATCCGTTGGGATCGAACCAATAAGCGAGGAAGACGAACGGGCGAAGCAATCATGACATGTGCCACCACATGTACTTTTTCCCAAGCGGGATCGCTCAAATGGACGAGTCGGCGTTGTTTGCCGGTAGGCTGCGCAGCTAAGCCTTCTCGTGAGCTGTACAAGAAAACGGTGGTGCGATCGGTTTGCGCATAATCACTGTCAGGAGCCTGCGGCACCGCGCATATCCTCTACACGTGCATTGGTTGCAACTATTCCATACGCAAGATTAAGAGGCGAGGCTATAAAGCCGTGGGGCTTTCCGCGGTGCCCAGTATAGATGTTTGCCTTCTTCGTTTTGCTCACTGTCGCGCAGGCGCTCTCGCTTTCTGGCTCCTTTGGCAGGTACCCAGTCAAGCTGTGCTTCGGCGTACCTGAGGCGCGCTACTTCTCGTGTAAGAGCCCCGTTGAAGTTGCCCTGGACTCGTGTTGCTATGAGAACTATGGTGTGATCATGCAGACGCAGTTCTGGGACTACAACCCCAAGTACGCCGCCTCGAAGAGAGACGTTGAGGACACTGCTGAGGTCGAGGCGAAGAGAGACTGGGACTTTAGCAAGCTCGGCAACTTCGTCACCAACAAGATTGAGAACGCCATCGGCGAGTTGGAGAGAAAGAAGAAGGGCCGTGACGCGAGCAAGGTGTTCACCATCCACGGGCTCTGGAACGACTTGTGCGACGGCTCGTACAACCAGTATTGCAACCCTAGCCTCGAGATCCCCGACTCTGCGAGCATCGAGGACATCTTGGTGAACAAGCTCCACCGCCAGGATCTCTACGACACCATGCTGACGTTCTGGTTGAACACGGCGGAGTCCAACGTGCAAGGTGGAGGAAACGCCGAGCTCTGGCAGCACGAGTTCAACAAGCACGGCACTTGCTTCAACACCTTGATGCCCAAGTGCTTCAACTTCAACTACACCCAGTACGAGAACGCCGTTGCCTACTACCAGAAGACCGTGGAGGTGTGGACCACCTTGCCCACGTACGAGTTCTTGAAGGCTGCCGGCATCAAGCCCTCCGCCAAGAAGAAGGTTTCCTTGGCTGCGGTGGAAAATGCGTTGGCGCTGTTCCACAGTGGGAAGCAGGTTTATGTTGGCTGCACTGACGGGGCCATTTCCGAGATCTGGTACTACCATGCGGTGATGGGCAACGTGTTGAACGGCATCTACAAGCCCACGGACTCGTTGACCAAGTCCAACTGCCCGCTGGCGGTGTGGTACTACCCCAAAGACTAGCCGGCAGTCCAATTGACCTTCCTTGATGGATACCTTCTGGTCAATTGCCTTTTACTTGATAGACACTTCCTTCTGTGCGACATTTGAATACACTTTACTTTCGCAATCAGGTAGTCAGGTAGGCGATGGTGACTTTCACAAGCAGGTAGTGAGGTAAGCGATGGTGCGTACGTCAGAGCATGTAGGCGACGGTGCTTACGTCAGACGTCAAATGGGCGATAGTACTTAGGCGAAAGTATCAACTAGACAGGGGTTGTGTACCTGAGTGGAACGGCCACGTGCTACAACGCTTCACAAACATAGATTCATACATTTACTCGGTCAAGCCAATGACACCGCAAGCAGGTCTGCCGCCGGCGTTACCGGTCTTCAAGGAGTCGGGGTTGCCACCCTTGCCCAAGTCGTCGGTGCCGTCGTGCACCACGACGGATCTGCCGAGAATGGAGTTCTCGCCAAGCAACTTCACCAAAGTGTCCTGCTTGGTGCCCTTGGCCACACCGGTGGAGTCGGTGGTGATGTTACCCAAGTCACCGACGTGTCTGGTGTCGTCCTCGGGGGCACCGTGGGTCTTGGCGAAGGGGTTGAAGTGGGGGCCGGCAGAGGTGCAACCGTTGGTGTTGTCACCGAAGGTGTGGATGTGGAAGCCTCTCAACGCGTTGGCGTCGTTGCCGGTGATTTCCCAGGTGATGGTGGTGGGGTCCGACTCGGCCTTCTGCTCGAAGGTGACGACACCGGAGACCTTCTTGTCTCCTCTGAGAACTGCGACTGTGGGGTTAGTAACGCATTGGGGATGCAATTGGGGTGCGCAATGGCTTGTGAATGCACATTGGGGCCGGTGGTAGGCGGAGTTGATATTGTTCTCGAAGAGTAACTAAATTTGCTCACCCTGGTGGTTAGGTGGTGGGGCAGCTGCATAAATAGGCCCCGGGCCCCTGGTGCTTTCAATTGCAATTTTCGGTGCTCGCGAACATACCTGCTTTGACCATTTTGCTGGGTGTGGGGGGTGGTTTGTGAGAGCGAAAAAGTGGGTGGGAAACCTGGGGCTTTATGGGTGGCCGGACCGGGGCCAATTACTAAGTGGGCGTGTGCAGGACGCTTGCTGTGACTGTGGGCCCCGCTGTTGGGAACACTGTGGAGCAAGCCATAAGCTGTCTGGTCTGACTGGTGGAGGTGTAATTCCGTGAGGCTGGTGACTTGATGCACCGATTGCAGCATGCGTTGGCTGACCTGGTGCCCCACCGGCGCACAACCAGCCCGATCGGCCATTGCCCCAATTAAAGTCCTACAAGTAGCCGGGCTCCTTACGAGGTTCCTAAAAATAACAGGGATCGTTACAAGTAGCCCACCAGGATCTAGCCTCCGCAAGAGTATCCGGAATCTGTGCTCGCACTGTCTCGAGTTTGTATGCTACATTGGTCGCGCATCGCACCAACTACTCCATGACCGGCCAGCCCGACGCCGCACAGCTCAACGCGGTCGTGCCTGTGCCCATCGAGCTCACGGCGAACGCCACGGGCCACGAGCACGTGCTGGAAGTTTCCCACATCACGGACGTGCTTATCGGCGACCACCACGTTATCAGTGGAGACGGTGCGGGGCAGTACATCGTGTGGCTGGTGCGTGTGGTGGTGGACGACGCCCCACACTCGCCCATCGTGCTCTACAAGCGGTACCGGCACATCGAGAAGCTTCGAGACCGCCTCGTGGCCGAATTCCCGCGGGATGAGTTTCCGCAGCTTCCACCCAAGGACAACTTCAGCGTGCTGCGACTATGGCTCCGGGACCTGTGGCTCGAGCACCGGCGGAAGGGCCTCCAGTGGTTCTTGACCAGCGTGTTGCTCAACCCGAAGTACCAGCATTCCTCGGTGGTGAATGAGTTCGTGTTAGGGCTGAAATAGGCACACGAAGCATAGCATATGTACAACATGTACCCGGAACATGTCTCGACATGTTAATGTATAAGCATCAGAGTGCAGTAGGGTCAGTATGCCAGTCCCATACGTTGGCAATGACACAATGATACTCAGTGATGCTCAGTGATGATCAGTGATAATCAGTGATAATCAGTAAAATCTCAGTGCATAGTTACTCGGTGTACTCAGTGCTTAACAGTGCAGCGCATAGTGAATCCGTAGAATCCTCCGACACCATGTGCCAGCCGTTCGCCGGCTGCAAGTCAGTGGAACGTTCCAGCTAACGCGCGTGCGATAAGCAACGAGCGGTGCCTGCAACCACATCCGACAAAGCCGAGCTCGGCCACACCCACAGCCAAACCACCATCTCACGTCAGCCGTCTGGAGACGCCAGATCCGACCGATTACGCAGCGCCTCCGACAACGGTGGCCGGCCCCAGCGTCTTAGTAAGAGTGGTCCTGTACACGGCCCGAGGCCCATTTGTCAGTGCCCGCGGCTAGACCTGGCACGGTATATATATTGAGGATTCTCGACTTATGCTCCACCCAGCGAAAAAGTTAGCACAACACACATCCAGAATGGTCCACCACAGAGCAACTATCATCGGTTCCGGCCCCGCCGCGCACACTGCCGCCATCTACTTGTCCCGTGCCGAGGTCAAGCCCACCTTGTACGAGGGTATGTTGGCCAATGGCATCGCCGCCGGCGGCCAGTTGACCACCACCACCGACATCGAGAACTTCCCCGGTTTCCCCGAGGGCATCTCGGGCACCGGCTTGATGGACAACATGAGAGCGCAGAGCGTGAGATTCGGCACGGAGATCATCACGGAAACCATCTCCAAGGTCGACTTTTCCAAGAGACCGTTCAAGTTGTGGACCGAGTGGAACGAGGACGCCGAGCCCATCACCACGGACGCGGTGATCATTGCCACCGGCGCCTCCGCCAAGAGAATGCACATCCCCGGCGAGGACCAGTACTGGCAGCAGGGCATTTCCGCGTGCGCCGTGTGTGACGGTGCCGTGCCCATCTTCAGAAACAAGCCCTTGGCCGTGATTGGCGGTGGTGACTCCGCCTGCGAGGAGGCGTTGTTCTTGACCAAGTACGCGTCCAAGGTGTTCTTGCTCGTGAGAAGAGACGCGTTGAGAGCGTCCCCCATCATGCAGAAGAGAGCCAAGCAGCACGAGAAGATCGAGATCTTGTGGAACACCTCGGCCGTGGAGGCCAAGGGTGACGGCAAGTTGTTGAACGCCTTGGAGGTGGTCAACAACAAGACCAACGAGACGTCCACGCTCTCCGTCAACGGCTTGTTCTACGCCATCGGCCACATCCCAGCCACCCAGGTGTTCGCGGACCAGCTCGAGACCGACGAGACCGGCTACATCAAGACCATCCCCGGCACCGCGGAGACGTCCATTCCTTACGTGTTTGCTGCCGGCGATGTCCAGGACAAGAAGTATAGACAGGCCGTCACCTCTGCCGGTACGGGGTGCATGGCTGCCCTCGACTGCCTCGCCAAGTTCGACGAGGAGGAGGACTGACTATCCTCGAGGTTATAATGTATAGACTGAATGTGATAGACTTTGAGATAATTTGTACTGTAGAGTCTTTGGTAGTGTGAGCTTGGGTGGGTCCTCCATGTGTTTGCTCGTGTCACGTGCGATCGTGATGTGACCACGCCAACTCCACCATGTCCTTCAACACACCATACAAGGACGACCTAGAAGCCGGCGACGACTTGTCGGTCCACTACATCGACTACCCCGAGTTCGGGCCCCTCTCGAAAGCCATCGACCAGACTTTGCATGACATCTCCCACACTCAGCTAGCCACCATCAGGGCACTCGTCCAGGAGTACGAGGGTTTGCAGAGAAGCGACCCAGACCGCGCAGGCGAGGTGTCCAAGAAGGTCTCCACCTTGTGTGCTGCGTGCACGGACTCGTTCAAGACGGCCAAGCAGAAGACCCAGGAGCTAGACAGCTACCTCAACTCATACCAGGACAGAACGGGGGATGAGGACTTGAAGTACCTCCGGCAGAAAGAGATGATCTCGGTGAACATGATCAAGAACAGTTTGCAGGTGTTCCAGAAACTCCAGAAGAAGTACGAGGCGCTCGAGAAGCAGTATGTGGCCGATGTGTCGCACTTGGCTTCTCCAGAGAGCGCCACTGCCGAGCAGCAGCAGCAACAACAGCAGGTGCAAATCACCTACGAGCCGATAAACGCCGAGGAACTCGAACAGCTGACACTTCTCATCGAGGAGAGAGAGCGCGAGATTCAGCAAATTACCCACGACACCCAGGAGATCAACGACATCTTCCTGTCGTTGCAAGACATTGTCCACGAACAGCAGTTCCAGATCGACTCGATCGAGGACAACATTCTCAGCTACAGCACCGACGCGCGGGGCGCGATGCGGGAGTTCCACAAGGCTGAGCGGTACCAGAAACGTGCGGGCGGCCGCATGTTGTGCTGCCTTCTCATCTTGGTAGGCGTGTTCGGGTCCGTCATCTTGATTGGGTTGATATTTTAATTCGTTTCTGGAAACGTCTATATCCGTGTCTATGTTTCCCATATGTTAATGCACCCGTCGTCGCCGGCCGTCACCAACACCTCTTGCCCGTCCAGCAACGTGCACCACAACACGCAATTGATCTCGTAAACACCATGCGAAGACTCGTGCACACTGTCAATGACCCACTGGTCGTCCTTCTCGCTGTAGACCACTATTTTACCGTCCGCTCCGGCACTGGCTATCCGCCCGCTCTTGGTCGACCACGAGACAGAGTAGATCGCGTACTGGTGTGCGGCAGGAAGTACTTGTTGGAGGTCCCACTGCATTTCGTCGCTGCGGTGCCTGATGGAGCTCGGGAGGTGGTTTCCCCTCTCCTTCTCCTTTTTTGTAGTGGTGGCCCACACTCTGACTGTCGAGTCGTCAGACGCAGATGCAAGTCTTGTGACGCCCAGCTGGGCAGTAGGAGAGTCTGGGCTCTCAAACGCAGAGCACCACACAGTGCCCTCGTGGCCGTTCAACACTGCAACGCACGACCAGTCCTCGTCCACGTCGTCCTGCTGGTACATTCTCACGGTATCGTCATACGACGAACTGGCCAACAAGTTCACCTTCAGGTGCCACACAATGTGCTTAATGTCGTGCTCGTGGTCACTCAACACGGAAATACACTCAAATTCCTCGAGGGTTTCGGGATCCGTCTCCCAGATCCAGATGGTCTTATCTCGCGAACACGACGCCAAGTAATTGCCTGTCTTGTTCCACGCAACAGCTTTGACTTCGTTCTCGTGGCCTTCAATCAACGCCATCAAGTTCCACTCGTTCTGCGGGCTAGTAAGAAGCTCCAGCTCTCTCTTTTGCTTCGCTGCGTCATTCTCATCCATGTCTTCATCCTCATCTAGCAACTCCTCTGGTTCGTCTATGCCCCACACAGAGATGGTGGAGTCAAACGAGCCACTGGCCAACGCGGGCAAGTCGATGAAGTTGTGCTCAGATGATTGCAAGTGGGGCTTGAAGCTCACTGTACGCACAGATCTCTTGTGAGTATCCTCCAAGCTCGCAATGAGTGGGAATCGCTGCTCTTTGGACAATTTGTAGATCTTGCTAGTTTTGTCACCGGACGCTGTGGCCAAAAGGGGTAACGTCTGGTGCTGGCTGACGCTCCATGCCTTATCGGTGTGCGCCTTGACGCTCTTCAAAAGTTGTACCATGCTGACGCTTGAAGTCTCATACACTACAGTTAATAGTCGCATCTTCAATTCCCTGCACACCAAAGGCTGCCAAATCAGTACTCCTCACCAATCATGCCAAGCTGCTTGCCAAAATGGACTAGCACACGCTGGGCGTCCCTATACTCTGCACATGCAAGAATAAGTTCTTTAAGAAGGTCACGTTTGTTGTGCCCGCAGATTGTAGGTGAAGCTGCATTTCCGTTCATCGATGTCCCATTTGCAACAGTAGCACCAAGCAATTGTTCACACACTTCATAGAGCTTAGGTTTGAGGCCGAGCTCACAGACACGTCTAACGTACGCGAAAAGAAACTCCTTAAAGTCGTGCTGCTCGTCCAAAATCTCCGCACACAAGATACGGTTCTCCAAGTGCGACAACGAGATGGTGTTCTCCAAGTTTTCGAACCCCTCTTTCATGATCATGTTCTTCGAAATCTTGTTGAAGTACTTGCCACGTCCAATGCGGCTCTTGCGGAGAACCTCCTCGTTGGTTTTGTTTTCTAAGAGTCCGATCAAGGACGACTTGTCTTCCTTATCCATGAGGACGGACTTGCTGTCAGCCTTGTCCTCTGAAATCGAATCCCAGTAATGTGAGCCAAATGCCCACCATGCCTCTGTGACTGTTTGCCAGATCCCCATGTCGATGTTGAATAGGTAACCGGAACCGTTCGAGAGGGTGGCCAACGGAATACCCTTTGAAGTAATCGAGCACATCGTAATGTTGTCAGACTTGCTCAATGTATCCTCTTGAAACTTATTGTTGAGGTCTAGTAGCGAAGCCAATGACAGCGCCGAGTGCATATGCAACTTTTTCTTTTCCATGTCCCACACATAAATCTCTGCAACGGAAGTAACCGCCATTAAGAACTTACCGTGACTCTCCAAGAAAGAAAGCGGTGCGCCAAGCACAATGGGAGGAAGTATACGCTTGCCTGAGGTATGCAGATACGTGAAAATCTGGCCGTCCGCGGTAGTAATTGCCCAGAAATCATTTCCTTCAGTTGCGAGCTGAATGTATCTTGGAATAAAGTCTGTCCAGATTTGAGTCTCGTCTTTGAAATACGTGACCCGAGAAGGAGTAGCCTCGTTGCCTTGGCCATTTTTTATATCAAGCACGAACTTTCCCACTTTGGAGTTGACGTTGAATGACAATCTGACTTTGGGAACCGAAAGTCGAGCTTTCGCGAATGCTGTGTTGGGGTTCACAACGACAGAACCGACAAACTTGACAGGCTCAAGATCCCTTTTCGCCTTTTTGGCCACTCCGTTCTCGTCCTGTCCTTTGTTTCGTTTGTTCTCTTTCTGTACCTCCTCTGAGACTGTGTAAGGGGGTCTTTCAAACTCCATGAGAGTTTTGTTGCTCCTTGAGTCACCCAAGGTTTCAGTCGTCGACGTCAACGACGACGATGGGAGAGGTGGTTTCTCGTTGCTTGTGGATATGAGAATAGGTTGAATACGTTTCTTGCCATCTTTTGTAGTCACTTTTTGCTTTTGAGTGGAGTTGGTTGTTACCACGGTAGTTGGGGCAGTTTTAGTTTTCGCTTTGGCCGTGTTTACCCCATTGGCAGGAGGAGTGGCATTCTTCGACCTACCATTCATGGCAGATTGAAGGATATCATTTGCATCGGCCTCGACAGGACGTTCGGCCGACAAAACAACGGGAACAACGTCGCCCACGATGTAGGACTCGGTTTCCTGATCTGATTCTTCGTCCTTGATCTTGTCAGTCTCGACTTTTTTGGCCAATGTACTATCTTCCTCCTTTATTTTGAATTGTTCGGCAATGGAAAGTGCCAGTTTTTGGTCCACCACGTCAGATGCACCTTTTGTTTTCTTGGACGCAGTGTCTGCGTCCGCAGGGCTCTTCACCGTGAACGGCTTTGCGTTTTGTTTCTGTGTGAGCTTCAATTTCTCGAGGATCTCCGGAGACGCAGGTTTCCCGAGCTCGCCTTCATCAAAACTCACGAGAACAATGTGACCATCCAAAGTGACCATCATCAAGTGTCTGCCTGTTTTGTCCCACGTCAAGTCGACGATTGGCTTTGAAGTGATATCCCTCAAGACAAATACTGGTGTCTCTTTGGTGGTATTCCACAATACCACCGTGTTGTCCGAGCCGGCAGATGCAATCATATGGTACACATGGTACTCCTGAGGTTTCTCCGGTGTGGGAACTTCAACAACCTCCGGCTCGGTTTCAAAAATGTGAGGACCAAACCTGACCACGTCACATTCCATGTCGTGACCAACTAAGCTCACTGCGTTCTCCCAGCCTTGAGATCTCGAAAGCAACGAAATGAGCGACGTCAGTTGCTTGTTTGCATTCGGAACCGAGAAAAACTCTCCGTCACAGGACCATGAAATTCTGCGATAGTCAATGCCCAAGGATATCGTGACGTCCGTAGACATTAACTTGTATGTCTTTGAAAGTACCTTGAACTGATAATTTTCGTTACTATCGTATTGGAATTGATAGATGTGCACCAACGTGTCATCTCCCATAGACACAAGGTAGTTGTTTGTTGGGCTAAAGGCGATGCTTCTTTGCACAGTAACCTTGTCGTCGGTGGGCGTTATAAGTTCTTGGTGGGTGCCCTTCTTCACGTCGTAAACGTGGACTTTTCCGTCACTAGTACTCCACGCAAAGAGCCTGCCGTCTGAAGACCACGAACCATCGATGACCGACGCGTTGCTGTTCTTCAACGTTGGCCAAGGGAAGATCAAGTCGTTGGTTCCGTTCTGGATGTTGGAGAGGTAGATGTCACCTTCGGAATTGCCTGAAATGAAAACATGCTCATTGGTGGGCGACCAGCGCACGAGTTTCACGGTTGTTTTGCTGAAAGAGAACGTCTGGCATGGGGTAATGCTTTCCAAGTTTGTTTTGTCCACCTGCGGTATGCTGGTGAAGTCTGACACTGCCCATAAGTTCACCGCAAGGTCCTTTCCGCCGGAAGCTGCTAAGTTATTTGTGCAATTAATGTCCAAGGTATGGATCTCCCCGCCATGGAGGACTTGGGGAAGCACCAACAACTTCATTTGGCGGTGAAAACAGATGCTGTAGTAGGCTCGCTGCCTGCACCCAAAACGACGTGGAGTAGTACACGGTTCAGCCGGTCCCTTGCGACAATAACTCACAGTATTGTAACGTACAGCAATATTATTATTGGAAAAGGAGAAGACTCGTCCGCTCGTTTAGTAAATTACATAGGTAACGTGGAGTGAAGTTTGTGAGGTAGCGTGCTACGGAACTACTAGATGGATCTCAAAATCTGACCAGAATGGTCATTCTATAGATCTGAGCAATGTGAAAGCTCCAATATTTTACTTCTTGAGCTGTTTAGGCCATAATTTTGTTTTCCTTGTAGATGATGCTGCACCGTCAATTTCTAAATTCCATGTATTTTGTACGAGTGAAAAAAAATTGCGAAACGTGACAGAAGATGAAGACGAAGTATATGAGAAGATGAATCCAAGAAGCGTAGCCTTGAACGTAACAGCCATTGGAGAAACCTTAACATTGTACCACGTACGATCTTGTACTGACCTGGATGCCAAATCTGGCCGACTGGGCACCATGAGGTCCTCCATACAAGGGTGAGGCAAAGAAAAGATATGCTCCCACTGCGGACTCCCCAATCCTCATCACCACAGAAACAACACACAACCACTGCAGACAACGCTGTGCACAAGATGGCGAATGCTCCGGTGCACGATCTTGGCAACGACCAATACACAGACTCCAGCTCGGACTTCACGGAGTACTGGATAGACTTGTTTTTGGGGATTAAAGGAAACGAGTACTTTTGCGACATAGACGATGACTACATCCGAGACCGCTTCAATTTGACGGGCTTGAACCAGGAGGTGGGCAAGATGCCCACGTTGGTGGACATCATCACCGACATGGTGGACATTGAGCTGCAGGCGGAAGAGCACCGAGATGCGTTGGAACACAACGCCCGCATTTTGTACGGGTTGATCCATGCCCGCTACATTTTGACCCAGCGTGGGTTGAACAAAATGTTCGAAAAGTACAAGAACGGCGACTTTGGCTACTGCCCGCGTGTGCACTGCCAGTTGCATCCGCTATTGCCGGTGGGGCTAAATGACCAGCCGCGTGTGAGCTCAGTCAAGCTATACTGCGCCAAGTGCGAAGACCTATACAACCCGAAGCTGGGCCGTCATGCCGTGGTCGATGGCGCCTACTTTGGGCCGTCATTTCCGGCGATGTTCTTTCAGAACTTTCCGCACGCTATCCCCATGCACAGCAAAGAGACATACGTACCGCGGGTGTTCGGCTTCAAGGTGCACGAGTACTCGAAGTTGGACCGGTGGAGAAACTTGCAGTGCAAGAAGCTAGAGAAGAGGTTGGTTGGTTACGGCATCGACATAGCCAATACCAGCGGAGGATTTGTTGACGAGAACAAGCTCACGTAATACGAGGCGTCTAAATGTACAATAGAAAGGAGACGAGGTGGCGAATCGGCCAGCCGAGCGAGTAGAAAGTACCTTGGGTTTGCATGTCCCGCTCGTGATGGCTCGCCTATATATGGCGTGCGACATCCACCATACTCACTACAATGCTGGTGCGGCAGAGTCTCCGCTTGAGCAGCACCGTGGCCACGGTGGAAAAGATCCCGAGCTTTCCGGCGGGCTCTAGAATCTTCTCACTCATACAGCCCACGGGAAAGGTCCATTTGGGCAACTATTTGGGTGCAATTCGCAACTGGAAGGACATCGCCAACAAGGCGCCAGACAATGTCCAGTGCATTTTCGGCACGGCAGACCTCCACTCGCTCACGCTGGTCCCCACTGCGGAGAAGTTGTTGGAGAATCGCCAGGGTGCAATCGCCAGTCTCCTATCGTCTGGGCTTGATCCGGAAAAGTGCATCATCTTCCACCAGTCAAGTGTCCCTGAACATCTGGAACTTCTCTGGATCCTCACGTGTGTCACGAGCATGGGTGCGTTGAACAGAATGACGCAGTGGAAGCTGAAGGCAGATGTTGGCGAGCTGTCGGAGATCTACGACGAGAAGGTGTTGGGCAAGACGAAAGCAGGCATTTTGCTCTACCCGGTGCTCCAGGCAGCAGATATCTTGCTCTACAATTCCAGCCACGTGCCTGTGGGCGACGACCAAGCCCAGCACTTGGAGTTGTGCCGGGGTATTGCGTCCTCATTCAACCACGCATACGGCAACCACTTTACCCTTCCACAGACTCTCTTGACGCCAACAAAGAAGATTCTAGCGTTGCGAAACCCCGCAAAGAAGATGTCCAAGTCTGACGCTGAGCAGAACTCGTCGGTGTACTTGACAGATGATGCAGACACCATCGCACGGAAGTTCCGGAAAGCCGTGACGGACTCCGTCCAGGGCCCTGTCACGTTTGACCCCGAGAACCGGCCGGGAGTGTCAAACTTGGTGAACATCATCGCAGGTGTGACAAACAAGACTGTGAGTGAAACAGTTGCCGAGTTGTCGTGGGTCCAGAACCACAAGCAGTTGAAGGACCACGCTACAGACGTCGTGGTGGAAGAGTTCCAAGACAAGAGAGAGACGTACGAGCTGTTGATGCGCGACAAGGCATATTTGTCGCAGGTGTGTTCTGAAGGCACAGTCAAGGCCCGGGAAATCGCCCAGGCCAACTTGAAGCGGGTAAAGGAGCTTGTAGGGCTCCTGTAGTACATAGCGGCCGGCCCGGCCAATTATACAATGACTAGACAGTATTGGATAAACAACGTAGACCAAGGTATGACAGACATTGAGTACGACTTACGAGATTTAGTAAGGCCTTAAGTAGCGGCCGGGCGATTGGCCTGAAGGACGGGCGTGAGATGAGAATGGTTGCAACGACTCCTTTAGGCACGAGAATGCATGCACCCAATAAAGCGGTGCAGATCCTAAAATTCCGTGAATACGGCACTTTGCAGTTCCAGGCGACAGGAGCAGAGGCCCGATAGACTGCGTGGTGCGAAGCGTGGACGCGAGACGCACCGCGCGATGCGCAACAGCAGGCACCACGAGGCCATCGGGCGAACAAAACGAGTCGAACAAAACGAACAAAAGTAGAGAACAAGCTACGGGAGACCGCAGCATCATCGTAAGCCACTTTACATGCGCTATAGTCGAAAGTTGCCCGGTGCGACGCGCAGCACGCGAAGCTTCGCTCGTATCTCAGGCGCGCTTTCGCGGCGCGTTGTTTACCCCAGCCGTTGGCACACCACCACCCGAGACCCACAGTGAACGGACCGCGCCTGCGTAGTGGACCCGTGCCAGAAACTGTTGCTGTTGTGCGGCGTGACTAGTGTTGTTTTCGTCTCTGCTCGCGCACCCATTTTCTACCACACCTACTACACTTCTTCCACCACGCGTACGCTTCTTCCACCACGCTTTTCGCTCCACGCAACCAACACACCTCCCCCAGCATTGCTCCCGAGCACAACCAGTCGACATGAGTGACGACACCCACAGGCGAATGCAGGTCAAGGTGTTGTACTCCTTCGACAACAGCGCCACGGTGTTTCTCTCGCGATCCAAGAACCAGTACTCCGTCAAGGTGGCGCAGATCCCCACGGGCAACGGCGACGACATGTTGATGTTGGGCGCGTTCGACCTCAAGGGCTGCGTGCAGCAGATTGTCCGCAGCTCGCCCGAAAACTTCCGCCTCCAGTGCGAGGACTACGCGGTGTACTACAAGGACATCACCGAACAACCGGACGAGCCCTTCGTGGCCAACGGCGTCATGCTGGCGTTGCTCGCCGCGGGGAAGCCGGACTTGATCCCGGGCAGAGTGTGCCAGAACCTCTCCGCGCTGTTTTTGTTTGGCGACAAGGCCGCGCTGTCGCTGCTCACGTTGGAGATTCGCCTCAAATTGCATGTCATTGACCGTTCGGAAGAGAAGACCGAGGTCCAGCCAAAGGTCGCCCCGCAGCAGCCGTCTATGAGCCAGCAGCTGTCTATTGGCCAGCAGCTCGCACGTCGCAGAAAGCCCCAGCTGTCGCACTCCGCGTCGGGCGCGGTCAAGGCCACCAGAACGAAATCTCTCCCGATCTTCTACCACCCGCCCAACCAGCAGATCTCCAACATCATCAACGCGGACAAGTTGAACGCCACGCCGCGCTACGACAGCAAAAGCATCCAGGAACGGTTCAACCTGGCGCCGTTCTTTTCGGCTGCAAAAATCATCGACAAGCCCTCGCGCAAGAGAAGACGCTCCAACGTGCCCCTCACGCCAACAGTGCAGACACCAGGCGGGTCGCAGCCTCATCGTGCCATGCGCACCAGATCTATGATCACCACGCTACAACCGATTTCGTCTCCAATCAACGAGGAGGGATTTTCAGAAGCGACGGACGACACAGAGTACAACGACCATCATGTGGTCATCGAGGAGGAGGACGAAGAGGACGCCGAGTTCAATGAAATGCACCAGTCTTCGTCGCCTTACACGCCACAGCATCCACCATACGACCAGATGATGGCGAGATCGGCATCCTCATCGTTGATCACCACGGACGGCAACTTTCAGTCGCTTCCTGACCTCGAAGACTTGGACAGCAAGAAAACACACACCATTCCTAGCACAAAGTTGCCTGCTGACCACGATCTCATTTGCATAAACAGAAATTGCGTCGCTCAAGAGTCTGTCACCTGGAGGTATTTCGAAACGAAATTCCATCCGAACTACCTCAACATTCTGCGAGCCAGCGAGTTCGACAAAAAGTTGTACGATGGCATGTTTGGGCCCTTGTGCAACGCCTGCTACTTGTTCCTCCGCAACAAGGGCTTCATGCGCCCAGAAGCTGTGGTGAAGAAGTACTTGCAGCAACAAAAGTACAAGAAGGACCTCAAGCTTAAGGAGGACCTGACGGCAATGCAACAACTGCGCTCTTCGTCGCCACTAGTTTCGATGGTCACTCCACACAAGTTTGCCACTCCTTCGCATGTTCCTTCGGCAATCAATGAAGTAATCAAAAATCAAACAGGCGGAGTGAAAGTTGCCTATTCAACATCCACTTCAGCCAACCATGCATCGACAGGCGGCGAGGACTACCAGGATCTCAACGATTTCATGTCGCAGCTCAACAATTTCGGAGGTCCCTTGACTGACATTGACATCCCCCATGAACTCCAACACCTCGGAGTGCAAGGCAACACACCACCAATGATGGCAACCAAGTCTAACACAAGAGTTATCAACCTCTATGAGGATGAAGAAGATAAGGAGAACTGCCCCCCTGGGATGGACAAACTTGGAGAGTTCGAGCGCATGATGGCAAAGTCACTGAGCCTGAAGTCCAGTCCAGACAGGAGTGAGTGGAGTCAATTCTTTGGCGAGCCAACACCTAAGGACAACACTCCACATGTTGGCAAAACCCCTATGAGTGATGACGTTCTTCCACAGCTCAGAACATTCAAGCCATCCAGTGGCAAATTGAACAATCTGAAGGCCTCGGTGGTTAACATGCCATCTTCTCCGCCACTCACAACTCTCGACTTGGACAAACGTCTCAACGGGTTGACAGGCGATTCCTCGCCAGGAGACCGGGCACAGAGAACTGACACTACAATGTCATTTGTTAACGCCCGTCGGTCGAGTCCACAAAGCGAAATCTTTGCAGACGATGTTAAGTACTAGTTGGAATACTTTAGCATATCAAGCATATCGGGAATGTGTATTACATGGCATCAATGTTACGACAGCATGCAAGAAACGTAAATGATATTTCGTAGCATTTGAAGCTCAAATGGAGGGAATGTGTATAGTTAAGAAAATGACTTATAAACCATATCGTCTGTAGATTCTGCCATCGCTCTGGGGGTAGGGCTAGCCGCCAATCACATTGATCCATCGGACCAGGCAGTTTTACAGAAATCAAGATGCCTGGTTAGCTCAATCGGTAGAGCATTTGACTCTTAAACTTCTAAGGTCAATCAAAAGGTTGCGGGTTCGAGCCCCGCATCGGGCTTACTTTTTTGATCCAGCCCTGCGGTGTGACCATCGTGGTTTACCGAAGAAACGTCCATCACAAGAATAGTAGCATTCAGTAGTCTGTGACCCAGTCTCCGCACATCCTGCTCATTCTGTTCTCGTCAGTTTCATTGTCTATCAGATATGGTGCGAAAAACACACCGCACTCATAGATAACCCCATGTCTACCTTCTCCCAGCTTCCACCCAAGGAGTACCTTGAATTGTTGAGTGAAGCCACTGATGTGGTGCAGGCTAAGCTCCAGCCATTCGCCGGCACGGGTCTTGAAAAGCCTCGTGTGCTCATTATCTGCGGCTCTGGTTTAGGCGGTATCTCCAACATCTTGCAGAGTGAGCCCAAATTGGAAGTTCCCTATGGCGAGATCCCCGGTTTCCAGATGTCCACTGTTCCCGGCCACGCGGGGAAGCTCATCTTTGGCGTCATTGGCGAAAACAGGGTTCCCGTTGTTTGCATGGTGGGCAGATTGCATTTCTACGAGGGCTACACTTTCCAGCAGACCACCTTCCCGATCCGGTTGAGCAAGAAGTTGGGCGTTTCCACTGTCGTGGTGACCAACGCGGCCGGCGGTGTGAACGAGAAGTATGTGCCTGGTGACCTCATGATCATCGATGACCACATCAACTTCCCCGGGTTCGCCGGCTACCACCCATTGCGGGGCCCCAATTTGGACGAGTTTGGCCCTCGCTTCCAGCCATTGTCCGACGCATACAGCCACCTGTTGAGGAAGCTCTTTTTCGACAAGGCCCAGGAGTTGGGTGTTAGCAGAACCATCCACGAAGGTGTGTACTTGTTCGCTGCGGGCCCTACGTTCGAGTCCAGAGCGGAGGTGAGAATGATCCGTACGTTGGGCGGCGACGCCGTGGGCATGTCTACTGTGCCCGAGGTGATTGTCGCGCGGCACTGCAGCATGGACGTGTTGGCCTTGTCGTTGATCACGAACGCGGGCATGGGCGAGAAGCCACCCAGTGCGTTCGAGGCCAAGCCCAAGCCGTTGGACGAGGGCATGGCGTCGCACGACGAGGTGCTCGAGAGCGCGAACGAGGCGTCCAAGGACGTGCAGCGCATCATCGAGGCCACGGTGAATGCCTTGTAGATTCGTGTATTGTAATGTATGGGTCTACGGGTCCACTTCGCCCGCAGACTCCCACTTGCCCTGCAAATTTTCCTTCCACAAGCTGACCTTGTTGTCGCCGCCCAGCACGGCCAAGATGTTGCCCGACAACGACCACGACGCTCTCCAACACACGTCGGGGAACTTCTCCGCGGTCAACGGCTGCTTCTCCCACTCGCCCTTGCTGTCCTGCGACCAGATCACCACGGTGCGGTCCTGCGACGCGGTTGCGATGTACGAGCGCACCAACACCGAAGGCGACCATGACACGTCGCGCACCCAGTCTGTGTGGCCCTCCAAGCGCGCCTCCTCCACGTAGTTGCCCACGGCAGCGTCGAAGCGCCAGATCTTGGCCAAGTTGTCAGAGCCACACGTGACGAAGCGTCTCTGCGGGCCGTCCTTGCCGTTGATCACGGGTGCCCACGACGCACTGTTGGCGCCGATGGCGTGCGCATCGAACACAACGTGCAGCGTGGTGCCGTCGTCGTTGAAGTCCACAACAGACACCTTGCCGTCCGAGGACGTGCACAACAACACGGCGCCCAATTCGTGTGGCGCCCACGACACGGAGTTGACGCTGGCCAGGTGCACGGTGTGCTCGGCGATGATGGACCACTGGTGGGTGTCCGGCTGCTCCTTCCAGATGATGGCCTTGCCGTCGTACAGGCACAGCGCCAAGATGTAGCCGAACTTCGGGTGCGCCCACGCGACCTGCCACACGGGGCCGTCGTGGCCCACCAACGTTTCCACGAGCTTGTAGTTGTCCGTGCCCTCGATCTCGAAGATCTTGATTGTCTTGTCCGACGACGACGTGGCTAACCGCTTGCCGTAGTAATCTAGCACGGCATCGTGGATCAAGTCCTCGTGTGCGTCGGTGATGGTGACCATGTTGAGTGTGGTAGTTAGTGTTGAGGTACGCCGGACGTGTACACCTGGCACACCCGTACACCAACAGTACCAAACCTTCAACGGCACCTACAATTGCACAGCACCAGCTCATTTGCACCGTTAGCACCGTTGGCACGGATGCACAATTCGCAGACGCACTCCATTCTTCTTTTTCGGATCGTCTCGTTCATTTCGTGATCTGGTGATCTTCGCACTGCAACTACCATGGAAGGCAGCTCGTCTGTGGTGAGCTGTCTCGGCTCGCTCTCCAGCTTCATCGAGTCACACGTCGCCGAAACAGACACACACATCGAGGCACTCAAGCAAACCGCCAAAGCGCTCGTACCGCCGGACGAGTACGACGAGCTCGCTAAGGCAACCACCTCAGATAGCGACTTTGGCAAGGACGCGCTACTAGTCGAGCTAGAGCGGCTGCGGCTCGAATTACTTATGGAGATCCAGCAGCAGGACTACGTCACGCTGAAGCTCAAGGAGCTCATTTCTGAGAGCGAGGAGTTGGTCCAAAGCGTCACCGACTACTGCGTTGATCTCAAGACACACAGAGCCAACGACGAGCAGACTGCAAAGAACCACTTGGAGTACTACGCCGACGTTGTGGTTGGCGGCACGACCAAGCAGTTGCAGGCAAACACCCACGAGTTGGAGGAGGCCATGAGCAAAGTGCCTGCCTTGGTCCGCGACACCCTTCGCTCGATCATGGAGAGCAGAAGCCGGCTACTGTCCGAGGAGTATCGCCAGCAACTCTCCAAGGCTATCGCTACGTTGAACAAGTCCTTCAATGCCTACGCCAATAACGCATAATTCATTCATTTGAGCGAGTTTCGTCTGTCGTCGTTCGTGGGCATCGACGTCACCAGATCGCGCCCCACAAAGTTATATGCTTTGCTGATGTACCTTCTGTTCGGGTCGAGTTTCCTATACTGCGCCCTGATACGCTCCAAGTTCATCTTGGACCGGTCAAAGTTGAAGACTTGCAACACAATCACCATCATCTCATAGAGAAACATAATGATACCACGAATTCCCCAGTAATTCTGATTGGGCGTCTTGTTTTCGTTGTTGACGTAGTTCTCTCCGTTGAGCTGGAACAAGAGCTTCTCCCTCTCTTCTTCGTCTTTAAACACGTACCGGAATTTGGTGGAGTTGGTCAAGGACTCAACGATATTGTCAAGCTTGCTCGTACACTCCAGCTGCATCTTAAACTCAAACATCTTTGCATTCTCATCCAACTCATTGATCTTTTTGAGAAGATCCCGCGAGCGGAACGCCATGCGATCGATATTATCACCAAGATCTTTCATTCTGGCTTCGAGAACAGACACGAATTCACTTTCAATGGCATTTTTTTTGTTGATCATGTGTGAATGGATGGTATGAAGCTTCACGAGCTCAAAATTGATTTGCTTGTAGTTCTTGACAATTTGGTCAGATGAACGGTCAGCAGCTTCTCTCTTGTCAAGGTCTAGATCGAGAAGCTTGGATACGCAATCGACGTAATCGACTTTTGCACGCTCATAGGAATAGAGCTGCTTATTGCCGTAGAAGAATGGCTCCAAGGTCGAAAAGCTTGCACTCTTGCGAATGCCATATGCGCATTCAATCTTCACATCCAGCGGGTTTTCAAATGTCTCAACGGTATTCAAACTGGCTTCAAGACCCGACTTCAAGAAGGGAAAGGAGTGTCTCCGGTTCAAAAAGGTGTTGAGGCCCTCGTTTCTTTTCGCTTCGGGTCCATGATGAATCGATGCATTATCCTTAATGGAGGGTGGCCGGTCGGTGATCTTTTGCAACTCAGAGTCTAAAAGCGACGAATCGAGATAGTCACCACTCTGAGAAGACCCTTTCCGGGAATGCAGTGGTCTCGAGTTCCAAACGTCTGTCTTTGAAGGGCTTCTTCTGCTTTGAAAGGGGAACCGCATCTTACTCAAGCGCCCCGCTTTGTCTGTGTTTTGCATAAAGGTTTGATTTGCTGAGAACTTCTCTCTGAGACTCAGAAATTTGTAATCCGCATCTTGTTCATCCCACTTATCGTGATGTAAAAGGTGAGGCCGATGGTGCTGGTTCTGACTGTGACGATATTGACGATGATGGGAAGAGGACGATAATAAACCATCTTTAGTCCCAGCATTGGATGTCCTGATACCAAGCCACAATCTAAATAGAGTCATGCCTACCAAGCATTTCCTGACAAACACCTCGATATCAATAGTCTCGATGTCAGCAGGGGTGATGTTGTCAGTCAACTTAGAAGCGAGCTTGCTTCTCAATTTGGTGCTAGGCTTGTTCTGAGCGTTCTCGGCATAAATGTCATCGTCATCCTCTCTCACGATGATGTGGTCTTGCACGGTGTTCTTGACCACATTGGTCAACTTCTTTAACTCTTTGGAATAGTAGAGCTTGTTTCTTCTGTATGCGGAAGCAGTCAAATTTGACAGCAGCCCCGTGGGATACAAAGCACTCAGTTTCATTGAGATGGGTAGCGATGCCTGCGAGTCGTAGAAGTTGGCCAGTTCATTGTCGTCAAAAACATTGTCACTGCCAAAGCCGCTAAAGTTCTGTTTGGTGCTGTCCGAGGAGAACTTTTGGTTGGTGTAGTAAAAGAGCCGCAGGAGCGTCAAGAGATCCAACTTGCGCTTCTTCTCAATCTTCACTTGCTTTTGAAATTGCCCTATGGAGATCATGAAGTTCTCAAAATCAAAGGGATCCTTTGGAACGTCGCACCCTCCAAAGATCTGCAAACGCATTCTCACACCAAGGGTCAAACTGATGATCGCTGCCACGGTCTTCGAAGGAAGAATGCCGGTTCTCGGGTTCGGCTTGACGTTGAAATGGGGCAACCCAATCAAGTTCCACCAGTTATTGATCGCATCCTCCGTCTTTTGGCACAAAAGACCATCGCAGTACCTGGCATCGAGGAGGTCAAAGTAGAACAAGCAGGTCTGGATCAAGTTCACCAACTCCAAGATAGCGAACCTGATAGGCACGTGTTCGTTGTGGATGCGGTACATCTGCCTGAACTTATCCTCCGATGCATCCGATACCTTTTCTGTCATAAGCAGCAACGAGCGACCGCCGCAGTTGAGTTTCTTCAAGTTGGAGTTGACCATGTAGATTGACTCCACTGCACGGGTATCTCCGCCCGGAATGGGAATCAAATTGAGACTGTGGGACACCGCCGACATGTTGGTGACGAGCAAGAACTCGGTGATGTCGGCATCCCGCAGCGACGACGAGTCCAGCTCGTCGGCCACCTTGGAGAACTGGCCCATTTTCTTGAACGTGGCATGGTTCAACATCACCTCGTTCAAGTACTCCTGGAAGCGAGCCGGGTACTGCTTCGAGGGCTTCTTTACTATGGTGAACTTTGTCACCTTGACGCGAGACTCGGCGTTGCCCGTGAACACGGACATCACCAGGCCTATCTTCCTGCTGCGGATCCACTGGTCCACCAAGTAGATCTCGAACCCCGCCGCGACGCCCTCCTCAGCCGCATGGAACTCGTTGAGCGAGATGAACTCCTTCTGGAAGTAGCTCACGGCAGCAAAGTCGGGGAAGATGTAGGTGATGAGTTCCTGACCGCTCCCCAACGTGCCCACTTTGGTGAGCGAGGCGGAAGTGTTGAGCGAGTGGGCCGGATTGGGCAGCTTCGGTAGTCGCCGAGGCATTTGCTCGGAAGGCAGCGTCTCCGCCGGGACCGCGGACGCCATTTTATGCTGGGGTGTTCGTACACTCTGTCAAGTGCGGAGAGGCCGAGCGCAGTATTGTAGAGCGCGGTATTGCAGAGCGGCAGAACAATGCACCGACCCAGCACAGCCATCGCGGTAACCATGTGCAATGCGTGGAAGCCATAAGCCACGGCCGTGCATGCTACCCCTGGAATTGTGTAGGGCTACGCCTGGGGATTAGTTCATACTATTACGTGATGACACAGCACTTGCTATGCGACTTGCCCGCCTTCAGCGTCTGCGACTGCCTCTTTCTCTTGCTCACCGCCTCGTCGTCCGTCTTGCCATTGATCGAGCCACTCTCGTTCTTGGAGACGTTGGATTCCGCAGCCTGCTGCTTTTGCAATTCCTTCTGTAGTTTCTTCTCCGCACTCACCTGGGCCTCCTTGCGCATGATTTGGCGCACAACGTCGACAAACGCCTCGTCCACGTTGGTCTTGTACATCGCCGACGTTTCGTAGAAGGGCACGAGGCCCCACTGCTGCGACACCTTGATGCCGTCGTCGATGCTGATGACACGATCGCTGTCCAAGTCGCACTTGTTGCCGATCAACACCATGGGCACATTGTCCAGGTCCTTGATGCGCAACACCTGTTCTCGCAACGCCAATAGCTCTTTCAACGAGTTCTCGTCCGTGACGGAGTACACTAAGAGGAACCCCTTGCCCGACTTGATGTATAGTTCTCGCATGGCGGTGAACTGGGCCACTCCCGCGGTGTCCAAGATCTCCAAATCACACGCTCTGCCATCGACCTCGATCTGCTTGCGATACGAGTCCTCGATGGTGGGGTCGTAGCTCTCCACGTACACGCCTTGTACAAATTGCACGGTGACCGACGACTTGCCGACACCGCCAGCGCCTAGCACCACGATTTTGTAGTCTGGATGTTAGTACGATAAGCAGTAACAACGCGGCGGGGGGTCCGCCACGTACCAAAATATAAAAATACACACCTCTCATTACAGATTGTATGGAATATGTGGAGACAATGCTAATGGTCCTGACCTCTGCGGGATTCGGTGCTCAAGTTGCTTGCGGGGCCTTTTTTTATGCGGATTGTTGTCTTTTTTTTTTCGAGTTACCGTCTCCGTCTAGCTACGCGCACTGCTCCAACACGTCTGCCCACCGCGGTCCGACACGGACAGGCGACGTCTGGGGCCACACGCGCGGCGGATTTACATCGTACGGCAAGAATAGGGATGCGCCAGAGACGCGTTGCTCGGGCCTCGGCCGATTTGCCATTTTTCTCGAGGTCAATAGACCTCAGCATACAGTCGTGCTACTGGCAGGGCGTCCATGCAGACAGAAGCAGGGGCGAGACAGCCTGCCTCGAGATGCGCGAGCCACACGATTTAGCCCGTGTAGCGTCTCTGCCCATTTGCCGTGGCTGGTCTGGCCAAAGTAGCCTTGGTCACCCCTTCACTTTATTTCGTACTTACAACTTCAAGATGTTGGGCACGGGGCCCTTGGGGGTGATGCCGTGCGGGTTGATCGCCGGGTGCGACTTGGTGTAGTGCTTCTTGATGTGGTCAAAGTTGGTGGTCTCCTTGGTGCCGGGGATCTTCCAGTACATCAAGCGCAACCAGTCGTGGATGTACGGGAAGTCGTGTCTGATCATACCAAGGTTGGTTTTGAAGTGCTGGTGGTACACCGGGTCGAATCTGACAATGGTGGTGTACAACCGCACGTCCGCCTCGGTCAATTGGTTGCCCGTCAAGAACTTGTTGTTGGGGTCCTTCTCGATGTTCGCCTTCAACAACGCCTCCACCTTGTCCAAGTGCTCAAACAAGTTGACCACCTCCTTGTCGTACACCTCCTGCGACGTGGAGAAGCCAGTCTTGTACACGCCATTGTTGATGTTGTCGTAGATCCACCCATTGAGCTCGTCAATCTGCGCACGCAACTCCTCTGGGTAGAGATCCACGTTCTTGTGCTCGGACGACACCAAGTCGTTGAACTCCGAGTTGAGCATGCGCAAGATCTCGCTGCTCTCGTTGTTCACAATGGTCTGCAACTTCTTGTCCCAGAGCACCGGCACAGTGAAGCGGCCCTCGTAGTTGGGGTTCGCCTTGTAGTACAACTCCTTGAGTCTCTGCACACCGTAGAGGTGGTCCTCGGTACCAAACTCCTCGTCGCCCTTGGCACCCTTGGCGAGCTCCTCCTTGGTGGGGAATCTCCAGCCCTTGTCGTCCATGTGCCAGTGCACCACCGACACGGAGATCACCGAGGCCAAGCCCTTGAGCACACGTGCAATGAGCGTTCTGTGTGCCCAGGGGCACGCGTAGGACACGTACAAGTGGTATCTGTTAGCCTCAGGAGGGAACTTGGCGCCGGGCTTGCTGGAGATGAAGTCGCGGAACTGCGACGCCATGCGTCTGTATGCGCCGTCCTTGTCTGCGAACTTCTGGATCTCGATTTTCTGCGTGTTAGTCGCTCCGCTGCCATTGGCACGATTGCGCTGTACATACATTGGACATTGGGTGTGTTTTGTGATGGGATGCCGAGTGGAGATGAGGATGGTGCGCCTTTATATGTGGGGCATGCAGCAACCCTCTGCGGAGAGTGCAGGGCGCATTACTGGAACTTAGTAATTTGCGAAGAAGCTCCATGGGAGCCCCTAAGCCGCGACGCTGCCTGACTAATCGTGGACGATTTGTCAATCTGCTAATATGCTACTAACCCGTGCTGCGAGGCACCTTGTCGCTGCACTCTGCATGACGAAATTGGCCGCTGCACGCGCCCAAGGCGACAGGCAGAGGCTAGGCCGTGCTCGGGCCAGATGCAATAGTGCAGACGCCCATCGTCTACTAAATTGCCTGTCAACTTTGGCGCACGAGCTGCCGGCCCAGCCGTGCCGTACTTGCATGTGCTACCCCGCGGAAACCGCCCAAGCCACCAGAGGCGTCACGTCTAACGCTCCACGTAAACACCAGCCCCACCTCGCAATCGGGCCAGCCGCACGCCCTCAGCCGCTCCGTTTGCCGCGCACAGCCGTTGCACATGGACCACCCACAGGGAATCGCTTGTCCGGCACACAGCCGATCTACATCAAGCGGCTCGCCTGCTCCAACCCACAATTCCAGAGCCACCGCACCCACACCCCGTTCTGTACCGTTTACCATTGCCAGGCATGTCTACTGCGCCCGCTCCCGCGACCAAGGACGTGGCGGACCTGCGGCCGGCCGACCCGCCGCCGAAAACGGCTGCGTTTTCGGCCAACTTGCCGATGCAAAAACAAATGCTGACGCTCCCGCCGCCCGCAGCGGCTCCGCTGTCGCTCCCTTACTTCGGCGTGCTCCCGTCCAGCTACTACGGCCAGCTGCTCAACAGTGTGTTCCACTACAACTCCGCGAAACCGCTGTACTCGGGCTACGCATACCCTGCGCAAGATGCCTTTGCATATCCGCCGGCACCGCAGCAGCTACCCATGCAATCGCAGCCACCGCAGCTACCTCCGCTGTTCCAGCCGGCACAGCGGCTGGCGCCGGCGCTGCAAGAATCACAGCCCCAGGCATCGCAAGAATTTGCGCAGGTGCCAGTGCATCTCTACCCGTCAGCGCAGCCCCTACCGCGACCAGCACCGCTCCTTGCGGGGTCCATCCCGCGCCCGACTCCTCCTACTTCTGCATCCAAACCTCCCCTGACCACTGCATCCTCCCAGGACGACCACTTTGTATATTTTAAGGACCTGGCCATTTTTAAGGGCAGAGGCAGCATCAAGAACAAGACTAATGGCAAACAGTTTATCCGGTCTAAACACTTCAAGCCAGAGGAGCCCACAGCAGGGTCGACCTCGCCCAAAGACTCCGACTCCTCTGCGAAGCCCTACCTCTGCACCTTCGATGGTTGCAGTTGGGCTTTTGCCAGACAGTCGGATTTGCGCCGACACGTGAAATCACATAAGGACCCGGCTTTCAACTGCCCGTATTGGCACAACGACCCAACGTGCCACCGCAATGGCGGATCCTTCACCCGCTTGGATGTGTTGAAGAGACATCTACGTCTCGTGCACTACGTCAAGGACAAGCAGCGTATCTTCCCAGGGTCTGACCCTGGCTGGTGCCGCTCGTGCCAAAAAATGTTCCAGTCTTCAAAATACTTCATAGATCATTGCGCCGATTGCGCAAATCAAATCACTCCGGCGGGGTGGAGAGCCAACGCAACGCCGAAGAAGGACCCGGAATCTCCCAAGACGGATGAAACGACGCCACAGGAATAGGAGAGTATAATAAATGTGCTTACGTATGCTTGCCTCTAGTAGATTATTACACATTTCCCCCGTAGATCTATTCCTCAGTCATGTCTTGGTCTCTGCTTCCGGTCTTGTTGTCGAAAAAGTCAAGGATCGCGCAGTTTGGATGGATAATGTACACCGTGCGGCTGGAGTGCTGTGCTCTCTCGTACTCATCCGTAGGCAATATGTCCTCGTTGACATTTTGCGTGACCTTCATCAAGATTCTGTCTTTGTCCAATCTCTTCAAGACTTTGTATGCCAAAGCACGCTCCTTGTGGTAGTCCAGCTCCGTGTGCAAGTCGTCCTCCTTCTGGTTAAGATACCACTCGACAATCTCGTCCTTGGTGAGACCTTCTCCTCCGTCAGCATCGTCATCGAAAACCTTCTTCACAATCAAGTTCATCATGGCAACGTACTTGTCGTAAGATATCGTCGCCTTGGACTTGTTCTGGTCTTGAGTTTGTTGCGTTCTCTCGGGGTACGTTGGAGCACCCATGTCGTGATTGTCGTCGTCTTCTCCAACCTCATCCATGTTGTTGTCGTCGTCATCGTCCGCATCATTTTCGTCGACAAGAATGTCGTCCATCTCCACTCTGATGATGGACAGACGTAACAAGTCGTAAGCCTCGGACACAAACGTAGGGGTAATTTCCTCAGTACAGTTTGCACGGGCAATAGCTTCAGACAATCTGATCATGGATTCCAACTGTCTGACGGTGATTCTGTAGGACGAACGACCGAGACCCTGTGCATCGTCGCTTCTCAATTCCTTGTACTTGTTCACCAAAAAGTCTCTTGCCTCTTTTGACATCTTTGGCTTGAAAGTCTTGGCGTATCTGATGTACTTGAACAACTGCTCAGAAGAAAATGGTGGATCAATTGCCTCGTCACGCAACATGTGCAAGTCAACGATGTGGGACGCGAGTTGGGTGTCAATTCTCTCGTTGCAGTCGTCCAAAACGACAAAGAACAAGTCAAATCTCGACATGATCGGCGCAGTCATGTTCAAGTTCGCACGCAATCCAACCTTACGGTTGTATCTACCGCCAATTGGGTTAGCAGCAGCTAAGATAGAGGTTCTGGCGTTCAAGGTTGCGTGGATACCGGCCTTAGCGATCGAAATGGTTTGTTGTTCCATGGCTTCGTGAATGGCAACTTGGTCAACAATGTCCATCTTGTCAAACTCATCAATGGCACAGATACCGTTGTCGGCCAACATAAGCGCACCCGCTTCAATGGTGTACTCTCCACTCTCCTCGTCCTTCACCACTGCAGCAGTCAAACCAGCAGCAGAAGAGGCTTTACCGGAAGTGTACACTGCTCTTGGGGAGAACCCGCAGACATACTTGAGGAACTGAGACTTGGAAGTAGAAGGGTCACCAACAACACAGATGTTGATGTCACCTCTCAAGTTGATACCCTCCACGGTTTGCTTGTGAACACCACCAAGAAGCTGAAGCAAGATACCCTTTTTGATCGTCTCGTGTCCAAAGACAGCAGGTGCAATCGAGCGGACCAACTTGTCGTAAACATGTTCGTCCTTCACCATCTCTTTCAATTGTGACACCTCAGAGTCTGTCAACGAGTTCAAGAACTGCTCCTGGTCGTTAGGGCCCTGGAACTGGACTTCCGTCTCAGAAGCCTCAGCGCTGTCGCCCACCTTCGAACTGAGTGAAGACACATGGCACGCGTAAAAGGCGAGCTTGTATGTGAGGTCTCTCACACCGAGAGCCTTCAAGCCAGTGACACCAGAGTTCAAGTCAGAAGCAGTGGAAGGAGACTCCTTCATGCTCTGTGCCTTAAGACCCGGCAAGCCCAACTGAGAAATGTCGGGGATCACAATTTCAGTACCAGTGAACTTACATTTGTCACCCGGTTTCGCTCTGTCAACAGCTTCGCCACGCAAGATCACATCCAATGTGCGGGGCATGGAGCCCGTAGGAATCTCGTTGGAGTTTTCCTGGATTCTCACCTTCTGCCAGTCGATAAACTGCGACTTGGCCACGTTCAATGTCCAGTAAGACTGGTTAGGACACGAGGGGCATGCGGTGGGCTCGGTGTACTTGAAAACCTGTTCGACACCGTCAACCAACGCAGAGCACATGTCACACGTGAAAGACGCCTTGTACAACTCCGGGCGCACCTCAGACGTTCTGGTGACGGTACCCGAGATGGCCATCAAGTAGCCGATCTTGTCGGTTCTGATGTCTCTGATTCTGTGGGTGACGGGCAAGTTGAAGAAGGAGATCTGGAACACTCTCTCGTTGGCGGTATTACCCGCAGAGCTGGACGCGTCGTCAACCGACATCTTCGCGTCCGCGTCGTTGTTGCCCAAAAGGTTCATGTATAACAAGGACGGAGCGTACTTTTTCAACAATCGCCTCAAGCCACGCAACAAGAACGGGTTGAACCGGTAGTACTGCTCCAAGATGGCGGTGGCCAACACACCGTTCTCGCGGCCCACCAAGTGCTGGTAGTCCACGTACAACGTGCTGTACTCGAACACACGCATGGTTTCAATCTGGGCCAAGTAGATTTTGCCCAGCCACTCGTCGTTGGCAGACTCCTCGTCAACAAACTCCTCAATGAACTGCTCAAACGACTCGCACACTTTCTCACCGGTCACGTCGACGACCTTGGGCACCTCCACTGCGCTTCTGATGGATGCGGGCATTCTCTGCTCGCGTTCTCTCGCGTGGCCATGCAGCGCATCGCTGAAGTTGATGTTGGGCTGGCTGCTCAGCGGCGAGCTGCCGGAGCGGCCGAGCGACGAAGACACGTGCGACGAACCAAGGAGGTTTGCGGCCTCAGAAGGTATGCTCCCCGGGGACGACACGAAGTTGGACATGGGAGGAAGAAGTTGGTGCTGTGGAGTAGTGTATGGGCGACGCGTTCAATTAGACTAAAGCGGAATAATGCCGTACAGGAGATGGCCGAGCACCAGCCGGGTGAAAGCTACGAGGGGGAGAGTGGGAGAACCTAATCGTTTTCGGTAAACTCAATTTCGCAGTGCTTTTCGGAGTGCTTTTCGCGGCGCTCTTTTGTGGTACTTTTGTAGGTCGTAGTGGACTTGCACCGCAGTACCTTATGTATGACAGTCTCTGAATAACTTGAGAAGCCCAGTCAACGTTCGCTCTACGCCAACTGCTTGATCTCGCATTTGATTGACCAATGTGATTGTGAATTCTCTGTCAGTCTACCCAACACCAGGCTAGGTCACTATCCAGCCGCTGTCTACATGTCGTAGGTGCTACAGCTTGCAAGGCAATCTGTCATTCAATACTTACTGAGGGGCCTTGGTAAATCTCAAGTAAGGCTTGACCTTCTTGAAGTCGCCGAACTTGGCCTTGGCGTCCGCGTCAGAAACGGTAGGTGGGATGATCACGTCGTCGTTGACGGTCCAGTCGATTGGCGTCACGACACCCTTGGAGTCGGTTAACTGCAACGAGTCAATCACACGCAAGACCTCGGCCGAGTTTCTGCCGGTGGAGGCGGGGTAGGTCATGATCAAACGCACCTTCTTGGAGGGGTCGATGATGAACACGGAACGCACGGTGGCGACCATCTGGTTGGCCAACTTGTGGAAGTCCTCCTCAGAGACCATGTCGTACTTGAAGGCAATCTCCTTCGATGGGTCCGCGATGATGGGGAACGAGAAGGGGTCGCCGCCGGTGACGTCCTCAATGTCCTTGACCCACGCGTTGTGGCTGTCCACGTCCTCCGTGGACAAACCCAAGAGCGTGACGTTTCTCTTGGCGAACTCAGGTGCCAACTTGGAGAACGCACCCAACTCCGTGGTGCACACGGGGGTGAAGTCAGCAGGGTGCGAGAAGAGCACCACCCACTGCTTGTTCTTGTCGATGTAGTCGTGGAACGAGATCTTGCCCTTGGTGGTGTTGGCGGTCCAGTCTGGAGCGACAGAGCCAATTCTCACGCGGGGCTGCTCCTCAGCCTTGAACGTGGAGTACCATTGCGCTCTGGCGATGGTGAAGGAAGGTCTAGCAATCTGCTTGGACACAGTGGCGACACGAGAGAATCTGCTGATCATGGTTGGAGAGCAAATGGGTAGCTTGTCTGTCTGAACAAATGCGCTCCTGCCATCCCACGTGACGGCTGAGAAACTGCACTACTCCCCGCGATTAACGCCGATCATCGCTAGTAAACGCTACTGGTACATTTTCTATATACACTATTTTTCTGGAATCATAGTCACGTCAATCCACCCGAGGAAGTCGTCTTCTTGGTTGTTGTTGTTGAGCCATCCGTGCGACTGCTGCTGGAAGAAGTTGTCGAGCTGGTCAGCCATGCCGGGCGCTGGGAACGACGCATTGTATGGGTAGGCTCCGCCCTCGTCCACTGGCGAGCCTTGCACATCGTACATCACCAGTGGCGGCTGCTGCTGCTCCTGTGGAACAGAAGCGAGCGGTTGCATCTCCTGGAATGGACCGGAGGGCTGCGCGATGGGCTGAGAGTAAGTGGTTTGTTCGTTCGCAGCAATCTCGGACACGTTCAACTGCGAGGGCGACATCACGCTCGTGTAGTTCGAGGCGTCGGCGTCCTTAGTGCTGCCGGTGGCCTCAAGCATCGACAAGGGGATACCATTGATCTCCAATGGTTTCTTGGATCCGTCGCCGCTGGCGATTTTGGCTTCATTAAGTGCACGGTCCGTAGGCACAAGGGTGGTGATGGTGGTTCCGTTCGGTGTGGTGGTCATTATGGTTTTGAAATCGTCCTTCGTAATTTGGTTGTAAAAGGGAAGCGGCTGCGTTCTCCTGTTGTAGTTGTTCTTGTCGCCGCCTTCTTGCTTCACCTTGGTCTCTTCTCCGTCTTCGCCCTTGCCGAGCGACTTCCGTCTTCTGGCTTCGTGGATGCACCACACAAGGTCGTAGAACAAGGACGCCGTCAAGTGCGACCTCATCCTGCTGATGATGCTGCCACCCGAGTTAGAAGTGCCGCTGGTCGCAAAGATTTCGGGGTAGGTATATAGCACAATGTTCAAGTTCTCCAAAACTTTTGCTGTTCTAGAAATGTCATTCTGGAGATCCTTCCACGACGAAAGGGTGTTTCTGTACAACCGGTGAACAGTAACGATGGATTGTCTCGCACTGTCCACATATTTGTCGATAAGGTAGCGAGATAAGTGCAACTTGAACAAAAGGAACGCAGAATATGTGATAGCCTGCCTCACATAAATTGGTAACTCGATCAACGAAATGGAGTTCATGCTGAGGAGCTGCGATGCAATGGTGATGATTCTCGTCGATGATTGGTACGCCGAGCTCACGTACTTAACTTGATCCTCGATTGGCGTTCCGGGCAAGAACGCGAAACAGCAAATCATGAGTCTCAAGTACAAGTAGTAGATCTCAATGGAAGAGCCTTCCATGATATTGAGCTTAAACTTCAAGCGTTCCAACTCTCTGTCGAGAATGTTCAAAGATGCAGCACGGTTCAGCGGCTCCAACAAACCATCTGGTCTGGTGACCGAAATGCCCATCACGTTGACCAACTTGCATTGGAAGATAGACAACGAAATCAAGCATCTGAAGTTCGAAGGAAGCGAGTTGTCAATTCTGGCATTCTCCAAAAGGTAGTCGGTCGTGTTGATGGAAGGTGGCAATCCGAGCGCAGACGACCAAAACTGGTCACAAATAAATACCGCAAGCCACGATCTCGTGCGCCAGAGGTCGGAGTCTGGGCCCAAGTTGGCTTGAGTGCGAGTGAACTCTTGGATAAACTCTCCACTTCTGTGCAATCCGAGCTGGAGAGACAAGTTCTTAGCAAGACCGACAAAACGGTACGAGGTGTCATCCAACACCTTTTCGTTGGGCAATGGCCAGATGGAGAGGATAATGAGTGCCTGGATAACGTGGGTCGAGCGAGGCGTCCTGATCCAGCACGTTTCAATGGCCAACTGCTTGATCAAGGAGGCAAGCGACATGTATAACGTGGGCTCTGGCTCGGATAAGGACGCGGTGAGCATGACTGTCCAGAACAAGAGCTGCGACTTTGTATAGAGCTGGGTTGCGCTCTGGGAAGTCAAGATGGGCAAGAACGTGACGAACTTGGTCATGAATCTGTCGTGCAACTCGTCTGCCTTCTCGATGGGAAGTCTGACGTCGCCCAAAACAAATTCTGAGTACGTTGGAAGCGCCTCCTTTTCATCCTGTGGGGTCATTTCGTTGTCGAAACGGTGATCGCTGTTATGGGTGGCTGGAGAGTTGTCAGTGGAGTTAACATTTAGCACACGGGTCAAGTTCGTCACTGCCTGGGCAGGCACGGTTGCGTCGTTGACCATGACACCGTGGTGGTTGTAGGTGTGTCCCAGAGCACTCACCGTAGGCGAAGGAAAGTGGCCAGCGATGTGTTCGATCGCCGAGTTTGGGGTGTTCTGGCTCGTGTAGGGGGTTCTGTTGACAAAGCCCGGGTGGGTGTTTGCGTGGACCATGTTGTTGCCCATGAAGTTCAGGTTGTGCTGGTTGAGGGCCTGGGTCAACAAGTGCTCGTTTCTGGACAACATCTCGATCTTGGCCTTCAACTCCTCCACATCGCCAATCAACATCTGGATCTGCAGGCCCTTCTTGGGCTTGAACTGCGGGTCGATCTCGCACTTCAACCCCAACTTGCTGCATCTCGTGCACGGCGAGGGGAAGTTCTGCAGCGCATTGCACTTGATCTTGTGCTGCCGGCAGAACGTGCAACTGGTGACAGGGCGTGCCTGCTTGGATGAGGAGCTCATGGACTCCATCTTGCCCTCTCCGTCGGACGGAGAGTCATGCATGGACATGGGTGGCGACGGCGAGGCCCTCAGTCGGGGCCGCTTGCCGTAGTACTCGGTGGGTAAAGACTTGCGCTTGGCGCCAGACGCGGGGCTCAGCAACGAGCCGGACGGCTTGGGAAGGATCGACTTCATCTTGGACTTGTCCATGGTGGATAGGGGTTTCCTGGAAAACGGCGCGGGGTGTGGCCAGTTGTTCTGTGGAGTGTGCCGCTGGCTGCCCTAACGCCTAATGTGGTGGCAGAAGCGGTGCAGCGGTGCGGGTGCTGTGGAGTTGGCGGGCCTGTTGTCGGGTCCGAAAGCGGGATTCACGGGTGTGCGTGGGCGAACGTTGGGTGGAGGACGCAAAGGCGGGGTAGGCTAGTCTTGGGGCTCGCGCACGACGTGTAGGCTGAGGAAAGGGCAAGTGGGCATGCAAAGCGCAGACTGAACAGGCGAGGTGTGTTTAAAAATTTTCGACTGCCCCAGAGTGTGGTTATGTCGCATACAAGTTACCCGGCACGTGTGATGAAAAAGATAATTTCGAGCGTGCAGGCTAGGTGCCCCAGTGGAGCGTGATGCCGCGCAATCCATGACTGATCGTTTAGATAGAGGCCCGATGCGGAAACCGTTTGCTCGCACGGCCGCCGTTGCACCACGCTTTCTTTCACACTCACGCCAGTCTACGTGTTCGGACGTTTCCCCCGCATCTCACATTGTGCCCGTTGGGGGACAGCGATCCCTAGCTCGTACGAGCTGGGGTCGTGCCTCGGGTTGCATGCATAGCGGAAATGTAGTGCGACTTATTTTCCGGGTGCCTTCTGCCTCGGGCTTTAATGAACGGCGGGCCGGAACCGGCCACTTGCCACAGTCTTAGTTTGAGTCACCAAAAACGACGCATGCCGTATCTTGCCATCTCTACGACGTCCGTTTCCTCGATCCATTCTTTGTAGCTGTTCTCTTCGTTTTGCCAAACCCAAATTCTAAATTAAGATTGCGAGCAATAATGCCGTAGTGCCGTTCGGCAATACGCTCACCCTCGTCTGGCCCATTGTTGCATGCCTCATGTGCTCCGCTACGTAAGCCCTTCCGGTGCATCCCGCAACGGTGCATGCTTCCATACTTACATGTAACCTAAATACTTACTCGTCGTCGTCCACCTTGGGGTCGCCAATGCCGTCCTCATAAATGGCAAACACACACTCGCTCTCCGGCAAACACGGACTGTCGTAGATCTTACAGATCCGCTGCTCGCCTCTGCCCTTCTTGAACGACAACCGGGTCGTGGAGCTGTGGGCAATGATGTTGCCACCAATGGGCTTCTTGGGGTCCGGGTTGAACATGGCCGCAGAGCCGTCCACCTGGGCCACCACCTGGTTGGTGATCATCACGGCAATGCCAAACTCGTCCGCCAACCGCTGCAACGTTCTCATGAACTTGGCAACGTGCGTCTGTCTCGCCGAAAGCTCTCCTCTGCCCGAGTAGTCCGTCCGGTACAACGACATGATGGAGTCCACAATGAGCAACGAAAAACGAGACTCCGACATCATCTGCGCCGCCTGGTGCAAAAGCTGAAACTGGTGCTCCGCGTTGTATGCCCTGGCATACGCTACATTGTCGAGACAGTCGTCCGGGTTGAGCCCGTACCGCTGCGCAATCGACACCAACCGCACGGGACGAAACGTGCCCTCCGTGTCGATGAAAAGACACTTGCCTTCGCCGCCACCCATGTCAATGGGCAACTGGCAAGTCACGGCCAACGTGTGGCACAACTGCGACTTGCCCGTTCTGAACTCGCCAAACACCTCGGTGATGGACCCGGTCTCGATGCCTCCACCCAACAACGTGTCCAACTGCTTGGAGCCGGTGGTCAAGCAGATCAACTCGGAACGTCTGCTGTGGAACTCGGACGCGGTGGTGAAGCCCATGGGCACGAGCTTGGCCGCCTCTAGCCCGATTCGGTCGGCTTTGGCCTCGGAAATACCTTTGATGGTGAGCAACGCTTTTTTGGGACAGTACGCCACACTCTCGACGGTATGGTAGCCTTCCAGCTTGAGCTTCTTGATGTCTCCCGCAGAGATGCCGTTTCCTTCTAGCTGCTCGATCAACAAGGGTCCGGAAGAGCCCTCGTCGTCTTCTTCAACGTGTTGGGACATGACGCGACTGGGTGTTGAAATGGCACGTGTAGTCGATCAAACAAGGATATAAACGCAACAGACTCAACGATAGATGCCACGTGAATCAGCAGGGTAAATTACAGCGTCAATGAATATTTCCTTGCGCGTGGTGTGGTGAATAGTGGAGTACGATGTGACGCGTAACTGCGCGCACCAGATGGCAAAAGTAGAGGTAAATACGAGTAAACAAACATCTACACCACACTAACACCCATTGCGCATATATTCGCCCCTATATTCTCATCGAGCCACCAATAAAGATCTTCTCTTTCTTCTCACACTCCTCGTTCTGCGACGACACGTACTGGTCGTTGTACTGGAACACCGCGTTCACCGGACTGAACACCTGGTTGATCAAGAACAGCCGTACGAAACGCTGCACAATAACAAAAGGGTTCCGTGTAGCATACTCTTCCTCCTTGAACTCACGTGCCCTGATCTTGTTGTTCTCAAACACGTGAAGAATTGGCACCTCGCCACGGCTCTTCCTCAATGCGTCTACCTCAAGAAATTCGTTGAGGATCCGCTGCCCGAGAGCTTTATCCACTAGCACTTCTTCCATAAATCCAAAACGGAGAATGCACTTAAAGTGACCTGAAACCTTCGTAGAACTGACCAAAATGCGCTCGTCTGGCTGCACAGTGGGGATGGAGAGTACTCTCACCGTGCAGAAAATGACAATCGACGGGATCGAAGCAAAATCTCGCAAGATCCTGGAGAAGACGCCTGGAACAGTGTTGGGAGAGGCAACGTCTTGCTGTGGCGTATCGGAATAAATAATGGCCACACCAGGGTAGGTAGTCTTGTTCACGATACCGTATCTGGACAGAATTCTCTGGAACACATCGGCTGGCTGATCTGGGACAGGTGACTCCACTTGCTCGCTGATCAGCTGTACACCTAAATCGCCATCTGCCTCCTCGAATCTGTTGCCCAAGTTGACAACTTCAGCACAAGGCTTGGTCTTGAAGTCAGGGTACAAGTCAGCCAAACGTACTCTGGCTTCTAGCTGCCTCCGGACAGTCTTGTCTCGACAGTATCTCCAGAACGCAAGGAAACTGAAAAAGATACCACACATCATCAATGGGAACCAAGCTCCGTGAGGCACCTTCTTCAAGTTTGCAATGACGAGGCAAATTTCCAAAGGAACAAAGATCAAGCAAAATATAAGCGGCACGTACAACGGGAACTCAAAGACATATATCATGCAGAGGATCATCAAGGAAGATGTCACAATAAAGTCGAGCGAGATACCCAAGCCATAAGCAGCAGTGACCGCGTTGGAAGTTTTGAAGCCGGCAGTGGTGGCACAGACACCGATGAGTAGAAGGAAATTGGCCACTGGAACGTACACCTTTCCGAAATATGCGGCGGAAACATGTTTCACTTTCAACTTTGGGAAACAGTCCAAGTTGATCAACTGGGACAAGATACTGAACACGCCCAAGATCAACGCCTGCGATGCAATAATGGTGGAGAGGGTTGCCAACACAAACATGACCCAATAGGCCCAGCTGTTGATCGAACCAGGGATCGATAAGTAAAACACGTTGGAGAGACCCTCTGGGTGTTCAACCAAGTACGCACCTTGGCCGAGATAGGTGATAGTGAGACAAATGAAGACAAAGGTGATGCCAATTTGAGTGGGGACCTTGCCGAAATGGCCCAAGTCAGCGAACATTGCCTCAGTACCTGTGATGGCCAACATGGCCCCACCAAGAGCATCGATGCCCACGTCTTTCAACAACTTCACAGCGTAGTACGGTGACAATGCCCTGAAGATGGCCGGATGCTTGGTAATGTTTATCACACCACAAATGACGAGTCCCACCATCCACAAGAAGATCACTGGGGCAAACAAATGAGAGATCTTGTGGGATCCAAACTGCTGGATGGCAAAGAGCACGATGATGATCACCTCAGAGATTGCCAACACTTCGCTGAAACCAGGCTTGGCCACCTGAATGCCCGCCACTGCGCTCAACACGGACGTCGTTGGGGTCAACAAACCGTCTGAAAACACGAGAGAGCATCCCAAAAAGCAGCCACACATGGTGAAGAAAGACACGAATTTCAACACGACGGGGTGTTTGAGAAACGAGTCTTCGTCCTTTCTATTTGAGCGGAAACTGGAAGTTGTTTCCGTCCGGAGTAACAACTCCATATCTGACTTCTCGGGGGTGCCAGGGATGATGACACCCTTAGGCCCCATTCTCAAGCATCGGGCAATTTTGGCGTAGATGGCCACTTGTCCCCCTTCACCTTCGTTTGGTCCATAGGTGAGAACAATGAGCGAGTACTTGGTCAAAACAATGATAATGAATAGGTAAAAAATCACAGACACAGCTCCATAAATGTTCTCCTTTGAAGGCTTATTCTGTGGGTAGCTGATGGAGTCCAAGACATACAACGGCGAAGTGCCAATGTCGCCATAAATCGCACCCAAGGACGAGTAGGCGAGAAGCAACGTCTCTTTCACTGGTTGTTTCTTCTTCGGAGCCTGTTCATCGAGGATAGAATCGTGGGACTCCTCATCATACGATTCGCGTGGATCTGGAGTAGCGGCCTTAATGCTCAGCATAAGATTGCAAAAGTGATTCTTGAAAAGCGAATATCGGTACAGCTACGGTCTACTATTTATTCAGTGCCCAAGCAAAATTTTCTCGATCGCTTGATCCAATCCAGACTACCGGAATTAGGAGAAATCTTGTGAATACTGACCAGTGGTGCCGAAAATGCCTCATAGTGAACGAACGGCTAGAAGGAACTGCATGCCCCTCAGACGTCAGACGCAGCTACGCTTGCAGGATCAAAATGTCCAATAGGGCCATTCGCACCGCACACCTCTTCGAATTGCACTGGAATTTCTCGAGACGATTGTCCTTGTTCCTGTTGCCGTTATTCAAAAACAACAGCTCGAAAAACTCGAGTATTAGGTAAACAAATGCGCCGCAAAACAAACTCCCGCAAAACACAGCCCTCTCGTAAACACGATCGATGTGCAGTAGTGGCATTTCGCGCATGGTATCGGCGCCCCCCAGCTGGTTGGCTGCAACATCAACACGGCGCCCCTGGAATGACCTCAAGAGGCCAGAGTTTGTGTCGATTGTTTCCGCACACAATCGCCACGTTCTATGTCAGCGAGCTGTCATCCAGGCACAAGAGATTGACTGTTATTGTTGTACATCGAGAAATTCCCATAACGTAATTTGGCCCACTTCCCCTCCTCTGCCTGGGCCCACTATGTCACAGAAAACCGAGGCTGTTCTTGCCAAGATGAATGCACCTCCCCATGGCTTGCGATTGGGCAGCCCGCACACTAACCTCTAATTCCCGCAGCGCGATCTCCAATCGGAGATAATGACCACCAATGACGTCACACCCGAGCCGACCAGCACGGCCGTATCTGCGCTACACGAACATATTTTTGATCCAGTCTGAGAGGTTCTCTAATTTCGGCCTCTCTAGGTGGCACTTGCCATTCCCCATAGTGATGGTCTAGGTCACGTGCTGCGATCGCGCGTCTCACCACGCGTATGATTTCACCAAACACGCTTTATCGAAGCACCATGCTGAGCAAGATCCCAGCGTTCCTCGATGGGAACTCGCTTGTTCACTTCAACAGAAGTATCAACAGGTTAATTGCGGGAAACAGCGGTGGTCTCATCAAGATCTTCAACCCAGACACGCCTGATGAAGAGCCAGTGTCGCTCGATATTCCAGACAACTTGACTTCGTTGACCTCTTTTGGCAACAAGCTTCTTGTGACAAACACGGAAGGTCTGTTAGCTGTTCTTAACGTGAGTGCTGAACCTGCTGGAGACGAGAAGTTCGAAGTGATTTACACGTCTGACGTTGCGTTGAGAGACGCGGTGTTCATCAATGAAGGAAGCAGAATCATCTGTGGAGGAGACGACGACAAGCTTGTGGTCATTGACCACACAAACGGGAATGCCTCCACATACATCACTGTGCCAGACCAAGTTGTCAGCGTCTCTTACAACGCAACTGGTGAGTTGGTAGCTGTGGGGTTGTCCAGTGGAGATGTGCATGTGTTCTCTGTCATCAACGAGCTCCCAGCGCTAGAAGAAAAGCTCTCCAAGGTTTTGCCTTTCAAGGTACACACTTCTGTGGAGACCATCGACTACAAGAGTGAGCATGAGAAGGAGTTGGTGTCGTCCAGATCTCACTGGTCTATGAGCGGAGAGTACCTCTTTGTTCCCACTGCAAACAACACTGTCAAGTCCTACGGTAGATCGGAATGGAACCAAGTCTCTGAATACATTTCCGATGCCGCTGCTGGATTGATCGATTTTACCTTTTCTCCCGGTGACAAGCACATCGCCTTGCTCCACAAGACGGGCGTTGTTGACATCTTCCAGAACGAGTCCAAGAAGTTGATCAAGAGTTTGAAGGTGGACCAGATGGATGCTGACAGCCTTCCTTTGAACATCTCGTGGAACAAGTCTACGATCTACGTGGGTGCCACCGACGGCGAGCTCCATGTTATCAAGACTGCAATTGACGAAACTTCTGATGAGAGCAGCGAATTTGATAAGGAAGTCAACAGTCTCTTCCTTGACCAAGCGAGTGAATCGGAAACCGAGGACCAAGATGAGGTTCCCACTGAGAACCGCAAGAGAAATGCGCTCGATGATTCCATGATCATCGACGAGGATGACGATAACGATGGCTACTTCAACAAAAGTGTCGATCAGTATCTTCCTTCTAAGCGCCGCAAAGCTAGATTCCTGGCCAACGACCCCACCATCCTCAATGCCACCGTTACCGAGGAAATCGTGCCCTATTCGCCGGGTTCCACTCCTTGGGTTAAATCTATAAACTCGTCGACCAGTGCAACAAAGAGAAGGTATTTGTTCATGAACTCGATAGGGTACGTGTGGTCCGTCAAGAATGCTTCGCTGGATGCAAATGACGACCAAAAGAGCATCACCGTCTCCTTTTTCGACAGAGCCATGAACAAAGATTATCACTTCATCGATTATTACAGTTATGACTTGTCATCGATGAACGAACGAGGTGTTGTTCTTGCCAGCTCCGGCTACAAAGAAGAAGGCTCAGCTCACAGCGGGCGTATCTTCTACAGGCACCATAACAGCAATAATGACTCGTGGGACAGACTAATACCATTATTGAAGAATGAGTACCTCACGTCTGTGTGTGTCACGAGCTCCTCAGGTGCAACTTCCGGTGATTCGATAATTGTTGTGGGCACAAACTTTGGTTACCTCCGCTTCTTCAATTTGTACGGACTCTGCATCAACTTGATGAAGGTTGCTCCAGTGGTGACGTTGATTTCATCTGCAATCTCAACAGTCTTCAGCATTCATCAGACAGCACACGACAACTACACCTACTCGATTATCAGCGTTGATGCTGACTACTCGTTCCACCAACAAGACTGCGCTATGCCGCTTAAGAAGGGCTCGAGCGAAATCCCTCTCATCAAGGGACTCTTTTTCAACGAGTTCTCTGATCCTTGTGTGGTTGCGGGCAATGACGACACCCTCACGGTGTTGTCCAAGTGGAGAGAAACGAACAACGCAAGATGGGTTCCTTTGCTCAACTGTAAAGATTCGGTTACAGATTACGGAATCACTGACACCAAGAGCAACTGGAAATCATGGCCACTTGGCTTGCAAGAAGATAAGCTCGTGTGCCTCATCTTGAAGAATAATGATGTTTACCCCGGTTTCCCTCTTCCATTGCCTGTGGAGTTTGACATCAAGCTTCCGGTAAAATGCTTCAAGCACTTGAGAAGCTCAAGCAAAGCCGATGAGGAAGACGGTGACGATTCTAGTGAGACTCGTCTAGAAAAGGCGAAGCAGGACGATCCGGAAGAGGAATTTTTGAGATCGTTTACGTTGGGCGGTCTTCTCAGCTCTGCAATTGCGGAAGCAGAGGATGACGACCACGTAGAGCGTTTGAACAGCTACAGTGTTGCATTCGATCGTTCCTTGCTCAAGATCTTTGCTAATGCATGCCAAGATTCGCGTCTTAACAAAGCCTTCAGTGTGGTCAGGCTTGTCAAGAACGACAAGGCATTGCTTGCAGCGTCTAAGATCGCAGAGAGATTTGAATTTGTGAACCTCGCAAGCAAAATCAACAAGCTTCGAGAGACTTTGATTGAGATGGAGGATGAAGACGACAGCTAGTTTACAGTCCAGTTTCTCGGTCATAGATTTAATAGATAGGTTCGCAGGAAGAGCGGCACGCTCCAAGCCAAATGAGAAGTATGTACAGAAGATGAAAACGACATCCGAGTTCCCTTGCTCCTAAACACTGACGACAGAGTATTGACACCTAAAACTGTCTCTTGATGTAGTGGTAAACGATTGGGGTAACCCACAAGGCACCAGCCACGAGGCCAGCGAACCTCAAGGTGTCGTACGCGTACTGCTCTTGCAATTTCTTCTGCTCCTCGGAAGCCTGAGCACCTGGACCGCCAAACATTTTTCTCTTCGTGTGTTTGTTTAAGCGAGCAACGGCGGTTGCTGATTAAATTTTCTCCACCGTGTCACGTGCACACCTCCCAAGATAGCGACGGCATTGCAAACCACTCCACACCAATTGACCATGACGTCGATAAAGCCTTTCCGCATGAATGACCTATTTGAGTTGAACCTGGTGAACCTCGACCCGTTCACAGAAAACTTTAACCTACTGTTCTACCTCCAGTACCTCTGTGAGTGGCCCACGCTATTCTTCAAGTCGGTCGAGCCAGCTTCTCCATTGTATGAACCAGAAATCAGTGGCTACATGATGGGGAAAACTGAGGGAAAGCTCAGTAAAAAAGAATGGCACACTCATATTACTGCGGTGACAATTAGCAGAGACTACAGACGCATAGGGCTAGCTTCCGACTTGTGCTTGCACTTGGAACGGATTACGGCAGTGCCGCCACATGAAACTTTGTTTGTCGACCTTTTTGTGAAGGTAACCAACACGGTAGCTCGACAGCTCTATGAGAAATTGGGCTACTCTGTATTCCGGAGGGTGATTGGGTATTATGGCCTGGAGCCACCAACTGATCGGATCAAGTTGGACGACGCCATCGATGCGTTTGATATGCGAAAAGCACTTCCGAGAGATGAGAAGAGAGAAACGGTGAGGGAGAATGGTGATAAAGTGTATGCATTGCCCATGGAGATTGTCTTTTAACGAGACAACCAGTCACATGATAGCTAAGTGACTTTGCATAAGTTCTCCGAAAGTTGAAGATTTCGCAGTGACGACCAAAAGGATTGAAATTTGGTTGGCGACTTTCTGGGAGCAAGAATTGATACCTACTCACTCCTGAGCTCAAAATAAACTAGAATAAACTATTAGGCGTTGTCAACGTCACATAGTGTGACCTATTAAATCAATTGATCGAAATTCAACTTACTCTTTCTTTTGAATGCTGAACCGATATTTCGTTCGCAAAACTCGAGAGACCAGCTTTTCGCAGTTTGGTTGCGAATCTCAGTACTGTTGCGAACACACCAGCAAAACCATATATTGACAATTGAGTCAATTACTCACCACGCCAAATTGATTGCATACGTTTCGGTCCAACAGCACTATCAACCGACAATTTGGGATCGACACCTGTCGCAAAAGCCTTCTTAGGTGGTACAAAACGAAACCCTTACCTCTCTACCAATCCTCACTTCTGCAATAACGGTTGCCCCATTTTTACCCCATACCCTTATACACCATGTCAAGACCCCTTAGCGTCGCGTCGAGGCTACAGAGAGACGTTCTTTCGAACTCATCGTCGCGCTCAGCGTCCAGAGCTCGTACGCCACTTCCAGATGGAGAAGAAAATGGAGCAATGGACATCAACTTTCTGTCCATAGAAGAGTTGCTCTCCAAGCGGTTGGAGTCGCTCCAGGCGCTCATGTTCCAGAGCGAGAACGAGGAACAGGAGAACAGGGACTCTATGGTTGCGAATGCCCAGGACTTTCGCCAGAAGGATGCACAGCTGATGAACAGATCCCGGATCCAGTCGGACTCCACCACTATCAACGACATTGTTGCATCGTTGCAGCACCTGCGGTCCGAGGTTTCATCCCTGTCGAGAGAGTTGCTTCTTGCACAGCTCTACAAGCTTGTTGCCACCAAGTCAATCGCTGTGTACAACTTGGAACACGCGGGCACAGATGCCTATGTCACCGAGGAAGTTGTCCTGGCACTCATCAAGACGTTGACCAGCCAGGACTACCGGTCACCCAGTGAATACATCTTACTCTACAGATCGTGCATTGGACTTTTGGCTAGTGACTTGGAAGAGTTTGGCGAGATTGTTAGCCCAGACTTCCTTGCTAAAATCGAGCTGTTGATTCTGGACCCACCAAACGCCTACGTCACCAACGAAAACAAAGCGAGCACAATTACAGGATACTGCGGCTTGCTTTTGGTGTTGCATGCCGAAACGTCAGCGTTTGGCGTGGACGACAAGATCAAGTGGCTCTTGGAGTATGGACAGGGTTTCGTTCAGAGCTCCATCAATTTGAAGATTCAGCTTAACACGGGTGACCGTGAATACTCGACATTGATGGACGAGAAGGACGACAAGCGTTTGGTTAGTGAACAGGAAAGCAATTTGCAAGCAGAGGCGAACATCGCGGTCGCAGCATTACACGGAGTTGCTGTGCTTCTAACGTTGCTTCCGAGAGGAGACTACTTGAACGAATTGCTTAACCATGTGGCAACGGAAGCTGTGGAAATTATTGACAACGACGTTCTCATTGAATTATCGAAAGCGGCCGCCAAGCTCCTCGCCTTGTGCTACGAGTTATACACTTACGAAGAGTCGATCGAAGATGATGAAGAAGACGATGAAGAGTTCAACTACAATGCGCCCTATTACGAACAAGAGTCCATTCTAGCCGTTTGCAACAGATTGGCGAACGTCTCATCCAAAAAAATTGGCAAAAAAGAGAAGAAGGAAACGAATTCAGTGTTCCGTGAGGTGGCAAACGCCATTCAATACTATTCCGATGCTGAAAAGAGAGAAGAAATCTACAAAAAGTCGCCTGCGGGTATTGAGCTTCTTAACAGCTCTGTGAGCACCACGCATGTCAAGTTATCGAGATCGAAGTCTCTCGCAATCAACAGCTGGTTCTTGTACTTCAGACTCTTGCACTTGAAGTGGTGTTTCGGGTTTGGTCTCCACGATCAACTTGTTGGGAACCAAACGATACGTGCACTTTTGAAGGAGCCTAAATCTAAGTACCAGGACAAGTACAGTGGAGATGCTGACGACGATTTTGGTGCTAGTGGGTTTGCAAGGAACGCAAAAAGTGATGTTGAGCGGTTTGCTAATGCAGAGAAGAAGCGTGACAACGACCTTAAGAAGGCCAGAGTGGACAAGATCACGCAAGAACTTGAAGACTTGAATTTGAAGCCCGAATGAGGGTGCATGCATAAACTATTCTATATCCACAATTAATTTAATCTTGTCTTCATAATGTGTGAGCTTCATTTTGGTCAAATCCTTGATGACGTATGTAGCTACGGCAGCTATGAGGGTTTCCTTAGGAAAAGTGGTTATTATGCCCATTACAACGAGTCCTCCATCATACCTGCTTTAAATCCGGTAGGCGCGTCTTCAAACACAATTGCCTGGGCGTTGGTGACCCCATTGAGAGATGCCATCTTCGCGTATGCTTTCTTGTAACCTTCTGGGTCCGGTTTGCCTTTAGAGACCAAGTCGGCAGTAACGAAAACGGGCGGCTTTTGATGACTGGGGAAGAGAGTCTCGATCCAGCCGTGAGCCAAATTGTGAGTTCCCGAAGTAACAATTGCCCAGGAGTTCTGAAACTCTTTCTTCAAGACTCCAATCAACGACAGTGCACCTGGCACTTACACCGCTAGAGTGCCGTAGTTAGTTACAATACCTCCCTAAAATTCTTTCATTGCATCCACAGAATTTGGTCTGTAGGGAAACCATTTCTTGAACGTTTCGACGGTCCTGCTGCCATGCGCTGATTCCAAGAACTGAATTGGGTCTATCACCTGATCAGGGTATTGCTCATTGTGAAGGCGGACCGTTTCGTGCCATGTTTTTTCAACCGCATGAGTTGAGTCCACTTAAGTCCCATCCAAGTCGAAAAGAAGGAGATCAGTCGTGAGCTCCATATTTCAAAGCTTGTTTGTTTAAGCTTATGGCCGGAGTGGGGTGTATGTAGAGCGAAGAGTTAACCACCCCACATTGTTCCGGCGGCTATCGGCAGGAAATGCGGGAAGATTTGCAACTTGGGGTTTAAATCTTGAGCACAATGTCGGGGCTAATATCGAAGTCGGCACTGCGTACGTCAAACAGCTTCAAGTAGCCACGGTAGTCTCCGTTTTGGACTCTCTTTCCTCTCACCATGACATAATGCTATATGCGCTGGTCGAAGTCGCACATAGGGTAATGCTCATGACGGAACCAAAACGCGTAGTCCTTCCAGATCGTGTTTTCGTGAGGCAGGATTCGAAAGCAGACAGCTAAGCAGCAGAACACGTAAAGAAGTCGTAATGCGAAATAATTTCGCTGCCTGACAAGACCGGAAAACTCGATTGGGGCTGCTAATATCCAGCGAAAGAGCTGTACAGGATAGTTGAACTTGATGCCAAGATGAAATGACCGCTCGAAAATTTCAAGAGCTTCGGTAAGTATTCTGATCTCATTTGTTACCTGGTCATTAATGTCTAGGAAGTCGATTGCCTGATAGTAGCCCATTAATTGCTCTCTGAGATCGTCTACCAAAGGTATCGTGGTTGGAAAAGTGATGAACAACTCGTCGGTGTGGAACAAATCGCCTACATCCGTCCGGCGAATTTTGTCAAGCAGGTCTCGCACCAAGTTCTTGAGGCCGACAACGATGTGGAGCACGTCAGTGGAATTTGGGTCACCACTAACAAAGTTGACCAACGGGACCATACGGAAAGGATGGCTACCTAGAAATCCATATAGGAGTGAGCTCGCAAGGATCATGCCCACTGTTGTTTCCATCTGCGCAGCCTCATCGAGATAGCTGAACTCGGCAGATTGCATCATCAGAAGGGCCCGGTTCGACGCCTCCAACGTTTCATCATACAACGTGGCCGTGCGTAGGAAGACATTAGACTCCTCTCCTACATCGAAAAGCTGCCAGTCGGTGAAGACGCTGTTCAAGTCGCCAACACCTCGATCGCGAAGTTCCAACGCTGTTAGATCCTCGCAATCCCCGTTCAAATCGTTCTGCAAGTTGGACACCATCCAGAGACCTAAAGATCCGTAGGCCAACATGGACCGTCGCACCAAATCCTTGGACTTGAAGTACTTGGGAATGACGTTCCTCCACACGTAGTCATGTCTCTTGTTGACCCCAAAGGTGATCAAGGAGATGCAAATGTCATTGAAAAAGCGAAGGGCACGGAGTTCGAACCGCAGAATATCGAGATGCGTAGCACACGAATTTAGAAGCATGTGGTAGGTGAACCTGTTGGCCCCGCTGAAGATCTCCAGTTCTGGGGTCACCGACAGCAACAGCGAGCCCACATCACACCAGTCGTCGAGCAGCGACTTGGCCAAATCCCCGAAAAACTCTCCAATGGCTTCTCCAGAGATCAATTCCATCGGGGCAGACTGAAATTCTGTCGGGTAGACGCATCTTCTGTTGGTGTACGAGCAGTACTCACAGGTTGGGCGGACTTCGTCACACTGGAGTTAGTGGGATCGACAATGGCAGTGGCTTAATTACACACTTTGATCTTGAGTTTCTTGCAACTCAAGCACCCATTGCGGGATTTGCGTGGCATGGTGGCAACGGTTAAGATGCATGGATCCTATGCCTGGATCCTAGCGCGCGGCTTAGTTTGACATAACGTTCATTAAACCCAGAGCAGGTCTGGCTAACACGCAGTATATAATCTATAGAAACATAAAACAAGCAGCTTAAACGCGCGTACAAAGACAGGCGTGTCTAATAAATATGACCACATTGCTCACAACGGCGTCTCACTCATTATTCGATCTTGTAGTCACTCACGTTGAACTTCTCGGAAGAGAGACCCATTTGGCCAATGTAGTCGCGAGCCTCCTCGGTCAACTTTTTCGTGGTCTCGTCGTCCCAGTGGAGCTCCTTCTTCATAATTTCCACAACACCGTCGATGGCGGAGTATGCTTGTCTGGCGTTCAAGAAGGCCAATCTGGTTCTTCTCGCCAAAAAGTCAAGTGGGGTTCTGATGTACTCGTACTTCAAAGAGTACTTCAACTCAGCAATAGTGAAGGGCTCGTCAAAGGACTGGTAAGACAAGTTGTTGTCCTCGGTAACGGCAATGTCGGAAGGAGTGAATGCGTTGCTGGCAGCCAAAGTCACGGGCAACTTGTTGTAGTCAGACTCCTGGTAGAGCTCCAATATGAGCGACGCTCTTGAGCCGTAGTTGTGGCTCATGTGCTTGGCCAACTTCAATGGGATCTTGTACTCGTGGATCAAACGAGCGGAATAGTTCTTGGAGTAGTCCTCACCGCCAATGAGGACAATCTCGTTGGTCTTGCAGGGACCGGCTTCCAAATGGAACTTCTTAACCACGGTGTCCACGGTCTCCTCGGCCATCTCTCTGTAGGTGGTCCACTTACCACCAGAGATGGTAACCAAGCCGGATGGGGAAGTAGTGATTAAGTGCGAACGAACCAAGCCCTGGGTACCGTTAGCGTCCTTGCCCTTGGGCAACTTGGATGGGTCACGGGCCAAGGGTCTAATACCGGACCACGCGGACAACACGTCGTCTCTGTTCACTGGGAACACAATGTACTTCTGCATCTCGTTCAAGATGTCCTGGATCTCCTCCTCGGTAGGCACAGGGCTCTCGGGCACGCTCTTCAAAGGAGTGTCGGTGGTTCCGGCCAAGACCTTTCCCTGCCAAGGCAAGAAAAACATGACTCTGCCGTCGGAGGTGGCTGGGTCCAAAATACCCATGTTCTGAGGACCGTAGTATTCTGGAAGCACAACGTGGACACCGGAAGAAGGCACCACCATCTTGGGAGGCTGAGGAGTCTTTGGAGGCAAGCCCTGAGGGTCGGCATCCATTTCCAAGATCTTGTCGGCCAAAGGACCAGTGGCGTTGACGGTAGCAGTGGCTCTGACGACCATCTCGTCACCGGTTTCGCGGTCCTTGGCCAAGACACCAATCAACTTGCCGTCTTCCTTGATGAGTTGCTTGACTTCCAAGTAGTTCAAAGCTATGGCACCCTCTCTAATGGCGGTGATGGCCAAAGAGGCGTTCATTCTGGCGTCGTTGAAGGTACCATCGTGGTAGACGCACGAGGCCTTCAAGTTGGAGAGGTCCATCATGGGCGCGATGGACGCAGTCGTTTCCTTGGAGAAGATGGTGGAGTTCCTCAAGTTCTGGTGGCCAGCAAACCAGTCGTACATCTTGCAGCCGATGAAGAAGTAGGGCACCTGCCACCACTTGTAGACGGGGATCATGATGGGCAAGACCGAGCACAAGTGGGGAGCTGTGCGGAGCATGTTCGCTCTCTCGTTCAACGCCTCAATGACCAAGTCCAACTGGTCCTTGGAGAGCTGGAAGATAGCCTTTTCCAAGTAGCGCACACCGCCGTGGGCCATCTTGGTGGACTTGGACGAGGTGCCCGACGCGAAGTCGTTCTTCTCCAAGAGACACACGTTGAGGCCACGGGAGGCCGCATCAAGCGCGGTACCGGTGCCTGTGGCGCCTCCGCCGATGACCAAGACATCGAACTTGGGGGTGGCCTTCAATCTCTCGAGGAGTTCTTCTCTGGATGGAGGCGTATCGAGCGTCTTCGCAAGCGGCTTGTAGGAGTTGGAAAACTGGGACTTTTCGGGCAGCTTGATGAAGTCCAAGTAGCCCACGGTGGCGCCGACCACAACACTCGAGGCGAAGGTGGCCTTGGCGAAGTTCGACGACAAAACACGTGAAAATCTGGACATGGTGTTGCAAATGCCAGGTAGTGGGCAGGCGAGGCTATAAGGTGGTGGGTCTCGAGTGTACAGCCAGGCAGCGCGAGATGGGGAAAAGAAAAGCAGGCAAGCCTAGGAAAGTTTGGAAAAGAAAAGAAAGCAAGTGTCGACACCGCAACTCGGGTGGGTGTCTGTATGAACGGTACGACACCGCGAAGAGTAGGCCTATTATGCCGGGACAGATGATCCGAGGAACGGTATCTTGGCACGCGGCACGAGCTAATCAGACACGCTGTAGCGCCCAGAACGCGCCGGAACTACGGAATTAGATGCCCCGGCTGCTCCGCGACCCTGGGGTCACGGCCGCTCCATCGCACATGGCAGTGTTGTCGGCGCCACCGTGGTCGAAAAAGAAAAATGTTGCGGCCCAAGTGGTCATAACGCTGCGCACCGTTGCGGGCCGTGGCTGGCTGCGGTGCCGCGGGGGGAGTGTGGGGGGCCTGCGGCGGCCAAGGGCCATATAGTTACGGAGTTTAGTAAATCGCTGGAGCTGCAAGACGGGTTGCGCCAGGGCCAATTCGCCATCACGTGGGAGGATCTGGGCCGAGGCTGCTCGGACAAAGTCTAATGGTCGCACCAGCGGAACAACCGGCAGCCTCGCTGGGTGCGCACGACTGGCCAGGCGGGCACGGCGAAGCGGCGTGAGAGTTATGTCGGTCACGTTTGCGGCTTTATCGCGGCGAGGAGGGGAACGACGAACTTTCTTGGTGCAACAATGCCCGAGCCATATTGTGCCCTGCCGCTACAAACTTCGCTACCCCTCCTGCACACCCCGCAATAAGCACCAACTACACCATGGACAACCTCTCCAATTCCGAGCAGGACGCGCTCAATGAGTTTGTCGCCATCACGGACGTGTCGCTAGACGACCCAGATACCACCGCGAAGGCGGTGGCGTTGCTCACGCGCCACAGCTTCAACTTGAACAACGCTGTGCTGGCCTTTTTCGACCTGGGCTTGGACGTCACACCGGAACCGGAGCTAGATTTCCTGTTCGCCGAGGCGTCCGGTGCCGAGCGGTTCGAGGGCACCGCGATCCACCGGAATTTGCACGAGGAGTTTGCCTTGGACAGCTTTCTTCCGCGCCTCTTGAATGCGCCACGCATCGCCAACGCGTGGCAGTTCGACTTGGGCAGGCACTTGTCCCGCAAAGCCGCGTTGGAAAACGAGAAGGCGGAACTACGCGGGGAGCCACGCAGACTGCCCATTCTATGGCTCATCTTTCTCATCCTCCCAAAGACGGTGTCGTTCATCTACTCGCTTCTCCGCTCCTTCCTAGGCATTGGCAGCGACTCGTTGATCAAGTCACCCCGCTCACACTTCAACTACGACACATACGACGAGGACTTCAACCTCAAGTCGGAGTTCGACGACGAAGTTGCATCCGCATATAATCTCGCCACCGCCAACTTCAACGTAGTGCACGAGGCCAGCCAAAAGGAGTACGATTTCTTGGTGGTGGTGTTGGTGGACAACAGCACGGCCAAGTTCGCTGAAACGCTCTTGCGAGGCGAGCAATTCAGCGCGTTGTTCAACAAGGATACCGGCACATACAAGGAAACGAAGCTCTACTTTGGAAACATCGAAAAGAGCCCCGAGGCGTTCGAGGTGGCGAAAACATACAAAGCTAGACGCACCCCCTACGTCATGTTGGTGGGCAACGTCTCCAACAACCCGGGCGTGATGTCGTCCATGTCCATCATATACAAGTCCAACTGCTACTTGGGCGACGACGACGAGGCTGCGTTGTTGGTGTCCAAAGTGACGCGAAACCTCCACAAATGCACTGGGGACTACAACCCACAGCTTGTGACCAAGCGGTTCGACAAGCAAGAAATAGAGATGAGCCGCTTGATCAAGGAGAAGCAGGACGAGGCGTACCTCGAATCGCTCCACCACGACAAGATCAAGAAGATCGAGAAGGAGAAGAAGTTGCAGGCGCACGAGACTAGCAAGAAGCTTGAGAGCATGAAAAATGGGTACCTCCAGCACCTCATCTCCTCCAACTACTTTGAGGAGCAGGTGAATGGCACAGACGCGGCAGGCTGCGTCCGTGTGTCGATCAAAATGCCCGACGGCAAGAGAGCCATTCAGAAGTTCTCCAAGGCTGCTTCATTGGCCGAGCTCCACTTGTTCGTGCAGACGCAATTGTTTGAAGCCACGGAGGCCGTCGAGGCGGTGGAGATGAGTGTGGCCGAATACGTGGACAAGTTTGCGTTCCCCTTTGAGATGTTCAAGCCATTCCCGAAGGAGACGCTCCCCGCTACACTCGAGTCGCTTGAGGAATTTGGGCGGTTGAAGTCTGGGGACAACATTCTCGTGGAGTATGCAGACGACGAGTAGGCCCACCATGGGGCCACGACTGCATCATTGTAAATAAACGCATTGTTAGCACTACGGTAGTTTGAGGTATTGTTAGAAACGATGGAGCTCAAGTTAAGTCATTGTATGAGCTCTTGGTTCTTCGATGTAAATGTGGGCTTGGTTAAGGAGTTATCCGGAATAGCATTCCATTCGTAATTCCACGCGCAGAAGCCGCAATCTGGCGAAAGATAAGAATGAGACTAAACGATGCTGAAACTTCTACTAGTATTTGCTGTCAAAAATGCAGACGGTGTCAGTGTGTGTGGTGGTGGTCGACACGTCATGTCATTAAGCTCCAAATACGAGACCCCTAAGCGAGCGCCAAGGCAGGACAGACCCCGCAGCCCCACCTGACCAACCACAACGAAGTCACTATATCGGAAGCTACTATATCGGAAGCTACGGGACGCGCAAATGGTAGAGCAGTGTAGATGTAGAAACGTGGACGACTGCGCCCCGGCCGCAGTTGTTGCCGTTGCCACGGGTCCAAGGGGCCACTTCTTGGCGTGGTTCTGCGCATGGAGGTGCGGCTGGGCCACCCATATCGTTCCGCCTCACACACCGCACCTTGCGCAACCAACCACCATGGCCAGCCGTCAGTCCAGATTGGAGGCCGAGAAGTTGGCGATCATCCAGAAATCCATGTCCAACACGCGCGGCCGTTCGGTGTCGCCGTCGGGCAACAACTCGCGGTCGTCATCCACCCTGATTGACGACTTTAAAAACAAGGACCTCAAGTGGTCCATCACCAACCACGACCCGCTGGAGCGGTTGCACGTGGTCGACGCCGCGGAGCTGGGCGATCCGGACGACGCCAAGCAGTTGTGGGACAACGAAGTGAGTGAGGAGGAGCACATCAGCGACGACGACGACGGCGAGAAGTTCCAGTACGACGGCACGGTCAACATCTTGCCCAACTACGCGTGCCAGGACGACAAGATGTCCGAGATCCTGTCGATCTTGGAGCACTCCAACTTGAGCGACCGCCAGACCATCAAGAAGCTCGAGGAACTCACCGCCACCGAGCGGGCCGTGGCCAACGCACGCAACATCGGCAACGACGTGGACAATGACATCGTCACCAAGTTGACCGAGAACAAGCACGCGCTCACCGGCAAGGACGAGTTGGACCTCAACAACTCCGTGCAAGACGCGGAGGCCCGCAGACAGAAGTTGGAGACGTACCAGGCGTACCGCCGCAAGATCATCGACCAGGAGAACGAGCAATTGCGAAACCAGCACTCGTTGGCTGCCAAGCGGTCCGAGGCCGCCGAGGGCGACGACAATGACGAGGACTTTATGATTCCCTACACCTCCGCCGTGGAGGACAAGTTGGACTCGGAGTTTGCGTCCAAGTTGAACGAAACCATCAAGGAGGGCGAGGTCGACTCGAACATCCCGCAGTCCCGCGTGATCCAGACCATCACCCGCGGCAACTTCTTCCAGCTCATCAACCCGCAGATGAAGCCCAAGATGTTCTTGCTATGCATGGACTTCAGTCCCGAGTCCATCTTTGCTCTCGAGTGGAGTCTAGGCACCGTATTGGTCGACGGCTCCGTGTTGTTCATCGTGTGCGTGATTGAGGAGAACGACAGCAACCACAACTTGAAGGGCAACACCCTGAACGAGCTGGCGCGCGAGACCGCGCGGCTCAATATGTTGAACCGTGCCAAGCAGCAGGTGTTGAACTTGTTGAAGTTGACTAAGTTACAGATCCACATTGTCATTGAAATCATCCACCACCCCATCCCAAGACACTTGATCTTGGAGTTCATCGACAACTTGCAGCCCACGCTAGTGGTGGTTGGGTCCAAGGGCCTGAGCGCCATCAAGGGCGTCTTGTTGGGCTCCTTGTCCAACTACTTGGTGACCAAGTCCGCGGTGCCCGTGATGGTGGTTAGAGAGAAGTTGAAGAAGATCAACCGCTTCAAGGCAGGCTCGTCGATCTTCTCCAACAACATCAAGCCGTTGACATTGTCCGAGGCCAGAGTCGACTAACCCGCTCATTTTATTTCATCGCTCATTACGTTTATCTCACTAATTCTATGTACGAAATAATGATTTCCCTGTGCTACAGAGCTCTGATATCCCCAGTACCTGTGCTATACAACTCTGAACATCCCATGTGTCGTGACCATCCCATGTGTCGCCATGTACGCCTGAACATCCCATATACACCTATAGAAACAACTCTGTGAATGTGCGCTTCCCTCGGTTGAACGCGGTGCCGCACTCGGGCGCCGGACACTTCCGCGGCGCGCTGATGTGCGGGTTGGTGATTGTCATGGCTTCGTTCTTCTTGGTCCGCCTACCCGTAGGCCGGTTGCCAATGTTCTTGATGCAGCGCCCGCAAAAAACGTGCCCGCACTTGGCCGCGAACGCCCGCTTGGAGAGCTCCACGTCGCCGTCGAAGCACTGCAAGATGCAGAACCACGGCGCGTTCACGCGGTGCTCGCTCGCGTGTTTCTCGAGCTCGTCGTTGTAGCGCGGGTCGGGCTTGAAGTCGGCGGGTATGCCCTCGCCAAGCACCACGCCGCACAACTCGCAGATGAGATTGTCGTCGCGGCTGATGTTGTTGGTGTAGCCGGGCTGCTCGTCCTTGGCCACGCCTTCCTTCTTCTGGAGCACCTTGCGGTTATGGATGTTCTCGCGCTGGATCCGGCGGTCCAAGCTGCGCTCGTCCTCACGTTCTAGACGCTCCATGATGGACTGCGACACCTCGTCGCGTGCGTGGTGCGACCGCACCATCTGCAAGATTGCTTGCTGCTGCTGCAGCCAGCCGGCGCCGTCGCCGTGGTAGAAGAACGGGATGCGCAATTCCTGGCCATCGGCGTGCACATCGACAAAGAGCATGTCTTCGCCTGGCGGGTTGGGTCGGCGCCGCAAGTGGCGCCGCGGGAGTTGCGGCCGTCGTGGCGCCGGCCTTGGGTATACCTGGTGGCCCGTGATCTCGACGCCCTCGTCGTCGGCCTGGGGTGTGCTCTCTCCAACGAACTCCACGTCGTCGTCTTCGGACGCCTCGCTCAAGACCTCGATCACGCTGCGGCGGCGGCGGTGGTCCGCGACCGGTGGCGGTGCTGCGTCGTCGTCGCTGGGCACCTCGATGATGCTGTTGTGGCGGGGCGATTTCTGTTGTTGCTCACTCATTGGCCTTGTCGGAGAGAGGGTGGTGTGTGCATGTGAAACGGGGCGGCGTGGAAGAGGCAACGTTGGTTTGTTGTGTAGGGGTGTGCAGTTGGTGGCGCTGGGTGCGAAAAAGGTGTAGTTGCAAGCGGATTTGGCGTGCTGCTCCGCTGCCCGTGGTGTGCACCTTGATGGAGCGCTGCGTGCAAACCAGTACTAGCGGCGTTGATAGCCCACACACTACCAAATGATGCGCACACGGACGCTACAGTTTGTCAAACGGTGATACCTATGCTAATTGGAAATAGAATACAAAAGGGAAGTCAATGCGGTTACCTCTTCAAGCCGCTTCTCACGTAGCGACCGACAACGATACAGTGGTCTCTCTCGTAAGGCTCCAACGTCAACTGCTCCAAAGGCTTGATTCTCTCCTCTCTCAACTTCTGCACCTCTCTGGCGAACACGGTCTCCGCGTCGACAGTGGAGTCGATACAGTTGGCCTTGATGGAGATGACAACAGTGCCGCCGTCCTTCAAGAACAAGTGCGAGTTCAACGCAATGATACGAGCCTGGTCGGGCTGGGCAACATCGGCAAACACAGCGTCCACCATACCGATCAACATACGGTACTTCTGTGGGTGACGGGCGTCGTCGATAATTGGGATCACGTTAGGTCTCTTCTTGGCCATGCCGATCAACTCTCTGCCGGGTCTGTGCGAGAACTCAACGGCGTACACCAAGCCCTCAGGGCCGACAACGTCAGAGACGTGCGACACAGAGGTACCGGAGGCAGCACCCAAGTACAACACCTTCTTGCCGGGAGCAATGCCCAACTCGTCGATACCACCCATAATACCGGCAGCCAACTTGGATCTGAAGGGGTTCCACACACGGTACTCAATCTTGGTGGGAGCAGCACCCTCCTCCTTGGCAGGCTCGTCGATGGTGACTCTCTTCTCGCCGTACACAGACTCACCAGGCGCGATGTTTCTCGTCACCAACAAGTCCTCCTTGCCTCTGGCAATGAAGACACCAGCGTGTCTGTGGGGCTCAATGACAACCTTGGCGCCACCTCTGGCACCACCACGGGCACCACCTCTGCCGCCTCTGGCACCGCCACGAGCGCCACCACGGGCACCGCCGCGGGCACCGCCTCTACCACCGCGAGCACCACCTCTGCCACCACGGGAAGCACCACCAAAGCCGCCACGGGACGCACCGCCGAAACCGCCTCTGGAGCCGCCTCTGGAGCCGCCACGGGCTCCGCCTCTAGAACCTCCTCTTTGTGCAAAAGCCATTGTGTGTTTGTTGTAGGAGGGAAAAGTAGCTGGTGAGAAAAATTTTCTATGGTGGCTATATGGCGGAGACACTGCGGGTAACCCTGCCATGAGAAGCACATCGCGAGTAAATGTGCCGCTGCAGCGGCACACAAGAGAGGTATAGAGTTGAATTTGGGGTAAAGGTGTTGGGAAAAAGTGTTGCTAACATTTGCATTGCTCTTTGTAGAAGACTCTGCTGTGTATGAGCGAATCGGTGCGCCTAAACTTCAACAAGTCAATCGGCCTCTAAAACACACCTAAGGGTCAAAAACAATAGATAAAACCGATATGTCGGTAGCAGAGATAATGATACCAAGAATGGCTGAGTATGGGCTCCATTGAAACATTGTGTGGTGCTCTGGAGCTGGTTCAATTCGCAATCGCTTACCCCTAACGATGACCATCGTGCGGCTCGCGGGGCGAGGCAAAATTGCCTAAATAGGAATGTGTATGCCAGACCACCGAAATCTCGCCATTGCAATATCAAACCTGAACCAATACCTCATAAGAATTTGTTCCCCCGGTAGGTGCAATTCGTGATGGGTCATGGAGGAGGCGGTCTCCACAATCCGGAGGGTCCTGCATGAAGTGCCGCGTCACCAAACGGGCCCCAAATGGAGCAGCTCAGACACCCCAAAGTACATAAGGCAGACCAGCTCTCTGATACCCCAGCATGTCACGCACAATTTCTCCCAAAGAAGTGTGGTGGTACACCTTCTATATTGTGGCCGGCACAATTGTGTGCGGGTGCCTCAATTCGCTCCTCACGAAGTTCCAGGACAACCAGTGTGTGGCCAACTGCAGCGACCCCGACGTGTCCAAGCACAAGTACTTTGAGCAGCCGGCCATCCAGACGCTCCAGATGTTCATTGGAGAAGCCGCCATCTACCTAGTGTACATCCTGCTCCAGCGAAACTCCGACAGAGAAGAGTACACGCAGTTGGAGCCGTCTGCGGGGTGGGTGTTGGCCATTCCCTCGGTGTGTGACATGTTGGCCACAACCTTCATGAACGTAGGCTTGGTGTACACCCCCGTGTCCATCTACCAGATGACACGTGGCGCGGTGGTGTTGTTTGTTGCCGTGTTGTCGGTGCTCTTCTTGGGCCGCAAGATCCGCAAGTTGGAGTGGCTCGCCCTCATCTTCGTCTCCTTGGGCATTGCTATTGTTGGTTACAGCGGCTCCAGCTCCTCGGGCCCCAGAGACGACCCGAAGCTCATCGTTGTAGGCATGACGTTGATCATCATCGCGGTGGCTCTCCAGGCCGTGCAGTTTGTCGTGGAGGAACGCATCTTGCACCGGTACTCGTTCACCCCGATGAAGCTCGTGTACACAGAGGGTGCGTTTGGCGTGTCCATCTTGACCGTGCTGCTTGTGGTGTTGAACTTTGTCGTGGGATGGATCCAGTCGCCTGCCGACTTTATCGACTCGCCCTTCAACTTGCGCGAGTCGCTCACCGAGACCGTCTCCAACAGAAACGTGATCTTGACGTCGTTCCCGATCATGTTCTGCATCGCCATGTTCAACCTCTGCGGCATTGGCTTGACCCACCAGTTGTCGGCCACCGCGCGGTCCACCATCGACAGCTGCCGGACATTGTTGGTGTGGCTCGTGGCGATGAGCCTCGGGTGGGAATCCTTCCACTGGTTGCAGGCCCTCGGCTTCACCACGTTGGTGTTTGGCACCTTGTGCTTCAACGGGGTGTTGCAGCCGGAGGAGTGGTCGTTTGTGCCTGCGTTCTTGAAGGACAGCGAGCACAAGTTCGAGCGGTTGATCGACGTGGTCGACGAGCCCATTGACCGCATGTAATTGCATAAAAATTTACTTTAACTACATAAAAATTTACTTTCTTAGCGTTGGGTAGGTGGTGGTGTTGGTGGGCCGGTCGTGCGACAACCCGCACCTCAAGTCGCCACTTATTGTGCACCTCCGCAACACAGTCTCCACTACACAATGGTATGTGCCACGCGCAATTCCACCAGTCCCGTACTAACTCCAGTCATTGAGGCTTGTTCCAGAAAACAAGCAGACCACGTCGGTCAGCACGACCTCCTACGGCGAGGTGTCCCTCAACACCCCAGCGTTGCAGGACACGTTGAGGACCCAGCAGGGCCCCTTGAACATCGCGTCGCAGTTGAACGACCGCCACCCGCTTGAGGGCCGGATCGAGAACTGGGAGCAGGTCCAGCAGGAGACCAAGCTTGAGATGTACAGACGGGTGTTCGGGTCCGGCGAGCCCATCAAGAGAACCATGGAGTTGAGCATCGTCGACGCGACAGACTTCAAGCCGCAGGTGCTCGGTGGCTCTGACAGCATGCACAGAGACATACTATTGAACAGGGAGGCCACGGTTGACTGGGAGGATGTGTACAAGGGCGGCTTCGAGGCCGGGTACCAGGTGAAGGACTTCCACTCGGAGATGGAGGCCAAGCTCGGCATGTAAGTCACGAATCAGAAACGACACACTGTAGCCACGACGATTGTCGCTGGGCCATAGATATACATGGACGTGATACACGGACGTGATGCGTGAACGTGATCATGGACGTGAATAGCATAGGAAGATGTGGATAGCACATGGACAGGTGTAGCACATCGTGTGGGATTGATTTGTAGGACACGGTGGCGTTAAGGCATACACTCAAGATGCTTACCCTTACTCGATCTACGCTGATTACATCTCTACATCGTCTGAGGCTAGTGCCTGGCTGAAAAAACGAGCACAAATCATCAGTCGCATACGCACAAATTTTTCCAACTCCTCCACCACCGCTTTCCCTAAAGTGCCTGTCTGCGTGATCCCGCCCTACAGTACAGTCCCCGACCAGTCTACCAAACCCTCTGATTGCTCATTCCACATGCAACTCGAATCCTCTCAACCTAATTGGTATGTACATCAGAAGCCATCGTGAAGCCATAGGGTATACAAGAACGTCCAGATCCACATTCGCTGCCCAGTCTATATCATTTTTCGCCCAGTCTACGTGCTGGTGCCCTGTCCAGGACCCGCTAGGCCATAGATGGCTCCTACTTTCCCTGCAATGCTAACCAACAGGCCCCGCAATGGCTCCGACTCCGACAACGTCGCCTCCGACACCCAGTCAGAGCCCCACCCTGCGCTCAGCATCCCCGTGAACAAAGGCAGCAAGAAGTACTCCGTGCGCCAGGCGTTCCAGGTGTGGTTTTCGCTCAAGGATGACGTTCTTTCCGACGTGTCGATTCCGGTCAAGAACGGCGAGTCGTACAAGCTCTCCACGCCACAGCAGATCTACCACTTGGACTTGCACGACGCCAGCGGCACTAGCGACGACTTTTCATTGGACGAGAACATCCAGCTGTTGTCCATTGACACGGTGTCTACCGCGTCATCGCTGTCGCGCAAGACCCCGCTGTCGGTGCCCCCAAACCTCCCGCTCAACACGGAGCACAGGGCACCCGAGGCGCAGCAGTTGGTGCGGCCAGAGAACATTCAGTGGGTGTACCTTGATCCGGCCGGCAACGAGCAGGGGCCCTTCAGTGGTGACTTGATGCAAGAGTGGTTGACCGATGGGTACTTGTCGCTCGACTTGCAGATCCGCCGCAAGGAGACCCCACGGTTCCAGACGTTGAAGCTGTTCTGCGAGCTGGTGCAGAACTACATTCAGCCCTTCTCGGTGCCGCTCCCCGATTTGTCCCAGCCGGTCAATTTGGGCCACGACGTGGACACCTCGGCTCTGCAGTTGACGAGCACCTCGTCGTTCCAGCAGCCCGCGCAGCAGTCGTCGTTCGGCCTGAACTTGTATTCGCAGCTCATGCCTAACGGTGGCTTGGGTGCGGCGAAACTCCGTACTCCGCTGTCGAATCACATCTTCGACTTCATGGGCAGTTCGGACTACTCCTTGATGAACCAGCTGCAGTTTCCGGCCGGCAGCCAGTTTGCCATGGACAGCTCGATGTCCCAAGGCATGAACCAGGGCATGAACCAGGGCATGTCTCAGGGTATGTCTCAGGGCATCGGTGGCAGCTTCAGCCAGTTGCACATGCCGTCATTGCTCCAGCAGCAGATCCAGCAGCTGCAGTTGTCCCGCAACAGCAGTGGCTGGGGTGTGCCTTCTGCCTCGGTGCCGGTTGCGTCCAGTGCTCTCGGCATGAACCTGCCCGGAATGAGTCTGGGCGGCCTAAACCAAGGCATTGGCCAGACTCCTATGGGCCAGCCTGGTCCCATCTCTCCATGGGCGACGAGAATGCAGCTGTCCGTGTCGAGAGTGAGTTCTCCCTTCACCCCTAATTCCACGTTGGACCAGCCTGACAAACCAGAAGATAGCGTTTTACACGATTTGCATAGCTCCATGGTTACTGGAATTTTGGGTGATGATGATCACAGAGCGGTCCAGCCAGAACCCTTCCATGAGCCGGTTCGCAAAGAACCATATTACGAACAACGCGTTGAACAGCGTGAGCCTGAGCCCGCTCAGGTTGAGCCCCAGCCCACCCAGAGCACGTACGTTCCAGACCCCGAACCAGTGAAGGAAGAAGAACCTATCCCAGAGCCTATTCCTGAACCGGTCGAAGTCCCAGCTGAAAAGCCCGCGTCTCCAGTGAAGGAACACAAGGTGCTCAGAACTGAGACACAAGTTGTGGAAGAGGCTACCCAGCTCGTGATGGCTCCATGGGCTGCTAGCTCTTCTGCTCAGCAAGGCTCCGCACTTACTTTGAAGCAAATCCAGGAGTTGGAGGCTGAGCGGATGCAAAGAGAGAAGCAGTTGAAGGCGGAGATGATGCAGGAAGCAGCTCTTGCCTCTGCCTTGGCTGCTGCCTCTTCAGAAGAAAAGTCCAGTTCCGAGAAGTTGTCTTTCAAGTGGGCCAACGCTTCCACTCCAGCTGTTGCTAAGAAGACGCTTGCTGAGATCCAGAGGGAGGAAGAGGCTCTGGCCGCGAAGACCAAGGCGACAAAGTCCTCGGTGCTTTCGTCGAACCCTTCGTTGGCCTCCACTTTGGCCACCTCTTCGCCCAGAGACGATGGCAATGCCTGGACGACTGTCAGCAGCAAGAAGCCAGCTGTCAAGAAGACCTCTCTGGTCCCACAGCCTGGCTTGTCGTACTCCGCTGCCTCTGCTGCCAACACGCCCCAGGCATTGCGTGCTGCGTCGACCACTGCCGCACCATCCAGCATCAGCACCAGCGCAACCAATGCATTGAGAGAGGACTTTTTGGTGTGGGCCCGTTCCGCCATGACCAACTTGTACCCCTCTGTTTCCAAGAACGACTTGCTTGAGCTCTTCACCACCTTGCCAGCGCAAGGCGACTCTGCACAGTTGATCTCGGAGACCATCTATAGTTCCTCCGCCACGATGGACGGGAGAAGATTCGCACAGGAGTTCATCAAGAAGAGACAGCAGGTCGAGAAGCAGATCGGTGCCGGTGGTGCTGACCTGTGGTCTTCTGCCATCGCATCGAGTGCGGACAAGATTCCTCTCGTTGACGATGATGGATGGAGCACCAGCGTGAAGTCCAAGAAGAAGGGCAAGAAGAACTAAAAGTTAGCTACGATATTGAAAGCTATTCGAATTGAAATGCATGTAGCACCGCCGCAGCGGGCCGAGACTATGTACTAAAAAATTGTGCAGAGTTGGCCACTCATTCTTTCGTTCCGTACTTCATGTTCTCCACAACCTTGGTCACCACCTTGAGGTTTTCCTTGGGGATCATGATGATACCGGAGCGAGCCATTGAGAGGTAGTTCATCTCGAACCTTCCAGAAACGGGTTCCTGGAGAGACTTCATGCTGTCCACCAAGCTACTAGCCAAACCAGCCACGATACCAGCGGAGTCGAGTGGGAGCTCCGACAAGTCCACCGTGATGGGGATGATGGTGTCCATGGCCGAGCCGATGATGTTTTGAAAGTCAAACCCCATGGTGCTGCGCTTACGTGTTGAGCCGGGAAGAATGAGCGACACCTCGTTGAGAGATGTCCGCGTGATAGAGAAGTAGTCCGGAACGTCTTGCGAAGCAATGCACTGCGACGCCTTGAGTAAGCAGTGTTTGACCCTGCGTGGCCTTGCTCCCGTAAGTAGGAGCTTAACCTTCTTCTGAATGTCCGGCACGATGTTTGCTTGGTCAAACCACTGCATGGTTTTGTTGTCGTCCTTTGGTGAGTCCGAGTCCTCCTCCGATGCGGGCAGAAGAGACTCAATTTCGAGGTTGCGGTTGATGATGTAGCTGTTGGAGATGTCGGAGAACTCAAAGTTCTTCTTCGTCAAGATGTTGATCACCTGCTTCTTGAAGCGGTGCGGGATGAGCACGATATCAGTGAAGTGACTGGACAAGAAGAACAACGAAATGTTGTGCTGGGAGAGCGGTTTCGTGAGCTCCAAGATTCTCGCCGACGTGTTGAACTCGCCCTCGCTGTCAACTTGCAAGTTGAGAAACTGCTCGGGTAGCACCTCTACATCGTGGTAGCCGAGCTGCTTGCAAGCAGCGAGCGGAGCCTCGAAAAGCCGGGAAAACTCCAGCGCGGCGCACATCACCGTGCACTCGCTGGGGTTGTATGCAATGTGGAAGAAGTAGTTTTCGTCGTCGTCGTTTTCGTCGGTGTCCGAGGTAGCCTTTCCTACTGGACTGGCCAACTCAGAGATGCTCTCGAACGATCCAGCAAGGGGATCGCTTTTGCTGGAGTTGTCTGTTTTCGATCTCAGCCGAGATAGAGGGCTCTCTCTCAAAGCCAGACCGCCAGAGATGTGGCTGGACGCCATGGCATCGGAATCATTGTCCGAGAGAGACAAGGCGTGAAACGAGTCATCATCGTGAAAATCGTCTTTCACCAGGCTCTCGGACTCAGACTGTTCTTTTGTTTCGAGAAAGTCAGTCTGCGGGCACCTGTCGGCTTCCTGGCTGAGGAGTCGAAGTATAGGGGCTGAGAAGAGCCACACCTTATCTCTCGGGATGGAGATGATGGAGAGAGGGGTAGGGTTCAAGTAAACCTGGCTGTTCATGGCGAATGTGGCGGCTACTTGGGAATTGGGTTAAAAGTGGTGTGGATTATTAACTTTTCAATTGAGAGGGGTGATTCATTTGGCGTACATAACCCCAGTCTGCTTAACCAGGGCCTGAAAAAAAAATGAATCATCTCCTCCTCGGTTACCCCCGGAATGTCCGCGAAGAAGAATCTATAGTCGAGGGTGCACTGCACACAGCACTGGTTTAAACTCTTTGTCTGACACAGGGCCCCTCAGGCGTGGGCCAAATTTTGGCGCTCGTAGAAAGTTTCCCATAGTTCAATGGCCTCTTTCTGTGCCTCAATCAGACCCTCGATGAAGATCTCCACGCTGTTTCGGAAATCCTCGATTTTCGCCATCTCAAACTTCTCGATCTCGCTCTTAATCGTGTCGCTGATGCTCTTGAAGCTCTTTTCGTAGTACGCGGCCTTTTGCTTCAACTTGTCCACCTCAAAGTTCAATTGCGTCACCCGATCTGCCGATCCTTTCGTTCGGTGCGCCTTCTCTAAACTCTCCTCCTTTTTCTGCAAGTCCTGCGTGAATGTATGGTACTGGTGGAAAATGTTCAACCTCGTCTCGAAGGTGTGCTTCACCGACCCGATGATGCGCAAGTACTCGTTGATGGTGAACCCGAGCGTCAATTGTTCCTGCAAGTTGACGCGCTCGAGGTTCTCCTTGAGCTTCATGTGGACTTCCGCAAAAGCGACCAAGAGTTCCGAGGTGGCCTTCAGGATCTCGAGCTGGGCCAATTCGTCCACCGTCGCTGCAATCTCCTGCACCACCCCGGCAATGTCTAATCGCTGTGTTGCAATCAACTCTAAAGATTTGTAGTACGTTCTGAGGTTGTGCTCAAGGTCCTCGATGTAGACCTTCTTCTGGCTGAAGTACGAGTCCGGCTCTGGGGGCCTCACCGAGCGCGAGAAGAAGGTGCTCATGAAACTGCCGCCGCCAGTGCCGGTCACGATGGACAGAGAGTCGTCGTCCTCTTCCGTTTGCAAGGACGCTCTGGACCCCGAGGCGTTCTCGCGTTCCTTCGACTGGTTGATGAAATCGTCACTGGTCAAGAACATCACGAAATCCGCGTCGTCGGCGATGTAGGGCAACTTGCTGATTTTCGTGAGCATTTTCTCGAGCGACAAGCGTCTGTTCTCGATCAAGGCCTCGTTGAAGCGGCCAATGTATGTCTCCTTGCGTGGAGGAGGAGGGATGATTCGTCCGGGGTGGTTGCTTTGTAGCTGGTGGTAGATCCAGCGGAAGTCCCTGTACCGTCTAGCCACAGTGGTCTGTTCCGGGAACAGCGGCGACTGGTTCCCGTTTATCGTCTTAATGGAGTACTCGATGTGCGCGGTGGTGATGTCGCCCACCTTGACGGGGTCGCCGACGGTGATCTCCAAGTCGAGCCCAGGGGCCGTCTCCTCGGCCACAGGTTTGCTGAACGTGGTCTGCGTGCGCAACGCCTCCTCTCTTTCGCCCCCCGTCTCGTTCTTGATGTTGTAGAGCGGGGCGTTTGCCTCTTGCACCAACTGCTCGTTCTTGCTCTCCGGCGACGCCGCACGTGCTGGCTCACTCTGGGCCGATGCACTGGCCGTGCCGAGCGGGTCCACATCCTCGGAAGCACCGAGTTTCTTCACTATCGTGCCGGCAGGGTACTTGCGCCGCACAGCCTGGTACTTTTTGATCTTTAGCTGCGAGCTGCGCGTGGGCAGAAGCATGTGCTCGGGCACCACCTCTGCGGGCTTGACCTTGAGTGGGGTGCCCTTGTCCTCGAACAAGGACGATGACGGGTCGACCTTCTTGGCCGAAATGAACGCCTCCTCTTCGTCTTGCGCCCCGCTGGTGAGTTCGGATAATAGGTTGGACGTGTGTTCCTGGCGCTCCTCCTTGCGGAGCTCGTTCAATTGGTCCATCTCCGCCTGGTTGTGGTTGCCGTAGGCGGGTGTGTATGTGGCCGCTGGCTCGTCGTGGGGTTCGGTGTCGTCGTTGTCATCTTCGTCATTGTCGCTTTCTCGATGCGGATCGTCCAAATTTAAGTTGCCAAAGTGATTACTGACGGGAGCATAGTTCAGATGCGAGAACTGCTGAGATGGCGAGAGCACGTCGTCCCAGTGGGACGCGGTCAAGTCTTCTTCCATGGTGTTGGGAGTGAGAGATTTGTACACGCCACACCCATACATACCCATACTTAAGAGCGGCACGAACGCCGACTGAACAAGCACGATCGGGCTACACGATACAAGAAACGAGACAACAAGAACAGAGATATTAGCGTGCTTCGGGTGTGGATTAGGGTACTTGTCTATCTATGGTGCGCAGTAACCTCCGTCCACCAAGAGGTCGGTGCCCGTGGTGTACGTGGACGCATCGGACGCCAAGTACGCGTAGGCGCCCACCAACTCCTGCACGTCGGCCTCTCTGCCCAAGGGGATCATGCGGTGCCACTTGGACTTGATCTCGTCATCGACGAAATCCGAAATCTCGGTCGCGATGTAGCCCGGCGAGATGGAGTTGACGCGGGCAAACGGCGCCCACTCGATGGCAAGCGAGCGCGCAAGGTGGATGCACGCGGCCTTGGCGGCGTTGTAGGGGGCCTGGAACTGGGGCACGTTGACAATGTGGCCCGACATGGACGCGGTGATGATGAACGAGCCCTTGCCGCGCTTCTCGAAGATGGGGCCCACCACCTTGGAGCAGTAGTAGACGCCACTGAGGTCCAAGTCGATGATCTTCTGCCAGTCGCCGAGGCCCTCAACGTCGTTGCTCTTGCCCTGCGTCCAGGGCACGCCGGCGTTGGCAACGAAGATGTCGAGGCCGCCAAAGTCCAGCTCGATCTGCTCCACGGTCTTCTTCACCTCCTCGTACACGCCGACGTTGCACTTGTACGCCTTGCACTTGACGCCGTACGTCTTGGCAATGTGCTCGGCCTTGTCGTCCGAGGGCTTGGAGTTGTACCAGATGGCCACGTCGGCGCCGGACTGGGCGTACGCTTCGGCCACGGCCAAGCCAATGCCCCCCGAGGAGCCGGTCACGGAGGCAACCTTGCCCTTCAAGGAGAAGAGCTCCTGGATGGTTTTCACCTTGGCGGGGCCCTTGGCTGGGAGCGGGCCGATGGAGGGGTTGATGTCGGAAGTGTTGGTCATGGTGGTGCGTGGATCGAGGCCCGAACAACGCTCTTTATAGCAAACCTGCAGCAGCAATCTAGCGTGCATGCACGGAGGCTAGCAAGTGGCGGACTATACGGTTCCGCGCCCGGGCCCCGCTCGCTTGGCCGCGCAGCATTACTCAATGCCTCTCGAGCGACGCCGCCCAATGTCTCTTGTCCCGCTCCCCTGTCGCGCCTCTCTCCTTTTCGTGCTTCGCGACTGCGCCTGCGTGCCCCAGTGCGCCCCCACAGGGCCTTATCTGTGCCCCCACACTTGGGGGCCGGCTCGCAAGGGCCCGACCTTCCCGGAGTTGCTGGCCGCGTTCGCAGCCCAGTTTCTGTCACATCGTCGGTACACCCTGCATTGGGCGACCACACATGTGCCACTGTCGAACTATGGTGGTACTCAACGCAAGTCGCACTGTACATCACTTCGCAATTGACTCGCACCTGGCAAAGTTATAGGATTGCACAGCATGACTGCTTAGGCTTCTCGCCCATCACAAGACTAAGCCGCGTAGCCACCTCGAAAATGTCGTCCACGCCCTCGCCTGTAAGCGACGAGCTTTCCATGTACCGCTTGGCACCAATCTCCTTGGCCACAGCCTCGGCAGCGTCCACCTGGACAAAGCGGCCCCGGTCCTTGGTGCTGATGCGGAGGTCCTTCTTCAACCCAATTAACACGTACGGCGCACCCGGGCAGTACTTGCGCACCTCGTCCACCCACTTCGTGCGGGCATTCTCCAACGAGTCGGGCACATCGAGAGCAAAGCCGATCAAAATGACGTGCGAGTTGTGGTAGCTGAGCGGGCGGAGCCGCTCGTACTCCTCCTGGCCCGCGGTGTCCCAGAGCGCGAGCTGCACGGGCTTGCCGTCGATGCGGCAGTCCGTGACGTAGTTTTCAAACACCGTCGGGTGGTATTGCGTAGGGAACTCGCCGAGCGTGAACACGTAGAGGAGCGACGTCTTGCCGCACGCGCCGTCGCCAACGATCACGAGCTTGCGCCGGACGGGAACCTGCATTCTCCGCGTGGGTCGTTTCGGTGGAGGTCGCCTGTTGTTGGACGGTGTCTCCTACAGCCGGGGCCTATGCAGTCGGCAGATCCCTGTACTTGCCTCGTGATGCATCGATGGCCTGCGATTGCTCGAGGCACAACGGCTCACTCTACGACCCGCTACTTTTCCTAGGTAGATTCGTAATATTCGTGCTGCTACGCGGTGGCTCTGCGGTGGCCCGGTCGCGCTAAATGTAGGCTCACCAGATGCCGCCATTCACCTGGCCAAAACCCATCTTGTTCGTGCCCTGCGAGTCGAAAAGCTCGTACGGCTTGAGCTGGTCTCGGCCAAAGAACCCTTGCGGGTCGTCGAGGCCCAATGCGGCCTGCCCGGGCTGCCCAGGCTGGACTGGCTGGACTGGCTGACCTTGGGGCTGCGCAGGCTGCCCAGGCTGAAGAAACGTGTTGTTCGCTTGCAAGAGCAGCGGTTGGTATGGCGTAGGTGGCTGGAGACCCTGGTTGAACCCCGGCTGGAACTGCTCGCTTGGCACCTGCGCGGGCGCGCTCTGCTGCTTGCTCATGATGTGCGTGACGCTGCCAAAGTTGTCGTAGACAACCTCAAACTGGTACCTGCCGCCCGAGTGCAACGCGCCCAAGAACTCGGCCATGCCGAGGGAGGGGTTGGTCAAAATCTCCTTGGTGAGCTGAAACACTTTCACCGCGGGATAGACTCCAAAGTAACCCTGGTTGGATTTCTCCAAGATCTGCATCGCCTGAATGGCTGAAACGTGGATCTTGTCGTTGGGGCTCTCGCCGCCCGAGTACGACGACCTTACGTCCATCAGTGCTGGTGCGCCCCATAACGGCGTGTGCGAGGGCGCAGCAGGAGTAGCACTGTTCCAGATGGAGCCACTGCGGGCGTTCACATTGGAGCTCCATAAGGAAGTCCCAGCGGGAACCCTGCTGTTCATCAAGGGGTTGTTTGAGAAGGAGTCTGGTGCGTTGTTCCAGCCTTCGCCTGGCGTGCCGTCTGGGAAATGACCAAATTGTTTGGGCTGTGCTGTCTGTAGGCCATTCGTCAAACCCTGGTTCCAGGAGGTCATGCTCGCATTCTCGTGCTCAAATGGTACCGATGTGCGCTTGGCTGGAGAGAACCCATTGCCAATAGTGGTGGAAGGACCTGCGAGAACTGCGCTATTGAACGTAGGAGTAGCAGTAGAGACCGAGGACACAGATCTTGGACGGGCCTGGTACAACTGCTCCAACAAGTGGTTCTTTGTTGGAGACGACCTGGGGCCCAAGTCCATTGCGGTTTGCTGGAAAGCATCAGAACTGAAACTTGGATCCTCGTCAATCGCGTTCAACAATGTGTCGGGGATAGCGTTGGCAGGAGTCATTGGAACAGGATTCGACAAGCCTGGGGGCCAAGATGCCTCAACAGCTTGCTCAAGCACAACAGCCTTCTCTTGCTCCCGATTCAAGCTCTCGACTTGCACGCGAAGTGCCTCAACCTCGGCCTGACATTTCTCTTCTTCCTGCTTGGCCTTCTCCAACGCCTCCTTTTCAGCCTTCGCTTTTAAAGCTTCCTCGTTCCGCTTGTTCTCCTGTGCGCGCTTTTGTTCAAGCTCTTTCTTTTTGATTGCTTCAATCTTCCTTGCCTTTTCCTCCTCTCTCTTCAACCGCAACTCCTCCTTGCGCCGGAGTTGTTCAGCCCTGAGCTCTTCCTCTTTCTTCTTGCGCTCAATCTCCCTGGCCAACTCCTCTGCCTCCTTCTTCTTCTTCTCTTCTTCCTTGGCAAGCTTTTGCAAGCGTTTCTTCTCCTGTTGCTTCTCCTTCTGCTTCAATTTCTTCAATTCCCTCTCCTTCTTGGCATTTTCCTCTGCTTCGAGCTCCTCGATGAATTTCTGGGTGCGGTCTTCCGAAAGCTTCTTTTCGTAGGCCTCGCGGAAACGCTGCCTGATGACGTGAATAGCTTGGATCATGAAGAAGCCCCGAAGCTCTTTGATTCGTTCTTGCTTGGCGTGCTCGGACTCAAGATCACTCTCGTCGTCGTAGTCCTCATTCTCGCTTCCAAGATCACCATGGTCATGGTCGTGAGAGCACGAGTGCCCATGTTCATGATCGTCATGCTCGTAATCGTAGTCCTCCTCGTCATAAGAATGCTTGTGATGGTCACAATCTTCGTCACAGTGACCATCATGGTCGTACTCATGGTCGTATTCTGAGACATAGCCATCGTCATGCTCGCCGTCGTGCTCGTGCTCACAGCCGCAATCATCGTCGGCTTCCTTTAATGCATAGTGCTCGAGTTCTGGGTCGTCTTCGTCAATTTCCTCGGGTCTGGGCAATGGATCTTGTGTCAGCTTGATGGCTTCCACAATGTCCACAAACGACTTTCCATCATTTTTCAAGATCATGTCGGCAAACGCGGCCATCTCCTGCTTCACCTGAGGATAAAACTCTGCCTTTGCCTTGAGGTGGTAGAAGTTTTCAAGAAATTTCGGAATGGTGGTTTTGCTCTGCCCCAGAATTTTTTCGAACGTTTCTGCGTAGACAATTCGCTGCACTTCTGGGTGCAAGTTATGCACTGGTGCTTTGTCCTCGATCAACCTGGCCCTGTCGATGTCCTGTAGTAGGAAGTCGTCGATAGCTATGCGCTGCTTCATCATCTCCGAAAGATTTGGGGTCTTGAGTAACCGGTCTCTCTCGCGTCTCATGTATGATAATCTGTCCTCGTAGGTGGTGAAAATGAGTGGTTCCTGAGGCAAGCTACCGGCTAAACTGCGGATCACGGCCTCATGGGGTAGACTTGTGAACTCCGGGTCGCTGTACCCAAAGATGTCCTCGGGGTCTCGTAACTGGGTCATTAGGTCCATGGTCTTGAACGTGCCGTTCTCGCGGAAATGACTGCGCAACCTCTGCTTCATCTCGTTGATGGTGTAGTAGTCCTCGCCGTCCTGATGCTCCAACTCGGGTTCTTTGGACTCCGGCTCGGACTCATACTGCTCCGGAGGTGGCTGTGGCGACCGCAGCGGTTCTTGCGGCTGTGACGTTTCGGGAAAGTACAAGCCAGAACGCACAAACTCCTCGAGATAAGGCTGGTACACGTTGGCCAACTCCTCTTGCACGTACATGCTGTTTCTCTCGCAGTGGTGGCACGAACAGTCAAAGTCGCCGCGGGGATGGTCCCCGTAAGCATTATGCTGCATTCGGCTGGACCACAACTTCTTCTGCTGCTTGAACCGCTCGTTTATCGTGTCGACGTCGATGCTGGTGATTTGTCGCCTCTTCTCCTCGGGTAAGCTCTTCCAGAAGTCTCTCTCCCCTTCGTCTCTGAACTTGATCATGGCTTGTTCAAGCTTGTGGGAGTTCTCAAAAGGATCGTTTCCAAACGCTAGTCGGGCCGTAATGATATCCTGTGGCGCCTCTGGAGGGTACTCATCTTCCAAGCTCTCCACAATAACGTCTCCATTCGGTCCGACTTTGATCACCCGAGACTCCGGGTAGTCCGCGTCCGGATCATTGAGCGTGGCGTTTTCCACGGAGAGATTGCGTGCTGCACTGCTCTTGCCCTTTTTCTTCTTCTTTTTCTTCTTCTTGCTGCTCAGCGTGGCCGGCGTGTTGTGGCTGGCGTCGTTGGCGTGGGGTGCGTGGCCGCCGTAGTCGAAATGGATGTCATTTCCGTTTTTGAACTTGGTGCTCGCTTGAGCTGAGTCCATCGCGGCGTATGATCAAAATTGGCGGTGACAAGAATGCCGGGGTAATAGCTATAACTAGTGTCTTATGCTCAAACGAACGGCTACTTTTTGCTCATGCATGAAAAACTTGTATGAGGAGGCAAGGGTTTTTATCGGCGGCCACCTCTATAGTAGGCGCACAAGTGATACTGCTACATTGCACACGAATTGAACCGAGATTCTTCTTGGCATTGTTTTAATCTTTGCTTTGCGCTTTTTCCTTGAGCTCCTTGTTTTCGGCCACAACGGTCTCCAACAACGTAGTCAACTCATCGATCTTGCGGTGAATGTCGTACAACTCCCACTTGAGCCCAAGCGCGTTGGCCTTAACCACAGGCTGCACAACTTTTTGAATGTCCTCATGGAACTTGATCTGGTCAATGGAGAACTCGGGGTCCTCGTTCTCCGCGACACGCTGGAGTCTCATGTTCTCGTTCACCTCACTGTTGCGATTACGAATATCCTCCCAATTGGACTCGTTGCCCTCGGGCGCAAAGCCGTCGGTCAAGTCCCATTCAGTGTCGACCTCGTTTGCGTCGTCAGGCAAGCCCTTGTATCTGTTGTACTGGATCCGTCTGGCATTGCCCAATTCGTCGACGGTGATGTAGAGCAACATTGGGGAGTAGATAACCAACATGAGATAGTAGTTAATCAGTCTGAAGCCGCGCTTGGAGGTGACGAGCGCCAAGGGAGAGATGAGAATCTCAAGCAAGTTGAAAGGGGGCACAAACAAGTCGGTGTCTGGAGCACGAATATACCTCAAGGTCTTTTGAGCCACCAAGGCGAAGTATTCGTCCGTCGCATTCTCCACAATGGCAGCGTACGCGGTGGAGTACAACGCGATAAGGATGTTCATCAAAATGACCGAAAGGAGGAAGGAGTAGATGTAATACAAGATCGAGGCATATGGCGGCACCAAGTTCTCCACATCTTTGAAACCGGACTCTCCAATCACTGCGTTGACCAAGGACACCAAGATGCGCTTTGTGGCCTCACTGCGTCCATCGGATGCGTCCAAACCCAAGAAGCCTTGCAAGAAGCCGAGGATGATCACGCCCAATAACACGAAGAACAAAATGGACTCCTTCATCATCATCTTAAGCACCACGATCATGGCACCGACAAATTGCTGAGCGTCCAAGTAGAGCAAGAGTCTGGTCCACATCAATGGCGAAGCACAGGACAAAATGCGGAAGCTGATCTCGTCGTAGTGCTCGCGCAACTCGCCCGTGTTGGCCAACGATGCAAAGCGAAATCCAACCGCAAAGAAGATGACGGCGTACATGGTGTCGTTGAAGACGTTCCAGAAACCCAAGTAGTTCCAGCCGACGTGGTAGAGCTTGACCACCTCGTCCACGACCGAGCCCAAGGTGAAGATGTAGAAGAGGGCCTCGAACACGTCCACGGGCGTAGCATGCACCTGGTGGGTGTTGAGGATGATGGTGAAAAGGATAAGGTAGATGATACTGAACGCAATCTCCAAGGTGTTCTGGTACGCGGGGGTCTTGATTCTCTCCGGGTCAAAGTGGGTCATCACCTTGGGCGACGAGACACCCTTGTAGAGCACGTACGAGTGGGGGTCCTTCGACAGCTGGACGATCCAGCCGCGCCACAACCACTTGATACAGCGCTGGTAGCCCGACGAGCCAATCACGATGGTCGAGTGCATGTCCACGGCGAGCTCCAACGCACTCACTGGTGGCTGGTCCTCGTCGCACACGTGGATCACGTACCGGTGGCAGAGCATGCCCAAAAACAAGTACTCATCGTCCTTGGTCTCCTCGATAATAATCGCAGCCAACGTCTGGGCCGCGGTCGCACGCAAGGTGTAGAGCTCGTTGTCGGAAAGCTCGTACTCGGCCTGCTGCCAGTACCACCCAGTAACCTTCAACAAGGCGAAGATCAAGCAGGCGCGGTACTTGAACGAGGTGGAGCCCTGCTTGCCGTCGCCCTTGCCGCCCGCTGCACGGTAGGCCAACTCCACCACGTTCCTGTTCAACACGGGCAGGTGGTTGCCCACGACGTCTTTCTCATCAAACACGGTGGGGATGACATTATCGATCAAGGCCTTCAAGTTCAACGCCACGCGCAACGTCTGGTGCGAGTTGGCGCAGTTGCCGTTCTGGATGGAGTGGCCACTGAAGAGGAGCTGCTCCTCGTCAGGCTCGTCACGCTGCTCTTGGTTGGACATGGTGGAGTAGTATGCGCGCCCTGTGGGGGATAATGTAGCAACGAACGCCAATAATTTCAAGTCAACTGGAACGGGAACGTCAGTCTGCTTCAGTGCATACGCCTCAATTGGCCCACCCCGATCGAGTGTTCAATTGCCTCGTACCCTTGTATCGTGATCTTGTATTGAATGTGTTATCAGTAGTTTATGCTGCGGTCGTAGCCTACAGCGACCGTGAGCCCCACCACGAGGTCCAACATGCCCGGCGTGGCCAACTCGGGCTTGTCGTAAACGGTGAGCCACCCCACCTTGTCGTCGGGCTCGTCGTCCACCGGGTTGGCGTCGAAATAGAGCCCGTCGCCGCACCGGTGGTGCCGCCGCACGTCCAGGTACGGCCCCAGCGCGCGCACGGTGCCTGGCTCGGCACGCATGGTGCCTGGCTCGCGCAGAAGCCGCCCGAGGCGCCGGAGCACCCGCTTTTTCGCGCTCGCCTGGGGCCGGTACACCGCCACCACGGGCGGGATGGCCCACTCGCGGTACCGCGCCACGTCGCGGAAGGCCCCGTGGAAGTGCACGTTTTCCTTGCCCACGTAGCGTAGTTCGTGCGACCCGAGCCGCGACTCGCGCACCCGCGGCACCAGGCCAACGTGCCACGTCTGCCCGTCCGGCGCGGGCCCCGCGTAGTTGCTCATGGGCACCACCGGCGGCACGGGGAGGAGCGCGGGCGGGATGGGTTCGCGCTGCAAGTGGCCCTCAAACACCGCGCCCGGCGCCGTGGCGGCGATGTGGCCCAAGGCCACCGCGCGGAGCAGCTTCACCTTGTACCGGAACGTGGTGCCGTTTTTCGCCCCTATTCTGCGCACACGGAGGATTTGTTCGCCCGTGTCCAAGTCCTCAAAGCTCATGGTGTAGTCCACCGCACTGCCGTCTATGCTGACAAAGTACCCGGGCGCATTGCGGCAGTGGAGGTGCCGTAGCGTGGGGTTGGTCGTGAGGTAGAGGTCCCGCCCGTAGTGTTGCACGTGGTACTTCCAGTACGGCTCTTGCTGTGCCTCGCTCGGAGGTGGTTCTGGTGTTTCTAGCGCCGGTGGCTCGGGCACACCGCCCGGCGGTTTCTTGCGGGTCAACGTCTTCTTGCGCTCCATCGGCGTGTCCACGGGCCGTAGGTTCGGGTGCTCCTGCCGTAGCGGCGCCGACTCCGGCAGCTCCTGGAGAAAGGTCTCGATCTCCGGTTGCATGATGGCGATGATAGAGGCTCATCAGTGATGTAGGCCAGGTCACGTGCGCACCAACGACACAATGGAGCAGCAGTGAAGACTGGGGAACGGTCACCTGTTGATTTCTGTTCCGTTGAGGCTAGGACCGCGTCGTAGCGGTGGCGTGGGCGCCGGCTGGTGCATTGCTACTTGCTAATTTTCACCACAGATCAACCACAACCCACCTCCTGACCAACACCCAATACCTATAGAGATCGCTGTTGAAATACCGTGTAGAATTAAGGCTCGTCACTATTTGACTAATCGATCCCGCCCGCACGTTCTGTTCCAGTGGATCCACGTTGGACGTGTCTCGACATCGTGTAGCGCGCCTGTACTTCACCAACAACCACAGCTCTTCCACATTGCCATGGCCGAGCCCGACGTATCGTTTTCGGACGACGCGTTTACGAAGTCGCCGCTGGAAGTATGTCCGCCGCCAATCAATTTGCCGATTTGTACTAACCCCAGTTCCCCAACGGAAACGGCTCCAACGCCGACTTCAACTTCAACGACTTTGACTCCTCCGACGCCGAGCTCCTCAGAAAACGCAACAAGTTGTTGTACTTTGCCGAAGATGCCAAGCCCCGCATCAACGTCGACGACACCGTCAAGAAATACAAGTACTTGTTGGGATTGACGGGGCTTTTCCAGCACTTCATCGACTCCAAGTTGTCCAAGGATCCGGCTTTTGCCGAAGTGATGGCCAAGCTCAACGAAGAGAGCCACCCGAAGCTGGACGGCGCGGCCCACAGAAGAAGAAAGACGGAGCGTGAGGAGGATGCTGAGCTCTTGAAAGATGAGAAGCACACCGCGTCGATCACCGAGTTCACAGAGAGTCCATCGTACGTGCAAGGCGAACTTCGCCCGTACCAGATCCAGGGTTTGAACTGGTTGGTCTCCTTGTACGAGAACAACATCTCCGGTATCTTGGCCGACGAGATGGGCTTGGGCAAGACCTTGCAAACCATCTCCTTCTTGGGCTACTTGCGCTACTACAGAAACATCAACGGTCCACACATCGTCATCACGCCAAAATCCACCTTGGACAATTGGGCCAGAGAGTTTGCCCGCTGGACTCCCGACGTGCGCGTGTTGGTGTTGCAAGGTAACAAAGACGAGAGACACGACCTCATAAACAGCAGACTCCTTGCCTGCGACTTCGACGTGGTCATTGCGTCGTACGAGATCGTCATCCGCGAAAAGTCGTCCTTCCGCAAGTTCGACTGGCAGTACATTGTCATTGACGAGGCCCACCGAATCAAAAACGAAGAGTCATTGCTCTCGCAGATCATCAGACTCTTCCACTCCAAAAACAGACTTTTGATTACCGGCACACCGTTGCAGAATAACTTGCACGAGTTGTGGGCGTTGCTCAATTTCATTTTGCCCGATGTGTTTGGCGACAGTGACGCGTTCGACTCGTGGTTCACGTCTGACTCCACCAACGACGCGCAAAAGGGCGACAGCGTGGTGGCACAATTGCACAAGGTGTTGAAGCCATTCTTGCTACGCCGTATCAAATCGGATGTCGAAAAGTCGCTCTTGCCAAAGCAGGAGATGAACGTGTACGTTGGCATGACCGAGATGCAGAGAAAGTGGTACCAAAAGCTCTTGGAGAAAGATTTGGATGCCGTTAACGGTGCCAATGGCAAGAAGGAGTCCAAGACGCGGTTGCTTAATATCGTTATGCAGTTGAGAAAGTGCTGCAACCACCCTTACTTGTTTGAAGGTGCCGAACCTGGACCACCATTCACAACCGATGAGCATTTGGTGTTCAACTCTCAGAAGATGCTCATCTTGGACAAGCTTTTGAAAAAGTTCCAGAAGGAGGGTTCAAGAGTGTTGATCTTCTCGCAAATGTCGAGAATGCTCGACATCTTGGAGGACTACTGTATGTTCAGAAGTTACGAATACTGCAGAATCGATGGTCAAACTGACCACGCTGATAGAGTCCAGGCAATTGATGACTACAATGCCCCAGACTCCTCCAAGTTTGTGTTTTTGTTGACAACGAGAGCAGGTGGTTTGGGTATCAACTTGACCACCGCCGACATTGTCATCTTGTTCGACAGTGACTGGAACCCACAAGCTGACTTGCAAGCAATGGACAGAGCACACAGAATCGGACAGACAAAACAGGTCAAGGTGTTCAGATTCATTACGGACAACGCCATTGAGGAGAAGATTTTGGAGAGAGCTACACAAAAGTTGAGATTGGACCAGTTGGTCATCCAGCAAGGTCGTAATAGTGGCGGTGTCAACTCCGGCGCGCCTCAAGCTGGTAAGGCGGCATCGAAGGACGAATTATTGGACATGATCCAATACGGTGCTGCTGAAATCTTCAAACCTCAAGAAAAGAAGGAGAGTGAGGATTTCGACATTGAGTCATTGCTTGCAGAGTCTGACCGCAAGACGAAGGAGCTCAACAAAAAGTACGAGAAGTTGGACTTAAACGCGTTGCAAACATTCACCAACGACGAATCTGTTTACGAATGGAACGGTGAAAATTTCAAGAAGAAAGAGCCCACGGCAATCACTAATATTGGACATGGTTGGATTAATCCCAGCAAGAGAGAAAGGAAAGAGAACTACTCCATCAACATGTACTACAAAGATGTCATGACCTCCGGGAGCAAGTCGGCTCCAAAGAGTGGTCCAAAGCCACCAAAGCAGTTGACCATCTATGACCACCAGTTCTATCCTCCAAAACTCATGGAGCTTCACGAATTGGAGAAGAACTACTTCCGCAAACAAATTCACTACGTTGTGCCTTTGAAAAGTGGGCCCGCAAAGGAGCTAGCAGCTCGTCAATTAGAGCAAAAGCTAGAACAGGAGGAAATCAACAATTCGCGTCCATTGACCGAGGAAGAGAAGCAGCTAAAGGAAGATTTGCTCAACCAAGGCTTCAGCAACTGGAACCGAAAAGACTTTATTCACTTCATTCTGATTTGCACAAAGTATGGCCGCAATGCCATCTCGTTGATCGCTGCCGAGTTTGAAGAAAAGACTGTCGAAGAGGTGAGAGAGTATGCGAGAGCTTTCTGGACAAAGTACGAGGAGATTGACGGCTACGAGAAGTACATCAACCAGATCGAAGGTGGCGAGGAGAAGATCGCCAGAGTGAAGGTGCAGAAGGAGAGTCTCCGCCGCAAGATCTCATCGTACAAGTATCCGCTCCAGGAACTTGTGCTCAAGTACCCACCTGCTGCCACCACCAAGAGAACATTCACGGATGACGAGGACCGGTTCTTGCTCGTCCAGATGTACCGCTTTGGTCTAGATCGCGGAGACTTGTACGAGCGTATCCGGGATGCGATCAGACTGAGTCCGCTCCTCCGGTTTGACTTTTTCTTGCAGTCGCGGTCGACGGCCGAGTTGTCGAGAAGATGCAACTCGTTGATTGCGTGCGTGTTGAAGGAGTTCAACCCCGAGACGGCGAAGAACGGCAAGGTGGACACCAAGCGGAAGGCACCTGCGGACGCCAAGGCGAGTAGCAAGAAGAAGTCGAAGAAGAAGTGATACGGGCAGAGTTGTGCCAGTGTGTATGTATCTATAAGCGGTTACTGAACAGTGCGTAGTGATGGAGGTCTCGTGGGGTGTCAGCTCCCCACGAGGCTGGCTATCAACGGCTCCAATTGCTTTGGCGTGATAGCAGACTCGTACCTGGCCACCACCTCGCCCAGGCTGTTGATGATGAACTTTTCGAAATTCCAGCGAATGCCGTAGAACCCGAGCGGACCCGACCGCTCGTGCTTCAAGTAGTCGTACACCGGGTGCACATCGTCGCCGTTGACTTGCACCTTACATAGCACGGGAAACGTTGCTCCAAAACGAGCCTTCACGTATCTCTGCACCAGGGCCAGATCGCCCGGCTCCTGGCCGCCAAACTGGTTGCACGGGAATGCTAGTATCATGAGCCCCTGCGCCTTGTACTTGTCGTACAAGTACTGCAACTCCTTGTACTGGGGCGTGAAGCCACACAACGAGGCCACATTCACAATGATCACCGTTTTGTTTCGTAGCACTTCAAAAGACACCACGCCACCGCGGCCGTCTTCTGCGCTCAATGCGTAGAACAGCTCGTTCGCCATGTCTGGGTGTCACAGCATAACCGTTGGAGCATCAGCTGTCTGCGCGATGGTTTGCGGGTCACGTGAGGGTTGACTCAGACGTGGGACAAGGATGGCCGAAGTCGAAAATCGACAATCGGCGGCGGTCGAGGGTAACCATCCAATCAGCCTCGTTGATCGTTTGAACTGACATTGAGTGGCACAATTGCTTTGGTGTATATCTTATACTATGCCCGGAGACGTGCGTCTTTTAGCGGTTCCGAAAACGGCCGGACTAGAGGAAGCGAAACCGAAGGAAGGCCGCTCAGCACACATACGCATCCAACTGATTCAGGAATAGATCTGCGTTGGACTACAAAACACCTCCGTTCCCCATATTAAACGGTTGCGGCGCGCTATGAGACGGGTCGCACTTTAACCCCGGGTTTTCCGTTTTCGGCCGCTACCATCACACGATTTTGCCCTAAAGGCAAACGCATTTTTTGTGCGTTTACTTTTTTTCTCCTGATCCCTGCTCCACCATCTAGCTGCTCCCCACACACAGACAGCACCCTCCGGCACTAACCCGCCCGCCCGACGCTCCCCTGCTACAAAAGAAAAAAAAAATATCGCAAACCCCGATTGCGCTCGGGTTTATCGTGTACCCCCTCCCTCGGTCTTAAACAACACCCGCCATAACTCCCTTGGCCCATTCCCCAGCGCTCGCCGCGTCCCTATTTATTGGCTCCTCGCCCCATACACACCCCAAACATGTCGTTTAATGTCAACTGGAACACGTTGGAGACGGATTCGTTGCGCAGCTGGACCATCGAGTTGCTCACCGACGCCTTGAACTCCGGCAAGCGCCCCAACGTCCTTGCGTCCGACATCACGATCAAGGACTTGAACTTCGGCAAGGTTGCGCCCAAATTCGAGATCTTGGAGATTGGCGAGCTAGACAAGGACCGTTTCCGCAGCATATTCAAGATTAATTACTCGGGCGACTTCCACTTGACCCTCCACACCAAGGTCCAGGCAAACCCGTTGAAGATCTACGGCGACAACTCCTTGGAGCGCGAGATGTCCTCCGACTCCCCGTTTGTCACGCCCGACTTCCTCTTGTCCACAGACCCCTTCAACCTTCCCTTGGACCTCAAGCTCAGCGACCTCAAGATCCTGGGCATCGGCATCATTGTCTACTCCAAAACCAAGGGGTTGACCTTGGTGTTCCGCAACGACCCGTTGGACTCCATTAAGGTGAGCTCGACGTTTGACTCCGTGCAAGTATTGGCCAACTTCCTCCAGAAGCAGATCGAGACCCAGATCAGAGACCTCTTCCGCGAGACGCTCCCCACACTTATTCACAAATTCTCCTTGAAGTACACCTCGCCCTTCAACAATAACGACTTTATCGACAACTTGAAGGACCACTTGAAGGACCAAGCCAACTCGTATTCGTTGGACACGCTCGAGCTCGGCTCCGTGTCCGCGAACAACCTCAGCAAGCTCGCACGGCTCTACAGCTCGAGGGAGACGCTAGATTTGAAGATCCCCAAGCTTAAGCGCGTGGTGCAAAGAAACTACTTGGAGAAGTTCAACAAGAACTTGTTCCCCAACTTGGTCAACTCCTTGTACTCCAACTTGGACTTGCCCTCGAGTGCATGTGTGAACCCCAACAGCAACAGCATCCCAGCGGAGCTCATTGTGGACAATGACTTCAAGCAGGTGGACAAGATCCTCCGCGAGATCTCCACGATCCAGAGCCAGTCGTTCAAGTCTGCGAGCAACGACCACCGGCGTGCGAAGCGCAGAACGATCAAGCTCGGCAAGTCCAAGAAGAGCGCTGACGCTGACGCCAACGTGTCGGCCATCAACTTGTCCACCATGTCCAATGTGTCCGCGGCGAATTTGTCGACCGAGTTCGACACCACGGAGGTGCTCTCGGACACGTCTACTGTGCTCGATGAGACGACGGTGATGCACCACCCCACGCCCGTGAAGAGCGATGCGCGCCCGGTGATGCACCACCCCACGCCCGTGAAGAGCGACGCGCGCCCGGTGTTGCGTTCGCGCTACAGCGGGGACATGTACACGATCTCGTGCCCCTCGCCGCTCAACTCGAGCTCATCGTTCGTGGGCAGCGTCGGCCTCGGCAACTCGTACTACAACTTTGGCACTGGGCACAGCATTCTGGCATCGCCCTTGCGGCGCGAGCTGATTGCGTCCGTCGCGTCGGAGGAGAAGAAGGTTGCCGTGAAGAAGTCGCACAACCGCATCGACATTGACCAGATCAACGAGAAGCTTCAGCGCGAGATGAAGGCGTACAAGGACGCGAGGAGTGCGTCACAACTTCGGCGGGAGAAGGCGGACGCGCCCGACGCTGCGTTCGAGATGCCCCCACCACCCTACCATCAACTCGCGCGCGCCCGCGTTTGAACGACTGACGAATTTACTTCCTATTTATACGGTGTACATAGAACATCATGTTTGCATGATGGTGATTATATTGGCTTGATTATTGGATTAATATTGGATGAGTAGAGTGCCTTCGCGTGCAGGCGGCCCAAAGAGGAAGGTAAATATAGATGCTCGCGCCTCACAAAAAAATCTGAGCCACTGCTACACCTCACACAGATGGGCTTTGGCAGTTTCGAGTTGATCTGCGCCAAAACAGCGCTCCCGCTCTGCGCGGTGATCGGCAACACCGACAGATCCACCGTGGAGTTTGCCACGGGCATCATTCCCTCGTGCTACTCGCGTCCCGTCGAACTCGCCAACACCATGATCTTCCAGATCGGCAACGCCTTCATCCACATCGGCGCGCTCATCATGGGCCTCATCATGATCATCAACGTGCGTGCCAAGTACACCGCGATTGGCCGCTCGGAGATGTTGAGCTTCTTCTACTTGTACATTGGCCTCGTGATCTCGTCGCTCGTGGTGGACTGCGGTGTGCTGCCGCCCGCTGCGGCCAGCTACCCGTACTTCGTGTCGCTCCAGATCGCGCTCGTGTCCGCGCTCTGCGTGTGTCTCTTGTACAACGGGATCCTATGTTTCCAGTTCTGGGAGGACGGGTCGCGCAAGTCCATGTTGGTGATGCACGCGGCGTGCGCGGGGTGGTTTGTGGTGAACTTCGTGGTGGCCTTGTTCACGTTCAAGCTGTTTGCGAGCTTCGACAACCACTCCACCACGGGGCTCTTTGTGTGCGCGTACGTGGTGAACGCGGTGTTCTTGGCCGTGTACGTCGTGTCGCAGCTCGTGTTGGTGTTCTTTGCGTTGGACTCGCTCTGGTACCTTGGCGCCATCGTCTTGTTCTCCTTCTTCTTCGTCGTGGGGCAGGTGTTGGTGTACGTGTTGAACAACAAGATCTGCACCGGCACCACGCACTACGTCGACGGCTTGCTCTTCGGCTCCTTGTGCAACCTCTTTGCCGTGATGATGGTGTACAAGTTCTGGGACATGATCACCACGGAGGACTTGGAGTTTTCCGTGGCCAGCGTGGAGCACGGGGTCACCGCGTTCGGTGACCTGAACGAGAAGAGACTCAGTGGGTACTTCTACTAGGGATAGGTGGCACTGCCAGGATAGAATAAAAGGTTTAACTGGGCGCCGTAGGACAGACCAAGACCATAGATCACGGAAGCGAGGCCGTGGGGTGCGTGCCTGAGTCTAACATGAACTACAAGTTTCACCATGAGCCAAGCGCGCTATACCATGAGCCAAACTAGATTTGCTCTCGACCATGAGCCAACTGGATTTGTTCTCGACCATAAAAAGTGTAGAAATGTGTGAACAGCCGCCGATTCAAGAACGCTTCCCCTTCCGGATACCTAAACGAAATTCTACTGATCTATACCTACGTCCTGCCGGCCACTCCTGCTTGTCTTGCACCCAGCCTTCCCCGAAAGGGAATGACGTAGTACGCTCGGCCCGCAGCCACGCCGCCAAGCAGAGGTCAGCGGCGGCCGCCCGAGCCGCCACAGCCCCGGCCGTTGTAGAATAACGGCTGCGGTTGCTCCGCATGTCAGTCACGGGCCGAGTCTTGTGTGCACGAACATCGGTCTATTTACCAACATCCTCTCCATACCAGCCACATACACCACGATGACGTCGCCGCAACCCCCAGACACGCAGACGGAGAGCGCCAAGTTGTTGGAGCTGGACAGCATCCAGCTGTTTTTGAACAGCGACGGCGCATTGGACGTGCTCTTGACCCGTCTCAAACAGCTGATCAGCACCGGTGACGAGCTCGCCAAGTTCGTCAAGAAGAAGGCCATGATCGAGGACGAGCACTACAACCAGCTCAAGAAGCTGGCGCTGAATTTGCGCAGCAACATGAAGGCCGCCCGCAACTTGAAGGCCGACGTGTTCGCCAGCAAGTTCGACAGCATAGTGGAGTTTGACGAGAAGCTCCACGGCGTCGGCTCCTCGTACGTGACCGCACTCAACGTCATGTACGACGAGCTCGTGTCCTTGATCGGCACGGTGACCCGCTCGCGCAAGTCCATCAAGGAAGAGGCCAAGCGCAAGGAGAAGGACTGTGCCGACGCAATCAACTTGGCCGAGAAGGCCAAGCAAAAGTACTTCCACTTGTGCGACGACTTGGAGAAGGTCAAGACCTCCGACCCGAGCAAGAAGTTGTTCTTGAAGAACAAGACCGCCGAGCAGCAGGAGGACGACTTGCAGCGCAAGATCGATATGGCCGACCAGGACTACAAGCTGAAGGTCGCCACGTGCAAGAAGATGAAGGACGAGATCCTCATGATCCACCGGCCCATGTGCTCCAAGAAGTTGAAGAACTTGATCTTGGAGATGGACATCGCCATGAACGTCCAGTTGCAAAAGTACGCCACCTGGAGCGAAACCCTCATCATGAACTCGGGTGTGTTGATCTGCCCGTTGCAGGCGGGCAAGCAGTCCATGAAGTCCATCGCCGCAGCCATCGACAACGAGTTGGACTTGTACAACTACCTCCAGAAGAATCTGAAAACCCCTTCCAGCCGCGCGTTGGTGCCCGTGGAGTACGTCGCTCACCCGTCGTTTGCAAGAAACCAGAAACCAGCCATGCCGTTCTTTGCCAACAACAACTCTGCAAAGAACAAGGCCACGCCGGCAGTCAACCTGTACAACGCGCCCGTGGAGCCCGTCGAGAAAAAGGCCATCGACCTACAATCGAGCCAGTCCCACTCGGCACAGGACGCGTCGAGTGCAGCGTACTCGTACAACTCCTTGGATCCAGGGAACGCGCCGAGCGAGCTCAACGGGCCCAAGCCACTCAGCCTGATAAACGCACAGCCTACGTTTGGAGTCTCCATTGAGGATGTCATTCAGTTCGCCGGCTTGGACAATGTGCCCCTCGTGGTGAAGAGATGCATAGACGTGATTGAGAACTACGGTTTGGGTATCGAGGGCATTTATCGCACCAGTGGGAACAAGACAACCGTGCAGCAGCTCAAGGAGTCCATCGACGCGAACTTTGCCAACTACTTGTTGATTGGCAACAACATCGACCCGGACAACGTGTTGGACGCGGACATCTACTGCGCAGCATCGCTATTGAAGATCTACTTCTCGAGCTTGCCCGAGCCGCTCTTGACGAGGGAATACTACCAGTCGTTCATCGAGACGGTCAAGTCCATGGACGAAACATATATTGCCAAAAAGTTGCATCACTTGGTGTACAACTTGCCCGATGGCGCCTACTTCACATTGAGATCGTTAATCTTCCACCTCAACAAGGTTGCCGCGAACCAGCACGTCAACAGAATGAACGCCAAGTCGTTGGCCATCATTTGGGGCCCTGCCATTCTCAGCGACAACTCCATGTCGCCGCAGGACCTCAGTTACAAGAGCAAAGTTGTTGAGGAGTTGATGCTCATTGCAAACGAAATTTTTGACGCTGACGAATAAACCTTATACTCAATACATCAAGTGACTGGGAGGCCCTCCCCCGCCGCGGCCGTAGCTATCGCGGTCTCTGTCCCGCATCTTGGGCTGGAAGTTGAACCGTGGCGGTTTGGCCACGTGTGGGTACGCGAGCTGCTTCACCTTGAAGTTGTTCTTATACGCCAACTCCTTTTCCGCCTGCTCTCTCTCCCTCTTTGCCTCGTCCTCCTTCCTCTGCTTCTCCTCCTCCTCGAGCTGCTTTGCGTAGTCCTCATCGCTCACACCCATGCACTTGCGCTTGGTGTCCTTGAGCTCGCTCTTCAAGCTTTCGTGGAACTCGGGCGAGTCGATGATCTTCTCTTGTATGTCCTTATCAACGATGCTCAAAATGCTGTGTCCCGCGGTGTTGCCCGTGATGACCTCGCCCTGGATCAACGCGCCCATCTTGCCCTTGTTCTTGAGGAGGATCGACGGGTCGTTCTTGATCTTGCTCTCCACCATCAACTTCAACTTTAGTAGGAGGTTGTTGTGTGTTTGCGAGCCCTTGAAGTTTTCCAAGAGCTGTTTGCGGCGCTTGTCAAAGTTGCCATTTTTCTTGTAGATCGACGTGAGTTGCTTGTGGTCGGTGATCTCTATTAGCTCGCCATCAACGGCGTTCTTGTTGGACATGAGTTATGGTGGTAGTTATCAGTGCGCGCTACTCGTACTCCACCCACAGATGGATACCTCCGCCATTTTGGACTTCCTGGAGAACAAGTACAGCGATATCCCCAGCATAGGGAGCTCCCGCTTGGGATCTGGCAGCTCGCTGCGAACGCCAGGTGGGGTGAAGAAGCGTCAGCGAACAGCGGCCAGCGAAAGTACGTGGGTGAAAACCAAGATGGACCAGCTCAGGCACGAGTTGGCGCACGTGGTGTCGCTGGTCTTGCGGACGGGTGTTGTGGATCGCCCCTACGCCGCCATTTGTCGTGACGTGGAGATGCTCTGTGTCTACAAGTACAGCGAACAGGCCAAGTTGGCAGACCTCATCTACAAGGAGATAGAGGAAGCGCTGGCAGATGTGGTGCTGCAAATGACAGAGAGTGTTGCACATGAAAGTCACCTTGTTACCATTGAGCGCTTTATCTCGTGTTACAACGCGTGGAGCGAGAAGCTAACCCTCCTTCTGCACATCTTTGTCTACCTCGATCGAGGATATCTTCTTCGACACCCCAAAAAGCATGGCATACGTGAACACGGCCTCCGATTATTTGCAGAGAAGTTGTTCCTTGATGGCGATGAGTCTGATCACATAGCGAAACGCTTCGTTCATTATGCACAGAAATGAGAAGGGGTAATGTGGAAGTTACAGCGGTTGCTGCAGCAGGCGTGAAAATATTCGAGGATATCGATTTCGACGGCACCTTGCCTTTCAACAAATCTTTGCATAAAGACGTGGTGGCAGATTACAGGAAGTTGCAGCATCTGTGGATTGACGATGAAAACTATTTGGCCACAGTACTTGGCAAGTTGGCAAACGAGAACAAGTTCTTGCTAGACGCGGGAAAGTCTAGAGCTTTTGTCAAGGGCCTCTGGACCGAACTTTCGTGGTTACTCATCTTGAGTGACTTCAATGAAGCCATTAAACAGTCATTGCCCCATCTTCTCGAACAGGAAAATTTGGAGTACTTTAAAGTGGTGAAGGAATTGTGCGACACCGCCTTAGAAGAGCGTGGGGTCAATTGCAAGAAGATCTTACTCCTACGGTGGGGTGCTTACGTTCAAGCCAGAACTGAAGCGCTCGTTTCCCCCGCCTCGCGCATCGAGCTCGTACCGGCCGTGGTGAGAGTACAGAGAACCCTTTCCGGAATTGTTCTGGATGCTCTTGCAGACGACTCTTTTGATTACGAGATTCGCACCTCAATGAGCAGAGTGCTCAGTGAGCGCAAGTACTTGTTTGTGGTGCTTACGCAGCTCTCACGGTACTGCGATGCGTACATGAAGAACAAAATGACAAAAAGCTTTGAGGAGTTTGAAGCTGATGTTATTACTGTCTTCAAGCTCATCAACAACAAGAGAGACTTTGCGGTCATTTATGCCAGAGAGCTTTCGAAACGGATGATCATGGGCAAGGTGTTTCAGCGCGACAGAGAAAAGGCTATAGTGACATCGTTGGTCTCGTTGATGGGCGAGGGCGATGAGGGGTACAACTTGAAGGCTATGTTTAGAGATTTGGAGAAATCAGAGTCCGAGTTCAGCTCAATGGCGTTGAACAGCGCACCTGGCCTCGAGTTTTCCGCATTGGTGCTTGAAAAGAAGTGCTGGCCGGAAATCCCCAATCAAGGAGCGGAAGTTCAGTTGCCTGAAATATTCAAGGACGCTCTCACGGATTTCACAGTCGGCTACAGGGGAGCTGACGATAAGCTGGTGCTTCACAAACTCGACTGGACAAATTACGCGTTACATCAAGTCGTGATTGAGGTACAATTTGACAATGGAGCAAAAGAGTTGAGCACCAATCTTTTGCAGGCCACCGTTTTAATGCTCTTTGGTGAGGTGGACGTGATGGACTACGCTGAAATTGTTTCCCTCACACAAATGGAGGGAAAGCTTTTGAAGAGAGTGCTCGCTTCCCTCAGCTCGAGCAGGTACCCAATATTGCAAATCCAAGGACGTGCTGTGCGTTTCAACCACAGTTATAGTGACAAACTGGCCAAAATCAGATTGCCCATGGGCAAAGAGAAGGAGATTGCAATTGACGAATTTCCGAAAGCCATCGAGAAGAGCCGGCAATCGGAAATACGCTGTGCCGTCACGAGGATTATGAAGAAGGAGAGGAAAATGACGTACCTGGCGCTCATTGGCCAGTGTATCAAGGAATTAGAAGCCAAGGGCGGCTTGCATATCCCAAGCATCAAAGCCGAAGTCGAGTACCTCATAGCCAACGAGTTTGTCAGGCGAGACGATGACGGCGTGACGTTACACTACATTCCATAGCAACGTTCGATATCATCTATTCTTATGTATTATGCATCACTTCCTTAGACTGGAACATCCTCTGGGTCTGGGTTGTACTCCCAGTGCTTACCGAAGTAAGGGATCTTGGTGTAGAAGGTGTTCTTGAACAATGGCACACCGTCGGTGAAGGTGGCGACAGCGGCAGCACCGGCACCGCCCCAGATGGCCAAGTTCAAGCCGTAAGACTTCACAGCAGCGAAGTTGAATGGGATCTTGGCAACTCTGTAGATGGGAGCTTTGATGTACTGCGAGGTTAGAACTGACAAATTGGGAGGTGGAAAAAGGCGACCTCATTACTGAGGTCACCAGGCAGTCGAGAGCCTTCTGGTGCACATACCGAAACCATTGTAGGGTTAGTCTATGTTACAACTTGGTGATGTTTTTTATCGCGCAGTTATTGGTCGACCCGATGGTCACGTGTGAAGTATATGGGGACGAAGCCAGACCTCATCACTGTTTGTAACAAGAACGGGCTAAAAGCAATGTATAGGCTGCATTGTGATTGTATTCGTGATTGTATGTTGCGACTTTCAGTTGCTACATGGGCTGTTCAGGAGTTTGTGATCAATACCTGAACTAATCTTGAACAACTACACTCAACTTCGTACTGTTATGCATTATCGAACCTATAGTTGCTTGCAGACTGAACACTACCTTCGCAATGATCAGACGCTTAAGCATCGTTTGGTCACTGTGAGGTTTGTCAGTCGCAGTTTACTGAATCGTCCTTACTGCTCTAGCTTCGAGCAGCCTTCAACCCCCAATTCCACCAAGCCGATTAACACGAGTCGGGCTGCGCGAGGATATAGTCGACGGTCTGGCCCACGGACTTCAACGAGTCGGCCTCGTGGTCTGGGATCTGGATGTTGAACTCGTGCTCAACCTCCATGATCACCTCCACAACGTCCAACGAGTCCAAGCCCAAATCCTGGATGTACGAGGACGCCTCGGTGATCTCCTTGCCGGCAGCGACCTTATCGAAGCCCTCCAACAACTCGACGATTCTCTCTCTAGCGAGGTCTCTCGTCAAAGGTGGGAACGCGGCGTATGTACGGAGCGCCTGTGGTCTGGCGGCGACAGTGAGTCTGGGTCTGAGGAGCGGCGCCAAGGCTCTGAGTGCAACGGGTCTGAACATTTTGTGAGGTGTGCTTACTCGGTGAATTTGAGGTGTTCTTAGTGGTAGCTGTATTGGCCCGCGCACGACCTCCAGCTCGAGCAGAAGTCTTCGAAACAAACATAAGGAACATCGGAGGAGCCAAATTCTGAGAATACTACCTTTTACCTTCACCTACTTCTTCTCTCCTTTCCACTTTAGTTGTCCTGAATTGGAGGGTATCCGTACACTTTGTGCAGTACGGCTCCATTTTTTCAACTAGGCGAAACTTCTCACAACCAACTCCACAGCATGCTCAGATCTCTACTCAGCACGGGGCTCGGGCGCGGTTCTCGGCTCATGGCGCAACCGCAGCCCGTCACATCCTACTTGCGGTCGATCCGCTCCAACATCCCGCTCACAACACCCATAGTTCCCAGCATCATCAACCACCAGCAAAAAAGATATGCTACGTTGAACCAGATCAAGTACGGCAAGCAGGGAAAGCCCGTCAAGCCTTACTCCTCCAAGGCTCCGCATTTGGACACCAACCCGTTCCGCAAAGGTGTGGTGGTCAGAGTGATGATCGTCAAGCCCAAGAAGCCCAACTCGGCCCAGAGAAAATGCTGTAGGGTGAGACTAACGAACGGCAATGTCGTGTCGTGTTTGATTCCCGGAGAAGGGCACAACTTGCAGGAGCATCACGTTGTGTTGGTGAGAGGCGGCAGAGTGCAAGATTTGCCTGGTGTCAAGTACCGGTTGGTGAGAGGAGCGTACGACTTGGCTGGAGTGGCCAACAGAATGACCTCCAGGTCGAAGTACGGGGTGAAGAAGCCCAAGGAGTAGCATGCTTGTACATACAATAGACTATAATCCTACCGGTAATAACTGTTTGCGTGTATGTTTTATGGAGTTAGGCACGGCCGGCGTCAAACTTTCTCCCGCTGGCGGTCTTTCTGTTGTCCACCGCCTTTCCGTCGTCGTCCACGTTCTCCGGCTTGGCTCTGTTCAACACTTTCAAGAACTCCTTCACTCTGAGTCTCATTCTCGAGTGCATGTACACCTTGGCACACTTTATGTGGTAGTGGAAGTACGTTCTGAAGAACTGGATGTGGGATATACAGTTCTGTCTGCGGTCACCCTTGGTCAAGTGTCTGGGGAACAACACAAACGTCACGTAGCCCTTGTTCTCGTTGTCGCTTAGTCTGGAAGCAACGTTCTGGATGTCCAATGGCGGCTCCTTGTCGGTGTACAACACCTGGGGCGCGGTCTGGACCGATCTCTTTCTAGCATCCACAAACTCCTGCAAGAACACCTTCCCGAAGATCTTGTCTGTCTCGTCCTTGAAGATGGTGGAGAAGATCACGGTGACTCTGTCGAAAGAAGGCTTGATGTAAATGCTCTCCTCCTCGCCACGGTAGTTGATCACCAAAGTGGGCTCGTTGTACAACTCGGCCTGGATCTCCTCCGCGTACGTGTTGGAGTTGGCGTACTGCTGTGCAAGCTCGTCGTACCGGCTGAACGCCTTCTCAAACGCCGACGCGATGGCGTTGCGCTTCAACAACGACAATTCTTGCACAATTTCCTTTCTGAGCTCCTCCGGCGCGGACGCTAACGCGCTGGTGTTAAGCGCCAACGAGTAGTTGTATCCCTGTTCAGTGTCCTTGTCGGACAAGATAGCCACGTACTCGGAGTACTTGGAGTACTTGGAGTTCAAGTAGTCCACCACACCGTACTTGAGCAAGTCTTTCCAGCACTGCAAGTACACGGAAATCAACAACATCTCCTTGTCGTCGGGGAACGTGGAGACATGGATGTTGGTGAAGTCAAAGTCGGTGATGATTCTGTCCAACGACTTCAACTGCGCATCATGCTCGGGGAATACTCTTTCCGTCAAGGTGTTCTCCACCAAGAGATTGTTCTGCTCAATCTGCAACATGTTGATGGTTCACAATTACCGACAATGGCTGTGCTGACAACAGTTACTCCCGCTGGTGAACTTCGGTGCGGTACTGCACAGCCCGGGCCGATCCTGGGCTATGGTTCGTGCATCATGAAATGACTGGCTACTCCATAAAGTTTGAACTTAAAACGTTTCGGTCGCTAGAGAGACTATTTCATATACTTGCTAAATCATTGATTTTTGATTTTTCAGTTGAAGTTAAGTTGCGCAGAATCACAAAAAATTGCAAACAGGACCTCACCATGCCCTCCTATTTTGCGACTGCCCAACACTTGATGATAATCTTCTTGGAAATCGCCCTTTTGGCATTCTTTCTTTGTTGGCTGCATTCACCGACATTCATTGACCCAATAATCTTGACTTTACAAGCGATTACGCTCCTCACCTATACTTCGTTGTTGAAGAGACCTCCGGAACACGAAAGTTCCTCGTTCTACCCAAGTGATAACAGCGTGCAAAGGAGTGACATTCATGATTAATGATACATAAATTATGACATATAATGAGCGTGAAATGCGATGTGCTATGCGACGGGTGGTGATGTGCACAAATCAGTCAGGAATGACAAGAATAATTTAGTTAAAGGAGCGGTCAGCGGCGCATTCTATTGCTGGGCAATCCGCCGCGGTGCAATGCTGGCGCATTGACCTTATTCTTGAGCAAGGATTGGACGTTCTCTCTGCCAGCCGACGGGGCAGAGGCCACCGCGCCAACACTGGCGGGCGCCTTGGCCACCTTGGCAGGCGTGTTCTTCTGGTCCTCCAATCCCTTGATGACAATTTCCTTGATGTGAGGGTCGATGCCTCTATAACGGGTCAACCAGGGGGATTGCAAGAGCGTGTCGTATGAAGGACGGAAGTCCGGGTTTTTGTTCAAGCACGATCTGACAAACTGTTGTGCCTCTTTGGAGAACCGCTTGTCGTCCAACCGTGGCGGTTCACCGTCGACGATTGCACTTAGCTGCAGAAAGATGTTGTTGAATGTCTCTGGCGGATACGGATATCTGCCTGCAGCAATCTCCAATATCGTCAACCCCAAAGACCAAATGTCAGACTGCACCGAGTAAGTAGCGTCGTCTGGGTTCAATGTTTTGATTCGCTCAGGAGCCATGTAAGACTGGCACCCGATGTTGGTTTTCGCCAACGAGGCCACCAAGTTGCCACTGACTCCGAAATCGCACAACTTCACCTTGCCCATGGTGTTGACCAAGATGTTTGTCGGCTTGACGTCTCTGTGAATGATGTTGTGTGTGTCCTTTAACTCCTTCAAGCCTCTGATGACGCACTCGGAGATGTAGGCGAGGCAGGCCTCGTCCTTGACGCCGTCACCGTAGATTTTGTCCAAGGAGCCACCGTCCATGTATTCGATGCACATGAACACCGCTCCCTCCACGAAGAAGGCGCCGTAAAAGTCAACAATGTAGGGGGAGTCGCACTTGTGCAACACCTCCAACTCCATCAAGATCTGGGCGAACTTGTTTTCTTCCAACTCTAGCTTGACTTCCTTCATGGCCATCAACACGCCCGTGGGCTTGTGCAAGACCTTGGACACGGTACCGTAGTTGCCTCTGCCCAACTCCTCAATGAACTGCAATTCGTCGAGGGAGATGTGGAAGGAGGAGCCCGAGGAGAAGTTGACACCCTTGGAGTGGAGCGAGGCCTTGCCCGCGAAATTGAGGGAGCCGGACTTGATGTCGATGTACTTGCTGTAGCTGGCGAACAAGCCCTGCAACTTGACCGGGGCCGGGCCGGAGGTCTCGCTGCTGGTGTCGGAGAGGTGGGTCTCGGTGGAAGAGTTGCTGGACGCGGACGTCTCGGCCAAGTTCAACTTGAGGTTGTTGCGCTGGGAGAGGCGGCGGGCCAACTCGCCGGTCGTGTTGACGGCCTCCGGCACGGCCGGGGTCTTGCCCATTTCGGACATGGTCAACTTCATGCCGCGTCTCTCGGACAAGGAGGGCTTCTTGGACAACTCCGTGGCGTTGACCGCGGGGGAGAGCGGGCGCAGCGAGGGCATGGACAAGGTCAGGCTCAGGATGTCGAGCGGGGCCAGCGCGAGCAACGGCGGGTTGTTGCCCGTCTCGACCGCGGACGCGGGTCTGACGGCGCTGTTCGGGAGCGGGGGCAACGCCTTGGAGGGCGGGTCCTTGAGGGGCGGGTTGTGCTGGCGCTTCTGCTGGAAGGCCATGATGCGCGCTTGGATGTCGCTGCTGAGCTGGCCGTGGGAGGTGGAGATGGGCGGCGAGTGGGGCGCGTCGAAGGACAGCGGGCGCGGGAAGCCGAGGTTGAGGCGGTCCATGCGCTGCGCGGCGTCGTGGTCGTCTTTCTGCTGGGGCATGGTTGCGGGTAGCGCCGGGCCAGGAGGAGGGGAGCAACGGGCGTGCGGGGGGCGCTGGGGGAAGAGGGGGCCAGCGCGGGAACCGGTGCGGTGCGAGCAGACAGGGCGGTGGGGAAGGGGGCGGGGCCGACGAAAAGTTTTCCCTGGGGGTGGTTTGAAGAAGAGATGGTGAGTGAAGACGTGAGTGCAGTCGCGGTGCAACACCATTCCGGCCCCCATCCGCATCTACATGGTCCGCCGAAACTGCAGGAGCACACTGCGATCGGGCTGCGATCCGCCTCCGGATCAGATGGCACCGCGCTCGTGGCGCCACCGTGCCGCCGGCGGCGCAATGCGCGCTTCGATCTCGCTTCGCACAAGAATGGGCGCGGGGCCCTGGCCTGGCCACGCGGCCCCGAAAAAAAGGTGTTCGTGGGCCCCGCGGCGCGTGGCGCGGCCCCGGACCCTGGTGCGCGCTGGCAAAACGAACCGGCGCCGCCAGCAAGGCGAACCGGCGCCGCCAGCAAGGCGAACCGGCGCCGCCAGCCACGCCCGGGTCGCCCTTGGCACGGCTGATGGCGCCGTTCGCGCGCTCCTTGGCGTCTGCACCTGCGGCCGTTTAGCCTTTCTTCGCCGTGGGTTGTTGGCCGCGCTATAATTGGGCCTGCTCCAGATCCGCGCGGGCAGTTTAACTCGCTCCACAGCAACAGGCTCGGGCCGACCGGACCGGGCCAGTGCACGAACCACCACCCAGCGCGCGCACCGCCCAGCGCTCGTGGCGCGCCGGCTGCTTTCCGCAACCCCAGCGTGGCACCCAAGCCGCCGCGTCGCGTGCCCTGCGGGGCCCGTGCTGCTGCGAACAAGGCCCCTCGCGTGCACATACGCGCAGGGGTATCGTAAGATTTGTGAGCCATGGGCCGCTGCGGGCAGGCCGCGCATCCACTAGGGCGCCTAACCACCACACCACCGTTAGGAGGGTCCCGGACACGTGACCCGTCACGTTGCTGCCTCCTCCATCTCCATGGCCCATGCCTTGTCCGTGCAAATCAACGACCTCGACTCGTACCAGCTGACGCCGCTGCGGCTCGACCAGTTCCCCAATGTGCCCAAGGTCCCGGTGCTCCGCGTCTACGGCGCGTTGCGCGTGCCGGGCGCCCTGAACTTGGCCTACCCGGTGCTCGTGCACCTCCACAACTACTACCCGTACTTGTACCTCGACTGCCTCGAGACAGACGAGAGGAAGCTCAGCGACGCGTACTTGGAGCGACTACGCGCGTACTTGGAGCAGGCCATCGCGGAACTGTTCCGCCGCAGACGCGACGACAGCGATGACGACTCCGATGCAGAGCCAGAGGCCTCCGACAGGTTCATCGCGTCCATTGCCTTCTGCAGGGGCACCCCGGTCTACGGCTACCACTTGGGCTACTCCGTGTTGCTCAAGGTGCTGTTCTTGCTGCCCACGTACAAGGCTCGTCTCTTCCGCCTCTTGAGCGCGGGGCAAGTCGACTTCTCCAGCTTCGCCTCCGCCAAGTCAGGCCCTCCAGAAGTCTACGAGGCCCACATCAACTATCCCTCGCAGTTTCTCGCGGATTTGAATTGCTACGGCTGCAGTTGGCTCGAGCTCAGCAAGTGCCACTTCAGGCTGCCCCTAATCAACGCCTCCGGCATCCCTTTGAAACCGCTAAAAGAGTACTTGTCCAGGTTCATAGCTCATAACAATGTGCTTTCTCCTCGGGCGTTTCCCAGGATGGGTAGAACCCTTCTCGAGGTGGATGCACACGTTGGAGACGTGTTGAACAGACATCGCCTTGTGGAGCGTCCAACCCACGCTGATTTCGCCGAGTTCAACCAGAAACCTAGCGACAAGGAACTATACCTCTCTTCGTTGAGAATCACCTTCGACGATTTGAAGTACCAGTGCATATCGCGAAACCGACTCGACACTTCGCAACTACTAAAAGAGCTGTACTCGCAGGTGTTTGAAAACATTGGTGTCAGTGGTTACAACAGCTGGGAAACAATGCCACACTACAAAGATCTCATGGACTACGCTGCTAAGCTCAACAGAGGCACGGGCATCACCCAGGTCAATACTTATTTTGACAAGGTAATCCGGCCCGAGTTAAAGGGAAGCTCATTTCCCACGGCGTTTGAGATTGTGGACCTCACCATGCCGCTCACATACTACAACAACGTCCCGCTACTAAATTTCAGGGACGACTTGGTCAATTGGAAAAACTACGAGGAGCTTTTCGACATTTCCGAGGAATCCACAACCGTCGCTGAACCAGAGGTTATTGTATCTAGCCCCAATGATGACGAAAACAACGTTGCAGTTGCCCCACCATCAGACCTGTTGCCAGTTCCGGACAGCGATAAAGACTCGCAGATCCCTAGCTCGCCAGTGAATGACTCTAATCCTTTCGAGGAGTCGCAAGACCAGGGGGACAGCTCCAAGAATGATCTTCAGATTTTCAAAATGACACAACACCCTAATTTTTCACACTCAATTGACGAGGAACCCTCGCTGGCGTCTCTGCTCAGTCAGAATCTGCACTTTTTGGTGGCCAGTCCCCACAATTTGTACGAGTATCCGATTCCTACCAATTTGAGAAAGAAAAGATTGACCCCAACCTTTGCATCCTTAGGTATTTTGGATCATGACTATTTCGACCCATCATACTTTGATATGGCCGACATGCACTCGAAACCTTTGTTATTTGCCAACAGAAAAATTGCCGTGCCTTACAGAGGTTTTTCGGCAATACCCGCATTGGATTTGCCTGTGCCAACTCCGGGGGACGACTTTGAAAGTGAGAGTAGCGACCTAATTCCAACCGTGAATAGACCAGCTCTATGGCAGTACTCCGACCCTGCTCCATCCAAATCAAGCATAACCCAATGGCTCAATGAAACGGAGAAGAAACAACAGTACAAGAGAGCACGTTTCAGGTCCCAAATTGAGCCCGCTATTACGCGTACCAATGACTACAAATATTCTTACCGACATAAGAAAGTTGCGAGAAACCCTAGTGGGTTCCTCAACTTGAGTTTGCTACACATGGAGCTCCATGTGAATACGACAACTGAAATGCGCCCTGACCCCAAAAAGGACGCCATCACATTCATTATATTCCACTTTGATGATGCCAATCAGATGTTTGGGGATGATAATGCGAAAACTATAATTCTAACACAAGCTGGTGGGGTTGATGGCTGGTACTATGACAAGTTGTTCAGAAGGCTCTCGCCTCATCTCGAAGTCGAAATCAAATGTTTTCCTAGTGAGAAGCTGATGGCAGAAAACCTCTTCCAGAGCATCGATTATTTCGACCCAGACATCTTGTCCGGTTACGAAGTCAACGCTAGTAGTTGGGGATATTTGATCGAGAGATTTCAATGCGAATACGACACAAATATTCTACCTCGTTTAGGCAGAGTGCTTCAGAAAGGCAATGGCAAGTTTGGCGATCGATGGGGCTACACGCACACATCCTCCATCAAACTCAACGGTCGCCACATGCTCAACTGTTGGAGGCTATTGAGACATGAGTTGAGTTTAACCTCATACTCACTCGAAAACGTTACTTTCCACTTGCTCCATACCACTTTACCACGCATGCTGAACAATCAGTTGTCATCGTGGTACAGCAGTGGAAATGCTACTCAACTACTCATGTTTTGCAAGTACTTTACGCATAGACTTGAAGTTGTGCTCAAAATTATTGATTCACAAGAGTTTGTTCTCCGTAATGTGGAGCTGTCTAGGCTTATCGGAATTGATTTCTACTCAAACTTTTACAGAGGGTCCCAATTCAAGGTTGAATCTATTTTGATCAGGATTGCGAAGCCAGAGAACATGCTACTCAATTCCCCCACGAAATCCCAAGTACACGCGATGAAACCACTCGAGGTGATTCCCTTGATCATGGAGCCGGACTCCAACTTCTACAAATCGCCCTTGGTTGTGCTTGACTTTCAGTCGTTATACCCCTCGATCATGATTGCCTACAATTATTGTTACTCGACTCTTTTGGGAAAGATCGAGGGCTTCAAGCAACATCGAAACTCCATCGGATACATGAACCATTTAAAGATTCCAAGAGGGATTATAGAAGTCTTGAGCAAGAATGAGGGTATCAATATCTCACCTAATGGCTTGATGTTTGTGACTTCGAAATTCAGAAAGTCCATTTTATCTCGGATGCTTCAAGAAATCTTGAACATGAGAATCAATGTGAAGTCCGTGAGTTCAGCATTTCCTGAAGACACTGAGCTCGGGAAGTTATTCAATTCGAAACAACTTGCTCTCAAACTTATCGCTAACGTTACTTACGGCTATACTTCTGCAAGTTTCAGTGGACGTATGCCCAGTTCTGACATTGCCGATGCTATTGTCGCTACTGGAAGAGAGCTTTTGCTAAAGGCCATACAAATCATTGAAGCTGGACCGTACAACGCAAAAGTAGTTTACGGTGACACTGACTCCTTGTTTGTGTACTTTCCGGGCCGGTCAAAAGCAGATGCATTTAAGTTCGGAAGGAGCTTGGCTAACGAAGTTACCGATGCGTTACCTGATCCTGTGAAGTTGAAGTTTGAAAAGGTATACCATCCAAGCGTGTTATTAGCCAAGAAAAGATACGTTGGACATTGCTATGAGTTCGAGGACCAAAAAATCCCCAAGTTTGAAGCTAAGGGTATCGAGACTATCAGGCGAGATGGCATACCTGCCCAGCTGAAGATGGTGGGTAAAAGCTTGAGAATCCTTTTTGAGACAAAGAACTTGTCTCAGGTGAAAAGCTACATTATGGAGCAGTTCTCCAAGATTCTTTTGAACAAGGTAAACGTCAGTGACTTTTGTTTTGCCAAAGAAGTGCGATATGGCACTTACAAGAACGAGAAGTATCTTCCACCAGGTGCTGTCTTGGCAAAAAAGAAAATCCAACAGGACAAGCGAAGTGAACCCCAATACAGAGAGCGGGTACCTTATGTGGTGATCAAGGATTCAACAAAGGAACGCATCAAAGACCGCTCGGTGAGCCCTGAGGATTACGTCAAATCATTTGGTACCGGCTGTCCCATGGAGTTGGACTATGAGCACTATATCACCCGAGTGCTCATCCCTCCTCTCGAACGAGTGTTCAATTTGATGGGTGTGAATATCAAGGAGTGGTACCGCGACATGCCCAAGTCCACCAAATTGCTTGTCATGAAAAACACCGACATTTTACGCATTAGCGATTTTGTTCACACTGAAGAATGCTACAAATGTGGTGAGAAGTTGGATGGCCCTTCGCTGTTCTTGTGCACTGGCTGCGTCTCAAACGAGTGTGAAGTGATGACTGACTTAGCATTGGCTGCAAAGGAACGAGAGACCATCATGAACAAAAATCTTGATTTATGCTTGGTGTGTAACTTCCGCAATTTTGGAAACAGCACCAAGCCGGCATTCGGGGATTCATGCGTGAACGAAGATTGTCAAGTCTACTACTCTAAAGTCAAGTCTTCGATGGAGTATGAGAACGTTGCGGAGCAATTCCATGCAATCTCGGGCGAGTTGCAATCTCTACAATGGTAACTTTTATCCATGCATGTATTTGTAACAGAGTTTGATACTTTATCCCGCTCTTCCAAGCCAGTAAATCAGAGCTTCGCTTCGACTGCAAGGCAGGAGCGCTGCTTCAATGATCCGTTTGAAACTCTAAGAGCGAAAGATATGATCAGTGGAAGGTGACTCCATGCAAAAAACCCCACAAAAACAATAGTCTAAAAGTAGAAGCAAAAGAAAACTCAAGAGCCTTTTTTGGGTTTTCTTTTTTTTTCTTTTTTTATCACTTTTTCAACTTTTTTTGTTTTTTTGAATGCTTTTTCACGGTATCTCGCTTCCGCCAACGTCTGTCACGCCATTATTAATACCACCCATTTTAAACCAAAAAATCAGAACTAAACCTAGAAACACAAGAATTCGTCGATGTCCAAACACTTGTCGACATCGAGTTCCAAATTGTGAGATTCCAGTGAGGAGAAGATGTCATCGCTAGTGGGAATCCCATACTCGTTTTCCTCCATTTTGACATGAGCAGTCAATGCTGCTGGATCAAGTACATCGAGTCCGACTGGTGCTGCTGACCAGAGGTATTGCGTGGAAGTGTTAGATACACCTCTACCGAGAGTTACTTCTATGCTATAAATCGCCACTTCCCGCCAACATGGATGCGAAAGCTTCCACGCATATTAATCTGACGTAGCTGACCGACAGGCCATCAACACCAGATTAATACACGTCTTTCGCGCCATGGAGGGAGCGCCATCCAGGGCGTCCAAGTGGAGACAAGCAGAGAACAGTCAGTAGAACGGGGATGCATCGAGCACGCCAACAATACCCTAGAATGCAAAATTACTTCCGAATTTTGCACCATGTAATCGGGCCCCAATGTAGCTGAACCGAGCATCAAGCTGTCCAGATTCAAAGCGGACAAAACCGGAGTGTGTGGGGAAAGTGGTGACGACGACACGTCCTTGGTGTAGTCGTCATAGCTCTTCTTCAACTTCAAGTCGATTGGAGAGTTCACTGGGGAGTTGATGGACACGGGGCTCAAGTAGTTGTAGTAGCCGTTGACCGGGGCGGCCAACATGGCCGCGTCGTCCACGGGCTCCGCCTTCACCTGCAGGGGTGCAGGCGAGGCCGAGTCCGAGGAGCGCTGGTCGTCGTACTCGTCGTTAAACGAGCCGCTGCCCAACGAGGAGTTGGCCGCGTCGAGCGCGGCGGCGTCGGGGGCGCCCAAGGACAAGTTGGAGTGGATGCGCGCCTTCAAGGCGGACAAGTCCAGCGGGGCGGGCAAGTTGAGCGCGGCCAACTTGTCCTGCGGGACGAGCAGCGACACCTTGGCCAAGTTATCGGTCACGGTGTGCAAGTTCTGCTCCAAGGAAAGCACGTAGGCCTCGAGGTACTCCACGTGCTTCCGCTTCTTCTCCCGCAGGGCGTGGGCGGCCCTCCTGTTGCGGAGGATCCGCTCCACGCGGCGCTGCTCCTTCTCCTCCTGCGTCTTGGCTCTCTTGCGAGGGGGCAAGGAGGACTTGAACTTGGGGTCAACCGTCGCGGCAGTCATTGTGTAGGCGAAAAAAGCGGGTGCGAGTCGGCCCGTTATATGGTGCTCGCCGCCAGACATTGTCCTGCACGCCTGCGGCTCCTACCCTGTATTAATAGAAGCCTCGCTGCGGCGTGCTGCAATGCCCGGGCAGGCTGTGGGCCTTCTAGACCGGTTGGGCATTCCCCGCGGATACCTCAGATCCCGTACGTATAGTCTGCAGAGGGTCTGGCGGCAGGGTCTCTCCGGTGGTGGTGCGACGCGGAGGGCTAGGCCGCGCGCGCAGGCGTGGAACGGCCAGTTTCACCTGGGGCCCCTAAATGGAATCTTCCTACTATTGTCTGCTCTGCACGGCCCACGCACCACAACGTATCGCCGCACACGGGTAGACAATGGAACCGACAGGGACGCCGCGCTGTGTATCGCGCCCGCTCCTTTGGGGCGTGGGTGTGCCTTCAGCTCCGCCGGCATACCTGCTGTCCTGCCTGGCGCGGATCTGGAATTGTTCTTCGCGGGCAGGTCGGGCGCCGCCTTGCAGCACAAGCCGGGGGAAGCACCTGCCCCGCCGGGACTCCCACAGCAGCTGTGAAAGCTTGCCCGGACTGGGCATCGCCTGGCTGCGCTGGGCGGTTTGCCCGACGAGTATTCCCGAACGGGCAAATGTGCGACACGCTCGCCACGCCTTGGGCCATAACCACTGAAACAGCCGGATCTGCGCCGCTGCGCCGTCAAGTCGCGTGACGGGCTTCACGTGGACGCACCGCCACATGATTCGCCTTCACGTGCACCGGCTGCGCCACATGACCGCACATCATGTGGCTGAGAAGAACCCTGCCCGTCATGTGATCTGCAATCAGGTGACCCCTATATCAGCGATGCCTCGGTGCTCTGACTCACCAATGAAGTCCGTCCTCTCGGTCCAGTCCCACGTCGTCCACGGCTACGTGGGCGGCCGCGCGGCCACGTTCCCGCTCCAGTGCCTTGGCTGGGACGTCGACAACGTCAACACCGTCAACTTCTCCAACCATACCGGCTATGGTAGTGTGAAGGGCTCATCGCTCGTGGCCAGCGACATGCGGGCGCTCTTCCGGGGCCTCGGCGACATCGACTGCCACTACGACGCCGTGATCTCGGGCTACATCCCGTCTGCGGAGCTCATCGATGTGCTTGCGGAGAATGTCGCCCGCATGAAGCTCAACAACCCAGACCTTCTCTACGTCTGCGACACCGTCATGGGCGACGAGGGCCACCTTTACGTCGACACGCTGTGCGTGGACGCGTACCAGCGCCTCCTAGCGGCCGTTGCCGTGGATGTGATCACGCCCAACCAGTTTGAGCTCGAGCTTCTCTGCGGTTTTCCGGTCGACTCGGCGGCCGCTCTTCGCCAAGCACTTGCCTACATCCACGACACCTACGGCGTTAGGCACGTGGTCGTTACCAGCTTGAGTGGGTCTGTTCTCCCCGCCAAGAGCCACCACTCGATTTTCTGTGCCGTTTCCTCGGATTCGCTGGTGAGCATGTTCAGCATCCCAAAGATTGAGCTGTACTTCACCGGCGTGGGGGACCTCTTCACCGCGCTCCTCTTGGACAAGTTCCACCGCAACCCGCAGGACTTGCCCCGCGCAGTGAACCAGGTGCTCACCATCATGAGCGACGTGTTGAAGCTCACCACTCGCCTCGGCATCGAAGACTACTGCCTGCACAAGAAGCTAGCAGTGCCTCCGCCTGGCGAACAGTGGCACAGCAAGATGAACGACGCGTCCATGCGCTTCTTCGAGCTCCGCATCATCCAGGCCAAGAAGTACTACGACTACGACGGCGAGGGCCTGTTAAAGCCGTTTGCATTATAGATAATCCGCATCTCTTACATGAAGTACCTTTCGCATCTCCATCGCATTCCACACACATTATCCACCATACCGCACACATGTCTCCCAAGGTACTTGTAGTGGGCTCCGGCGGCGTCGGCGCCGTGGCAGCGCTCTCTCTCACATTGAACGGAAAGTGCGAAACCACCTTGGTGGTGCGCTCCGATCACGATAAAGTCGTCGCGGAAGGTTACACTTTTCGCTCCGTCACCTACGGGAACTTCGACAACTGGAGACCCGTGCACGTGGCACGGTCTGTGGCTGATGCAGCCACACACGGGCCGTTCGACTTTATCGTGGTCACCACGAAAAACATCCCCGATGGTCCAATGACCTGCGAGGATATCATCCGCCCTGCTGTCTCGCTGCAGACTACGATCGTCTTGATCCAAAACGGCATTGGCATCGAGGGGCCCATGATCCAGGAGTTTCCCGGCAATGTCGTGCTCTCCAGTGTCACGTTGATTGGCTCCACTAACATCAATTGTGAGGTCCACAATCTGCACAAGGACACTATGCTTCTCAGTCCATTCAACAACCCCAATGTGAGTGCTGAGATTGCCCAGCAAAAGGCTCGCGAGTTCGCGGACCTTTATCAAAACGCAGACGAAAAGGTCAACAAGGTCATCTTGGAGGAAAGCTCGCTCCAGTCCCGCTGGGAGAAGCTTGTCTACAACTCGGTGTTTAACACTATCTGCACCATCGTTGAACTTGACGTTAATCGGTGCCAGATCTTCGGCTCGAACGAACTCTTTAACAAGGCCATGAACGAAGTTGTTGCCATTGCAGCTAGCGATGGTGTCGTCATCGATGACTCCACCAAGGAGAAGTTCATGCACATTGGAGATGGCCTCTTCTACTCTCCCTCGATGACCGTGGACAGAATGAAGAAGCAGTATTTTGAGCTTGAAGTCATCTTGGGTAACCCCTTGCGCATTGCGAGAGAGAAAAACGTGCCTTGTCCTGTCTTGGAAACTGTGTACCAGTTGCTCAAAATGGTGCAGTTGAAGATGAAGGAAGAAAAGGGTGCCATCACCATCAACCAGCAAGATTACAAGGGTGTTAACAGCGAAAAATACCCAGAAATATTCCAGGCTACATTGCATAAATAGATACAACACACATTATTCAGCACCACGTGAATACTGGAGGTTTACTCTTGAGCTTCTCGAGCCGTTCAATGACGACGGTGCGAGTAGTTTGCTCCTCCTCTCCACCCTCACACGACTCGTTGTACTCGAATCCAGACATTTGGCGGGGGCGCCCGTCGGTGCTGGTCAAACTTGTCGCCGACAAGCGTCGTTCGGTCTCTGGGACATTCAACAACGGCGTCCGCTCATTTTGCAGACCAGCGCTATCTCCCCAGAGGTTTCTCTTCATGGTATTCATGTCGTAGATGCTGCTCTCCATGGCATTTGCCATCACATTGTTGTCGATCAGAACGGGAGCGGTCATTGCATCATCCCAGATGAGCAGGCTCTCTCTTCTCGTCAACTCCAACGGTCCAGCGTTGTTATGTTTTAAGACCTCCACCACGTTAAGAGCCTGTCCCTTCAAAACAGCTAACTGCTTAAGCCACATCCGCTCCTTGAAGTCTGCATCTTGTTGGAAGACCTGCTTTAATTTGGGGACAGTCTGTTCCCACCAGTACTTGGATGTCAAAAGAGGGAGGTAATGCTGCCTGGTTTTCGTTGAGAAGGGCTGCCCAATCAATGAGAGAGGAAGAAATAACCACCCGAATGGGAACGATCTCCATTCGTCGGGGTGCTTCCACGGGAACGCAAGACCCGAATCAATCGCTCCAATCTTCAAAAACGGAAACACTTCCTTCTTACCGTGTTCAAGCGGCCTCTCAATCCACTCAATTTTTATCATCCAGTTGTCAGCCCCGCGATCTGTATTCCGCATGATGTAGTCGAGGATGACCAACTTTTCCAACTCTTCCTGAAATTGAGTCACCACAGCTATACTCCAACGAAACACTACCCCCGATGCTTCCACCAGGCTCTCAGCATCAATTATAGTTGAACTGGATTCGGGAAGCGCCTTTATGATTTGCGGAAATGGGTAGGTCTTAAAGAACGTTTGAGCCTCCACGTACCCATGGAGAAACATTTGAAACGAACCAATCTTGTACTCTCTCCTGGACCTTCTCCGACTCCAAAACGAGTAATAGAATTGGGGCGAGCGCAAGTAGATGACATCTGTATATGGCACAATGTATGATTGTAGCTGGCGATCTAGCACACAGGCTGCAGCTTCAGAGATGTACCCCAAGTTGGGTATCAAGCAGGAACGGCCAAAGAAGCACGGAAAGAAAGTTCTGTGTAGCCACTTTGACCATTTTGGAGAGAGAGGTCCGTACGGTTCCTCATCCTTGGGCTTGAAAATTCCCTTCTTTATGATTCTTTGCGAGTATGTGACTTCACTCCCAGTGCTCTCTTTCCCAAGGATAAAGTAACTTCCAGACGAGCCCTGACTGATACGCATCGGCTTCAAGTCGCTGTCGTGCTCCACGTCATGTGTGATAGCAGACACCATACCCATGAAGTCTTTTTTGTCGATGTAGTTTGGCGGAAGTTCGCCCGCATCCACATTGTAGCCCTCACGCCGTAAGATATCGAGAAAGTGGGTCTGCAAATCGTGCTCGTCGTTGATGTTGGTCAAATACTGGATGGGCTTGAACACAGAGTACTCTATGATGTAGCCGTCGGTCTTTGGCCTAGGCTTCTTCTTTCTTCCCAGCCGCATCCATTTCTTAGGCGACAATAAGTATGCCTTGGAGAACCTGGAGAACGAGCTTTCCGAGTTTGTTCGCGATATAGTGCGTCGCTGCGGCCTCTGTGGCCTTTCGAAGTCGGGCAAACTGACCAGAAGCTGGTTGTACTCGACGTCAACATCTGCTTCTGCATTAGGCACCGGTAGAGCGGTAACCACGCCGTTGGCGTGGGCTTCTCCGTGGTACAGCCGAATGTAGTCTTCTGAGCCAGAGCTGGAGGGGGTCAACTGCTGACTGTCTGGCATCTCCGCACCATGGTGGCCTGGTGCCAGCATGTACTTGAGTGGTGCAGTGGTACAGGACCAATGTATGAGATAGCAAGGACCTACTACAATCGTCCAAAAAAGAACGGACAACCAGGTCCAGGCTGAAGGAACAGGTGACGCTCAATACATGGAGTACGATATCCATAAACGTGTATCTTGCTATTTTAAATGCGAAGGGTATTCGGCTATAGGAGCATCACTCCACCGAGCAAAACGGCGTTCATGGCCACCAACACCTTTGTGTAGAGGTTATTAGGCTGCGATGCGGAGGCGCCGTTGGCAGTGGCCACTGTAGCTACGTCTCTCTTGGCGTTGGCGCTGGTGGACGACGAGCCCAAACCGGCCAATATGTCAAGGAGCCCGAGGGCAGAGGTAGTGGTTGTAGAAGCAGCAGTCGATGTCGACGTGCTGCTGGCACCGTTCAAGAGAGCAATCAAGTCCAGAGCTGCAGCGGCGTCGCCCAACGTGTCGGAGGTGCTGGTGCGACTGGTGCTGGTGGAAGTGCTTCCAGTGGTGGTGATCGAAGCTCTAAGCTCCGAGAGAATCGAAGCTACTTCGGCCGCAGAAGAGCCCATCGAAGATTCCTCTGACGAGCCACCGGTGCTCGCAGAAACGGTTGTCTTGGTGTTGCTGCTCGACGTCTTCGTGGTAGTGCTGTTGGTCTTTTTGGTGGATGTCGTGGTGGCCGTGACAGACAGCGAGGTACGGGCAACGACAATTTGGTCGGTGGCGATAAGTGGCTTCGTCACAGAGTGGGTTTCGGAGAACACGTAGTTGTTCAAGTCCTCAAAGACACCCTGGTTCTCCACATCCTTGACGATGGCGCTCACGGCATTGGTGTACTTGCCCAAGCCAGGAAGCTTCACATTGCCGGACAACAAATTGCTCACAACGCTGACAATGACAGCGGGGTTGCTGAGAAGCGAGTTGGCGATGCTAGTGATGTTAATCGCCTTAGAGTTGATAGACACCTTACCGGTTTCGATAATGTCCAACACCAATTGGGCAGTCATGTTCTGGTAGCCCTCGTTCGCAATGAAGGTCTTTACCGTGTAAGTGAGGAACTGTGTGTCGTTCAACGCCACAAGTAAATCGCTGGAGATGTCTCCAACAAGCAGCGAACTCAATGCAGAGGAAATGATGTTGCCCACAAATGTCTCAAGAGTTCCAGAAGTCTCTCTCTTGTCGAAAAAGCCTCTCTTCAGCTTCTTAAAAATGTCCTTCACCAAGTAGTTGAAGAGGTTCTTGTTGCCTTCCAACACGCGCGAGGTCAAGTTGACAAGCACTGGGCGATAGTCCTCGTCCAACAAGATTCCGTCCAACAAGCTCGACACCACACCAGAGTCCATCACGTCGTAGTAAATCGCCGAGTAGTTCAAATCCAAATTAATGGACAGCAACGCTGAAATCGAGCTAAGGTTGAAGTTGCCGATGAGGTCAGCCGTCACATTGGCCAACTTTTGGATTCTGCTGGGGTAGTAGGCCACCTGGTCCAACACATCCCAAATGACACCCGAGTTGTTGACGAGGTCCAAAATGCCGTCAAGCGAGAAGTACGAGTCATCTCTCTTTTCGATAACCTCATACATCCTGTCCAAGTCGTCAGGGTGGAATCTCTTCTCGAAACTCCGCTTGACGACGTTGGTCAATTCATATTTTGCCTCGGGAATAGGCACTGCAAATGGGATAGCTTGCACGACTGTGGCAACGCATAATAGCGTGGGAAGAATTGTGAACTTCATTTTGGTAACGACTGGCAAAGGTGAATGGGAATAAAGTGCTCTTGATGAGTAGAAAGAAACAAAGGTGAGCCTTTACGAGTACAAGAACCTTCAATTAGGGAATTCCCAAATATATAACGGAAGCTCCTGTTGGCAGGTAAGCAACACTGAGCCACCTATACCAAAAAGGAAATCCCAGTGGTCAAGAAAAAGTGTTACAAAAATTAGCTGCGAAAATTGCCTGTTTGGTTAATGGCAGGATAATGTTGCAGCAGCCTTCCCCAATTGGGAAAAGTAGTGATGCGCATCGTGCAGGATGACTCTTAAACAGGCAATCACATTTAACACTCTCTGGTTTGCCAATCCAAAAGGAAACATCCAACATAAACATCAGGCCGTCAAGCCTTTGAATGAACCAAAACTTCGGAGCAAAAAGCTACGCAGATTGCGCGAGTCTTGTCGTGGTGGAGCGCGATGCACATTACCAACATTTCCTGACAATCTGTGTCCAGTAAGATTAATCTGCCTCTCGCTCCACAAAATCCTGCACGCACCAGACGGCTAACTTCCCCCATCTTTTCTGTGATAATAGCCCAAACGGGTAAAAATGTTGCCGTGCTCTTATAAAGGCGCTTCTCCCCATGGACCACGCTTTGGACGGAATTACACCCTCTTCTCGATTCTTTTGTTGTCTCATCGCTTGCACTTTCTTTCATTTCTTCCCGGGCTGATTTACTCCACGCATCCACTGCAAAATGAAATGGCTACCTAGCTTGCTCCTTCTACCCAGCCTCTTCACGTTGTGCTTGGCCAGCGTGGCTGTTCCAAACTCGGACATCTTCTATGTGGAAACTCCCGAGACTGACGTTGAGCCCATGAGTCGCAGCTTCACTGCGTTGTACGACGCTATAGTGAGCGCATACGACCCGCTCAACCCCGACTCCCTCAGCAACAAGAGAGACCTCCAAAGCACATTGGAGGGCTTATTGCAGACGGTTAACAACTCGGGCGTCATTATAGATGTGTTGCACGAGATTGCAGACTCTCCAGTGGAAATGAATACACTCGCTAACTACATTGTGCAAATTTTGGTGTCGGCCCTGACCAACACCGCCATCAAAGGACTCAATATCACCGTGAATTTCACCGACATTGTCGATAAGGTGATGGATTCCGGGATCATCCAGTCTACAGCTATTGGCCTTCTTTTCGACGATACCATCAGAAATAGATTAGCAGACAATATCGGCGAAGTGTTGGTCAACCATACCTGGATCCCTGCGTTGATCTACAAGATTGGTACCACGGGACAAGCCACCTGGAAGCTTATTTTTGACACGGTGCATAACACAGTGTCTAAAGACCCCGGTTTCAACGGCACCTCATACCCTAAGCGTGACCAGATTCAGTTTGAAAAGCGTGACAACGGCAGCGAATACAGTGGCTCGTTGAACACCTTCATCAGCAATTTGGCGGGCAGTGCAATTTCGTCGGACTTGTTCAGTGAATCGCTAGACTCCATTTTGGCGGCAGTGGACCAGAGCAACATTGTGATTCCCATCGTACTCTCTGTTACTGGTGACCTGAAAATTCAAACCATGGTTGGCTTCATTGCCAACAAGCTCTATAATTATGGTCTTTTCGACCAGATACCCCTCAACGACTACTTCCAGGAGTACAAGAAGAACGGCAAGTTGTCAGCTAGTACGCAATTTGCCTTTGGCGATCCAACGTGGTCTCCCGCAGTTGCAAAACTTTTCTACCGCTGGGACACGCAAGGTGTCATGGACCAGATTAGGAAAAACCTCTATGGCAAATAATTATGACGGGGATTATACCTTCTCCATAATACACATTACGACAGGCTCATCAAATTCATGCAATTGTACTAATAAAACGTTCCTAACTTTTGTGTCTGCAGACTAGAATGACAAACAGCTCATAATGCCGTAGCCAATGGTGATGACGAAAGTGTATGCAATAATGGAAGCGGGGACACCTCTGGTGATAAAGGTGTTGACAGTAAGGTATCTCTTACCAACCTCATCAGTCATGCTGATGGCTGTAACGTTTGGAAAGCCGGAAGTGGGCAAACCCATGGCGGCCGATGCAATCAAGGCAGTGCCCATCACCAAAATGAGAGGGTGAGGGTGGTCCAAGGAGTCACCAACCTCCTTGACCAATGGGACAATGATGATGGTTGCAACGGTGTGAGAAATAAAAGTAGCGACAACCAAGATCAAGAGGCCGAAAATGATCAAAATGACGTAAACGTCAAGGTTCATCACCTTCTTTTGCAAAGCGGTAGCGACAGTTGCCAACAAGCCAGAACTGGTAACAGCCTTACCCAAAGCAAGACCACCCATGGCCAACAAGATGATACTCCAAGGGAAGTTGTTGACATCGTCAACCTTCAACAACCCGGTGCCGAAGAGCAAAGCGATAGGGAAGACGGCAATGATACCGGACGAGCCAAATGTGTCCTCAATGTTCTTTTCCACACACCACAAGATGATAGTAGCAATGCAAACCAAACTGACGTAAATTTGCTTGGTGGTGAACTTGTCCCTGATGGGCTTGTAAGCCTTGATCTTGGTGGAAGAAATCTTGAACGTCAAAATCAACTCCATCCAGATACCGACCAAAGAAGCGATGGAAACTGGGATAGCAATGGCAAACCACTTACCCCAACCAGGGTTAGGACTCATGTACTCGAGAGCAATGACGTTCTGAGGAGAGGCAATTGGGGAAGCCATACCGCCAATGTTGGAAGCCAACGCAACACCGAGAACCAAAGCTTGAGCGAATGGAGCTTCGGTAGGCAAAGTTCTCAAGACTGGCTGGATCAACGAGTAGGCCAACACTGGAGCAGCCACATTGGAAATCCACATGGACAAGAACAAGGCGACAGCCATGATGGCAAATAAAACGTTACGTGGCTTGGTACCAGCAACTGCCAACATGTAAGAAGACACAACCTTGGCAACGTTGTATTTGGACAAGGCTGCGGCCAAAGTGAAACCACCAAGCAAAATCATAAGCGTAGACGACCACATTTGTTCCAAAATGTACGTGGAAGCGTCAGCAGCGTCCATGGGGCCGGTGCCTTCGGTGTTCTTCAAAACCTTGCAGGCAACGACCAACAATGGAACCAACATGGAAGTGACCCAAAGAGGAATAGCCTCGGTGGCCCACGCAATGGCAGCAGTAGCCAACACGGCCAAACAACGGGCCTCTTGCTTGTCGTTCATGGTCTTGACGGTCATCAAGATGCAAAACACGATAATGAGAAGAGCGATCTTGACCATTTGGGTGGTGAGCAAGAAGCTAGGCACTCTGACGTAGGTTTTTTTGAGGAATGTCAAGCCAAAAGGCAAATTGACGGTAGTCATTTGCATCTGGAGCAAGTTGGACATGTAGGCCTCCTCGCCCATCTTGGTGTTTCTGACAGCATGCTCGTCGAGGTGCAAGTTGTAGTGCTTCTTCTCCATCGACAACAAGTCCTTCCAGACGGTGTTTCTCTCCCAGACAATGTGGTCTCTCAAGTACGACTTCAATTCGTCACGCACGGGCTCCAAGCTCTGGCGGGACGCCTCCGTTGGGTATCTGCCCGAGAGGAACGCGTAAATGTGAACCATGTGGTCGATGCTGTAGTCGAGCTTCTCGCTGGCCTCCGGGTAGAAAGTTCTGGAGTTGTTGGGCAAGAAGGTGTCGATAAAGTCGGACTTGATGGAGAAGTTGCACGTCTTGTCAAACTTCTTGCAAATCTTGGTGAAGCCGATCTTGTTCAACTCGATAAACGACTTCAACTCGCTCAAGGTGATGAACAAGTGGATGGATCTCTGCTTCAAAGTGATCTGCTTCTGCTGCTTGATGTCAAAGTGTTCCTGACCCAATAACGCCGAGTTGGTGACCGAGTTGTGCTCCTCCTCGTCGTCGTCGTCATCGTCCTCGTCCTCGTCCTCCTCGGCATTGATCGCACCCTTCTCGAGGTCATCGTCCAAGTGGTTGACCGTGTCGAAAACGGACGCGTTGGTGGTGGTTCTCTCCAACGTGGAACGCATGTTGTGCTGGTGGTGTTCATTCTCGTGGAGGGTGCCCTCGTGGTAGGCGTTGGTGAACAAAAAGTGGTCGACATGCAGCTTGTTGGCCTCCAAGTCGCGGATGAGGTTGTCGTACTGCTTGTACACCTCGGCCTCCTTCGCCTTGAAGAACTTGTCAATTTTGGACAACTCGTCCACCAAGTGCTTGGCAAACACTGGCAAGGTGTCCGCGGTGTCTTCGCCGTAGAGGGTCACCACGGCCGCAGTCCACAAGTCCAAATCGTACGAGCCACAGAGAGTTTGGTCGTCGTACTCCAACAGCGTGGTCTCAACCTCCTTTTCCGATGCCTCGACGGCCTTCTCGTCGTCGTCCTTGACGCTCTTTCTGCTTTTAAGCTTGTTAATCAACTTGGCCGGGTGGAACTTCTCCACAGACTCCGTGTCGGACTCCACCGCCGCAGCGTCTCTGCGGGCCAAGATGGCCTGGTTTCTGCGCACCAAGCGCACCAATTCGGAGATGGTAGCGTCGCTGGAGATCTCGGCGGTGCCGCTCTGCAACTGGTGCTGCTGGGCCGCATAAATGACCTTTTTAAGGGCCGGGTAGTTGAGGTAGTAGTCCTGCCATTCGGGCACGGCGTTGAACTTTAGCGAGTGAGAGAACTTCATGATTTGCAGCAACCGAAAAGCAACACACGCTGAGGGCCGAAACGGGCAAGGTGTCGTGTGACAATGAGGCGGTTGACAGCGGTTAAAAAGGCTAATGCTCGTGTGCTGAAAAGTTTGACAGGCGTTTCTTTTTCTTGGCCCGCATCGCAGGTATTAGCCCCACGTGGGTCGCACCGATGCTAATAAGCGCTACATGCCGGCGCGGGCCGTTTATTGGGCTGGGTAAACGCAGGCGGCACTGCAGGATTGTCCGACACTCATAACGTCGGGATTACGCGGGGAATAGCGGAGTGTCGGCAAGCGAAGCTGGAATGTACAGACTGCAGAATCGGCAAAACCAACCCAGCTCGGGGTATGAACAGCAGAGGTGCAAATTGCCGGCCTGAGTGGCAGTTCCAAATCCATTGTAGTTCCAATAGTGTTGTAGTTCCAGCTCCATTCTAGTTCCAGGACTTCAATTGCCGGTTATTTCTTCAATTGCCGGTTATTTCTTCACTTGCAGTTCCACGTCTGCAATTGAGTAGTTTCCTGCAATGGTACGTGTTTTGGTGAGTATCTGGTCCAAAGGCCATCTGGTGCGAATGCACAAGCTCACGTGCGCTTAGGGAAACAGCAGCACCCACCCACAAAACACTCAACTCCAGTATACTGAGGCCAGAAAAACAATAATTGATCGGTACATAGTCACATTCGCCCGTCCTTCCCCTTTTTCTCGGCTACTTCCCGTCTGTTGGTGTGGTTCGAAGGATCTTGGCCCTGCAGGCGACGCGGCATCAGGCCGCACTGTGACTGCTCAACTGTGGCTCACGCGAGAACCAACTAGCGACCCAACCAACCACACCGAAATGGGCATTTTCGCCGGCAACATCCACGAAGGCGAGTATGTACCCTACCCGGCACGCAGCGGACTACCCATCAGCACGTCTTCCGTGTACAACACTCCGCTGAGGCTCAATCTGCCCCACAACCCGCCAGACGAAGACGACAAGCAGGCCAGAGTCCAGGCACTCCGCAAAACAGGCACGTCGTCTCCACTTCAAGAAATCCTCCCGATGGTGCATCGCTGGTCGCACACGCACTCCATTCTCAGCGTCGTGGCCGCTCCGAGCAAGGGGTTGGTGCTCTGTGGAACTCAGGACTCCAAGATCTTGATCTTTGACGTGTCCAACTATGCACTTCGCTGCATTGTCAACTGCGGCCACAGCCTGTTCGCCGCATCCGTGTTGTGCCTCGCGTTGAGCCCGGATGAGAGGTTCCTTTTCAGCGCAGGCTCTGACTCATTGATCAAGGTCTGGGACTTGTCCCCGTTCAACGACCCCACGGCCACGGACGTCGACATCCGCTGCACGCACTTGGTCTATCTGTTGTTGGATATTGGCGACATCTTCTCCCTCGCATGGTCCCAAGAGCTCTCCACGCTCTTTATCGGCGCCCAGAACGCATCCATCCTGTGGTGCAAGCTCGACTTGCAAAAGGTTGACTTGCTGGGACCCAACCTCTCCTCACTCGACAGGTTGCCCCACTTTCGCTTCGACAAGTTCTTTGATTCCAAGGGGCCAGGTGGGTCCATGAATCGTGTGCAGAGCGAACATGCTCTCCTCCGCACGTCTAAGAGCGAGGACGATATCAAGGGGCCTCTCTTGGTTGAGATCAAGAACAGCAACATTGTCCGCTTTGCTCACAATGGCTACGTTTACTGCATGGAGTTCCTCGACAATGGGAACGCCGCTGAGTTCTGTGCGTTGCATGCTGAAGACGGCTATAGTAGCTTTTTGGCGAGTTGCGGTGGCGATGGCGTTACGAACATCTGGGGTATCCGCAAGGGTGCAGACGGAAACATCTCCTTAGAAGGAACTGCCCAGCTCGAGAACGAAGAGTCCATCTTGTCCATGCATGTGGCCGACCTGTCCATCTACGTGGGCTTGGGCGACTCCAGCATCAACGCGTGGGACCTCACCACGTACCAATTGACCAGATCCTTCCATTTCATCACCGACTCGGAGAAAAACGACGAGATCCTTTCCCTACGCATATACAATGGGTGCATATACAAGGCCACCAACACAGGTGGCTTGTGCAAATTTGCATTGACGCACGATCCGCATGCCGAAGAAAAGGCCGAGAACAAGCCAGGCTCTAGGCAGCTGTTGGACTTGAAGTTCAGCCACCTTTTGGAGCAAGAATTTGTTAATATCGAAAACGACTCCGTTTTCGCTGTGGACACTTTCCAGTTCCAAGGTTCTACCTTCTTACTTTCCGGTGGAGCTGGCTCCCTTTGTCTCTGGAACATTACCAACGTTGGCGATGAGCTGAGCGTTTCGGAAGAGCCAAAGGCAGCACCGGAGGCAGTCTCCGACGCGCTCGAGGTTTCGAACGAGCACTTGTTGGAGTCCCTCAAGAAGTTGATCGCCTGCAGAACAATCTCCAAATACCCTGGGCTCTATCTCGAGGAATCGAGGCAGTGCGCAAGGTTTTTGAGCAAGCTCTTGATGTCCTTTGGTGCAGCAGAGACAAAGCTTTTGCCTGCGCCTAACTGCAACCCGGTTGTGTACGCAAGGTTCAATAAGAATCACAAGAGCCTTACGCCGGAGCAGAATTGCAGGGTGCTCTGGTACGCCCATTACGACGTGGTAGAGGCTACTCAAGACAAGGAGTGCTGGTCCACCAACCCTTTCACTTTAACTGCCAGAGACGGCAATTTGTATGCACGTGGTGTTTCCGACAACAAAGGGCCTATTCTTGCAGCCATTTATGCCGTCGCTGACCTTCACAGAAAGCAGGAACTCTCTGCAGATGTGGTGTTTTTGATTGAAGGTGAGGAAGAGTGTGGATCAGTGGGCTTTCAAGATGTCGTTGAGAGAAATAAGGACTTGATTGGCGACATTGACTGGATCATGTTATCTAACTCCTACTGGCTCGGCGACGACATTCCATGTTTGAACTACGGTTTGCGTGGAGTAGTTAACGCTTCTGTCACTGTTGAGTCCGAAAAGCCAGACAGACATTCTGGTGTTGATGGAGGTGTATCCAGAGAGCCTGTCATGGACCTCATTCATGTCTTGGGCCAACTCATGTGTTCTAAGGCAAGAAAGATTCGTATTCCCGGCTTTTACGACGACGTCCTTCCTGTGACCGATGCAGAAATGAAGTTGTACCAGAAAATCAGAGAGTCTGCCTCTGATGACTGTGACAAAATCAATGTGGAATGCTTGTTGGACAAGTGGAGAAATCCCTCATTGACCGTGCATAGACTCGACGTTTCGGGTCCCAAAAACAATACTGTCATTTCGCAGCTGGCTAAAGCATCCATCTCTATCCGTGTGGTCCCTAACCAAGACCTTGCCAAAATCAAGAGCTCACTCGTTTCTTTCCTCCAGCAACAGTTTGACAACCTCAACACAGACAACAAGATAGCCATCGACATTTTCCATGAGGCAGAGCCCTGGCTCGGTGACCCTAACAATCTTGTATACCAGGTGCTTTGGGAAAAGATGAAGCTTAATTGGGGGCCCTCGGTTTCCGATCCTCTATTCATCAGAGAAGGTGGTTCGATTCCTTCGATCCGATTCCTAGAAAAGGCATTCAGTGCTCCTGCTGCCCAGATTCCCTGCGGTCAGGGCAGCGACAACGCTCATTTAAAGGACGAAAAACTCAGAATCATCAACTTATTCAAACTCAGAAGCATTTTACACGACACATTTCAAGAACTTGGTCGTCGTGACCAAGCTTGATAAAGACATAGACTACAAACGACATTTGAACAATTAAACTTCGTAAAGAACTAGAAGTAAATAAGGATATGCGATGGTTGCCAGCTGACGTTTGCAAGCGGTATTAGGTCGGCTCTATTAAACCTTTTCGGCGACGTCTTGACCAGTTTGTTCCGAAGAGAATGCAGAGCCTTCTTGAGCCTCACTTGGGCTGGAAGTAGCAAGTTTTTCTCCAGCCGGAGCTCGAGAAGCATGCTTTGCTGCCTCTTCGACAGCGGCCTTCCTGGCTGCCAACTCTTTGAAGTACGCCATATAACCGTATTTGGATGTCTGTCTCAACCTCTCACCATACCTCCTGAAAACAAAAGGAATAGGAACCATCCCAAGGGCAATCACAGCCAAGAGAGAAGTCGCCCACTTGATGTGCAACCTGTCGTACATCTGAATGATGAACAATGGGAAAACACCGGCCGTAACGTAACGCAACAAGTTGTTGGCAGCCAAGGCGGACGCAACATAGGCTGGAGGGAAAGAAAAGGAGTAGTAGAGAACGACACCGAAGAACACCCAGATAAGACCAAAGCCGAATGGAACACCGGAGAGGGTTGGGGCAATCCAGTGGATCGACTTTCTCGACGTCCACGCCAACCAGAACAAGGAGACAGGCAAGAAGAACGCACCAATCTGTGCAACCAACAACTTCTTCTCTGGAGCACCCCAGATGTGGTTGCCATTCTCATCACGTTTGCCTCTGGTTCCGTCTGGGTTCTTAGGGTAGTCTCTGACATTGTTCAAGATGATGAAAACCATCACACCCAAAATCAAACCAATGCCGACACCAATAAATGGCAAGCCGGACACACCCATGTCCATTCTGTAAACACCTCTGAAGATAATTGGGAACGCTTCGAAGAAACCAAACAAGACAGCAAAAACAAAGGCAATATAGATGGAACTCAAGCACACGATGGGCTCAACCACCAACATCTCCAATGGTCTGAGCAAGTAGTCCTTGATGGTCTTGAACAAGTTGAACTTTTCAATCTTAAGGTTGTAACCGCGCTTCTGCGCTCTTTTCTTCAAGAGGGCGAGCTTAAACGTCTCGGGACAAATGACGATGCAAGGCAAGATGGCACCGGAAAACATCAAGGACACCCACATGGTCCACTTCCAGCCCTTGTGCTCGGCCGCAAAGCCACCGACCACAGGGCCGATAACGGGACCCAAAAAGGGCGCCACACAGAACAATGCCATCGCTGTAGCCTGTTCGTTAGGGGCATTGCCCCACAAGTCACCGATGGTGCCCCCGGCCATGGCCATTGGTGGAGAAGCCACCAAGCCGCTGAAGAATCTCAAAACAAGGATGGTCCTGATGTTGGTGGCCAAGCCGACACCCATGGTGAAGAGCATGGAGATGGGAAAAGTGGTGATGTAGATCCAGCGGCGGCCAAGTATCTCAGACAAGGGCGCAGCGACAACAGGTCCGAGAGCCAAGCCCAACAAGTAGAAGGTGAGGCCGGAGATAGCGAGGGTCTCGGAGACGCTCATCAACTGAACAATCTCTGGGACACCCGCGACATACAATGAAGAGCCCAAAGAGATGCAGAGACAGGTGACGGCAGTGGTGAATGTGATAAACCACTTCTTCCATTTGGGCCAATTGAAGGGGTTCTCCTTGTCGTCTGGCCCGTCCCACTCCAAGTCACGAGGGTCGATCTCGTGGTGCGAGCGAGATTGGGTGCGGCCGAGCGAGTGTCTCTCGGACACGCCCTGCTGGCTCCGCAACGTGGCGATGCGGTTTAACTCGTTCTCCGTCATGTCGCCGGTGAGCACTAAGTCCGGGTTCACCGGACGTATGAAATCGTCATCATTGTCGGTCGACAGGTTCTCCTTGGCGAGGTCGGTGGCCACGGGAGGCAAGTTCTGGATAGTGGTGTTGCTCTCGGCGTCGGTGTGGTTGACATTGGGTTCCCCGCGGTAAGCACTGTACTGGTCCTCGTCCTCGGATGCAAGCTCCGAAGCCGTTTCGTACGCAGACGACGCCGAGGCATCGACCGAGGCCCTAGAATTGCCCGCCAGCTGGTGGTGCGAGGCAGCAGCTCGCAACTCGTCCTCCTCTGTTCTGGAGGTGCCCAAGATACCCATTTTTCAACGAAAAAAGTGGTGAGGACTCGAGAAGTGAAGGATTCGGGATGGGGGAGACCGAAGTTTTAAGCGCCGGACTTGATTCCGTGCAAATGTGGGGGTAGCTGTAGGTCAGCAGACGGTCGCTATTATTTGTTAGAAACAGTTTCGCACACTAGCGCATCGCCGCATTTATATAGTCTCGCATATGGCGGTTTGTCGAGCCGGTTAAACTTGTGCAATGCGCGGCCAAGTCGATCGTACGCAGTCCCGAGGCTGAGAAAGCCAGGGCACACTGCACAAAAGCCACATGGAGCCTCTGGATTTCAGCAGCCGGTCCCATCTTATCCGCGCAGGGGCCCCCCTGAATCGGGTCCATCTTAAATCCACCAGCAATCCAACTTCAATCCAACTCCCATCCAACTTCCAACGCTAATTTGCCACCGTGGCGCATTGCTGCTCACTAATCAGCCGGCGTCGCCGAATCTGGCTCGGCGAAACTGATCCGGGCGGACAAACTTCCCGCGGCGGCCGTGATGCGGCAGTAGTAAACGGCGGGAAACGAGACCGGAATTAGGAGTTTATGCGTGTATGCAGTGCCGTCGGTTCCAATGGCCGCCGACCGTAGTAGGTCACGGCGCGGATATAACCAAAAGCAAAGTTGCACCCAAACGCGAGTACGAGCATAAATGCCGCTACCGCTAAAACCTTAAAGCTGAGCGGTTCCACGAGGGAATTGACTAACACCGCAATTGTATGAGCGCCAACCAGCAGCCTGTTCCCGCCCCGCGTGGGGTCTTGCTGGAGGCACTTTTCCCAGTAGGCACACATCTTCTCCAACGCGGGGACAATGGTTTCCGGCGAGCAATTATTTTCTCTGTACGAGCGCTCGCATGAGGCAATCTCCACGAGAATGTTGGCCGTCTCCACCTCCATGCGGTGGGCCACGTCCTGCCGGACCGTCTGCACCATCGAGATCACAAGATGCACCGCGTACGCTGAGAGAATGCCATTGAGGAGAAACTGGAGGTACGATGACAAGACGTAGCTGTTACGCTCGGTCGGCACTGAGCGAGCATCCCATGGCAGAGGGAGTGCCACAGGGAGGTCTTGTCTTGGCACTGTTTGGATGACTTGGTGCGATTGGGTGGACAGGCTCCGTCTCTCGCGCACTTTGTCCACCTGGAGGTCGCGGTGTCGTAGCGTCTCTTGTGGTGCATAGTAGTGGTGATGGTGGATCTGGAGCGGCATCTGGCGGTACTGGAACGATCTGTGCAAATCTGTCTCGAATGGTGCGTACCCGAGCAGACCCAGCCCCGTGCCTAGCAGCCCAGTCCCTAGCGGCCCGTTTCCTGGCAGTGGACTACCTAGCAGTCCCCCTAATTCAGCCTGGGTGAAGAAAGTGGTTGTTGGCGCTTTTGGTGCAACCACCGCGTTGCTCGTGTCGAACTCATAGTCGTGTGCTTGGCTTTCATCATGAGGCTTGTCCATAAGGAGCTTTTGCGGGCGCAAGGCAAACTTGGCGCCGAGCGTCGTTGGGCTGAGAATGCTGAGGAGCGAGTCGTGGTGGTCTTCGTGAGCGTCGTCTTCGTTCACTTCCTCAACCTCTATAGGTTCGTCCACTTCGTCAATCTCCATGGGGTCGTCATGCTCGAGCTCCATATATTCTAGCTGGCGTTGCTCATGGAGTGAGAGCGCACTTAGCCCAAGATCGTCCATGAGTTGTGGTCAGACGATCTGTAAGTACGATTTGTACCTCTATGTTCAACAACGCACTGTTTCAGTGCGAATGTAAAAGGATGCAGTGGGAAATGCAGTTGGTGAGATGCACTGGGTAGTAGTGTAGTGGTGGTGATGCACACCGAGTGATGGGTAGCGGTGGCGGTAGCCTCTGTAGTGGCTATTTGGTGCAGTGCAGATCGCGTAGTGTAGGAAGTAGATATTGTAGGTCGCATTTTGCTCATCGCTACAACATGGGGTCCAAGCGCAAACGCCAGGAGAAGAAAAAAGACTTCCAGAAAACGAAGCTCCGCGTGGGAAAGACCGCCGCCAAGCCGGACAACTACACGGATACGTCGTTCACTGCGCGGACCATTGCTCTTCCGGGCCAGCTGCTCAGTCGCAAAGATGCCCCAGTCGACCTCACCCACCAGCTCCTGCTCACGAAGCACCACCTGGCTGCGACTAGAAAGGAGGTGCTCAGCTACATCGAGAACCATCTCCCGAGCAGCACGCTGCTCTACAAGCAGATCCTCACGCTTACCATTTCGCTCATCACAGACCTGCTGCAACTGGTACGCCTGGCGTTGGTGCTGCTTCTCGCCGCGTGTGCGGACAAGCAGCCGGGCTTCCTCGAGTTGCACATGCGCACGATCGTGTTGTTTGTCCACCTGGCGATGCTGCACATCCACAGCGACGTGCGTGGCTCGTCCACTTCGTTGCTCGATGTCATGGTGCGTAAGCTGCCCCAGGCGTTGGTCAAGGGCCACCTCGTCAAGACGCTCAAAAGCTACTTCACGTTGATGGCGTGGACGCTGAGCGACGACAAGCGTGCGGTGTCGCTCGCGGTGAACTCGTCGTCGTCGCTCGGTGGGGGAAAGAAGCTGCGTGCAGCACACCTCGCCGTGCTACTGCGGCTCCTCGAGGCGGCGCTTTTCGAGGAGGAAAACGCCGGGGTCGACTGGGCCTCGATCGGCAAGATCCACCCGCAGACACATTGCTACGTGCTCCCGGCCAACCCACAGGCCTTTGGCCAGCTCAAGCTCTTTGCCGATGAGCTCCCGTCGGCGAACGCACACTCCATCGAGGGAGCCTACTCGTTCCAGGACATCGACAACGTGTCGACCGAGGACGCGGCTACGCGCAGAAAGATCATCTATGATGTGTTCTTGGCTCCGCTCCGGAAGAACCTCGAGTCCGTGGTGAAGGAGGGCGGCGAGGTGGGCAAGGAAGCTTACTCGTGCATGGCGGTGTTGGACCGTTTCGAGGCCGACTACAGCCCGGAAGAGTAGGTAGCATTGTACATTAGCATAATTGGCATTACTCCACCATTGACTGCACAAGACTGAAAATCTCACCATGCTTCGTCTCTTCCCCAGAGTGCTCCGGGCAGCGCCCGTGTTGCCTAGACGGGCCGTGGTACTTCCACTCAGGCTGTTCCACTACTCTCCTGTTATGCTAAAAAAGAAATCGAAGAAGGGCGGCAAGGAGCCCGAGATCGAGGAAGTGGCCGAAACTCCGGCGGTCGACTTTGACGCCGTGGCTAAAAAGTTCCAGACCGTGGTGGAAAAGTTCACCAAACAGGCCAACGAGGTCAAGATGGGCAAGACAAACCCTCAGCTTTTCGACAACTTGTCTGTGGAGACTCCAGACGGCGTGCTTCCGTACAACACTGTAGCGCAGACTTCGGTGAAAGGGCGCAACTTTATCATCACGGTGTTCGACCCAGCCAACGTTAAGCATGTGGTCAATGCCGTGTTGGCCTCGGAGTTGAACTTGAACCCAATCGCGGACCCCACCAACAAGCAGATGTTGAAGGTGCCATTACCTCCAGTCACCACTGAGTCCAAGAAGGACGACGTGAAGCACCTCAAGGCAGTGTACGAAAAGTACAAAAATGGCTCCGGTAAGGGCTCTTCCTTGGCGTCTATCCGTGCTGATCTCAAGGCCAAGGTCGTCAAGAAGAAGAAGATGACCGACGAAGAAAGTCAGGTGTGGACCAAGGCAGAGGCCCTCCACAAACAGTACATGGACAAGTTGGCTGCCGTGCTCAAAGCGGCCGAGTCGGCCATCATGAAGTAATGCATACATACTAGAAGCTAACGCCGTCTCCGACAAACAACCGCCGGTTGTATCGCTCGCACCACTGTATCACCTTGAGACTCTGGTCTATGATCGCCTGTGCTTGAACAGACCCGCCACACAAGCAGTAGAACTCGCTCTTCTCGTCCGCGAGCATGAACCCAGTGACACAGTCGTCTTGCAACTGCCACCGCGTATATGTAAGCTTCTTCGGGTCGTGTTTCTTCGACATGGTGGCTTTGCAGTTTGCCAACGCCGTATAGAAGTAGATGATATGCGTCAGTGCCCGGAGCCAGTCGAGGGCACTGTCATCTGCACTGAATTGAAGGTCGTCAGTGTAGAACTGGTTGTAGTCTTTGCGCTTGTAGATGAAATGCTTGATCACAGGCGCTCTCACCTCCTTCAAGAGTGATATCGAGCTCGTCGCTTCAGCAAGCTCTGGGCCCAATTTCCTGGTCAACGTCTTGCTCATCTTGATCCTGTGAACGATGTAGTCAGCGCATGCCTTTAGTTCAAAGAAGCTGTTTCTGTTTCCACTAAGAAGAATTACCGAAATGGGTTCTGCGTCCTTCCTTGAATCAAGAGTGAAGCGTCTGACGTGGACGTAAAGGAAGCCTGTATCGTTGAAGTTGGGCATGCAAAGTGGAATCCATTGTGCAGCTTCCTGGTCCCCGTTCAACCCTTTCCAAGATGCCTCCACTGTGGTCAAGAGTGTAATGATGTCCTTATTGCCGAGCTTGTGGTTTTTAGGGCGCATCAGCGAAATGATGTTCTTGCCTAGGGTGAGAAAGCCGAACAAGAGGTCGGAAGCTAATAGCCGAGTGTGCTCGTTTGCACCAAAAGTGTTCAGAATCACAGACGCATGATCCGAGTCTTCTTTCGCCGTTTTGAGCTTCTTCGTAGCCAACAATATATTGTTAAGTTTTTGTCTGGACGTGTTGGAGATTTTAGCGCATTGTAGTGCTCCTCCAAGTAGTGCTCCCAAATAAAATGGGCTATCGACAACAACCTCTTCGTCTTCGTTCCGGTGAAATCCATATGTAAGATTCATGCACAATGTGTCTAGCACAAGGGAGTCCTGTGCGTTCAACATTCGCCGGAGGTCGTAGTTCATTCTGTTCTGGAAATTTTTCGTGATAATGGGTTTGGAAAGCACCGCTAGCACGTAATTGTACATGTGGCCCAATTGAGTTTCTAGCACGTCTGTTGTGGAGCCTACTCCTGTGCTCGGCACGATCTCGTAAATGACTTTCGAGATGGCAACGAGGATCAATGGGGATCTGTTCATCACCACCATTTTGAAGCCATCCTGCGAGATGCTCTTGAAATCGCTGTTGGAACTCTCTTGAAACGTGCCCACGATCGTAGTGATCAACCCCATGTAGCCCAAGATCACGTCGTCGTCGCCGTTCATCGAGTAGATGGGCTTACCTGCGGTGGAGAGAATGAAGAATTGTTTGAGCTTGCCCCGGAACACGTCGAGCGAGCACAGCTTGTCCAAAAACACTTTGAGCTCGAGGAATTGCTCGTCCCATGCGGTCTTGTCCTCGATGAACACGTTGAAGTCGTTCAATGTGCTAACTCCGCCCATGTCTCGCGTTCTGCTCACGTCACTGAGCATCAACTCGTGAAGCATGCTTCCCAACGCAGTGCCCTCAGTTGTATTGTCAATCTCGTCATCTGATGGATATATGCTATGCAGCGGTGAGCTCACAGAGCCGGCAGAGTCTCTGTTCAGAGTAGCTTCTTCCTCGTATATGGTCAACTCCGGTTCTGCGCTGGCTAGCGTGATAGCAGTTGTCGCATCGGCCGTAGTGGAAGCACCCGACGCCGCGAGGAGCGAGTGGGACGATTTGCGTTGCAATAGCAGCGGCGGTTGCAACAAGTTGTCATTTTGCTCAGTCATGATGTAGTATGGGGAAGTCGCACTGATAGCCTGTGAGTTAGACGATAAGCACCAATTGACCACTTCGAACAACACGCAGTCTACCGCAATTGCTGCATCTTGGGTGCTGTGTTGTGCTCTACAGTGCCCTACTTTGGTTGTTGTACCGGCTGTGCTGAAGGTGGTGGTACGCGTTGTCATATTACATGCATTAGTTCTAGCGAAGGAACATATACCACACAAGGAACACCACGAACAAACCAATGCCCACGATGGGGATGTACCCGCGGAGCATGGCCTCGAAGTTGATCTGCTGAGCCTTCTTTCTGTACTTGATGGAGTCGTTGCGCAAGCTGGAGGACAAGTCGCTCATCTTGTCCAAAGAGTCTCCCCTGTAAAGCAAGTCCTCGATGTTCTTGGTCATGACCTTCTTGACGTCGGCCAAGTCGTTGTTCAAGCGGTCCAAGTTCAGCTGAGCTCGCTGGTCCTGGTAGATCTTCTTGGTCTTACCCAAGAAGTTGTCGAACGACGAGAAGCCAAAGGGCCGGGCGCTATTGCTCAACGCCTCGCGGCCGTGGATGTGGTCAAACTCGTTGCTCACCTCGGCCAAGTACGAGAATGCTAGTCTGCGTGGGTACGAGCGCTCGCAGATGGTGAGGTATATGATGTTGTTGTGGATCAAGTAGTGGATGTTGTAGTTGCCCGACTCGATGGTGGCCTGCGGCTCCGAGTTCGGGGTCACCCTGCTGATGATGATCTTGCACTTCTTCTTTTGCTCATTGAGCTCCTGGTCTGCGGAGTCGTCCACCAGGCCACACAAGGGGAGTGCTGCGCGTTAGAAGGGTTATTAGTAGTGCTGCTGCACGTCACGTACCATCGTAGCGGTAGATTAGCGTCGACTTAACCATCGTGTCTGCCCTGGGTTGTTGCTTCGTTGTTCTCAATGGCACTTCCGGGGGTGTTGCACGTGACGCCTCCCGGCTCTGATGTCTGCGCACTCCACCACACTCCACCAACTACACCTCATCTGAGCTTCATCTGCGCCACACCATGGACTTGTCCAACTTGTCCAGCAACCTCCCCGCCACGACTCCGCTCGAGGCGGTCTCGCTACCGAGCATCAACGAAGAACTCACAGACGAGTTCAAGAGCGCAGCCAAGTCGGTTGCGTCGCTCTACAACGCACAAAAGTCCAGCGACACCCACGGCGCCAAGGCGCAGTTTGCCAGCGCGGCCAAGTCCATCGCGGCGCTCTACCGCTTGGGCACCACCGCCAGCGTGCTCCTGCTGCACAAGGGCTACTTGGACTGCCTTGATGACCTACTACATGTCATCGCCAACAACGAGGACATCGAAAACTGGGCCTTGACGCGGCGCGCGGAGCTCACCAACCACTACAACAAGGAGCTCCCGAAGGAGGGTGCCGCGGAGAATGCGTGCGAGCTGGATTCGTCCGAGTTTGTTCTCCCCACCGACCACGAGTTTTCCTTTCCGCTGGACTTGGCGCTGGGCGTTCAGTTCCGCCCGAGCTTGGCCGCACCGTCGGTCACCTTCAAACGGACGAAGAAAAAGACCACGCGGAAGCTCCCGCCGGCTGCTGAGGCGTCCTCTGAGAGCGACGACTCGGACGAGCCCGTGAAGAGGAAGTTGGCTCAGCAGCTGCTCGACTCGGTCAAGCGCAGACGGCGCGACCTCGGCGAGAGCGAGTAATACCACAGCTGCCCATACGGTTACATACTCATTACGGCTACGCTTTCCAGCTGCGCTGTTCATTAATGCATCACCTTCTAGTAAGCAAACAACCCGTCGGAGTTGTCGCCGTACTCGTCGTCGTAGTCCTCGTAGCTGTCGTCGGTGTCCTCCTCCTCGGAGCTCGAGCTCTCCACGGCCTGCTCCACCAACCCTTCTAGCGTCAAGCACAACAACGTGTCGCCCTTGGACTGCGTGCCCTTGGCCACCTCATGCGTGGACTCCACGTAGCAGTTGATCAACTTGGACTTGCTCCGAATGATCACGTTGTGCCCCACAATGCTGTTCTCCAACTGCACGTCGTCCTCAATTGTGGTGTTGTCCAAAATCACCGACCCGGTCAACTTGACCCGCTTGCCAATGGTGCAGTTGGCACCGACAACCGTGCGCTTGACATTGGTCTTCTCGCCAAGTTCCGTGCCCTCACCAACCATCAGGTCGGCACCCACGTTCGCAGCCAACTTTTCCTTCGGTCCAGAACCCTTGCCTGCACCTTCTCTGGCTTGTATCTTCAAGTAATGTCTGTTGGCCTCCATGTAGACCGGCAAATTATTGGACCTGACGAACACGGCACGCTGCGGCACCTCTAGAAGCGCCACGGTGTATGCGCAGCTGGGGCTCTGCCATGGCTTCCTGGCTAGATCTCGAATAACCTTGATGAGTGGTCTCGACGCAAAGTACGCCTCGTCAAACTTCTCCTTGTACTCTGTGAATACCGCTGAGATGAGCTTCGCATTGCCGAAGAACACTGCACTGCTCAAAAGCTTGCTGCTCACAGTAGACATTGGGTATTTCCACACCAACTGGGTCTTGATCTTAAGCGCCTTGTGGAACTCAATATCCTGCGCGGAGTAGTAGTCCAAAAGCTGAGACTGGCCCGTGGGCAAGTCTGCGTAGACGGTGTAGTTTTTGGGAAAGATCTTGTTCTTCTTGTCCTCGATGTCCAACTGGTTACGGTAGCACACCAGCATGCCCAAGTCGGACTCCAGCCTGCTGCGGTATGCCTCGATCAACACCTGCGGGGGCAAGTCCGTGATGAAGTCGCAGGGTAACAAGACAAAGTTCTCGTGCGCTGCGTTGCGCTTCAACAAGTAAGGGAACACTTCTCCACTGGTTGGCATGGAGAACTCCTCAACCTCGATGGAGTTGACGAATTCGCCGTCTGCGGCCTCACCCTCGGTGCGCGAAGTTCTGTACTTCGCTACCGCGGCGTCGATCTCCTCAAACGAGTCCTCGTGACAGAGAACAGTCACTTTGGGGAAGAAAGCCTTTCCACACCAGTCCAAAACGTACTCAAGCATGGGTCTGTGGGCCAACGGCAAGAGAGCCTTGGGCACACCGGTCTGGCGCTCCTTGGAGAACGGCGCGAGCTGCTTCCCGGGGCCACATAGTATCACAGCGTGGAACTCCATGGTGGTGATGGAAAGTATGCAAATCAACGCTTTTTGTATGTGGTCACGTGATCAGAGCCTGTCCCGCCGCCGGCGACCCAGCATGCGCCTAAACCCAAAACTAAAGCAGAGAATGCTGATATCACACCGTGAGCTCATTCTCCTCTCCGTCTCTCCCCAATTGCCCCAACTCGTGGTGGTGGTGATTGGTGGTGCGCGCACGCCGATCTCAACTCCACATACAAACCCTAGTGGCAAGTAACGCAACCACCATGAGCGAAGAAAACGACCCCCTTTTGGCCGCTTTGCAGGGCGAAGAGAGCCGCGGCGCGGAGCAACCAGCGCAGCAGGAAAGCGAGGCTGCGCCCGTGGACCAGGAGAGAGTCAAGGCGTTGGCCAAGTTCAAGGAGAAGTTGGTGGAGCACCGAAAGTGGGACGCGCGGCTCAAAGAGATGCGGTTGAGCATGCGAGATTTGGAGAAGACGTACGAGAAGACGGAGAACGACATCAAGGCGTTGCAATCCGTGGGCCAGATCGTGGGCGAGGTGTTGAAGCAGTTGACCGACGAAACATACATTGTCAAGGCCTCCAGCGGGCCCCGCTACATCGTGGGCTGCCGCAACACCATCAAGAAGGACCAGTTGAAGAACGGCGTGCGTGTCTCGTTGGACATGACCACCTTGACCATCATGCGCATATTGCCCAGAGAGGTGGACCCCTTGGTGTACAACATGACCACGTTCGAGCCCGGCGAGATCTCCTTCAACGGCATTGGTGGCTTGACCGAGCAGATCCGCGAGTTGCGTGAGGTCATTGAGTTGCCCTTGAAGAACCCAGAGCTCTTCACCCGTGTCGGCATCAAGCCTCCAAAGGGCGTCCTCTTATACGGTCCTCCGGGCACGGGTAAGACCTTGTTGGCCAAGGCCGTGGCTGCCACCATCGGTGCCAACTTCATCTTCTCCCCGGCCTCCGCCATTGTCGACAAGTACATTGGTGAGTCGGCGCGGTTGATCAGAGAGATGTTCTCGTACGCGAGAGAGCACGAGCCATGCATCATCTTCATGGACGAGATCGACGCCATCGGTGGCAGAAGATTCAGCGAGGGTACGTCTGCGGACCGTGAGATCCAGAGAACCTTGATGGAGTTGTTGAACCAGATGGACGGTTTCGACACGTTGGGCCAGACCAAGGTGATCATGGCCACCAACAGACCGGACACGCTCGACCCCGCGTTGTTGAGAGCAGGAAGATTAGACAGAAAGATCGAGATTGGCTTGCCCAACGAGGCCGGCCGCCTCGAGATCTTCAAGATCCACACGGCCAAGGTGGCCAAGCAGGGTGAGTTCGACTTCGAGGCGGTGGTGAAGATGAGCGACGGCTTCAACGGTGCGGACATCCGTAACGTGATCACCGAGAGTGGCTTCTTCGCCATCCGTGACGAGAGAGACTACATTGTGCAAAACGACTTGATGAAGGCTGTTAGAAAGGTTGCCGACGTGAAGAAGTTGGAGGGCAAGTTGGACTACGAGAAGTTGTAGTGTTACCGATATTGTGTATACTATATGTACAAGTGGTCATTATGCTAATTACTGCGAGCTCTCCGCGATCTTCTTCATGGTGGTTTCGAAGTCCCGCACTCGCGACTTGGACAACACCTCCAAGTGCGCGAGGAGCGCCGGGTTGTCGATCTTGGAGATGTGCTCGGCCATCTTCGCGCCGATGTAGTCCTTGACCTCCTCGGACAACGGGGTGAGCTTCTTCTCAGGCGTCTGGCTCTTCTTGGCCAAGTACTCCTTCTGCGCCGCAGACAAGGGCATTGTGACACCGTTAAGCTTTCTCGCCTCGAACTCCGTGATACCTCTCTTCTTGTGGGGCGAGTACGGGTTTCTGAGCTCGTTCAAGAGCCCTTTGGGGAGCGGAGACTTGGCGATTGTCTGGAGCTCAAACGTCTTCAACAACGCCGCGTCTTTGGGGGTGGAGAGCTCGTCGTCACGGGGCTCGGAGGGCGGGCGTGGCCAAGGGATCTCGATGTTAAGGTGGTGTTTCACGAACCGGCGAGGCAACCATCTCTTGTAGTTGTCGTCGTAGTACTTGCTCTTGTAGATGAGCTCCTCGGCCACGACATACGACACCTTGCCGGTCTCATCTCTGTCCTTCGCCGCCAACCGCACGTGCTCCCGGGGGATGGCCACGGGGTAGTCCATGAGGAAGCTCTGCTGGTTGGGGATCCACATGGGCTTTGGGATGGCTCTCTTGGCCAAAATATCCGTCAAAAGGAAGCAGTCCGACGCCGCGCTGTACTGGAGCACGGGGCTGACCTTGCCCTTGTGTTCGCCCTCGGCGATGTAGACCATGTCGCCCGTGGCGATGCCAACCTGCTCCATGGTGGTTCTTCTCTCGTGGGTTGGGATGTATCTCATCCTCTCGAACGTGGGCAACGTGTACTTGTCGGTCTGGTCCAAGAGAACCTTGCGGAGGGCCGCAGGGTACTTGTCCACGTCCTTCTGGAATCTTTTTTTGGCGGTGTTCCAAGACATGGTGGACTAGTGGAGGTGAGAAAATTTTGGTGCACGCATGCACACCAAGCCAGGCCAGGTCAGATCAGACAAGGCGAACCAGGCCACGGCCAAAAAGACCGGGCAAGCAAACGAGTCGTAGAGAGTAGAAATCGAGACAAATGGAGAGAAATTGAGACGTGGTGTTCTACGCTTGGTGTCCAGCAAAGATTGTATAGTACATGCCCAGGGCCTATTCGGTGCAGATGTTGATAAACTCCTGTTCGTTGACTGCGGTTAGTATAGCTCTTCACAATGGTGTCTAGTAACGTACTTTCTCCGTCCTCGTCTAGGTCGAACTCCTCGATCATTGCCCGCAACTCCTCGTCGCTCAAGTTCTCCCCCAAATCACGCGCCACACGCTTCAAGTTGCGGAAGCTGATCTTGCCCGTGTTGTCGTCGTCAAACAACTTGAACGCCCGCCGGATCTCCTCCATCGGGTCCCGCTTGAGAATGCGCTCGCCAACTGCGTGTTAGTAGTGGTGCAAATGAAGCACGCGTATACATACCGGCGTGGTAGAAGTTGTCGTATGTGATCAAATTGACGTTGTCCGTGTCGTACTCGTGGATGATCTCCAACACCTCGCGCTTGGAGAGGTCAAACCCCAACGCCCGGAGCGCAACTTTCAACTCGTGGTAGTCGAGCTTGCCGTCGCTGTTCATGTCGAACAACGAGAAGGCCTCTCTGATCTCCTCCTTCTGCTCATTGAGGAGCTCCGTCTTCAAGCTCTGCCCTCTTTTCTGCGCATTGGCGGACGACATGTGGTTTCTGGAGTGGTGTATTTACATCACGCACAGCGTGCAGAAGAGACGTGATGCACCCAGACACCATCATTGAAGCGACCGTGTTGACCCATGCTTGGCTGGCTGTGCTGTTGTTATCATAGCTTCGGACTTTGGTGATATTTAATACTTGGAATCGCTGGCACTGGGACTATTACTTGGTGGACGCGTCATGGTGGAAATCGGCTCCAGAACATCTGTCAAGGGTGATCCAGGCACCGTCCGTTTCATCGGCACGACCCAATTCGCTCCCGGTGAGTGGGTCGGTGTGGAGCTCGACAAGCCTGCCGGTCGAAACGACGGTTCTCTACAGGGAGTGAAGTACTTTGAGTGTCTGAAGCCAGGAAACTATGGTGTATTCGTTCGAAAGGCACTTTTGGGTGGCTCGTCTGGCTCCAGTGACGTGCAGCAGGTCGTGAGCAAGTTGCAAGACAAACTACGAGCGGCGAAGAAGGATGTGGTGGAGAATCAACAGGTCATTGCAAAGCTCACAACGGAACTACACGCTGCCCAGAAAAGAGCTGATGCAATTGAGGCTACCATGGAGGCGACTGCTGTGGATACGGAATATCTCAGAGACCACAATGCTACTTTAGTGAAGAACCTCGAGGATTTGCAAGAGAAGTACGACGACCTTGTTGCGAACCACGCCATACTCAGCGAGGAGATGGAGCTCAATCGGGAACTTGAAGAGGCCGTGAGAACGCAAAGCGCAGATACCATTTCCTCGGAAGATTTCCACACGCTTCTACAACATAACAAAAAGCTCGAGCTTGCTGTGAATTCGTTGAAGAAAATGGCTGACGAGAGGGAAACCGTGTTCTCCACGAGAATCAAAGAGCTTTCAGAGAAAGCTGATAACTCAACAGCTCTCGGGGCCTCTTACAATGCATTGGCGAAAAAGCTAGAGATCGCAGAAGCTACAATTGCGCAGTTGCAAGAACAACTCGAGTCCGTTTCTGAGCTGGAGCAGATTGTCGAGCACCTCACGAGACAAAACGAGCAGTTGCACTCTCAAGTCAGCACACTCACTAAAACTGTTGATGAACTCACGGAACTACATGAGTTGGACAAATCGCTAGAAGCGGGTCACTTGAGTGTCGAGCATGATCTCCAGGAGAAAATCAACAAGTTGATGAGCGATGTGAAGAAGGAAAAGGCACTCCAAGCCGAGTTGTCAGCAGTGAACAAGCGACTCGAAAAGGACTTGCAGCTGCTCAAGGCAAATGAACTGAGCAAAGGCATTCCGTTCTCTGATACAGATATTGAAGCTACTCTTGTGGAACTCAAGAAGCTCAAAGCAGATAATGCGACCACCTCAGCAGCCCTTTTGGGTGCTCAGCTGAAAACAAGCGCTTTTAGCGACGTATCACGCAAATTGGTTGACGAATCGAATCTTAATGATCAGTTCGAGATCATATTCATCTCCAAAAGTATTGGAGGTTTATGTCCAGTTATGGAATCCCACATTGAGCCGAATGCACTGATTTACACCAAGATATTATCGGGCTTTCAAACAGGTCGCCTCGAGTTAGCGGTCCAATATGCGACAAGAATTGCTGAGAGGTACTACGACCACTCAAACATCGACTGGCAATCCTTATTGGAGGCGCTAAAAGATGTCGAGACTAATACTACTACTCTGGTGCAGAAAATTAAACAGAATGAAGTCGAAGCAACCAGTTGGACATTCGTGGAGACTTTTGTGTCCAATCTAGATATGCTCCTTGCAAAGAACACTGACCTTGCTGCTTTGAGGCTGTCTTACCGCCTATCGCTCACTGAAAACAGCATGTTGATTGCTAGGAAATTATGCAAACATTTTGCTGAGTCGGCTGAGTTTTCGACACACAGCTCAAATTCTGAGCTCTCAAATGTGCTTGACAAAGTCTTTGAGTCGAGCACCGAGCGGGCGAAGGATGTGACACAGAGCAAAGAGGAATTTAGTTGGATCCTCGACGATTCTCGGTCGTCAGTGTATGACGAATCTTCGATGGTCATAAGTACTCTTCTTGCCATCCTCAAGGATACTGCCTCGAGCCAGAGCTCTGAAGTCGAGAATGATATGGAGAATGATCTTCCAAACGTTGAAGAGATTTTGCAAAAGTCGAGATCTGTTATGGAACAGTTGGAAACAAGTGTCAAGAAAGCAGAAGTTAGGTCTACACATGCTATTTATTACGCCCTTTCACAACTGTTCGAGTCTTCCAATAAGAGTCTTCGTGACGAGCATTCGCTTGTTACGTCGCAGTTAATTCTGAAAGACCAGAAGATTCAGGACCTTTTGCTAAATATTCAACATCTCGAAACCAACATGAAGACTTCACTTGCCGGCAAGGAGTTGGAGAAAGTTGAGCTACAGAAATCCATGGAGGCAGTCAAACACGAGCTTGCGAGTTTAAAGACGCAATACGAGGAATCCATGAGGGCCAACAAAGCTTTACAGTCACAACTCGATTCACTCTTCAACTCAGATTCACGCTTGCAGCATCATCAGATACCTGTCTTCGAGGATTTAAAATCAAGGCAAGATTACACGACCGAGATGGCTCTTCTTGATGAAATTGCTCTTCTCAAGACCATGGCCAATGCCGGTACGCCATTAGATACATCTCACGAATGGTTGGATCAGGATATCTTACCTCCAAAACCTAAAGGTCCTGGAACTGAAAGCATTAAGTTTCTTAATCATGCGCTTAACATTAGGGCTAAGTCGGATGCAATTCTGAGGTCTATTCTTCAAGCACACGATAAGAACAGCGAGGAGTTGAGCTACAGGCGTTCTACATGGAAAAGCTTTTAACGTCACTGTCATCGCATTAAGGTATATATCACGCCAGGGTCCCCTTCTTTCTATGTTTTGGCCACTTGGACGCTAGATCAATGTGTGACGCCGGGTATAGCCAATTCAATATTATGAGGATGAAGATGTCCACTATGACGCAAATGATGTACAATTTGCCAGCAACTGTACCGCAGCAGTAATATTTCAGTAGCCTCGTGATGAGCGGCTGGTTGATTTGTCGGTGCTGTAGCGAGTTGTAGACATTCTCTGTTCGCTTGGCGATATTATCCCAGCTGTACATGTTCGCAACTTCACTGTGGAACAGCGATGTGTCTATTTTGCCTGACTTGACCGAGTCAATGGCTTCCAAAAGGCTGTCCACTAGCGAGTCGGTCTCTGGTTCCGCAAAGTTTGTCATGTGCAGAGGAAGCACCTCAGGAATTCCACCAACCTTGGTGGTGACCACGTAGAGACCACAAGAGGCAGCCTCAACAATGACAGTTCCAAACGCTTCTGTCAATGACGGATGAAGGTAGATGTTGCCTTTAACCATGACGTCGCGAACCTCCTCGTGTTTGACTGCTCCAATCAACGTCACGCGTTCTTGGAGAAAGTACTTCTCTCTCATCTGCTCTATATCGAGAAATTTGGGCCCGTCGCCTGCTATGAGAAACTCCACGTTGCTCCGTTCTGCGCATATACGTGGGATGATCGCCGTCAAGAGATCCGCACCTTTATTCGGGAAAAGTCTCGAGATCACCACGATGGTGATGATACCAGGCTTTTGCTTGGACGAGTCTGGAGCAAAATCCTTGGAAATCACCGCATTGGGGATCACCGACACGTTGACAGGATCCAAGGACGCTCGGAGCACAATGTTCTCCTTGCATGTATGCGAGACGCAGATGACGTGGCTTATGTCGCTTAGCGTGAACTTGAGAAGCTTGTTGCCAACAATGGACGTGACATTTGCGAAGCCAAAGAGCGAGTGGTCGGTCAACACAGTCTTCAATCCCATGGTTCGGCCGTGCAAGATGGCCTCTGCCCCCAAACTGGAAAGCGAGCCGTGGCCATGCACAATGTCAATTTGCTCTCTGATGAAGATGTTGCGGAGAATTGGAAACGCCAGGAAAACAGTAGGGAATGTCGAGCTTCGGTAGACCTGGATAAACGGGACATAGTACACTCGTAGCCCGTTGGTGAGCATGCGGACACCGCATCGATTGCCGTAATCGTGGGTTATGATGACCACCGAGTGGCCTAGCTCGATGAGCTTCTGCGACAAGTGATAGACGTGGAACTCCACACCACCAGGCTGTGGATAGAAGAAGTCTGTGACCATGGCAATGTTGTAGGAGGTCATGACATGGCACTGGTTAATGAGAATTTGAGACTGTACCTATACGCGGCTGGAGATGTGCATCATTACATTTTATTATAAATACAAACTAGTTGGCAAATGCGTCCGGCGGGAGAGACGATGCAGAGTTTTTGAAGTTCAACGTGCACTGCTGGTAGTCCCAATTGCTCTGCTGGCAGAGCATGAAGCCGTATTGTATGTTGAGCTTAGTCTCCACGAGAACCTTCACGAGCAACTCCTGCTGGATCTGGTTCAACGAGGTCTTCAACTCGGCAGGCAAGTCGGCAGTCGAGGGTCCAGCTGGAGGTGGTGTAGCAAACTGCTGTTGTGGGGGCGGCGTGGGCACATGTGCGTTCATCTGAGGCACGCCGGGCACAGGAGCCACCTCGGGTGCTGCCTTGGGCTTGGCGCTGAACACCTCAGGGTCGGCCTCGGGCCGAATGCAGAGCAAGTCGCTGGCCACGATCATGCTGGAGTTGGCGCCGGGGATGACGATGAAAGTGCGGTCAAAACTCTTCCGGCCCAAAGTGATTTGCTTCTTGGACATTGCGTACTTGTTTCTGTTGTTGCCAGAAGAGGAGACCTGAGACTGGTTCTGTGGTGGCGCAGTCTCCTCGAAGCTTCCGTGGATGTTGATGCAAATGGCGCCCATCTGTGGCAACCGGTAGCTCTCCATGCTGAAATTTTCTGGCTTGGCTAACAAGTCGTGACGCGTCTTGGGAAGTTGGGAGAACTCCTTGAAGATGTGCTCAGGTCCAATGGCCACTTTCGACATTCTAGCCTTGGCCGAGGAAACTCGAATCAAGTTGCGTGACAATGTGAGGTAGTAGCCAAAGTCTGGCGGGGGCTTGCCGTCCAGATTCAGTGGCAGCGTGGAGTCCACTTGTAGCGAAAACTGGGACTCGGTTTGGTAGAGCATCATGAGATCGGCTCTATTGCTGTCCCAGATATTGAGGTAGTTGGAAATAAAGTTGGTGGAGAGTCCTTGCACCTCGCTGTCCTGGAAAAAGGTCGCCTGAGGCAGTGGGAAGGCGAATTTGAGGTTGTCAAGAAGCGCTTGCTCGTTGCGCACGATCTCACCGTTGAGGACGACCAAGCGAGGGAAGGCCTTCAAGAGTTCGGTTTTGATGGACACGATCTCGGTCGGGTTGTTGGTATTGACAATGGGGTTGCCGATGATGATCAACTCGCGCAAGTGGTTGAGCTTCTTCTTCCAGGTCTGGAAGATACTGACCCGGACCAACTTGTTGTCCTGCAAAGACAAGTTCTGCAAGTGTGGGAAGGTGGGGGCCAACGTCGAGAGACTGGTGAGGTCGGTAAGGTTGTTGCGCGACAAGTCTGCGCTCTCCACCTCCAACTTCAAGTCGCTGGCGATCTTCATCAATGCCGGGAAGAACTTGGACGACGTGGAGAGCGAGCCAAAGTAGCCCTTAGCTTTCAACGTGGGGTCCTCGTGCACGGAGCTGAGGTTCAAGAACTTGTTCTGCGGGTTGTAGCGCAGCTTCAAGAACATGCTCAACGTCTCGATGGTGTTCTCGCCCGAGGTGTTGCCCTGGCCGCCAAACGCAGCTGGTTCAACCTTGGTGATCTTCAATGGGTTGCCTGCAAATCTCACGCCCGACCACGCAATCAACTCGTCGGCTTTGTCCCGCACCACGAATCCGCGCATGGCGCCGCTGAGGTTGTCCACGGAGTAGTTGGTGACGTTGATCTTAGTTTTTCTGGAGATGAAGGCAATGCACTCGCCCGGTGTGGAGCCGTTCCAGCCGAAGATCTCGACCTCGACACTATTGTTATTCTGGGCATTGTTCCGGTTGTTATTATTGTGGTGGAATCCACCTCTGCCTCTGCCCCGGTAGCTCATGCTAAGTGATGGAGTCCAAGACTCTGGTGTTGGCGTCGCAATTTTTTCTGGAGTCCTGTATTATGTGCTAGGGCCGACACCAGAGGTCGAAAACGAGGTAGATCTAGGAGAGGCGAGCAGGGACAAAGGCGTAGACGGTTGTTTAGAACGTTTATTGGTGTAGTTGTGGCCATTCTGTTGGTTTTGGTATTTTTCGATGCACTTGAAACTTCTCGCTTGAGCCCGTTTGCAATGTGCGAGTACATTCACCAAACCCATACGTAAGTACCAAGCCACATTACATAACGTAACATAAAATCAGATCGTACACCAAGTTACGCGAAAATCACAATTCATAGCTATATATATACTTTCGTCGCTTTTACGCTTTCGTCGGGTTGTGCAACGTGCCCACCACCTTGTACTTGTTCTCAAAGTGGCTCTCCCAGTTGTCCAACGACTCCTTCTCCTCCGTGGACAAGTCGCTCAACGAGTCAATGGGCTCGGAGAGCGCCGTCAACACCGATGGGTCGAACGAGTTGAGGGCCAATCCACGCGAGGCGTCCCGGCCAGCAAAGTTCTCGTAGGGCCCGCCTGGGCCGTAGAACGCCTTGCCGGCACTCACGTCGAAGACCTTGCCCTTCACAGCGAGGTACACGGCGTTGCCATCCAAGCCGTTGTACTTTGCCAACGTCTGTGGCGTGAATTCTGTCTGCACTGGAGGCTCCGTGGCCTGGGCCGGCTTGAAAGGCGTGTTCATCAAGTCAGACACGATGGTTTTGACGAAGTAGGCGACGACAAGAAAGATTAAGATGTATTGGATCAGGTATTCCATCGTGTGCTGGGGCGCTGGAAGAACAGTGGTTGTTGCAAGTTCTACTGTGGGGAGCATCACATGATCTGGCCTATGATTCTGGCCGCATGTGCCATCAGGGCTACACCACACGGTATTGATATGGGGGAAAGCTACGGCCATTCAATTGCTGTTGAGTGACTTCCTGGATGTTTCCAGGGATTTGTACTGACTGTGTACCTGTTGTGGTGGGCTACCCAACAAACAACGAGAGTGAACATGCGGAAACAACGTTTTGACGGACCTATGACACTAGGATATCGTTTGTATTTGCCAGTAGAAAGTGATGACCATATAGCCCTTGTTTTGCTAATACACTCATGCAATTGGTCAACTGGTCTGGTGTCCACTGACTCGAGATGCCCTACGCCCTCCCTCCCAAACACAGCATGTAATAACGTCGTTCGTTTATCTATCCAATCATTTGGTTAATTCCTCCTTCCGGTTCATTCCTCCTCACATTGGTGTCTGGCAGTGATATCTTGGGCCGTACGTGTATGGTGTGCACTCACCTCAGTACAACATGGGCAGAAGCATTGTGAACCTAGACGACTTGACCGCCAACAACTTGGGCACGTTCAAGAAGATCAACGAGGTCTGCTTGCCCACCAGATACCCCGAGGCATGGTATAAGGACTCGCTCAACTCGGACAGGTTGGTGAAGCTTGCCTTCTACAGTGAGTTGCCTGTCGGAGCCATCAGAGGCAAGACCATCAACGCCTCGCACAACTTGCCCAACTTCGAGGTGGCCACGTCGACGCAGGTGAGCCCCAAGATCATCCCCAACGCAGTCTATATCGAGTCGTTAGCGGTGTTGAAGGCATACAGAGGACTCCACATTGCGTCGGAGTTGTTGAACTGGCTCATCGAGGAAACCAAGCACAAGTTCATCCACTCCATCGTGCTACATGTTCACGTGGACAACGAGGACGCCATTGGCTGGTACACCAAGAAGGGGTTTGTAAAGGGCGAGTTGGTGAAGGACTACTACAAGGAGCAGGGCTTGACCAACCCAGACGCCTACATTCTCTCGTTGACGATATAGGATAATTAGACAGACTATAGACGAGCGTAATATAATGCCTAGCAGGTGCACCTGCCGTCCCCGTCCCCATCTGCTGTATAATGTACACTCACCATCACTTCTCGTCCGCCTCGTCCTCCGTGTCGGTGTTGATGTCGGTGAACACGCTCTCGTTGTCGGATTCCTCTTCCCCCTCCTCCGCAAGAGCCTTTTTGACCTTTTGTCCTCTCAACGCAGCGAACGCGCCGGCAAGGGTGTCCTCCTCTGGGTCAGAGATATCACTGTCTGAGTCCTCGTCCGAGTCGGCATCCTGCGTGGCCTTTTTGACAGCCTCCATGTTCATGGGTGGGTTGGTCACGGTCATTTCTAGCGGTATGTCCACGTCGTTCCCAAAGTATGCAACGTTCTTCATGATCAACCTGAAAAACACCTTGCACGCCGTAGGTGGCGTGGGGACCAGCAACTTGATCTTGAAAGTACTGAGAACAACAGTGTCCTCCTTACCCTCCTCCCACTCTTTCTGGGTCAACTCCAAGTTGCTCAAGTCGACTCTCTCTAAAAGCGCAACCTCGGCGCCCTCCACAAACTTGTTGTCCTTCTGGTTGACAACGTAGCCCTCCCAACGGTTGGGCAATTTGCGGGGGAAGTATGGAGCATAGGCGTAGGGCATGTAAGGGGGGTCGTCGTTGGAGCGCAAGGGGAACTTCAAGTCCTCGATGGTTTCCTCCTCGAGGAATCTGCTTTCCTCGATTTCAGGACACGACTTCAATGCGGGAGACTTGATCAAGAACTTGATGACCAAGTGCGCGGTGGAGTTGGGAGTGATGATGTCTTCGCCTGGGACTCTAAACGTGGCATCCAAGACGCGGATGAAAGGCACCTTCTTGGCGACGTTCAACGCGACATCCAAGTGCTTGGGGTTCTCGATGCCCAACACCTTTCCCGCGTCCTCTTTGGACAAGGTGAGCAACTTGCCCAACTTCTTGACGTCCTGGGATTCGATCTTCTCCCTGTTGACGTATGGCAACTGCAACAACTCTCTGTGCTTGCCCACGGGGGAGGTGGCCTGGATGACCGCCTTCTGCAAGTCGTACGCAGCGAGAATAACGTCGGGGATTCTGAACGCGGTGGCGATGCCGATGAAGCCCTGGATCAACTCGGGGAGCTTGCTCACCACAATCAACTTGGTGGCCTCGTGGTTGCTGGAAAACTCTCTGTTCAAGTGCTCAAGCACGAGTGCCTTCAATTCCGCGTCCGACAAGGAGCCCTGGAGATTCTTGATCTCCTGAGACTGGAGGACCCAGTCCAAGATGTCGATGGGCGTGAACACCTTGGCGGGGTTCTTGTCGGCCAACTTGCGCACGAACAAGGTGGCGGTGTTCACGTGCATGCCCTTCTTGGTGGTGGACTTGACGTTGTTCCACCAGCTGCCCACGACGACAGGCAACAAGACACCGATCAAGAGGAAGTACACCACAAGCATGATGGGCGAGTACTTGCCCTCGACCAAGAACTTGGGAATGGCAATGCCGTGGGTGATTTCCTGCTGGCCGTCTGGGTGGCCGTAGAGACGCAAGTTGTTCTTGGTGACCTCGTCGGTCAAGGCCTTGTACGCGGAGTTGATTCTGATGAAGGCGGCCTCCATTTCCTCCTTGGCGGCCGCACCCAAGTCCTTGCCGATCTTGTCCGGGTGGAACTGCAACGACAACTTTCTGTAGCGCGACTTGATCTCACGCTCGCTCGCGGTGTAGGGCAAGTCCAAGATCGTGTGTGGGTCGAAGAAGTTCTGCAAGCTCACCTCCTTGGCGTAGGAGATCCAGACGAACACCACCGTGATCCATCCAACCACGATGAAGGCCAACTTCGCGTTGAAAACCTTGGCCTTTTTGCGGCGCGACTGAAACTGGTCAATGTGCGAGGCGTTTGGCAACTGCAACGTGTTGTGATCCTCGACAATGGCGCCCTTGACGGCGCTGCTGGCGGAGGCGTTTCTGTCGGCGAAAAAGGCGCCGTAGACCCACGAAAAAGTGAGCGGCAACAATACGAACACGAGAAGCGCGGCCACAAAGTAGGGCCACGTCTCGGACTCCTCGTCGTACTTGTACTCCGAGGCCATGGTGTTGTTGGTGGTGGGTCCAGTGAGAAGTTTATTGTAACACGTTAGCGAAAAATGCTGGAGGTAGGGGTGTGCGTGCCAACGGTTTGCACCAATACGGCCGGCAACACGGCTGGCACTACAAAACACAGTGGCTACGGTCAAACTACAACATTAGAGTACTTGATACAGAGGCATTTGCATAGTCTATGTGCTCAATGTGCTTCGCGCTCTACTTCGCGCTGCGGCCGCTCGGACCGGAAGAGCAGCATGGACTGGAACTAAATCGCTGCGGGATGCAGCATGGGTGCACGAACTCAGTGGTGGAACAACCGGATGGGGTTCTCCACGTAGATCATGTCTTGGGAGTCGGCCGCGGCGAACACGGCCTTGTCCATGACGGAGCCGGAGGGCGCCGCCACGAACTTGACGCCCGATCTGGCGGCCCTGTACACGTTGTCGGGGAAGGGGAAGAAGGCGTCCGAGGACAAGGCCACGTTGTTCAACTTGGCCAACCACTCCTCTCTCTCCTCTTCGGTCAAGGGCTTTGGAAGCTCGGCGAACTTGGACTCGTACTCGGACTTCTCTGGCTCGGTCTTGGGGATCTGGCCGGAGACGTACAAGTCGATGGCGTTGGACTTCTCGGGTCTCTTGACGCCCTTGGCCCACTTGAAGTCCAACACTCTGGGGTGCTGTCTCAACCACCAGTTGTCGGCCTTGTCGCCGGCCAATCTGGTGCAGTGAATTCTGGACTGCTGGCCGGCACCCAAGCCGATGACCATACCGTTCTTGGCGTAGCACACGGAGTTGGACTGGGTGTACTTCAAGGCGATGGTGGCCACGGTCAAGTCGATGACGCCCTGCTCGGTCAAGTCCTTGTTCTTGGACACGATCTCCTTGAACGAGGAGCCCTTGATGATGGCGTCATTGCGCTTCTGCTGCAAGGTGATGCCGTAGACCTGTCTGGACTCCAAGGTGTCTGGGGTGAAGTTGGGGTCAATCTTCAAGATGCAGTACTTACCGCCCTTCTTTTTCTTCAAAATGGCCAACGCCTCGTCGGAGTAGCCGGGGGCAATGACACCGTCGGACACCTCCTTGGAGATGATCTGTGCTGTGGGGAGGTCGACGATGTTGGACAAGGCAATCCAGTCGCCGAACGAGGACATTCTGTCGGCGCCTCTGGCTCTGGCGTAGGCGTTGGCCAATGGGGACAAGTTCTCAATGTCCTCGACGAAGTAGATCTTCTTCTCGACGTCGGACAAGGGCAAGCCCACGGCGGCGCCGGCGGGCGAGACGTGCTTGAAGGACGCGGCGGCAGGCAAGTTGAGGGAGGCCGACAACTCCTTGACCAAAGGCCAGGAGTTCAAGGCGTCCAACAAGTTGATGTAGCCAGGGGAGCCGCCCAAGACGGTGAAGGGCAACTCGCCCTGGGACACGAACGCCTGGGCGGGCTTCTGGTGAGGGTTGGCGCCGTATCTCAAGGGCAACTGCGAGGTGTTCTCGGAGTACTGCTTTCTGAAGAAGTCGGAGATGGCCACGTCGTAGTCCGCGGTGTGCTCGAACGCCTTCAAGGCCAAGCGGTTCTTGGTGTCCTGGGAGATGGCGCCGTGCTTCAACTCCTCCAAGAACACGGCGTAGTCGCTGGGGTCGGACAAGATCACCACACGTGCGTGGTTCTTGGCCGCGGCACGCAACAACGTCACGCCGCCAATGTCGATCTCCTCCACGGCCTCGTCCACGGTCACCGCGGCCTTGGACACCGTCTCCTTGAACGGGTAGAGGTTGCACACAACAAAGTCCACCTTCTCGATGCCCTGGGCAGCCAAGTCCTGCTGGTCCGAGTCCAAGTTGCGCGCCAAGATGCCGCCGTGCACCGCGGGGTGCAACGTCTTGACTCTGCCGCCCAACATCTCGGGTGCGTGGGTGATGCTGGAGACGTCTTCCACGGGGAATCCCGCCTCACGCACCATCTTGGCGGTGCCGCCGGAGGCGAGAATGCGCACGTTGGCGGCGGTCAAGCCTTTGGCCAAGTCCAACAAGCCGGTCTTGTCGTACACGGATAAGATTGCGGTTTTCTCGTGGGGCATGGTGTACGAGGGGGTGGGTGTAGTAGCGATCTCGATTATTTTTCCACCTAATAGATTGGGTTCGGGAGGCACGGGTGCGAGGAGTCAGGGCCCGCTGACTCGGCCACAATCTCTGTTTCAAATGAGATGGCCGTGGGGTCGCTTCTACTTTCGGCCTCTTTTGTATTCGTCGTCTGGTTCCTTCGTTTGTTGGGCCGTGGTCTGTGCTCGCAATTCAGCTCCAGGCAGGCCATCACTCCATGCAGAGTGATCCGTACCAATTGAGAGTAGATTGCAATCTTGATATCAGCAATGTCTTGCGAATTGACATTCCAGATTAGAATTTCGTATCGGCTGGAGACGCGGGCTGGGATTCCAAATCTGGACTCCAAGTCCAGAGGTCCAAATCTGGAGGTCGAAATCTGGAGGTGCAAATTTGACTTCCCAATCCGATTCTGCATCCCGAGTCAACCTGAACGACTTACAATTAGTGCTACGCTGAGTGATAAAGATGTTGATTGCCAGACGACAAACAGCACTACACCTAGTGTCTGTATCTCCACAAAGACAAGGTGTTGTGCTTCTTCCAAGTGTGGCGACGGCCAGCCTTGGTCTTGGTGTACAAGTGACCCTTGTTGATACCTCTGGACTGCTTGCCGGCGGAGGTAAGACCTCTGGCCTCTCTGTGCTTGTGCACAGGGTTGACGATCCAGTTGATTCTTGGATCTCTTCTAATGGCGTTGTGGGATGGGTCCACCAAGATGACCTCGAAGTACTTGTAGGTGGAGTCCTGGTTCACCCAGTAGGAGTTCAACACTCTCAAGTTGGCAGCTCTTCTGCCGACTCTCTCCTCAGCGGTGACTCTCAAAGACTTCTGGTACTTCAAGTGCTTGACACCCTGGTTGGTTGGCTTACCGTAAGTAGCACCCTTTGGCACAGGTCTCTTTCTGCCACCTCTTCTGACTCTGATTCTGAAGATCACGAAGCCCTGCTTGGCCTTGTAGCCCAATCTTCTAGCCTTGTCTGGTCTGGAAGGCTTGGAAGCTCTGTGGATGACATTCTTCTGTCTGTACTCCCAGCATCTGACTCTCAACAAAAATCTGGAGACGTCAGACTGCTTCTTTCTCTGCAACTCTTGCAAGTATTTGTAGGCACCCATTGTAGTTGATGATGAAATTTTTTGCTAGGATTTTTTTCCAGTAGTACGCGCGCAGGGCCCAGGTGCGGGTAATGGTTAGGGCTTCACACGTGATGCGAAGAGCTAAGCACGTGAGCACGGGCGCGTGAATAGCGGCGTGCCACACACGTGAATGTGCTCACGTGCACAAGCGGCCGGCCGGCACGCATCGATCACGAGCTCCGTCATGCGGGCATCACACCCGAGTCACGCGTGCGTTATCACGCGCGCCTCACCTTACCGTCTACGGCCCAACAAATGCGCGCTCCACAAGCGACGTGGCTAGCGACGCAACTTAAGCGGCTAGACACGCAAGCGGTGAATTCCCACCTGAGACGCATACTTTCCGCTTACTGCAGGTACCAGCCTGACTCTATAGCGATCGTTTCTGTGATTATCCGTGCTACATACGCAGCGACAGCGATCGGCCATTGTCTCTGCGGCTGCAAGTACGACGCGCCGCGAAGGCAGTGGCAGTATTGCGAGCACCAGACCAGTAGGCGGAAAGGGCGCGCGCAGCGGCACCGGCGGCACCGAGCCGTGTTCCCGTTTTCGAAGGCTGGCTCCTTTTTTTAGTTTACCCACGTTGCACAAGTAGGTGCGCTTGCAGCGTGCCCCTGACACCATCAGCAATTTGGAAAGTGCGCATTGCTTATGGCGCCACAAGCACGTTCCCTATGGAGTAGGCCCGCCGCCGGCATTGTGCCAGCAATTGATGCGGGGCCCACATTGACGCGGTGCCTCGAGTTGCACGCATGCACCGCGCGGGCATGGCCCACTCCGGTACCGCTGGTGCCGTGGCGGGCCGGGCCGGCCGTAGCACCGGCAACACTTCCCCTTTTTCCCACACCTGCTGCCGCTCGCGATCCAAACTCTATTGTGACGGCCACGCGATCGGGCGAATCTGCGAACGGCAAAACCTACTCGTTGCAGCCGCACCGGACAGGCTGCCGCGGGAAGCGAGACCCTGCCGGTAGGGCCGATCGTTATAGCCGACCCGTGGCACCGCGGGGCACGGGCGGGGCAGTTTGGGGAACACGCACCACGCCCGCCGCCCACTGCCCGCTCGGGGCGGTGCCCGGTGTTGGGCGTACCGGAAATAGTCGCCTGGATGGGGCCAGCCCACAGGCACGCTCGTACATGGCTACTTCTGGCTACTTCTGGCTACTCCAGCCAGAATCTGGGCTATTGTGTGGCGGCCCGTAAAATGGGCCGGACAATAGCCGCACACGCGGAATTTGCCGAGCGGGTGCACATGTAATGCACGGCCCGAAACTCGAACTGAAACCGACCTCGTGCAGCAGATCCCGCGCAGTGGCCTCGCCCATCCCGGCTGCTGCTTGTGCATGGCCGATCCTCAGCCCCGGCATTCTTCATTGGCCGGCTCGGCGAATGGCCCGGCGCAGGTTTCCATGCGGCCAGCGTACATGGCATCGAAGCGCGGAACTGGACGCGAAATTGCCCGCAGACGTGCCAGCGCCGTGCGGAGGGCGAAGAAAGCCGTAGACAAACCCTCCGCGCGCGCAGACAAGCGGAGACAAACGCAGAAAGCGGAGGCAAGCACGACGTGACTAGGCGCTGCTCTGTGCCTACCCAACATTTCGCCCCAGGGTCCGGCTGCTGTCCGCCCAGCACACAGAACGTTGCGATCGACAGCGTCCTGTTCTAGAACCGCGACACCTAGAATTCCATGTGTCCATACAGGGCGGTGATCCAAAAGCCACACGGGGCGGACACATGCTCTGATACTAAGAGATCCAGATGTAACAGCAGCAAACGCACGTACGCCGACGTGCCAGCATCTTCCTAGAACGATGGCACGTCCCGCTGTTGCGGGGACGACTTCGCCAAGACGCACGTACGCGGGCAACAGCGCCAGGAAGCACATGCTGCGTAGCGATGCGGATTTGGTACGGAAATATCCCGCCGTGGGTTGGCCGGTGTGTCCGAGTTGCTGTGCCCCACTGCCTGCGCCACGCTGTCTACTGGGTGCGGGTCCCGGCGTGCGGGGCTGAGGCAGTGACAGGGCCATCAGGAACATTACGAAGCGTGGTGGATTATTTAAGGTTTCATACATATGTAGCGGGGCCTAACTTCGGCAGCGGCGGCTATTTGGACGAAGCAGGAGGCTGCTCGCAAGCTGGGCTCCCACTGCAGGAAGAGCAACGGCCCCAGCCAAGACTCTTCCGTCACCGCCCGCGTAGATGTCTGCATGCGCCTGTGCACAACCCTCGGGTGCGGCGCCTTCCATACACCAGGCGATTTGCCCGGTGCATGAGCGAGCACAGTGTGGAAACACAGTGCATGCTCGCTACAGTATGGAATAAGCCGGTGCTTGACGCGCCCGCTCGCCAGAACGAGAACCCGGGCTGGAGAACGCACTCGCCCTCTCCATTACCGATATACCCGCGGGGCCGTTTGGGCTGAAATAGCCGTGAATTTCAAACTATCCCCAAGATCTTGACCACGCACAGGTCCAGGGGCGTGTTTCACTGTGGGACTGCTGGTTCCATTGACAGCACACACGTCGCTGCACCCGCGCGGAGGCAGTGGGCATGCGTAGGCTACATGGCCGTGCTCGCTTGGGGAAGATAACGCCGGGACAATTTGGGTAACTACAACAGGCAATTGCGCCTTGGTTTCTTTTGCAAGCAAAGGGCGCCATCGGGCCGAAAATCTGGGCACGAAAGACCCTTGACGCGGACCAAAGTGTCGCCAAAAGCGGCCGCCATGCGTAGAACCCCTCTCGGTGGCTGGCTCCACTCCCCGACATACAAGGGTGCTTCTGAGTAGTGATGTCATGGCGGGCTGAAAAAATAAGCATTAAGGTGTACCGTAACCTTCGCGAAGCGAACCCCGCAACCGAGCGACGCAGAGTCGAGCATCCACCCCACATTTTACGAGTCTGGGGGCCCAGAAGGCGCGGTGACGCACCGAAGGCTGCAATGGCTGCGTTTTGTTCGGCTGCAGCAGCATCGTCGCTGTAGTTGCCCTCCTGTGCGAATGCTCGTGGTGCCTCGACCACACCACCAGCAAGCTTCCCATCACGTCACAAGCGGCACAGAGAACGAAAAAAAACGTTGCAAAATGCAACATTGTAGCAGGAGATAGTCCGTCGCTTGCATTGTCTCGCACAAGCGGAAGCTCGTATCCAACGGTGATGTCGAGAGAGGTGCACGAAAAGGACAGGACGTCCGACCGATACAGATCAGGCCGAGGAGAAATGGGGTTTATTCCCGGTCAGTGCGTTTGTGATGTAGAGCAGCCGTACGGGCAGGGGCCACTTGCCAGCAATGCACAGACCCTTCGGTGCGTGTGACGTATCTCGCGAAGAGGTGAACCCTTCCCTCCACCTTCAGTCGTATTGACGAATTGTTCGTTTCTCCGCCTCTGCGCTGTCAATTCAACGCCCAACATCCGGTGGCCCACCTGCTCCGATTGCCTTTCCTACGTTTGCCCCTCTTTCCCCCTGCAAAATCCGGACCCTGCCCAACTGGGCTCTCCGGCGGCGCATGATAATGGTCCGTACACATTGCAACCGTAATTTTTTTCAAATTTTCCACGCGCTGCTTTCACTATTCACTTTGGGTTTTGTGGTTGGGCTCCTCTTGGGCCTCATCGTCGGCTTGCCTAATGCGTTAGTTTGTATCTAGACCCGGCCTCGATGGCACATGCGTGAGATCGGTGCAAAGGGGTTGTCCTGTAGCATTTCGGCGGCCGCTTTCTCAATTGAGTGCTTTGGCGGGGGATTGAGGGACCCCTCCTGCGGGAGCAATGGTGAGCGTACACCAATTGGGCCTGAAACATACATGCGCGCCCTGGAGGAGACCATTGTCCCTGAAAATGATCATGGTTGCTGGCACAGGTGGGACGGGAAATTTTCATAGGATCGAGAAAGCTGCAAACCGGGCCCATTTTCGAGATACCAAGTGAGATATTCCCTTTACTGCGCACAAAAGTTTAATTCCGAAAAGCGCATTGTGACCTACATAAACGTCCTGCAGTCCGCATGCGTCGAGGCTTATTTCGAAACTGCAAGCGTATGCAACGTATGTCGGATTATGTGCTTAGTTTGGGTATCTCGCCTTGTTCGTTTGAGGTTTTTTGATAGATTCCTGCTACTGTTGAAGTCCGACCCCGGCATCTACATATAAATGCGGATCCTCTCCGGAACGGCGCTGTGATCGACTTCTTTAATTTCCCACTCGAGCTCCACCCACAGGTTAGACTTTGCAGTCACATACATTTCGTGTTGCATTGATACCGTGTCCACGTCTGACCTACCTGATAACACCCATTGCGCTTCTTTCAGCAGCAATTGAGGGCAGAATTAATGGTGACATTGGAAGAACGCGCCGCAAACTTCCCAGAGAGTGTCTTCCATCAAGCTACTTTTCCCGACAACTGTGATGGAGCTTCTCTCGTATTGTGAAACTGATATAGCAGACTTCGGTAAGAGCGTTCCTCGAGAATACTCCGCGTCGCCTACACTTTCCAGGTTCTTTTCGGAAGTCGACACCATCCGTGCCATGGCCCAGGACCATGGCTTCACCAACTTCCACGGAAACAACCACTACCAGTATCCATCGCAACCCAACATCGACCAGGGCAGCGAGCCCGCGGGCTCGGTCACGGGGAGCACCACTATTGACCATGCCGCCGTGCCCTTGAAGGCCCCCATCCAGGGCGACCTTCTCTTCCAGAGCCTGGCCAAGCCGGAGGACTCGTCCCTGGCGGTGTTCAACCAGCTCCGCCAGTTCCCGGCGCGGCAAGACGTCGAAACCATCATAAAGCCCGAGCAGCCGGCCGCGGCGTACCCGCAGCCACGCTACGACCCGTCGCTGCAAGAGAGCTTCCGCCACAACTCGTCGCAGGCGTCGCCCATGCTGCTATATCTAAAACAACTCCACGCACTGCAGTTCCCACGCCACCCGCACGAGCTCCAGCAGTACCTGTTGCTGTTGCAGCCACCGCAACAGTACCCGATTGTGCCTCTCCACCACACTCACGACACCCACGATGCGCGGCCGGCCGAGGAGCAGCGCAACTACCCGGTGGTGTACAACCCGGAGCTCCCTGCGGGGGCGCCGTACGGCCAGTACTCCGACATGACGTCGATGGTGAACTCGAACGCCAACATCGTAGTAGCACCTATGGTCGAAACGACATTTGTCGACTACAAGGTGTGCCGCATTTGCAACCGGCGCATCACCCGGGACATGACGCGCCATCGGAGAACGCACCAGCTCGAGAAGCGGTTCAGCTGCATGTTCCCCAAGGACGCGTGCAGACACAAGCTGGGCCAGTTCAACCGTCCGTACGACTTCAAGAAGCACTTGCTCAACAAGCACTTCATTTTCGACGACCCGTCGGTGAAGAAGCTCCAAAACCTACGCGACAAGCTCGACTGGTGGGGCACCTGTCTCTGCGGGAAGCGGTTTCTCTCGCTGGACTGGCTACATAACCACATTTTGACGGACAATGAGGCGCACAAGTGTGCTCAGATGGAACGCTAATGGATTCTGTACTGGTTTGGGGTTCAGCATGCGATAATGCAAGATATTTGTTACGAAAGTCGACCGATATTGCAATACAGAAGTAACGGAAGCGACGTATGAAACTTTTGCCAGCGTGGCCCGAATACTAGTCATGTCTGACAAGACGGCGCACCGGCCCAAAGTCGCTGTCCTCGGCTCTCCGCACTCGACTAGGACGACACAACGTTCGACCCGGCTATTGCAATGCCAACGTTTGACCCGGCTATCGCAATGCCGCCGTCGGAATTGCAGCGACAAAGCCGCCGTAATCACGCCCCGTAAACGCATCGCTATCCTAACAAAAACCGCGCCATTAGCTGCACCAACTACGCAGGCTTGGCGAGTTCCTCCACCAACTGCAAGAGCTGCTTGCCCCCCACGATCTGTACCTTAGCGCCGGCGTCAAGCGGCTGCAGCGCCAAATGCACGGCCGCGCTGCCGACCTCGGCACCCGAAATCGGGTAGAACAAGTGCTTGCCGACAAACGTGCCGTGCGCGTACTTGAACACGCCCGAGGACAAGTCGCTGAGGAAACCCTTGGACTGCTCCCTGTGGCCGATCAACGGCCCGGGGCGCAAGATGATGGTTCTGGGGAACCCCAACGAAATCACGTCGTCCTCCAAGCGGCCCTTGGTCTTCATGTACAAGAAGGGCGAGGACGCGCTGGCGCCCACGGAGGACACCACGACGAAGGTGGCGACACCGGCCTCCTTGGCGGCTTTTGCAATCTCCATGTTGATGCCGTAGTCCACGTCCACAAACGCCTGCGCGGAGCCCGCCGCGGCGCGCGTGGTGGCCAACGCGGTGAAGACCACGTCGGGCTTCGCGGCGGCAATGAGTTGCGGGTACTTGGAGGTGTCGGCCTCGATGTCCTTGGTCAACTTGGCCGAGGATGCGGCCACGTCGCGCCGGGACACGGACGCGACCTTGGCGAACGAGTGCAGCGCAATTGCATGCTGGAGGATTTCGAACCCGCACAAGCCGGTAGGGCCAAAGATCATACACGACGTCATGTTGCGGGAGAAGAGAAGTGTGTCCCTACGATGTTTTCTGCGCGGGTGGCGGTGTGCACACCCCGATTGCGAGCAAGAGGCCCCCTCGCGGCAGGGTCCGTCGGGAGCGCGCCGCAGGGTCCGTCGGGAGCGCTGCGGCCGCCGCTCGCTGCACGCCGGAAACTCGCTGATGTACGGTGGTTGGGCGACAGCAATGCGTTGGCGAGGCCGCCGTTGTGGGGGCTCTCTGCAGGCACACCAGAACCCTGGCGAGCACCATTACGAGGTGTGTGGCCAATTCTAATGGAAAAGCTTATTAGACTTCCGCGGCGCGAGCGGAGCCCTCTTCCGCAGCCATTGTCCTCCGGGGTGCGGGCAGCAGCCCACGGGGCCGCGGCCCGGACAGCGCACGCCATTCTCCGGCTGGCTAAGCGAGGGGTGGGTGCATCCCCGGCTGCGAAGATTAGGCAGACCATTACGTCAGCGGTGAGGAAGCCGCTGCAGCGAAGCACCGCACCAAGCACACCCCCTTATTTTGCCCTTGTGCAGCGCCACCACGCGGCCCCATATTTAGCCGGCGGCGGCAGCAACCAAACGGGCCTGCTGCAACACCTCCAATAGTGGCCGCTTGGTGCGCTGCACACAGACGATAACGGGGGATGCGTGGTGCGGCCTGCAGACCGTTGGACGTCAAGCGCAGTGTTCCGCGCGCGCCTGGCCGTTCCACGCCAGCGGGCGCATGTTCCGCCCGTGCAACCTGCTCCGCCCTCGCGCCCAATTGGACGTGTACCTGGTGGAAGCTTCCCAACCTGTATGTGCGCGGGACCAGCAACTTCACTGGGACAAGGTACTGTGCCGGAGGCACGGGCATCTCCCGGCGTGATCCACTCGGTTCGCTGGCCAACGCACAAACGGTAATACCGCCCAGCGGTGTGCAGGCTGCGACCAGGCTTCTTTCGTTGCTTCGGCCACCGCGAGCTCAAATCACGCTGCACAAATCCGTGCTTCGCCACAGCGCACGGCGCGGCCGGCCCCACCCTACGTTCCGTCCCCCAACCGCGTCCCGCGTCCCTCGTGTGTCGCCCCGTTTGGTGATGGTGCCGCAGCCACCGCCCCTACTCTGTGCAGGCAACATGCTCCCCCATCTCACCTAGCCCCCAGCCAAGTACAACACCACCACGGCCACACATGTTTCGCCCAGGTCCAGACGGCGACGGTCGCGAGTACGGCGGCGCGCCGCACGGCACGCAGCAGGGCTCCGAGCGCCCGCGCTTCACCGCGGACCTCAGCCCATTCCCCCAGCACCAGCAATTCGCCAACACCCACCGCTTCGTGCCCCTGGGGCCCATCTCCGCGCCCGCGGTCACGTCGCACGTGGACGACTACTTCTCGCTCCCGTCGCAGGGCGAGCAGGGCGAGCCGCACGCGCCCCAGGCCGCGCTGGGCTACACCTTGCCGCCCCACATGATCCACCAGCGGCAGAAACGCCGCTCCTTCTCCGCAAACAAGATACGACACCGCTCCAACTTGCTGCGGCTGTACACGAACGACCCGGACAACGACCCGCACGACCTGGCGCCGCGCGTGGACTCGTTTTTCTTCCCGGACTCCCGCAACTTGCCCGTGTTTGACGCCCCCAAGCACACCCAGCCCGAGCAGCGCAAGAACCGCAACCCGGGCTTCCACTTGAAGTTGGACAACTTGGGGCCCGTCGCGCTGCCCGTGCACAAGGTCCAGCAGCAGCTGACCGCGTTTGGCAGCCCGCACCTGGACCCTGGCTTCGACGTCCGCTACTCCTCCACCCGCATGTTCGAGGCCGACCCGCTCGCCGACGTCAATGCCGGACAGGACAACGTCACCCCGCTCATGTTCCCGCCGCAGACGCAGGAGCACGGCTACTTTGGCGAGTACGGGCCCCAGTCCAGTGGCACCTACGACGCCAACGGTTACTTCCCGGACTCCGTCATCCCCGGCGGCTACTTGAACGCTCCGCCGCCCATGGACGCCCTGGGCGCCGGCTCCGACAACAACAGCGACCTAGACGCCTACTTGAACTACCTGGTGGAAGAGTACGGCATGTTGGACTTGTCGGGCAAGGACTACGGCCACCGTTTCGACCAGGACGACAAGGTCGACGTGCACTTCGCCCCCATGATGCCCCATATCCACGACCACCACGACAATGCGCACGACACCGACAAAAACGATCATAATGACACTCACCACCACAAGGGCCTACCGCAGGACCTGAATACCCACCAACACCACCACGACGAGCTCTACGCTCCCGATAACCATTATGACCACATGCACGACTCACACGGCGGCTTCCACGACTCGTACAACTCGTTCAACCAACACTCGAGCGAAAACTACGACAATGTGGGCTACGACCACGACGACCAGTCGCGCCAAAACGTGCATGCCTCCGAACCCATGGCCGTGGGCAAGCACCAGAGCCCAGGCATCCTCAGCGACGGCCCTGAAGATCGGAAGGTCACTGGCAAGAAGAAGAAACCCATCAAGGGCACCATCTGCAGCATATGTGACCGCTACATCAGTCGAGACTTGACCCGCCACATGCGCATCCACGACGACGCCGGCAGGTTCCAGTGTGTGTTCCCTCCTAGCTCGTGCAAGCACAAGTCTAGGAAGTTCAATCGTCCGTACGATTTCAAAAAGCATTTGCTCAACATGCACTTCAAGTTTGACGACCCGACGGTCCGCCATGCCCCGAACTTGACCGACAAACTAAAAATAATGGGCCAATGCATCGCGTGTGGGCAGAATTTTATCGCCAACGACTGGCTCGAAAAACACATCCTCATAAAGGACAATAAGTACCGATGCGTGGGTTTGCAGAGAATTGAGCAATTTTACAGGGACGAGAGCGACCGCTCTGAACGACTCTCCCTTGACGAGAACATCTCAAGTTAGTTGAACCCATTTTGCAGCTGTTCTCCGTGGTCGGATTTCTACAAACTCTAAACCTTGCGGAATTTAACATTTTGACCAAAACAATGGTTCCGGATCATCGAATCAGATTGAACCAGCAGTGGTTATCTCGTTCGATTTTCACAGTCTGGCCCGAGTTCAGTTCCATTTGAGTCAATTTTGAGACTAAAGAGGCCATATGAGCCGACGAGGGTCCGGTGTGCATACAAGAAAACATCGCGATTCCCATTCGGGTATTGATAAATGCTCAAGAACTTGCTCGCCGTGCAATATAAGTGCTGCCTTCAGCCACACATCGAGGATTTTCCTAAGTGTTTTGCATATTCCATAGCTTTTGCAAAAGATGAATATGGACTCTATGAGCATGGCCTCGTCCATGGCGTCTTCGATCGCATCCTCCATGGCTACTTCCATGACCATGGCAATGGCCTCTAGCTCCACAATGGAGATCGCATCCTCCATGGCTACTTCCATGACCATGGCAATGGCCTCTAGCTCCACAATGGATATGGCTTCCAGCACTTCCATGGATATGAGTCTGACCTCAACCTCCACAATGGACATGGACATGTCGTCAAGTTCGAGTATGAGTATGTCTCTGATGAACATGTACTTGACGTCCAACTACGACAACTACCCCGTTTTGTTCAAGAACTTGTCTGCCTCCAATGGTGGTCAGGCATTTGGCATCTTCGTCTTGATCTTCGTTGTGTCATTCTTGACCAAGGGTTTCGAGTTCTTGAAGAACTATTTGGAACAGAGGGTGTGGAACAACCCTAACTACATGATACCACAACAGACTACCATCATTGAAGAGTGTGCTTGTGACGACACCGAGAAGGCTGCTTCAGAACAACCAGTCGAGAGCGCCACTCCCACTGGCAGACACACCAGCCTTCCACTTGCATCAGTCTTGGTCAGAGATTTCGTCAGACTCATTTTGTGCTTTATTCCAGAATTGCTCGGCTATGCCATGATGTTGGTGGCTATGACGTTCTCCTTGGTTTACTTCTTCGCCGTTATTCTTGGAATGACCTTTGGTCGCTTCTTCTTTGAGAGATTGAGTGACACAATGGGCGTGCGTCCAGGTTCCAACAACTATCAGGGACACCACTGAGTCAAGAAAATGAGCGTTGTCCATCTCCTTTGCCCTGAACATATAAAAGTGTAGTAATTGAAGGAAGGGAGAACGCTAACCAAATATATTTGATGTACCGTAATGAAGACCTCCGAAGAAGAGATACGCGTGATAGATAATGAATAAAAGACCGTGTTTTGATTGACAGACTATGTGAAAATGTCGTTGACTTTTTTGACAAGCTCCGAGTACTTTGTCTTGTTGAATGAGCTTGCGTTGTTTGAGCTGAGCTTCTCGCTGTAAATCAACCTCAACAAATTGAGTAACTGGTTTCTAGTGTACTTGTCTGTCGAGTTTGTGAGCCTTGGAAGAAGGGTCTGCTCGCTAGCAGTGAACAACTCAAAGTAGCGTGAGCTGCTGCTCAAGTCCACATTCACTTCCTTCTTGATCACGCTTCTGAGCATCTGTTGCAAAGTGAAGATGTTCAAAATAATCTTCTTGATGCCATTTGCATTAGCAACCTTGACCATTTCACTTCCTTGAATGAATGCAGTGTTCATGAACTCAGGGAGACCAATGAAAACGCAGTCCTCCTCTTCCGGACTGAGAACATCATGCACCTTTGCGCCAATGTAATAAATCTCCTTGTTGTACAGCGTCATGTACTGGTCAGCGTCTGCGGGCTCCGTTGGAAGCACAAAATCGTCCTTGAAAGATTGACCAATATGATAAACGCCCTTGAGTCTGATATCGTACCTTAACGCAATCAATGCATTGTCTCTGATACTTTCAAACTTTTGGACAACATTGTCGAAGCGACCAGCCATCTCCTGATTGAGAGTGAGGTAAACGTTCTCGCTTCTTTCAGCAATCGCAGCAGAAGATCTTCCATTCTCCAAAAACGACCACTTACGTTTCAAAGTGTCGAAATCACTCTCAGTGCTGCCAGTGGATACGAGGCTAGATTCCTTCTTCATCTGAGGAAGCCACGTCAACACCCAAGACGCAGTCAATAGCAAGTAGCACACTTGATCGAACCAATCGTCATCTAAAAGGTCTTCCTTGGCAATTTCGAAAATGTTTGTGGAGGTGGTTCCTGGATAGAACATAAGCTCAACTTCTTTTGCAAGCAACGAAGCACATTCTTGTGGATTGTCACGGTACTGGAGAATTGCACCCGATGCTTGGACCAAGGCAGGAATTCGCATCCATTTGTGAATTTGCAGGGTGTGTTTCAGGTTGCGGTCGTGCAATCCTAGGGACAATTCGGTGATGTCATGGGATGCACCACTCGAGAGCAATTCGTGATAGTACTCCTGGTACGTTGCGGAGAATTTTTCGAGCAACACCAACACCAAATCGCTGAGGTCACGACAATAAGTAAAGGATGTGTTCATCGTAAAGCATGCGTGAGTGAAGAGTCTTCTGAACTGCATGGCATTCAAATAAACTTGAGTCTTGCCGGATGCTTTGAATGAGCTGGTGCCACTAAGATCTTCATCATGGGTAGACACCACTGCTTGATTAAACGGCATTTTAACGATACCATTCGCGGTTTCATCTGTTAACTTATTGGAGTCACCAGTCATGCACTCATTGAACGAAACGTCAACCTCTTCACGGAGTCTAGTCAAAAACGCTTCTTGCATGACTTCATGGAAGAATCTGACAGGAGCACCGTTTGTCGACTCAGAGTCGAAAGAAACGAATAAGCGATTCGACCCTGCAACAAAGATCAAGAAAAGCTCGAGAATGATACGCATGTTGAAAATGTGCTTCGGAACGAGCACCTCAACCAATGCACTGAATCGCTCGCTAGTGATGTAAGGGGATTGTGAGCCATCCGCAATGTTCTTGCTAGCCTTCAGCTCATTGAGAGAGAAACCTGGGAACATTTCGTTGAGCACCTCTCTCATTTCGTCCGAGCTGCGATTAGAAGACTCATATGACACATTGTCGAACTGGAATAGCTGCTTTTTCACCAAAACTTGCTGGATTTTGTTCGTCACACCACCATCTGACTTCAATGCTTGCTCATCCTTTGTGTCCACGTAGATATAATTGACGATCAAAGTCTCGATTTCCTTTGTGAGCATAGCCCATATCGTCTGGAAATCGTAAGTCGAAGACAGAGATGCGATGGTTGAGTCGCGAATGGGTCCCGCAGAGATGACCTTGGTTTGTTGAATCAACTTCACGATCTCGCTCACAATTTTGTGCTTCAGAAGAGTTGCCAAGCACTTCATGAAAAACGTAGCGAAGAAGTCGTCGATGATCGGCACCGCCGCGTCGTTGAAGTTCTGTCCGCTGATGTTATCATACGCCGAGCCCGCTTCTAGCTGCTTGATCTTGGCAAGTCTGGCCATCTGGTGGAAGTTTCTTTGAGAGGTCTCCTCGGTAGTCTGGTTAATGAGCGAGTGGATCTCCAGTTGCACGGAGTTGAGAAGCACCTGGGTCACAGACTCCAAGCGATTGAGTTTCGACGCCGTGTGGAGAAGTCTGTAGATGTAGTAGTAAGACTGGGACGTCGGGTTCAGTGCCGAGTCGATCAAGATCGAGTAGTCTGTCTTTTGACCGTCGCTTTTGGCGTAGTGAGCATGCAATTTCGGGAGCTGCTTCTTCAAAAACACCTCTGCGTTCTCTGTGAGGCAGCCTGCAATCTCCAGGATGTCCAAGTTGGCAGAGTTGTAGATGTACTGCTCCAATGTGGCCAGCTGGGTGAAGAGCGTTTTGAGGGCAGTGATTTGCGGGTTGTTGGACTTGATCATGGACATCCACGACGCCTTGGAGGTGTCAGTCTCAGTCGTAGCAAAGTGCTTCAAATAGATCTCGGAGCGGAGCTCGTCGACGATCATGTCGTACAAGCTGTTCGACTGCATCTCCAAGTAGTTCTGGGTCGCGTTCATTGCCGACAACGACCACAAGTTGTACTGGGCCGCGGTCTTGTACCCCTGGGCGATCACGTCGTACACCTCGTGGATCTTCTTCTCCAGAATGAGCTGGTCGATCTGCGCGGGGATGTCGCGGAGGTACTCCATGGCGTCCAAGATCTCAATCATCTCGGTGAACTTGGTGGTGCTGGTGTCCAAGTCCTTGAGGTACGCGGAGCGGTCCTTCATGTCGCGCGTGCTCGCGTCAATCAACTTCTTGATCTCAAGCGAGTCCTTCTGCGACTCCTGGGTGATGGATAGTAGCAAATGGTACAGCCCCACGCTGTTGTTGAACGTTTCGTGGTTGTCCACCACCGCAGCACGGAGCGCCTGCCCGGTGGCCTCGCAGAGGTCGTCGAAGTCGGCCTTGCGGTGGGCCAACCCCACGGAGGTGTCGTCCAAAAAGGCAATCGCCATTTCTATGGGTGTCAAGTTGCCTTGCACCAACTGCGGCCAGTCGTAGCGAATATCCTTGTACACGGACTTCAAGTCCGACATGGACTTCTCCGTGCGCTGCTCTTCGTCCTTCGACCGGCTGCCGCCAAAGACCATGCTGACCGCACGGTGCCGGTTGCCCATGGTGTAGTTGTTGATGCTGTAGTGTGTACAGGTGCGGTCCCCTAACGTGTCCAAGCAGGTCAAGTGCAAGTCAACGCAGAGTTATGGCATTATAGTGAAGCGAGTGAAAAATGGTTTACAGCGTCCTATTTAGTGGGCAATGACTTTGGACGCGTCAAGACCTGCGACACTAGTCGAGATCGACAATGCGACTTAGAGAATTACTATGATCAATGGATTGATTCTTATTATTTCTTTCTTACCCTTATCTTACCTCTCTCAACGCTGTTCTGCTGTTCTGTTGTTGTTCTGTTTTCTGTTGTTGTACTGTTCGTGTTGGTGTCTGTAGGTGTTGGTGTCTGTAGGTGTTGGTGTACTAGTATGATGTAGAACATGTATGGAGACACTGCGCGCAACCACATGGAGATCATAGAGCTTCTGAGCGAGGTGGACTCCAGCCAGCCCGCTCCCAGACGGAGGCACGACGTCATAGTGTACGTAACTATAACACCTATTTTGTTCCTACTAACATCAGTGTCTCCGACGGCTCAGAGGTGGATCGCACCGTGATGTCACCTACCGCGTCAACAACACATTCACAGCACCCGGAGGTCGTGATCCCCGAGTCGGAGCCGTCACATGATGTTTTCCAATCCACTGTGGCCCCAAATCGAGTCACTCCAAGCAGAAGGAACGTGCTAGATCTCCACAACTGGGTCTCCAGCTCGGAAGATGACAGCTTCCAGGAGCTACTACGGCCGCTGCAACGGCAGAGTACACGCCACAAGGAACCCAGCTTGATCAAACAGGTACTCAACTCATCGCCTGTGCTAGAGCGAGTGGTGCAGATGGATCTGGTAGAGTGTCTGTGGTCTGCTTCTCCATCAAAACAAAAGGTTCGCCCTACGCTGAAGGGCAACGAGTCAGACCCAATCAGCAGCTGCCCATTTACGTCGTCTCCTCCACCAGCAAAAAAGCGTGCGGTGAGTAAACCCAAGCTGACGGAGAAGAACGTGCTGACAGATAAGGAATGGCGAGAGGCTAACAAAATCTCCCGGAAGAAGGACGAAATGCTCCAGGAGATGATCATTGAAATCGCCTTGTGCTTGAAGGATAAGATACAAACCGAATACTTTGACTCGGTGTTTACTTTACCCGCCGTTCGCTCGTCTTACCTCGAAGTTCCTATGGTATCGTGGAAACGGCGCATCAAGGCCAATTATAACGCAGAAGAAGACGTGTTTGTACCTTGTGAGCCACGCGAAATATGTGAGCGCGTCGTGGTGCTCTTTTACGAGGCTGCAGACCTCATCACCAAGCTCCAAGAGGACTCGTTGAAAGAGGACATCGAACAGGCTCGCAGAAAGGCAAGAGTTGAAGATCCCGAGCTTTCATACCACTTGCTTTTATTAGTCCCCGGATTCAAGGAGTACTTGCGCAAGTTGCAGGCCATAGAGGACAGAATCTACAAGGAAAAGATGTTGTCCCAGTTGGAACAGTCCCAGTCGAGGCGACGCAATGAAGAGGAGCTCCCCATCACAGCAAAAGAAGCACAAAGCATTCTTGTCAAGACTGAAGTCGCAGAAGGCATCAACATCTTTCTTGCCAAGAACATGGAGGAGTCGATCGACTGGCTCCACTCCTTCACCCATACCATTGCATCTTCACGGTACGACAAATTCGAGCGGAACCCCAAGCAGGCCATGGTCGGTAGTGTCAGGCTGGGTTCCGACAAACGAAGCACGTACCTTGAACTCGTCAAAAAGTTTAATCTTATGACAGCGCAGAAGGCAGAAAAGCTCTACGAGTTTTACCCATCACCAGCTGCCTTATGCGAGCGCTTCGCATCGCACGACGATCTCGGCACCGTAAACGGCAAGAATATCGTCCCGCCGTCGGTCACCGTTGCCATGCGTCGAGTGTTCACGTCTACAGATCCATCACAGGTAATCACGGAATAATGTACATTAGGGGATTCGTTGCAGTCATCATGCGAGCTCATGCCTTGGTCACCTCAGTCGCAGCAACGTAGTCGTCGTGCGAGAGCTCGTTCTTCAACAGTTCGATTGCTTGCAAGTGCTTGGCCAAGTCGGCCCTCACGGACGCAGAGAATTTGTAGTCCAGTCTGTGGAGCGAAGCGATCAAGTGGAGCGTCTTGTCAATAACGCCAATGTCAGTTTCTGGCGTCAATGTGCTGGTGAGCTTGGCCACAAGGCCATCCTGCTGGAAGTGCTTAGTCTTGTCTTCGGTCAACCCGGTAGACAAGATAGCCGACGCGACCGAGAGCTGTCTCAACACGGTCTTGGTGTCAGAGGCACCACCTTTCAACACCTTCCAACCATCGTGCTTTTCGAACTGCTCAAATGCATCACTGCAGTTTCTAAGAACACAAGCCAAGGCGAAAGTACATTTCAAGGCCAATTCCGTGGGGCTGTTGGTGGCAAGCTCGATAAGCTTGGCGATGCCATTCTGCTGCTTCACGAAAGCCTCCTGGCTCGGAGGGTTGTTCTGCACAGCCGTGCCTATGATGCCAGCTGCCAAAACCTGGATGTTCAAGCTGTCACTCAGCAAGAGCTCCACGATGGAGGGCCACAACTTGAGGTTCTCGATGTTGTTGGCGTTGTCCAAGTTCTCCACAAGCATCTCGAAGTTCTCCAACGCCACCTCCTTGCTCTCCGCCTCAGACTCTGGGTTTGTTGCAACGATGATGGCCTGCTTCATCAACGCAGGCTCATCGGGGCCGCCAAAAAGCTGCTGGAGCATTTTTGGGTCGGGCTGTCCGACCTTGGCCATCGCCTCTTTGTCGCCGCTCTGCTGAGCGATCGACCACTGCAACAACTTATCCATGATGGTGGCTACTGTAGGGCAGGTGTAGGATATATAGGTCGAGGCAGGATTCGAGAAGGTTCGCGAAGAGCAAAGAGCAGCAAGAGTAGTACGAGAGCAAAGTAGGAATTGAGCCTAGGATGGCGAATAGATAATGTTTGACCTGGCTAGATGTGTCCGATTGGATGTATGACGTGGGGTGATCGCTGAGGTAGCAGCAGCTGCCGACTCCTATGGGCCTTAACTGAGCACTAGTCTGAGCACTAGTATTGAGGGCTAGCACTACTAATTATTGGCCACCAACTTCTGACAACGGACAGTGGCTAACTGCTGGCCATTACATATTAGCTGGGGGTTCACCATTGTACCTCTCGGTATGTGGCCGGAGGTATACGGGTGCATGTGCGCTCCGGGGCCACTCCGGTGGTCCGGGCAGTCCGGGGTAGCAGAGTGAAAAATAAGAGAACGGCGGAGAGAATAGTGTGGAAATTAACAAGAGGCACAATTGGGTGACTGCAGTGGCCCCTGATGTTGCTGCACTCAAGGCGCATGTGGGCCATGTAAGCGCATACCGAGCACAGGTTCTCGTAGTCCAGGACCCGGGTAGTCCAGCGAAACGTGCTGGAATTCCAAGCAATTAGCGAACCACCTCTGGGCCGTCTACACCGCACACGCAAATTCACCATCCAGAGAACGAAAACAATAGCTTTGGCAAAAATGGATTTCGTCCCTCAGGTGACGGACCAAGGTTATCCGCCGGAGTTTTGGCGGGCTCACGCCAGTGCGCAGGTATATAAGGTGCGGTGCCCCACGCATCGACACCACCAACCATTGCTTTCATCACCCGAATCATGTCGTTGTCTAAAAAGTTGTCCGTGAAGGACTTGGATCTCGCCAACAAGAGAGTGTTCATCAGAGTGGACTTCAACGTCCCACTCGACGGTACCACCATCACCAACAACCAGAGAATTGTCGCTGCGTTGCCCACCATCAAGTACGTGTTGGAGCAGAAGCCCAAGGCCGTGATCTTGGCCTCCCACTTGGGCAGACCCAACGGCGAGAAGGTGGAGAAGTACTCGTTGGCGCCCGTTGCCAAGGAGTTGCAGAAGTTGTTGCCCGACTCCAACGTGACTTTCTTGCACGACTGTGTCGGCGAGCTGGTGGAGGGCGCCGTCAAGGACGCGTCCCCCGGCCAGGTGTTTTTGTTGGAGAACTTGCGTTTCCACATTGAGGAGGAGGGCTCCAGAAAGGTGGACGGCAAGAAGGAGAAGGCCTCTGCCGAGGATGTTTCCAAGTTCAGAAAGGGCTTGACCAACTTGGCCGACGTGTACATCAACGACGCGTTTGGTACCGCCCACAGAGCGCACTCGTCCATGGTGGGCCTCGAGTTGCCCCAGAAGGCGGCCGGATTCTTGATGGCCAAGGAGTTGGAGTACTTCGCCAAGGCCTTGGAGAACCCCGAGAGACCCTTCTTGGCCATCTTGGGCGGTGCCAAGGTGTCTGACAAGATCCAGTTGATTGACAACTTGTTGGACAAGGTCGACATTTTGATTGTCGGTGGCGGTATGGCCTTCACCTTCAAGAAGGTGTTGGACAACATGCCTATCGGCGACTCACTCTTCGACGAGGCTGGTGCCAAGAACGTCGAGAACTTGGTGGCCAAGGCCAAGAAGAACAACGTCGAGATTGTCTTGCCCGTGGACTTTGTCACCGCGGACAAGTTCGACAAGGACGCCAAGACGGGCACTGCCACCCAGGAGGAGGGTATCCCAGACGGCTGGATGGGTCTTGACGCCGGTCCAAAGTCCCGCAAGCTCTTCGCCGATGCCGTGGCCAAGGCGAAGACCATTGTCTGGAACGGCCCACCAGGTGTGTTTGAGTTTGACGCTTTCGCCCAGGGCACCAAGTCCTTGTTGGACGCTGCCGTCAAGTCTGCCGAGGCTGGCAACACCGTCATCATTGGTGGTGGTGACACCGCCACTGTCGCCAAGAAGTTTGGCGTCGTAGAGAAGTTGTCCCACGTGTCCACCGGTGGTGGTGCCTCTTTGGAGTTGTTGGAGGGTAAGGAATTGCCAGGTGTCACTGCCATCTCCGAGAAGAACTAAGCTGCTAGCTAATCAAGTCAGATCAGTACTAGCCGTAGACTACACGTTGCTCGTGGTGTATGTATTGACAGTGCCTGCCGAGACGCTTACAATTTTGAAGCCCCGCTCATGATCTTGGACCAGGCGTCCTCGTTCAACTCCTCGTACCTGTCCTTGTTCAACCAGTAGATCACCTCCGTGCCGTCGTCGCCCTTGGGCAACTTCTGGTTCTTGAACTGATTCTTTGGAACCTTGTGGTTGTGCGATGCCTGGATGTAACTAGCACCAATCTTGATGAATTGTGGGATAGCGTACTTGGGCAAGTGGTCGGAGACGTAGGTGTAGATCTTGTTCAACACCTCCTCGTCGGTCAAACCATCCTTAGGGTCGACAACCGCAAAGCCGGCTCTTCCCTCGTGGTTTGGAACACGAACACCCACCACAACAGACTGCTTGATGGCGCCACTGCCCATGATCTCGTTCTCCACCTCGGTGGCAGAAACATTCTCAGATTTCCAACGGAAGGTGTCACCCAATCTGTCAACAAAGTACAACAAGCGGTCCTCGTCCATCTTCAACAAGTCACCAGAACGGAACCAAGCGTCGCCCTTTCTAAACACATCAAAGATGATCTTGGATGAGGTCGCCTTCTCGTTTCCATAGTAGCCCTGAAACGAGCCCTCGATATTACTGGGGTTGGTGATTCTCATCAACAACTCGCCGGGCTCGCCCTCCTTGGCAGGCTCGCACCAGCCGTCCTTGTTTCTCCAGATCTCGTTCTCGTCTTCAGGGTCCATCTTGACAAGAACCTGTCCCAAGCTCAAGATGGAAGTGATCAAGGAGCCGTATTTACGGCAGGCACCAACACCGAAATCGCCGTATTGGAGGTTGGTGGTTGCAATTGGAGACTCAGTAGAGGCGTAGAATTCGCCCACCGCCTTGATGTTGAAGCGGTTCTTGAACTCTCTCCATATGTCACGTCGTAAACCGTTACCGTAGGCAATTTCAACCTGGTGAGCCTTCTGGTCTGGGTGGTAGTTGGCGTTCAACAAGTAACGACACACTTCGCCGACGTACTGGACGTGGGTAGCGCCAACCAACTTCGCCTGTGTCCAGAAGGTGGAAGCCGAGAACTTCTGTGCTATGCTGACAGTACCACCCGTAGCCAAAGTTGGACAAACACCCAACATGGCCGCGGTGGAGTGGTACAAGGGCATGGCGGTTAAGACATTGGACTTCTTGTCGATCTTCATGACACTGCCAAAGAAACCAGCAGCCATGAAGGCCTTTCTCCACGACATGATGGCGGACTTGGGCAATCCGGTGGTACCGGATGTGTAAATCAACGCACAGCATGAGGAGTCCTTGTCCTCTGGTCTTCTAGTGTCGTCTGGGGCTCTATACTTGGGCAAGTTCTTGTCGGCCAAAACGCTGAGAAGAGCGTCCTCGTTGATGTAGTGGATCTTCACAGTTGGAAGCTCCTTGTTGATGCTGGACTCGGTCTCCCTGATGGGTTCAGCGCAGTCAGGGTCCACGAACACCTGGGTAGCACCGACAATCTTGATGCAGTGCACCAAAGGCTTGCCCTTGCTGTTGTAGTTCAAGAAAGCCGGAAGCGCACCAATATTCCACAAGGCGAACCACATGATGATGAACAAGGGCTTGTTCATACAGTCGACGGCGATGGTGTCCTTCGAGGAGATACCATGGTCGTTCTTCAAGATATACGAGAATCTCAAAATCATGTCGTACAACTCCTTGTAGGTGTAGGTCTCGACGCTGAACTGGTCATCGTAGACCGGGAGGCCCTCTGCGTCCATTTGCAATGGCGGAGGGTTCTTCTTGGGCCGAGGGAAGGCCACAGCAATATTGTTGGGATACTTTTTGGCGGCCTTCTCGAAGATGTACCAGAAACTGGCTCTGTTTCTCAAGAGACTGTAGCCATAAGGCACGGCTTTTCTGACCACTTTCTGGATCAAATTGAGGTCTTCCTTGACATGGTACTTGGCGTCAAGAAGCTGGGAGCCAACGATGGCGGCGGCGGCCAATTCAACACCCGACATGATCTGTTTTCTGAGTTTGAAGTAAATAAGACGCGACTAACGAGGATGTAGGGAATAGAAACCGGTGACAGAATGCGATAGTTCGGTTGAGCAGCGATTATATATGAACTCCGCAATAGCGTGGTGCATGTGCGATTAGATAAACTATCTGACCCGAAATACCTTAAGTAGGCAAAAAGAGTGCGCACACCTGAGCAGGCGCACCGATGCGCAACGACAACACCGAGCGCTCAGGCCAAAGCGCAACAGCGTAAATAACCAATTTCGTCATTTTGTGGGACTCTGGCACACATACCCACGCCTTGGCCCCACTTGTAGCGTGTAGCCAGACTCGCCAGACCAGGAACGGCACGGGTGGTGAATTCACATGAGCGGCGACTTCACGTGAGTCGGGCCCTAGCGATCTCAACTCACCGAGGTTGACGGTGCGCGTTACGGATTTTCCTGTACGCCGAGTGAATACCCCCGCATCTTGCATCACCTAGTGTTCCATGTCCCTGGCGCAAATGTGCCCGCAAGGGGGCCACCCAACGGGGCGTGGTGCAAAGGTTTGCTCCAGAGCCCAACAGCCGGGAACTTTTGCGCCAAAAGCGCAGCCATCTTCGCCGAGCGCTCGCGCACTGCATCGGGTTGCTCGACCCAGAGACCTTGTAGCACGAGCGCCTGTATTTCCGAGGTGGGCGAGAAGACGTCTTGCGGCGCCACGCAGCACAGCACGTGCGGCTGCACGAGCTCAATAAGAACGTCGTAGAATACCGCCTTAATGCTGCCGCGCTGCGTGGCAGTGACAGCGCGGCCCAAGATTGGCACGAGGGCCCGGAACTGGAGACATGCAGTGCGACTCGCGCAGTCGCGAAGAACGGCAGAGAGCTTTAAGAGCAGCGCGGGGCGAACGGAAGTGGCCATCGCGGGGGAGCCCAAGTAGAGGTTGCAGAGAAGACGGAACACAGAGGGCTGGTCGAGCACCACGGGGCCATTCAGGCTCTGAGCAGAAGCCGAGTAGTCCATGTCTGCGCTGGACGCCAGGGCCTCGCTGCCTGCACTGGGCCGGGGCTCGCTGGACATTTTCGCAGCCAGGGCCAATTTGGGGCACCGCCCGCTGTTCCAGTGCTCCCAGGCCACGCACGCAGCCAAGTCGACCAAGAGAGCCTGAAGCGTGTTTACGTGTTTGCTGGCGACGTAGATCAGAAGGGAATCAACAGAGGACATCATGAGCGTGCAGAAGTGCGGGTGGAAGTGGATCTCGTTGCCAAACACTGCGTGGAAGGACCCTATTGCGGCAAGCTGGAACAACCCGATACACTTGGTGTTGACAGTAGAGTCGGATATGAACCGGCTGATTTGGGGTAGCTGTTCCGTTGCGGAAAGCGGGTCTTGGATCGGAAATGTACAGTTCCACTGAAGGATCTCGGATAGGCGTACCCCACGGTCTGGGTCGAATGCTTCCTTTTGTTTCGGCCCGAGATGCCGCAAAGTGTGTTCTGAGTAGACAAATCTCGGGGCTTTGGGCAGTTCGGGGCCGGATTCAGTTGCTTTGGCACTCTCGCTTTCTCCACTATTCTCAGGCTTGCCGCTGTCGGTCTCGGAGATCTCTTCACTTTTACCGGTGCTCTCTCTTACTGTTAGTTCCGATGTGGCCGGCTTCACCATACTACTTGAGTTGAATTCAGGCGATCTTTCCTCTTTCTTCCGCCTGATAACCCACCCTTTGCCAAACGGTTTGTAAGTTGCGCTGCGCTTCTCTGGCACTATTGGCAGCGAGGCAATCTGTGGAGGTTCAGGGCATTGTATAGGTGCTCTTGCCGGTGGAGCCTCAGGTGTTTCTATTCTCTTCTGTGGTGTGCTGCTAGCGCTCAACGAACGGATATGTTTTGGCCGCGGGTGCTTAAAGTACTCCCTCACGGCGAAACACAACGATCCGAGTAATGCAGAAATGAAAATAAGCCCTAAATACATGTATAGGGCATTCGCAATGACGTTGGTGGAGCTGAGGAACATGAGAGCTGGTTGCGAATTCTGTGCGACTGCCACAAACTCTATAAATTGAAAATCAGAGGACATCAGAAGTACATAAAAAAGCGAATCCTATCCAGAAAAGTGCTGATTATGATCGAGTATCAATCGTCTAGGCATTCACTGTGTGAAGTACAATAGCACAACTGGCACATTCACCGACTTCACAACACTATCCAACCTCGACACTCGAACTACTCCAACAGACAACGACTGCCAACACACTGGAACCTACAAGGCAAAAACCACACTATTTTCCCTAACGTGCACTCGTCGGTTTGGCGTGTCGTGTCGGTCATGTGACGCAGCCACTAGGAATCACTCGATTTCCACTACTAGACCCATGCAGTAGGCATCTCGCTACACCACCATGTTCTGTCGGTCGGGCTTCTACTTCACCAAGAACAGGAGCTTGTTGAGCATCGTCTCCAAGACCAAGGGCTCGCGCTTGTGCCTTGCGCCGCCCCGCGTGAGCCCGCTCCAGAAGATTTTGAGCAGCTTAAGAATCAGACCATACTCCACCTCCATCGCCAGACCGTACTCCACCGCAACGCTCGGTTCGAGTCCGTTCGTCAATGAAGCAGTGAAACAGGCACGCCGTGTGCCCACTGTGGTGTCGCTGAAGGTCACCGGCTACTGGTTGGTCTGCACATCTGGGTTGATCTTTGGCATTGTGGTGATTGGCGGGTTGACCCGTCTAACCGAGTCTGGCTTGTCCATCACGGAGTGGAAACCCGTCACGGGTGCGATCCCACCGCTTAACCAGGCGCAGTGGGAAGATGAGTTTGCCAAGTACCAGAACTCGCCCGAGTTCAAGCAGTTGAACTCGCACATCACACTCGAGGAGTTCAAGTTCATCTTCAGCATGGAGTGGGGCCACCGCTTGATTGGCCGCGCCATCGGCATGTTCTTCATTCTCCCTGCGCTCTATTTCTGGAAATCGGGCAAGTTCAGCCCACACGTTACTCGCAGAGTGGTTGGACTCACTGGCTTGTTGGGCTTGCAAGGTGCCATTGGCTGGTGGATGGTCAAGTCTGGATTGGACGAGGACCAGCTTGCCGAGAGAAAGTCCAAGCCGACTGTCTCTCAGTACAGACTTACTACCCACTTGGGTGCAGCATTCCTTATGTATTTGGGTGTGTTGTGGACAGCCTTTGAGATATTGAATGAGAACAAGTGGATCAAGGCCCTTGAAAAGGACCCCAAGAAGGTCACCGAGGCTCTTGCGCGTTTGAACAGTCCTTTGTTGAATAAGACGAGGCTATTAGCTGCGGGTCTTCTTGGCTTGACCTTCTTTACTGCCATGAGTGGAGGCATGGTCGCTGGTCTCGACGCTGGTTTGATCTACAACACCTTTCCACACATGGGTGACGACTGGGTTCCTTCCAAGAACGAGCTCATGTCTCCAGTTTTCGCGAGAAAAGGGGACCAGTCTGACTTGTGGTGGAGAAACTTGTTGGAGAACCCAACCACTGTGCAACTTGTCCACAGAATCTTTGCAACCTCCACTTTCTTCGCGATCCTTGCCGTCCACATGTACGGCGTGAAGCACAAGAACGTTATCCCGGCTAAGGCCCAGCGTTCTCTACATGGAGTGATGGGTTTGGTCTCGCTTCAAGTCGCGTTGGGAATTTCCACCTTGATCTACTTGGTGCCAATCCCATTGGCTGCAGCTCACCAGGCAGGTGCATTAGCACTTCTTACTGGCTGTCTTGCATTCGCAGCTAACGTCAAGCGTCCAAGACCCCAGGTTGTGAGCTACATCAGCTCCATGATGAAGCAGCAGTTGTTGAAAAAGCACTAGGCATGTACATATTATTTCTCTGTAAATAGACAATCACCAGATTCTTTTGCTCGACATCTCGTACCTCTGCACCTTATTTAAAGCATTATATCTGGGGTCCTCATGCGTGATGGGAGAGTCAATGCGTCTCTGGCGGAATTGAGCATTCCGCTTCTCCTCCAATGTGGGAGGAACCTTCTCGCCAAAATCGTAAAGATATGATCTTGTGGTGGGGTTAATTGACAGTGACTCTGTATTGGGCACCCCTGGAATAAAGGAGGAGTCGATCTCATTGTCTGATTCGTCCGGTGACCGGTACTTGTAATTCCCGGTAGGAGACATGTCTGGAGTTGTGAATGATGTTTCCAACTTCGGAAATGGCATGGTGGAGGGAAATGGCCCTTCTGGCAGTTTGAGCGAGTCTGGAACAGCGCTTTCTGGCGATTGTGGAGACTGCGGCGAGGCCACTTCTGGGATGGGCTCTGGCGGAACAAACGCAGGATTGTTGATATATGGCAGGGCACCCGTTCTCAACTTTTCCTGGTAAGCCTCGTGATTATGTTTGATCTGGCGAGCCCACTTCAACAACCACAAGCCAAGGAGTAGTCTGGTCACTAATAATGCAACAAATGTAAGAACTAATAGTACAATGCTGGAAACCACTGCCAGCACAGAAAACACCGAGGGAAAGTATACCGTTTGCAAGTCCCGTAATGTCATGCGAAGAAAGCAAACTGAGAGTGACATGATGGGCAAGCCAATGCGCTTTGTCAAGATGAGGTAGTCGGAGACTTCATGCAGAGTGTAAGCATTTGAGTTTGAGGTGAACAACTCCATAAAGTCTAGACTGAGCACGTAGAGGAAGTTGTCGTAGACTCGAGGCTTGATGCGGTTGAACTTGCTGATAAAGCAATGCTTTACCCAGTCCACAAAGATTTCACTGCCCAACACCACGACCGAGGGGCCGAAGATGGCGCCAAACCACTTGTTCCACGACTGCCAGCTGTCGGGGATCAAGCCCAACTCTGTGCTGCTCAATTGGGACAAGTTTCGGAGCGCAATGGCAAGCAACATGATGGACAATTGGAAGCGCTCAGTCAAGTCCGACATTGTGATCTGGAACAAGCCCTCCCTTTCGAACTTCTTGAAGACCGCGCTCTTGAGCTCGGAAAATTGGTTGGAGAGCAAAAGGGCCAACAATGCGTTGGAGTAGGAGTTGGCTGCCACGTGCAAGGAGACACTCTGGTAGATGAGCACGTAGGAGTGGCATGCTGAAAAAAATAATGCAATGAATAAGAAAAAGACAAACCTGCCCAAGCTTGCTGGACTGGTGTTTGTCATGGGGATGCCCACAAGGGCAATGAACACCTCGTGGTTCAAGCTGGAGAGGAGCTTGTCGGCCACCTCGAGCACGCCGAACATCACGTACAACTTGATGTGTGCCTGGCCACGGATGTCGTGGTAGAGGCGGGACACCTCCAACGCTGGGAGCCCCAAAATGACGATGCTCGCGGTGATGAGGAACAAGATGATAATGTCGCGCTTGACGAAGTGGAGTTTCCTCGTGAGTGCCGGTAAGCTGGCGCCAGCGGCACACTCGGCGAGCGCCGAAGACGAGACGATGCAGATCTTCAACGGCACCAAGGTGAACAAGGTCAAGAACAGGTTGAGGCACACCAAGAGGCCAAACGCGATAAACTTCTCGAGGTAGAACGGGATCTTGGTCATGTTGGCGAGCTGCTCGTACGCACGGCGCTCCTCCTCCACGTCCTGCTGCGTCTTCTCCTTGGTGGAGTGTGGCTGGGGCAAGTTGAGCTCAAGCAACAAGACCCTGTAGAGCGAGACAAACTTGCCGCGCACATGTTTCTGGGAGGCGACGTTGCTGCGCAGGCCGTTCTGGATGAAGTTCATCACCACGCTGGTGGACGAGCGGGCCCGCGATGGCGGCACCGATGCCGCCGGCAGTAGCGTGCTCCCCACGGAGTCTGCGCGTTGGCGATGCGAGCTGTCTGCGGTGATTTTCGGCGATACTGCGAGAGAGGCCATTGGCGAGTCGCAGGTGTGGGTGGTGGGTGTGCGTAAGCACAGGGTTCGGGCCTTGGGTGGTGTAGCTGTGGAGCTGATAGTGCGAAGCAACCGGATGCCATACAATCACGCGCAGTGGGGTCAACCAACACAGAACGCAGCACGAGAGAAAAAGAGAGCAGATACGACTGCAGGGCCAGTAGCTGGTAATCGTAGGTACTCAGAACCCGGTCTGACGCCGGTGGCCCTACGGGATTGTAGAGTTTGGGAGTGCATGTAGACGGGTATATAAAGGCTGTTATCACCGGGCCACTGCCTCCACCACCACCAGCACATGTACATGCGACGGACATGCAGACGTTGACAATTGACCAATTTCTACCCCATGTGGCGCCCTATTCGGGCAAAGAAACGCTAGCGCCGTCGGAGGCCAGCCAGCTCCTGCTCAAGATCGCCGAACTCGTGTTGGACTACACCGTGGACATTACCTTGCTCAAGTTTCTCAGCCGCTTCTTCACCCAGCAGCTGTACGATGAAACCGTCGAAGAACGCAACATCGAGCACCAGTGCGGCTATCCGCTCTGCCAGAAGCTGCCCCAGCACAAGGTCCGACGGCCATCCCACCTGAACGGCGGCATGGAGACCTCCACCCGCTACCAGATCTGGAACAGGAAGCCGTCCATGATCCTTCCCAACACATACCTCTCGCAGTACTGCTGCAAGGACCACTACCAGGCGTCGCTTTTCTACCGCAACCAGCTCCTGCTGGAGGCGCTCTTTCTGCGTAAAAACATCTTGGTGTTGCCGCCGTTCCCCGACGTGGCCGGGCCGTGGTACGAGAACAACATCTCCTGTTTGGAGGAGGTCTTGGCCAAACACCGCGAGTTGAAGGAGCAGGGAAAGTCCTTGAGCGACGTGATCGCCATGATGAACGGCTTGTCGGTGGCCGACGGCGAGGCAGACACCTCCGGGTTAGTCAAGTTGATCGAGGACTTTGAGATCGTCGAGAACGAGGGCCTGGTCGTGACGGATGTGGATGTGGACCACGACAGAGAAGCTGCTTCTCGTGGTGTGGACGGCTACATCACCTCCAACCGCTGTTTCGGCGGTTACGTTGTATGAACTTTGCATGGCGTCATGAATAACGACTGAAGTATATTGTAGTTACGGCACGATCTCGATCTTCTTGCCGAATCGTGCGCCCATCTTGAACCCGGTCTTGCAGTATTGCGCAAGGTAGTCCCCTAGCTTCATGCCGAGACCCGTTCGCTCGTGCTCGGAAATGCCTTTTTCCCGCTTGGCGGGACGCTCGTCGTCTTCGGCAAGTTGTGTCTCGTAATTGCTCGTCACAGGGTTGTTGAAATTGAACATCTCTGAATGCATGGTGACTCGGTCCCTTTGTAGTCTCTGAAGAAGGGCCGCGTAGTACTTGGTCTTGGTCTTGAATGCATGATCAAGTAAAAGCTGCTTTCTTCTTCTTCTCTTGAAAATCGGGTCATCCGCTGTGATCTCGTACTTTTGGTAGAACTGCTTCACCTCATTTGTCACAGCATCTGACGCAACCTGGAGTGCGCTTTGCCAACTCGCCAAATTTGCCCGGTGATCGTAACCCTCGTTCTTCTCCCTGTCTGCTATAAGAGCCTCCCACTCTGCCTCCTCGCAAGCAAGCTTGGTGTAATACTCCCGTGGATACATAACTTCCGAGGGCCCATATCCCATCGAGCCTCTCACACTGTATCCATCACCAATAGCAGTCTCGGCCAATTTCAGGCCCAGGCTCTTCTCATAAAACCAGACAAAGTGTTTTCTGATGGATCTCATCAGTCGTTTGATATCCATGGCGAGTCTCTGCATGCGATGGTGCTTGTCGTGCATCAAGAAGTACGCCTTCATGGCACCTGCGTTGGTGTAGTCGATCTGCGCCACTCTTGGTCCCTTCTGATTTATCCGAATGCTGATTTTGTCCAAATAATGTTTTTCATTGATGAGGTACTCCGCTTCGGGCTTGATAATCGCATTAATGTAGTCAAGATCGTACGCCTCTTTCAAAGCACGGTGGCTCGTGGAGTTTGGAATCACTGCCAGGGAAAGAGGCAAATTGTGTGCTTGCTTGGTGAAAGATTCCGCCACATATGGAAGCTTGTATGGGTTTGCAATACGGCCCCTCTTCTGTAGTGCTTTCAAGTATTGGATGGTGATCTGGTGCGACTGTTCCCTCAGCTCCTCTAGCAACGTCTTGAATCTCTTGTACTTTTCCGAGTTAGTGAGTCTTGCAAAAGGCCTCTTTTTCGTTGCCCGGGAGAAGGCGTCGTTGTGCTTCCTCCGCCGTAGCTCAGTGGCATGTAGCGTCTTGTAGAGTGCCTGCTTGATGATGCCCTCGTTTTCCTGGAACTCCTCCTTCCACTTATTATGCTTGGCTTCTTCTGCTCTATGCTCCACGAGTATTTGGACCACTCTGGTCCAATCTTCCGTGCTGAGAGGGTTCTGGTTCACTGCACTTAATGCCTTCACCAACTCATCTCCCACCACAAGCCGCAGATGTAAGCTCTGGTCGGTGCCCCTGTTGCGTTTCTCAAGCGATTCTTTGGCCCGGAACCGGATTTCAGAGCATAGATGGGACGTGTATAGCTGTGGGTTCACTGATGCCTTCTTCAACTCAAGCAGCACCGCCTGCGGTAGATCAGAACGGTTTGGGGGTATGCAGATCTCGGACTTCTTGGCCCTGTTTAGCCCTCGTAGCACCTCTCGGTACAACGAGCGGAGTAATGGCTTCGGGCTCAGCGTGAGCGCTGGATGTGACATGTGACGAGTGTTGAAGGAAGCGCAACTTGTCTGGAATTGTGGAGATGGCGAACTTCAAATGATGTGTTGACCTGGTCTCTATAAGGTCCACGATGGCTGTTGTCCACCACTGGTGCAGCTAGTTTTCTGGTTGCAATGTCTTCTGTGGAGTGTATACTCGCGTCTCCAGCTACACCTTCGACAATCACCAAATGGTACGTTCCGATAACAGCATGCGCAGTGCAAACTAACAGCAGCCTCCCAAACCGGTTGTCACGATACTCAAGTTCAAAAGGGCCAGAACCACGTACGTGGTGCCTATTGCGCTCAACTTGAAGAAGAGGCTAACGCGTGAGTTCATCCTTGACAGTCTTGTCCAGGCCATCAACTCTTCAGGCGGTTTGCGTCTTGTGGACGACGACATTGCCGGAGAAGACCTCCCGGGCGACGAGGACGACGGCCTACAAGTTACTACTGCGGACATTGAGATTGCTTTGCCCAAGAGCAAAGATGCGCCGTACGACAATAACTGGTTGCCCATTGGCGACGACAGCACGGTGCAGGCCGTGGTGTTCAACGACTACGACTTGCTCGCGTTCAAGTTTGCCGACGACGACGCGTTCCGCATCGAGCAGCTGGAGTATGTGGAGTAGACGCTGGGCGTTGGTAATTGCGTACGTAATACAGTAATGAAATAGAGACTTGGATGCTGGGGCGTACGGCTAGTACTTCTTGCCGCTCACTTTGCGGATGCCGCCCGAATGGACCCGCGTGTTCTTTCCTGGAAGGATGGCTGCGATCTTGGTGCTGGAGCGCAGCCGGGGGATCCGCGTGCTGTTGGGCGAGGATGGCGACGACGTGAGCGTGGTGCTGACCGTGCGCGTGGTGGTTGTGGTGGTGGTCTTGGTCAACGACACTGGCAGGTTTGTGCTGTTGGTGGAGATGGAGCGCAAGATCTTCCAGTCACTGGCGTCGCGCTTGGGCGAGCTGTGACAGATCTTGCCGTCGGACGTGCTGATCTCCTCCTCCATCGCGTTAGGTGTATTGTCCGCCATCGACTCCGTGGCGGCGTTCTCTTCGTCGGAGTTGTTGCCCACCTCGTGCACCACAGACGAGTCCACCTCGTTGTACTTTCTGGGCTGTCCAGGGGACTCTTGGGGCACCACGCTCTGGATCTTCGACGCGAGCGCACCACTGATTTTTCTGCGCCTGATTGGCGTGTTGAAGGACGAGTCGAAGTGGCTAAGGTATGACGAATTGAGCTGCTGCTGTTGCTTTCTCGCCTTGGCCTCCTCCTTCATGCGAGCCTTGAAGTCGTCGTACGCAACCAAGGGGAACAAGCCGCCGATAAACGCGTCGGGCCGGTTGTCGAGACACATGGTGTGTCGCCAGTCGCGGAACTCGTTCTGATGCAAGTACAACCAATGCTGCTGTGGACCCACCACCATGCCCGGTCTGATCATTCTCATGTAGGCAATGCACTCGTTGGCAGTGAAGCCGTGCGTGTAGATCAAGTGGGCGCCAATAAGGCAGCCCGTTCTGCCCAAACCGGCTTTGCAGTGCACGGCGATCTTGCCTCCTCTGTTGATGACGCACTCTGCTGCGCCGATAAACTGCTGGACGTACTCGAGTGTCGGACACGTGCCGTCCTCGAAGATCATGTCGATGTGCTGGATGTTGCGCTTGGTGAATTCCTCGGCGTTGTACAAGTGGGAGTTGAGGCGCACCACCAACTGGACGTTGTTGCACATGAAGAAGTTGAGCACCTTCTTGAACGGCTCGTTCAAGGAGCCCGGTTTTTTCGAGCTCTGCTGCGGCGACGCAAATGCAATGAAGTCCTTGGACACGACGTTGAAGTCGCCCTGGTCGACGCGTTCGTACTGCTCGTACTCCTCCAAGTTGAACGACGTCAAGTCCACCATTCCGCGCTCCTTGGCGCGCCACATGGCGTATACAATGTCCTGGATGGTGATTTCGAAGTCGGCGGTCGAGTATCCGGCGTCTCTGAACGGCTGGAAGGGCACATCCACCTGTGAAATGGGTTGCAAGACCTGGTGCGGAGCCCACAGCTGCACCAACACCATGTAGCACGCCAACAAGCATGCGGCGTTGGCGCGCTCTTTGGGCGAAGTGGAACTGTAGAACACCACGGCCTTGCCCTGGTTGGCCTCTTCGTTCAAGATGTTGTGCAACACCACGGCAAAGCGGTACAAGCTGCCGATATGGAGCGGGCCGAAATCCAAGTGGAAGGCATTATATGGCAAGGCATCCTCCACCGTGAAGTAGACCAAATCCGCGGTGTCTTCCGGGACATGGTCGTACGCTCCGAGGTAGATGCGGTCTGGCGTTAGTCTTTTGCTTCGGTTGCGCTCTGGGGTAACGTACTCTTTAAGAACTCAATCAAGGGAATGCTCAGTCTAGCTCTGGCCATCACAAAAGCGGGAGCAGGAGAGGGGCAGGCAGAACAGGGTGGGGCTAGTGCAGCGGAGTGGGTGAAGTGTGAGCACGCAAACAAACGGCGTGAGCTCCAGCGAGCTGTCAAGATGTTTATGTTTTGTCCGCATTTGGGCGTGTTATGGGTGCGAAGGTCGCTTGACCAGTGTGCACTCAATCGGCCCCTGCACCGAGCGGTAGTATCGCTCGGCCTATCGCTCGATCAATCTCCATCTATGGTATGTTCAACGCACTCTCGTCGAAACTATGGGGTCGATGCTATGCGGTCGAAGCTCGATGATTGTGCCGCACCCGTACATTCGTGCATGCCCCCGAGTTAGTTCTCTTACTTAACACCAGGAACCCAACTTATACACCTTTAGCTCCAACACGTTGAGCGATCTCCGCAAGTTCCGCTTCGCCAGCGCGCGGGCGACGAAGATGCAAGCCGTCATTTGTAAGTATACCTTCTGCTATCTTCGGGATATCGCTAACTCCAGACTCTATCGACAAAACTTCCTACGAAGTCGCTAAAGACAGCGACGACCCAATCGAGTCGATCGAGGACCTCGTGGAGGAACTTCCAGACAACAGTGCACGCTATGTCGTGCTCTCGTACCCAATGACGCTACCAGACGGCCGTCTCAAGAACCCGTTGGTGTTGCTCTACTGGCGTCCACCTACCTGTGGGCAGGACAGTAAGATGCTCTACGCGGGGGCCGTGGAGTTGATGCGCGAGAAAGCAGGTGTTGCTCAGTATGTATGAAATTAGGGTGTGTGGAACTTACTAACAGCAGGCTTATCGAGATCACCGACGAGGAGGACTTTGAGGATTTGGAGGAGCAGTTGAACTAACTACATTGCACGACACGATCAGACAGATCAAACGCAATTATACTACGTTGCACGGTGTCTATTAGACTAGCTGTTGCTAGCTAACTGTGGACTCCGTGACCTGAGACTAGTTGATTAGTACTATAGAAATCAACATACTGAAGCAGCTCTCACTTGAGCACCATTCAGTGCAATACAGTACTGTGCGCTCTGGCCGTGCGTATATTTCCGCACGCGCACCTTTCAGCACGCTCTCATTCATCGGGGACGTGCGCGGCCCAAACACACAAATTTTTCACTATATAGTGCGCGCACTTCCCTCTACACCTTCTCTACATCTCAAAAGAAAATCAGCAGCCATGGGTCGTATGCATTCTTCTGTATGTGACATTCCAACGTTTGGGTGAACTTCATGGTATGGTTGGATAGTGATTTGGCTCAATTCGGTGCGGATTCTGGTGTGGGTCTTGCTAAGAGTGACTGGTTCTCGAAACTTGTCGCCAGCTCTTGGTACGGATACCACGCCACCACAGAATCCGGTTTGCTGGTTGATTCCACTATTTGTAGACCAAATGGTCTGCGGGAGGTGACTCTCCCTCTGGGTGTGCTGTCTGTTTTTCCTATGTCGTCTGACTTGGCGCCCCCACCGCTACTGTGCGGTGATGGTGAACTGACGGCCCCAGCAGACGTTGCCTGCGGGCTACCTTGCGACACCGCTCCGCAAGTTTTGTACTAACATGTTCAGGGTAAGGGTATCTCCTCTTCCGCGCTTCCATACTCTAGAAACGCTCCTTCTTGGTTCAAGTTGTCCTCTGACGAGGTCGTTGAGCAGATTGTCAAGTACGCCAGAAAGGGTTTGACTCCTTCTCAGATTGGTGTTATCTTGAGAGACGCTCACGGTGTTTCCCAGTCCAAGGTTGTCACCGGCAACAAGATCTTGAGAATCCTCAAGTCTAACGGTTTGGCCCCTGAGATCCCAGAGGACCTTTACTTCTTGATCAAGAAGGCTGTCTCCGTCAGAAAGCACTTGGAGAGAAACAGAAAGGACAAGGACTCTAAGTTCAGATTGATTTTGATCGAATCTAGAATCCACAGATTGGCCAGATACTACAGAACCGTGTCGGTGTTGCCTCCTAACTGGAAGTACGAGTCCGCCACTGCCTCTGCTTTGGTCAACTAAGCTTTTTTGCATGGTTTCTCCGCTTATAGTTCCTACTGTAATATATTTAATCATCACCTTATGTATTAATTCACGATATATCGAAGTCGAGCAGGCTGTAACTCCCAGATGCTGCATCACCACAGGCTGCAAGTTCAAGAGCTGCAACTCCATGGGCTGTATAGGCGTAACTCCTATTGGCTACAAACTCTCAGATAAATATTCCAATGATGCACCGAGCCTAAATGTCGTCAATGTCCAACTCGTCGTCCTCCTCGTCGTCGTCGGAGTCGTCCGCACCGAACTCGAAGTTCACCTCCTCATCGTCGTCGGCACCGAAGGTATCCGTCTCGTTGATCTTGGCCGATTCTGGCAACTCGCCAATGTTCTTCAACGTTCTCGCCTCCTCAGAGTTGTACTTGTGCACAACGTCACACTGCTCGTCCTGGAAGTCTCTCAAAGAAACCAAGATGATGTCACCCTGGCCCATCCAGACCTTCTTTCTCAACTTGCCTCTGATGTGACCGTTTCTCTTGACGCCATCGAAACACGAAACCTCAAGTCTGCCGTTACCCAACATCTTGGTGATTTGCGCGTATTCTTGGCCCTCGTCCTTGTGAATCAACTCTCTCTTCTGGCCACCGAAAGCATTCTTTCCCTTTCTTCTGTTTTTGCCGCCCTTTCCTTTGGAGGATTTACCCATTTTTGCGATGTGAAAGAAAAGGTGTACCCGAGCACTTCAGACAGGAGCAAGGTAGTACGAAAATTTTTGCGGCGGGTGCACGGATGTTTGTCAGACCCTATGGATGTCATTCCAAAGCAGAGTGGGGTAGAAGGCTTGAGGCCGTTGGTGTTCCATCGGTGGTGACTAATCGGAGCTGGAGATTTGTTCATGTTGCTTTGCAGCGGGGTTTGTTCATGCGAGCTTGCACTGGCTGCAACTCACTCGCGTCAACGGAAACACCACACGTCAATTTGGGAGGAACTGGATCAGATGATTCCCAATAAATAATAACATATCTTGTCCTGGTCAGAGCTAGTGGTTTGCACTCGGCCAATCACCCATGCTTCATCGCTAGCAGGCTAGCACACCAATGCGACTATCCACCAAGAGAAAAAACATTCTATCAGCACACACTAGCTACTTTGTTATCGTCACACTACTCGTGTCTCCGCTTACTGCTTCTGGTGACTAGTTGTCGCCCATATCTATCTTTGGTGTACGGGTGTTTTGCCCTAGGTGATGCACAAGAGCTCCACCTCCATCCACAACATCTCCAAACATGGACTCCTTCGAAACAAGCACCCAGTTTGCGCAGATGTTGCGCACATTGGCTCCGCAAATGCAGTCGCTATTGCGTGCTGCCCACTTCGCCTTGAAAAACTCCGAAAGTGAAGACATCCTCTACTTCGGCATCATGGACCTACTTGATGACCCCAAAGTAGAGCTCAACACCAAATCCACCGTGTTCCAGTTCATCGATGTTCTTATCCACGAGTCCTTCTACATCTCCCAACAGCCCAACTCCCACTACAACTACCCATACGTGCACAACTTGAAGAAGGCGTTGCCTCGAATACTTTTGAAGGTTCTCCCAGTGTCTAACAACGCCAATCTTTTCAACATCTACAACAGCTTGAGAAACATCTCAGAGTCCTTGGGTGTCCACTTTGTTGACTACGAGAAACAGTACAAGTCTGTTGATGACCTCCTCTCCAAAGAAGAACTTGAAAGTATATCCATGAATATTCCCTTCCCAGAAGTAAGATTGGATGAAATCGACTCAGAAGCGAAGGACCCGGTGTCTCAGGCTTGGGAGATTCTTCTCCGAAAGCGGAAACAGAGCCATTACGAGAGGCTCAGACTATTGCAGAACGAGCCATATAGAGACGGCCCCGTTGCCGAAGATGAGATGTTTGCAATTCGTCCATCGAGAGCCAATGACCCTACCAAGAAAGTTAACGAACAGATGCTTTCAAAGAAACAGATCCTTGCAAGAATGGAGGATGACAGAGAGACCCACAAAAAGTCCAAGGAGACACTCTGGTTGGTAAATCGTCCTAATGGATCGACCGTGGTTCAGGAGGATGAGTTCTTGAACTACTACTGGAACGGACTAGACAAATTGTCCCAAAACTCAGACTACATTGCGTCATTCGAGGATATGAACAGACTTGCAGCTGCCAGTTACAAGGATAAGCAATTTTAGGCCATTTCTATTGTCTATAACAAATGCATCAAACTTTAGAAATAATGACGAACAACTCGTTCTGCCCCAACACACTGTATGTCGCAGAAGTTCTTCCTTCGCTCTCGCCACCACGCACAGCGACGGTGAGGATATCTTCAATCACGTTATCCTTCTCGAGGTCATTCACGTAATCGTAAATGGTTTCATCAATGGGGTTAAGACCACCCGAGTAGAAGAGCAGCTTAACCTTGGTCTCGCCTTGACGCAGATCAATATCTTCGCTGTCCTTCTCATCTGGAATAAAGTTATCTGAAGTCGAAGCCACGCGTTTCACATTAAACTTGGCAGTCAAAACGGCCAGTGAGAGATCACTGGTGTAATACGCTAGAAGGAAGTTGATCGCACGGACAGTTATGTTCTGGCTTTGTACCACAACAGAGTTGTTCACGATGGAAGCGTGCACGTCGTCTGGCTCACCGAACGAATCATTGATGTGCTGAATGATGTCGCCCATCACATCCAAGCTCCGCTTGGGGTCTTCGGCCATTGCAGCATCAGCCAACAACCTGACAGTGCATTCCTCGATCACAGCCAATGAGCCTGGCAATCTTTCTGCTTTAGCCTGGATCAATGAGGACACCTGTGGGATCCAATTGCTCACCTTTTCCTCATCGCTTATCGAAATCCACTTGGTCTCTCCAACAAGTCTGATGAACCCGCCAAGCTCTGCAATCAAACCAACTCTCGATACGTTCTTGAAAATCAGAGAAAGCTCGGATCTCGTCATGACACTCGAGAAGTACACATGGTTGTTGGGGTCAGACGAGAGGCTGTGCAATATCGTGCCGATGCGGGAATATTCAAGGACACTTTTTCTCGCCTGGGTGTTTCCACCAAAAATACCACTTCTCGTGGGGTTGTCAAGGTTAATGAAAAACAATCTCTTGCCGCTTGCAGATGAGTAGTATTTGTCGAAGATAGACTGCGTGAGAGGCTTAATGTTTGTCAGACACCTCTCATGGTCTCTCTTCCACGCCTCGGTGATTGTGTTCAAGCAAGTCTTGACCCAGTCCACTGAGTCATGCGTCACAACAATCTTGTCGCAGTTCTTCCATCTCTCTTCCTTTTCAGCCTTCGACATTGACAAGGCCTTGCTGATCGTTTTGCTGAAGGTGGACATGTCCCATGGGTTCACGAGCAAAGCACCGCGACCTTTGCAGTCGAGAAGTTGCGAGGAGCCAGTGAACTCGGACAAAATGAGCGGGGACTTCTTGTCGGCAGTGGCAACAATGAACTCGTGACAAGTGAGGTTCAATCCCTCTCTCATCGAGGAGACAATGAAAACCTCAGCCTCAGCTAAGAGACCCAAATATTGGTCAAAGTCAATGTCCCTGTGTAAAACAACCACAGGCTGCGTGTCGTAAAAGTTCTTCGACAAGGAGTTGATACGCGAGATGATCTGCATAACCTCAGTGCCGTAGTCCTCGTCCTCGGAAGAACTAAGGAAGATCTGGACCAACACGGTAGTCTCAACCTTGTCTGGGTTCTCAAGCAAGAACTTTTCGTATGCGAGTAACTTTTGCTTCACACCACGCAACTTGTCCAACTTGTCTCTGGATACAAGAAGCGTCTGGGTCTTCCAGCGATCCCTAATCATGCTTCTCCATTCAACCACGTCCTTTGATTGGACGGTTTCAGCTAGTGTTGCAGCGTCAATACCAATAGGGATGGTGTTCACTGAAGTGAACTTCTCCTTGTAGATGACACCGAACTCACTGGTGTCTGCGAGCACCAAACGATTGCACGTTTGCAAGAAGTGTCTGACGTACTCCTCCGTCTGGAACACAATGGAGTCTGCAGCGAGGAGGCCGTCGAGCAACGCTTCACGCTGCGCAAGACATCTGAAGACCTCAGACGATGGGAAGGAAACGTGGAGGAAAAAGCCAACCTTCGCTTCAGGACACTTCTCCTTCACCATGGCCGGAACCAAGAGAAGATGGTAGTCGTGCACCCAAATCACGGGTTCAGGGTCGTTGGCACCACGCACGCTGAGCTCGTGCTTATACGTCTCCACCAACTTCTCGGCGATCTTCTGGTTCACAAGCTTGTAGTGGCCGTAAGAGTGGTCCTCGAAGGCCTTCAGCTTTGGGTCGTCTGGTATCTGGTAGTGTAACGTGGGCCACAAGATCTGTTTGCAGAAGGACTTGTAGTGGCCCTCGAAGGTCATGTCGTCCACGACCACCGACTCGCACCCGTACTCGTTGTGCAATTCCTCGCCAATCTCATTAAGCACTCTCTCTGGGATAGCATCGCTAGGCGACGACATGGTGCCGACCCATTTGCAACCGCTGATGACGTTTTTCTCTTCGGCCAAGTGCATGGCATTGACAAGCGAGCCATTGCCCTTGTCGGTCTTGACGATTTTCCACGGAGCATGCTCGAACACGTTCGTCTGGTTTAAGAACTGCTCCTCCAAGTCCGGCCGCGAGAAGCCGCCGTATGGAGCCAACCGCTGGCCATCCATGACATCGTCATCGTCATCCATAACACCAGACCCGGTGTCGAACGGGTCGCTGCGCGTTAAGAGCGTGCGTGTTGTGAGCTTCGGAGGGTCGGACTCAAGCACGGAATCGTCGGCAAGCGACTCCTGGCTCTGGTTGCCCAAGGTAAAGCTAGCAAACTTGGAGAGCGACGAACGAGCCCTCTGCTGCGGCGTGAGCTCCGCGCTGGACATGGCGCTGCGTGGGTTCGGGGGCACAGGTGAACCCGAGCTCAAGTTCGTAGACGAACGGTTGATCTTCAACCCCGCGAGTCCCAAATCGTCCGATGCCTTCTTCTTCTCAACCACCAGACTAGGGACAACGGGGCTCTGGAAGCGAGAACGCGGCTGCACCAACTGCGAGCCCAAGCGCTCGTTCACGGTGTCCGCCAACAAGGTGCCTGACTCGGCCGGGCGGCGTGCTTTCGCAAAGAATTGCTCCGCAGAGCCCGGGTCTGGCTTATCACGGTTCGGGTAGGTGGGGGTCCCCGGCGCCGGCGTGTGCGAGGCGCTGCCTGCGGAACTCAAGGAGGGGAGGATGGAGTTTGCGATGGCAGACGCGGTTTGCGCTGCGCTGGGCATGCGGAGCTGCTCTGGCTGGGCCAGGAGGTTTGCATCCGTCACCTCGGAGGCCGAGACCTCGAACTTGGCCGTATAGGGCAAGAAGCTGGAGTTAGTATTGTCACGGCAGCGGTGCAATTGGTCACATACAGAGAGCCCACAATGACTGTCATTGTCTGGAGAAGTGTGGTGGGAGCAGGGATGGAGTGATTTGCAAGCCGCCCATATTCCTGTATGCGTTACCACGTTGCTGTTCCACGGCAGCTGGTGGCTCGGACGCAGCTTCCAGAAAATTCCCGCCGACGCCCCGCACGAATTCGCGCAGCACTACATCTTCCTCTCTAGTTCGCCGACTGTAGTGGCCCGTGGTCCGTAGTGGTTTCGATACAGAGGGTCCGTTGCGGGTGCAGGCATCCATGGCTACTCCAGACACCCACTGCCACCTCGGCGTGAGCTGCCGATTGAGCGATGCAGATACCCTCGCAGCGAAGCTCGATGCGTGCGAGGCCCGCCAGTTTCACCTCATGTCCACCAACCAGTGGGACGTGGCCATAGTCGATGCCATCGCAGGTGCTACCGATAGCGTGGTGCCCTACTATGGGGTCCATCCGTGGTACTCGCACCTCTTCGCGCTCGATGCGAGTCTCAGCAAGGAGCAGCACTACCAGAGCGTGCTCTCTGGCTTCTCGGCCGAGCTTCTACCGTTTCTCCCCGACCCGATCCCGCTCGATGAGCATCTTCGCCATATTGAAGGGCTCGCCGGAAAGCAGGGCAAGCCGTTCGGCATTGGCGAGATCGGGCTAGATAAGCTCTTCCGCATCCCGTCCAACGGCTACTACGGCAACCCCGCTTCTCGCGACGTCAAGCTCACCAACGCTAGGGTGAAGATGGAGCACCAGGTGGAGGTGTTCCGGCGACAACTCGACTTGGCCAACACCCTAAGGAAACCCGTGTCGCTCCATTGCGTGAAGGCACATGGGCCGTTCTTTGACATGGTCTGTCCCAACTTCCTCGACATTTCTGCCGTCATCTTACACTCTTACACAGGGCTGGTGGACCAGGCGCAACGGTGGATCCGCGAGAACAAGGGCCAACGAAAGCTTCTCTTTTCCTTCAGCAACTACATCAATGCGTCGGAGGACAAACTCCCCGCGTTGCAGGGCGTGGTGCGTGCGTTGGACGACAGCCAGGTGCTAGCTGAGTCCGACATGCCACTAGACCGCTACTTCTTGCACGACAAGCAGAAGGAGTACTATGATCATCTCACCAACATCGTCAGCGAGCTCGCCGCCGCGCGGGGCTGGACCACCGGCGAGTGCGAGCGGATTGTGGCCGCCAATGCGGCGGAGCTACATTCGTGTACTTAGATTCTAGACCTGGTAATAAAACGTACTTAGATTCTAGATCTGATGATGTCGACAAACTCGGGCTTCAACGAAGCACCGCCGACCAAGAAACCGTCCACGTCGGGCTTGTCTCTGAACTCAGTGGCGTTCTTGCCGTTGACAGAGCCACCGTACAAGATTCTCACCTTCTCAGCCTGGTCCTGGCCAATGGTCTTGGCCAAGTGGGCTCTGATCTGCTTGTGGGTCTCCTGCGCGTCCTCGGGGGTGGCAGCCAAGCCGGTACCGATGGCCCAGACGGGCTCGTAGGCAACGACAATGTTGGACCAGTCAGAGACGATCTTGGACACGGCGTCCAACTGTCTGGCGCACACGTCCAAGGTGACGCCGCCCTTTCTCTCCTCCAAGGTCTCACCAATGCACAAAATGACGCCGAGGCCATTGTCCAAGGCGAACTTGGTCTTGCTGGCGACGAACTCGTCGGACTCCTTGATGATGGTTCTTCTCTCAGAGTGGCCGGTCAAGGTCCAGGTGGCGCCCAAGTCCTTCAACTGCTCAACAGAGGTCTCACCGGTGTAGGCACCGGAGGCCTTGTCGAACACGTTCTGGCCAGAAACGGCCACGGTCTTCTGCTTGTTGAGGCCGACAACGAGGGCAACGTACGCCGAGGGAGGAGCAACGACAACCTGCACGTCCGAGGGCAAGTTGGCCTTGTTCAAGTTCTCCACGATGTCCGTGAGAGAGGCCTTGGAGCCGTTCATCTTGAAGTTTCCGCCGACGAAGAATTGACGAGCCATGGTGGATGTAGTTTGTGGGTGTGATTTTCCCGGGGGAACTTTGGCGCGGCTTATATACATTTTGGCCTCACCAGATGAACTCCGTGGGCGAAACCACTCCGAGGGTGTCCGGGGTATAGCTCGGCTCCTGTACTGAGGCCCACTGGGGTGATTTTGGCCCGCAACCAGGCCACAGTGGCCGGCGCGACGCAGAGAATGCTGCCGTATGCATTGGGTGCTACAATAAATAATTGGCCGGCCCGGTGCCTTGCGGCCGCGTATGCGCTAAGCCGGCCCTCATCATGTGATGCCTACCTGCCATTCTCACCAGTGGACCCATTGCCCTGGGGCGGGACGCCGTTGAGGGCCAACATCGACACGTCTTCGCAGCTCCCGCTCATCTCCTTGTCCCGCTTGTGGCACTCGGTGTACTTCTCCATCGACTGTAGGTACGCACTCTTGATCTCCAAGTCCTTCTTGCGGTTCTGCTCGATGGCCAACTTCTGCGCCTTGATGATGCTGGCAATGTCGAGGTCGTCCGCGTTGACGTTCTTGTACTTGCTGTTGAAGGCCACCTCCTCGGTCACCTCCTTGGTCACCTCCTCGTCGACGTCGCTCTCGGGTAGGTCGTCCCACTTGCGGAGCGGCGTCTTGAGCTTGTAGCGGTGGTCCGGCCCGCGCTTCATCACCAAGAACTGGCAGTGCGGGATGTTGCGGAGCGACTCGAACTCCTCGTAGCTCCACCGGAACCACTTCATCAAGAACACGCGTGCCCAGATGCCGTGCGTCACCAACACCAACACGTTGGGGAAGCGGTCGTCCAGAAACTGCCGGAAAAGCGTCTCGTTGAACGATGCGATGCGGTCGTACACATCCGCAGCGCTCTCGCCGTGCGGGATGCGGTAGAAGAAGTGGCCGTAGTGCGCCCGCTGCTCCCAAATCTGCTCTGTCTCCTCCGGCGTGCTCTGGAAGTTGCCAAAGTCCTGCTCACGCATGCGTGCCTCCTCGCTCACGCGGTACGCCACTCCGGGCACGTCCTTGATTCCGTCGATCAAGTTCTGGCACGTTTGGCGTGCGCGTAGATATGGTGATGTGTAGAAGAGCACGCTCTTGGCGTTGGCCTCGCTCTCGGGGAGCTGGCTCAAAAAGTCTTTTAGCACCAAGCCGGCGAGCCTGGCCTGGCTGTGGCCCTCCTCGGTGAGGCAGACCTTGTGGTTTGGCGTGGTTTGGTTGACTGTCTTGTCGCAGTTGCCCTCGGACTCGCCGTGTCTTACTAGAAGAATGTACTGGCGGTTAGTATCATGTAGAATGCGCTGGGTGTGCTGTACGTACTTTTGGTCGTCCCATGGTTGTGGTGGTGTGGTGGTGTACATTACTAAACAGGTGCGCTTTAATGGCGAAGCCATCGGGTGGGTGCAGGCTCCATCGGTCCGGGCCCAAAGGCCGAGTGTGCTTACTGTGTATTACCATGATAATGTACAATGACGCCTGCGCATCAGGTGTGGGCCGCCAACTTCCTCTCGACGGCGTAGCTCTTGATCAACTCCTCGTCGCACTTCTTCAAAATGTCGTCGGCAAACTCGTCAATGGCTCTCGAGTACAACGTGTTGTTGAAGCGCGAGGGCCCCGTAGGCAACTTGAACGAGCCGTGCCAGTCGTCCAAGTCCAAGTCGGGCTCGCCGCGTTTGCTGCGCTCGGCGTTCTCCACTTTTCTCGCCTGCTTCCACTGGAAAATCTTGGTGTGCTCCTTCTGCAACTGTCTCTGGAAGTAGTTGAAGTTGGTCTGGTCAAAGTTGTACGAGTCGATCTGGCTGTACATGTTCTCCAACAACTGCGTGGTGATGTTCGAGTTGGAATTGAAGTTCAAGTTGTCCGCCTCGCTGGCGCAGGGCTCGGGCTCGCTGCCAGCCAAGTACAAGTTGACCAAGTGCTGGTTGTGGATGTTGATGGGGATCTCGTCGAAGATGTTCAAGAACGACAACTTGTGGCTCTCCAAGTCCTTGGTCTTCCACTTGCCGTCCAAGTACGTGGTGAGGAAGTTCTCCGACAAGCGCAACGCCTTCAACTCCACCTCCTTGCCGATCGACGCCATGTTGTGGATCAAGATGAACGAGTTCTTGTTGCTCAACTGCTGCTGCGCCAACGACTCAATCAACTGTGACGTGACAAAGTTGCCCGAAATGGTCGACTGGAACCACCCCTGGAACTCGACCCCCAGGTCCAACGACTTCAACGCATCGTAGATCTCCTGCTGGTACTTGTTTCCGCTTCTGGAACGGAGCGAGCCACCCTCATACTGGTCGGGGTAAGGGAAGGGGTACGCGTGCGTGATGGACACGGCACCGCTGTCGTCCTCGAAACCCAAAAGCGACCCGGAGTAGAGCGAAGGGTAGTTCTCCGACGTGTGTCTGAGGATGGACAAAATCGCGCTGCCCTCGAACTCGACGCTCTGCGCGGTTGGGGCCTCGTAGGCCTTGCCTGCTTGTTTGGTAGCCATGTCTGGTGGTGTAGTGAGCGGGCAAAATTTTCACACAGATCCAGGTTGCACACCCGTACACCCAGACCTGGTGTAGCAAATTGGCCCCCTAGTCGAGAGCCGTGGACGTTCATTATAGGAAAGGAACAGTAGGGAAGCACGTAAGGGATGGGTTTAGGTTAGATAATGGGTTTTGCGGAAGTGTGGGCCGGTTGTCTCAGCTCAGCGCACAAGATACTTCAAGTCAATCAACTTCTTCAGTCTTCTTGGAGTTTATTGGAATTTAAAGCATATTGGAGTCTCCTTTTAGGCTTCATTTTGAGTCTTCGGTCTTTTCAATCGTCTTGCTGAAAACGGTTTTACATTGAGATGGATGGTGGACATCGTCTGCGAGTATTCACATTTTGGGTGCAAATTGGAAAATACTTCCAAAACTCCCGGCCGCTAAAAAAACCCAGGCAATACCGAAAAAGCCTAGAATTGACCCAAACCCACAATCAACCCTCTCCTTCTCCACATACAGCCACTATCCCTGCCGTAAGTTGCTGGACCCGTTGTACTGCCTACGGTGGTGTACTGCGCTGTACTGCGAAAAATTTGATGAGCGTTATCTCACACACCACCACTCACCATGTCTGAAATCAAGGAGCTCGCCGAGCAGGTCGCCAAGACCTTTTTGGACGAAGTCACGGGCGAACACGTGTCCAAGACCGAATTGAAGAAGAGACAGAAGGCCCGCCAGATCGAGGCCAAGAAGGCCGAGAAGGCCAAGGCCAACGTCAACAAGCAGCCCAAGAAGAAGGACATCATGGCCGACTTGAACCCCAACCAGTACTACGACATTAGATCGCGCCAGATCGACGAGTACAGACGTGTCAACGACGCCGACCCTAAGGCCCTCAACCCTTACCCCCACAAGTTCCACCGCACCTTGTCTGTGCCCGAGTACATCAAGAAGTACGACCACTTGACCAGAGGTGAGACCCTCACCGAGACCCAGGTCAAGCTCACTGGTCGTATCATGACCAAGAGAGAGTCCGGCGCCAAGTTGAGATTCTACGTGTTGAAGGGCGACGGTTTCCAGGTCCAGGTGATGGCCCAGGCCCAGGACGCCGAGTCGTTGGAGGTCTACAAGGAGGAGCACGACAACTTGAGAAGAGGTGACATTGTCGGTGTCACCGGCTACCCCGGCAGAACCTCCCCCGCCAAGGGTGGTGAGGGTGAGCTCTCCGTGTTCGCCACTACCATCGAGTTGTTGACTCCTTGCTTGCACATGTTGCCCACCGAGCACTTTGGCTTCAAGGACCAGGAGGCCAGATACAGAAAGAGATACTTGGACTTGATCATCAACGACGACGTCAGAGAGCGCTTCAAGGTGAGATCTGCCATCATCTCCTACATCCGTCGTTTCCTCGACAACAGAGACTTCATCGAGGTGGAGACCCCCATCTTGAACGTCATCGCCGGTGGTGCCACTGCCAAGCCTTTCGTCACCCACCACAACGACTTGAACATGGAGATGTACATGAGAATCGCCCCCGAGTTGTTCTTGAAGGAGTTGGTCGTCGGTGGTATGGACAGAGTGTACGAGATTGGCCGCCAGTTCAGAAACGAGGGCATTGACATGACCCACAACCCGGAGTTCACCACCTGTGAGTTCTACCAGGCCTACGCCGACGTGTACGACTTGATGGACATGACCGAGTTGTTGTTCTCCGAGATGGTCAAGGACATCACCGGTGACTACAAGGTCACCTACCACCCCGACGGCCCCGAGGGCGAGGCTTTGACCTTGGACTTCTCCAGACCATGGAAGAGAGTCAACATGATCGAGGAGTTGGAGAAGATCTACAACGTCAAGTTCCCTCCAGGAGACGAGTTGCACACCGAGGAGACCGGCAAGTTCTTGAAGCAGATCTTGATCGACAACAAGCTCGACTGCCCACCTCCATTGACCAACGCCAGAATGTTGGACAAGTTGGTTGGTGAGATCGAGGACGCCTCCATCAACCCTACCTTCGTGTTTGGTCACCCACAGATGATGTCGCCTTTGGCCAAGAAGGACAGAAAGATTCCCGGTTTGTGTGAGAGATTCGAGGTGTTTGTTGCCACCAAGGAGATCTGTAACGCCTACACCGAGTTGAACGACCCCTTCGACCAGAGAGCGAGATTCGAGGAGCAGGCCAGACAGAAGGCCCAGGGTGACGACGAGGCCCAGATGGTCGACGAGACCTTCTGTAACGCCTTGGAGTACGGTTTGCCTCCCACCGCCGGCTGGGGCTGTGGTATCGACAGAATCGCCATGTTCTTGACCAACTCCAACACCATCAGAGAGGTGTTGTTGTTCCCTACGTTGAGACCCGACGCTTTCGTCAAGGGCGAGGAGACCACCACTGCGTAATTAGATATCTAACTCACGTACATCTATTTCATCTTTTGACCAAGTCGCCCTTTCTCTTCATCTCCAATGCCTTTTTGTACGGTGGTGCGGTGGGCATCTGCACCGGCTGCAAGTTGCGCTTTTCCTGGCTGGAGTTCAACGTATACGTAGCGTCCGAGTCGCCGTCATTGAGGTCGCCGCACGAAATGAACTTGGCAATGTGTCTCTCCTCAACCTCGGGGAGGTCCATGTTCTCCAAGATGTAGCTCTTGCCGATCTGGGCATCCTCAAAGAACTCTTCGGTAGAGAGCGAGAGGTCTAGCTTAGGGTTCCACCCCGGTCTCGGACGATAGCTCAAGCACACGATAAACGCCTCCAACGACGTGCCACGCGACGCACGGGGCTTGGCACAGATGACCCTGTCAAACAAGTAGCCGAGCTGGCTATATAGCAAGTCGATGTCGCGGCCACGGAAGATCTTGGCCACGAACGTTCCGCCTTCCCGGAGGATGCACGTGGTGAGCTGCAACGCGGAGAGGATGAGCTGGGCCTGGATGTACTCGTCTAAGTCGTGCAACCCGGTGACGTCGGGTGCTCCATCGCTGCAGACAAAGTCTGCCGGTTCTCCACCGAACAAGTCCAAGATCTTCTGGAGAGTCTTGGGGTGCGTGATGTCTGCCTGGAGACATGTAACGCCCTCGATGGGTACCATGGGCTGTAGGTCGACCGCAACGATCTTTGCTGGACTGTCTGGTTTGTTGAGCTCTTTGCTGAGCACTTGACTCCAGGAACCTGGGGCAGCACACAAGTCCACCACCCTCGACACACCGGAGAAGATGTCGAACTGCTCATTGATCTGGAGTAGCTTGAACGCAGACCGCGCACGGTAGCCCTCCTCCTTGGCCCGGCGGTAGTAGAGGTCTCGCTTGTCTTTACTAGCTTTACCCATGGTGATGAGATACTGTATGTCGCATGCGACCAAGGTAGAGATAGAATGGGAACAAAATATTTTTGAGTCGGCTATAAGACAGATGTCATTGATAGTATAGTTTACTTCTTACGGCATAGTTTGTTTCATGTAGTTTATTATCTACATATACTGTTCTAGTGCATTGGGTGCAACTGCTGTGCACCAAGGCTCACCAAAAGCCACCAACACCACGACTTACCAACCAAACCTCAATAACCAAGACTTATCCAAAGCAAAGGCTAAGCAAGGCAATGCCACTGCATCGTTAATCGCCTTGCTTCACTTGTGCCCGTTGGTGTTCAGTGTTGTTCACGTGACCGGCCACCTAAAATTTTCGCTCTACACCGACCACCAACCACACCATGCTTGGACGGGCTGCCCTCAGAACAACAGCACGTGCGTTCCGCACAAGCGCGGTGCTGGCCAAACAAGCGGCCAAGCAGCCAAAGAAGTTTCTCTCGCCACAGGAGTTGGTGGAGAAGCGCCAGGCCGAGGCTGCGGAGAACAAAGAGTTCACCGCGAGTCTTCTCAGCGAGCAGTTCGACTACGCGCCCAAGATCGTCACGGCGAACGAGGTGAACGACGCGTCGAAGCGGCCCGTGCCGCTCAACGTGGAGTTGTTGCAGTACAAGCCGTTGCGGCACGAGCAGACCCACGGCGACAAGGTGGCCGAGGTGAAGTTCAGAAGTTTCGAGGAGCAGGACATCATCCGAGCGTCTGAATTCGCCGCGAGGAGCGCGTACTTCTTGGGCATCCCCTGCTCGCCCGTGAAGACGACGAAGACGGAGAAGAGGCTCTACACGGTGATCCGGTCGCCGTTTGCACAGGCCAAGTCCAAGGAGAACTTCCACCGCGTGACGTATACGCGCCAGTTGACCGCGTACGACGCCAACCCGGAGGTGGTGGACTTGTGGCTCTCGTACGTGAACAAGCACGCGTTCGACAAGGTGACGTACCAGGCGCAGGTGTTCACCAGAGAGGCGCTCGACTTTGCCCACACGTTGGCCAAGTTGGGCGCGGAGGACATGGCGTTCCCCGAGGCGTACGCGGGGCTGAGCGACCCCATCGCCGCTAAGGTGCAAGAGTTGTTGAAGTCCGACACCTTTCTGCAATACCTCGAGAAGTAGCATCTGTACATAGTAATCCATGCGTCCATGACCCATGAGCGTGTAATGCTATAACTGCTCTACCCGTAGAGCTCCCAGTCGTCCTCCTCGTCCTGCTCGTCCGCCTCGCGCGCGAGGCGGAGCTCCTCGTCAAGCCGCTGCCGTCTGATCTTGTCCGCGTCGTGCACGTTGAAGCGGCACAACGGGCACGTGGCGTTCATCTTCAACCACGGCGCAATGCAGTCCATGTCGAAGATGTGCTCCTTCTTCGATGCGTTCTGGACGTGGCACGGGAGCTTCACGATGAGGGGGTAGTCGTTGTCCTTGAACTTGTTGGTGCAAATCGGACAGTCCGCGGTTTCGGGCAACGTGCCCACGTCGACGCGTTCCAACCGGTCGAGAAACTCCTCGCTCACGCCCTCGTCGGGCGACGCCTTGAAGTCGGCCCCCATCTGCTCAAGCGCCTCAAGGAAGTCCTGGATGAGTGCCAGCGACCCATCCTCCGTGGTCATTTGCCGCAACGCGCTGCTAAAGATCTCCCGCCCGCTCAACCGCACGCCGTTGCGGTCCACGCTGTGCGAGAGGAACGTGTTGAGCACGCTGGATAGCGTCTGGTACTGTCGCCTCAGGTCGGTGGACTCGCCACTCACAGTGGCGGAGAGGCCGTGGTCGTCTGTGGTTAGTCTAAACTGCCCGCGGCGTTCGGTGTCGCTAGTGTCGTACCTTCGTAGGAGGACATGGTGGCAAAAGAAGTGGTTGATCTGGCCCGTGATACCCCATTGGGCATTATCGCGGAGGCCTGTCCTGTACCTGGCTGCGATAGGAGGCACGAGGCATGCTACAATGGGTCCCATGCGTGCTAATTACACTAGTCCTATCCTATATCACTCGCCCATGTAGTCGTCCTGGTCCTCCTCGAGCTCCTCCTGCTCGTCAATGTTCTGCGCCGCAATGTCGCTGCTGAAGTGCGCATACTCCTTGCCGTGCGTGTTGGACAAGACAAAGTAGCTGTCGCTCTCGGCGTTGAGGTAGAGCGGCGTCATGGGCAAGTCCTCCAGCGGCGTCTGCACGGGGTTCAACACGGGCAGGTCGCCGCCGCTCCGGATGTTGATCGCCTTCGACGTCGAGTTGATCGACCCCTGCATGCGGTGCTGCTGCCCCGGCTGGGGTTGCCCATGGAGCGGCGTCAACTGGAACAACTGGCCCCTGCTCTTGAGCGACCCCGACAACGACCGCGGCGGCGTCTGCGAATTTAGCCAGAACCGGCTCGGCGACCCGCCGAGCGACGTGGGGTCCAAGTTCGGCGAGTCCGGCGCCTGGCCATGCGAGTGGGTGCGTGCAAATGGGATGTTTTGCGGACTCGTCATCGACGCAAACTCTGCCTGCGCAGCGGGCGTCGGCGACGTGATCTTCTGGTACGGCTGCAACCGCTGCTGCGACAAGTGCGTGAGCGAGTTGCGCGACCGGATGTTGGTGTAGGAGTTGGCTCGTTCGGGCACCGGCTTCCCGCCAAAGTGCACGTCCATGTAGTTGGTTGCCGCCGAGCCGGCGACGTTGTTGTTGTTGAGGGAAAGTAGCGATATCGTGGACGACGACGGTATCAACCGTCCGTCTAGGTCCTTCCCTACTGACGTGGCCAAAAGCGTCGGTTCCGGGTGCTCGTCGGTCAAGCCTTCGGGGAAGCCGGCCATGTATGTCTGTGGCTGCGGCGAGATGGCCGAGCGGTACTTCTCGCCCGCTAGCGACTTGGAAAGAAGCAGCTTGGTCGAGTACGCTTCCTGCTTGGGCAGCCGCTCCTCCTGCGGCTCCAGCGGCAGGCCGATGGACAAGTCGTCGAGCTTGGCGTGAATATTGTTGGTGGAGTACCTCAGCGCCATATTACTTGTGGGATCGACTAGTCTCGCCGTGAAGCTTGTCTGGCGATGTCTGCGGTGAAGTCCGTGGAGGGTCTTTTTCTCTGCTAGCAAAGAGCGGAGTAGTTGGCGGCGTTCTCCGTGCTGTAAGCCTAACAAACAGGGCAGAAACGCAGTTCCTGAAAGAGCGGAGGTGTGTGCTGGAAACTGGGTAGAAAGTTTGGCGCTGAATAGGAGCTGGCGTGCGCTTTACTCCTCACGAAAATCGTGCGCACGTGACACGATAAGGCTCCGATAGAGTTTGCTTCTGCTGGCAAGGTGGGGTAGTCTAGACTACGCGAATATGACGTAACGAGAGCGTGTTAACATAGTCGCCCTGGCGAAATGCGGCCCTGTCGTGATGGCCGTGACTAACCAGTCTACGAGCTACCGCTTCATCTACTCCGATGCGGGTCGGGGTTAAGGCGGTGGGTCAGACACAGTTGGGCCAGCTCGGCCAACAAACGTGCATGGCAAATCCCAACGTAAACGGGGTGCAGTCGTAAACGGTACAGACCTAAACGCGCAATTGCAAACGATCCTACTGCCGGGCCGGGCCGCCTCGGGGTTTGGACCATTGTGGTGCCATTTTCGCATCCACCACCAGAACGGCATATCGGACGGCGCACGGCACGGGAGCTGGGGTAAGCGGAGGGAGCAGATACATTGGTTGTGAGTGTGACCATGAGCGTGATAATGTATGCGATATGTGCTCTGGCATGTGTGATATTGTACATGATTTTGATTGGTATTCTCCGATCGACCATACTATCGAAGCTCTATGACGTATGCGGTTCCGTGTTCGGATTGCATTGTGAAGGAGACTCGAACTCGCAAGGGAAGTCTATTATTAGGCGATGTAGTATTTGCGCTCTGCCGATCTAATTGTCTATGTTTATCTAATACTCCCCATCGTCGGTGGGGTCGATCTTGAACACCTTGTCTGGATTCAAGATCCGCTTTGGGTCCAAGGCCATCTTCACCTTGCGCATGGTGTCGACGGCGTCCACGCCGAGCTCCAACTCCAAGTACTTGCGCTTGCCGTTGCCTATGCCGTGCTCACCGCTCGAGGTGCCTTCGTTCTGCAACCCGATAAGCATCATCTCGTTCACGAGCGCAGCAACTTTGTCCTTGGTCTCGTCCGTGTAGAACACATCGGCGTGGAAGTTCCCGTCGCCAACGTGGCCCAAAACAACCGACTGGAGACCGGACTTCTTGATGAGCACACGAATCTGCTCCAACACCAGCAGGAGCTTGGACAAGGGCACGGCGATGTCTGTGACCCAAAGACGCACATTCTCGTCGATCTCGTTCTTGCCGTAGTTGAGGATCGCATAGAAGGCGTCCTTCCGGGCACTGAACAACTCGTCGCCCTCTTCCTTGTCCTTGGCCGCAATGAATTCGGCACAGTTGTTGGCCATGGCCACCTCGCGCACCACCTTCAACGTCTCGTCCACCACGGTCTCGTTGAGACCGCCAAACTTGAAGAAAAGCGTGGGCACTTCGAGCCACGTCTTGGACCAGTACTCGCTGTAGTTGATGCAGTGCATCATATCCTCGTCCAAGAGCTCAATGGCCTCGGGCTTGATGCCCCGGCGGAAGAGCTCGGCCACAGTGTTGGTGGTGTCCACGAGCGTAGGGAACTGGCCCACCACCACTCTTTCGAGCTGCGGCTTCACGTGCAAGCGCACCGTGGCTTCGGTGACAATGCCCAAAGTGCCTTCGCTGCCGACAAAGAGGCCCGTGAGGTTGTACCCGGCGCTGGTCTTCTTGGGTCTCTGTCTGGTCTTGATGATGGTGCCATCTGCGAGCACCACCGTCAACGAAATCACGTTTTGCACCATCGCTCCGTACCGCGAGGCGTTGATCCCCGACGCGTTCGTGCTGACCATGCCGCCTATGAGCCCGCTGGTGCCGCAGTCGCAGCCGAACATGAGTTTCTCGTCGGTCAAGGACTCGTTGAGCTGGACCCAGTTCACCCCGGCCTCAAGCTCCACGTCCAAGTCGTTGCGGTTCACGCGGAGCACCCTGTTCATCCTGCTGGTGTCCAACACCACGCCCGGCCGCGTGGGGAAGAAGTGGCCCTCGAGCGAGGAGCCTCCTCCGTAGGGCACCACGGGCACACTGTACTTGTGCAAGATCTTCATGATCTGCGAGATCTCCTCCGTGGACGTGCCGTAGACGATCCACTTTGCCCGCTGGTGCGGCTTGGGGGCGTGCGTGGTGAAGCCATTGTCGAAATGGCCGTTGATCGCAGCCTCCAGATTGGTCACCTTGTCGTCGCCAATGAGCTGTCTCACCTCGGCAATGGCCAGTGCGAGCTCGGCCTCGGAGCAGTACTGCGGAGGCGCAATCTCGGCCAACTTGGTGGTGGATGTGAGTGGGAACAGGTCCTGCGGTGGATCCTTGAGCACAGTGCTCCGGCCGTAGTAGACCCCATTCGCCACGGCAAGCGTAGCGACAGCCGCGGGAACGGCGAGCCGTGTAGTCTGCCGTGGTGGCTGGGTCGTGTACCGCCGCGTGGCTAGCCTGCGCCACGTGTGTTGCCTAAACATGTCTACGGCAGTAGTAGTTGGTGTATGATTCGCGATATCGCGCTACGCAGCCACAGTGGGTGCAAATTCCCTAGCAGGCTCTGCAAGTTCCTTCGCAGGCTTGCCCTCGCGGAAACTCTTCATCGGGCGCATCCCCCACTTTTCAAGCATGGCAATGTCCTCGTCCCACCCGTTGCACATTGTGGTGAGCATTTTCTCACCGGTGAAAATGGCGTTGCACCCGGCCATGAAGCAGAGAAACTGCTCGTGCTCCTTCATCGTGTAGCGGCCCGCAGCCAAGCGGATGATCAGCGTGGGCATGAGCATGCGTGCGGTGGCCACCGTGCGGAGCACCGCGTCGAACTGGAGCTTGCGTTCCAGCCCGGCCGGGAGCAGCAGGATCTCCTCTTCCATAGGCGTGCCCTTGATCGGCACCAAGCGGTTGATTGGAAGTGACTCCGGGTGCTTGGCCATGGTGGCGAGCGTGTAGAGGAACCCCACATGGTCGTCGGGCGTCTCGCCGAGTCCCAAGATGCCTCCGGTGCAAGCTTTAAGTCCCGCCTTCTGGACGTTGTTGATCGTCTCCAAGCGGTCGTCGTATGACCGTGTGGAAATCACGTTCGGGTAGTGCTCACGCGAGGTGTCGATGTTGTGGTTGTATGCGGTCAACCCGGCCTCCTTGAGTTGCACGGCCTGCTGTTCGCTCACCATGCCCAAGGTGACGCATGTCTCCATATCCAACTCGTTGTTGATCCACAGCACCATCTCGGAGATCTTGCGCAACCCGGACTTGCGTCCGGTCATGTCTCTCCATGCTGCACCCATGCAAAAACGTGTCGAGCCGTTGGCCTTGGCCCTGAGTGCAGCAGTCTTCACTTCGTCCAACGTCACCAACTTCTCCGCCTTGGTGCCCGTATCGTACCGGGAAGACTGTGAGCAGTACTTGCAGTCCTCCGTGCACCCGCCGGTCTTGATGTTGAGCAACGTGCACAATTGAACTTCGGCTGGGTCGTGGTACTTGCGGTGCTGCAACTGGGCCTGGAACATCAACTCCTGGAGCGGCGTGTGGTAGATCTCGCGGATCTGCTCACGCGTCCAGTTGCTGGTGGGCCCAGCCATGGCAATATCCAAAGCCTTTTTAGGAAGTTGCAAACTGGCTGCGTTGGCTGCGTGTGCCTTGAGGGTTTGCGTGGCTTGGAGCCTCAACGGCGTGGTTGCAAAATACCGGGTGGCCATGTGATCGAAGGTGTAAAAATTGATTTTTGGTGAACACAAATATTGCTACTGTAATTATGTTGTTGGGCCAATATATCGGTAATCTACCCCCGATGATTGGTCTGGGATAGGGCCCACAACACAGGGAGTCATTTGAATCATGCGCGGCGAGAGGCTGACTCGTATGACTCAGGGCTGGAGCCCTTCGCGGGTACGAAATTGTGCCGCGCACACCAATGCTGCGCGCGGTGATGTGAAAAGCTTTGCGCACTCAATTTTTTCTCCATACTACTACAAGATGGCTCCAATCGTATGTATCACTTGAGTATCGTCAGATATCGACAAGTTCATTTACCTTGCACGGGTTTTTGGTCACTCCAGAGGATTGGTGGAAGCACCATATACTTTTGATTTAGGATAAAACCCGTTCCGGGTAGCTATGCTGTCTTTATCTACTACACGTACCTTCTGTGTATCGTGATAATAGTGCGGTAGGCTAACGGATCTAGACCACCAAGAACACTCAGGCTGCTAAGAAGTTTGTTGTTGACACTTCTGCCCCTGTCGAGAACGCTGTTTTCGACCAGGAGGCTTACGTGAAGTACTTGGTTGAACACATCAAGGTTGACGGTATCGTCGGTAACTTGGGTGAGACCATCTCCGTCACCGAGGAGGGCAACAAGGTCGTTGTTGTTTCCACCGCCAAGTTCTCCGGTAAGTACTTGAAGTACTTGACCAAGAGATTCTTGAAGAAGAACCAGCTCAGAGACTGGATCAGATTCGTCTCTGTCAAGAAGAACCAGTACCAGTTGCAGTTCTACTCCATCGCTGAGGATGAGGAGGACGAGGAGTAAATTATGTCTTCACACATGAATTTATAGTTTCTCTGGGTTAGGTTTTAATTTACAGCTGTATAATAGACTTCCTATCCTAGTCTGCGTAGACTGAGAAATGTACATGAGGGTTCTTGGAAAGGGGCCCGCAAGGTAAAATCCGTTTGATTAGGAACGCGTGTATGCCTTTGCTTCGAAGACTGGGAGTGAAAATGAAGCTGAACGCCCACTTGCAAATTCTTCCCCGAAGATGACTTCGTGGCCAAGCTGGTTAAGGCGTAAGACTGTTAATCTTGAGATCGTGAGTTCGATCCTCACCGAGGTCGCATCTTTTTTTGCCCCTGCTTAGCAGCGCGGAAACTCCTGCGACACTAATCCACTCTCAGCATGCTCTCGAAATCTACTTTTGGAAATGGTGTTCAGTGAGGCCTGTTGCCCCGCACTTTCCAAAACAGACATTGTACCTGCACCACACCGAGCCGTTTCCGCTGACAAATCACGCTCTGAACCACGTCTACACCACGGTCCGAGAAATGGCCCCATCTTGGCAGTTGGCTACGACCGACCAATCACGATGACAACTGCAAACGCTGCGATTCGTTAGTCACAGCAGTGATCCTGCAGACAAGACAGCATTCTGGCCCAGCAGCTCCACCTAGACCCCACAAAGCCCAACTGCCGAGCGCCTCGACGCTCAGCTGGGCTCTCGCATTGTCTCTACTTAGCCTCTCCTCTTGTAGCTCGGCCAGTAGCCCAAATGGTGCAGCCTGTGTGCAGAAGATTGGCGACCTTCATATGCGCATCACTTTTTACTTTTCTCCACTAGTCACAGCTTTTCCACCAAGGCCCATTCACCGTCCCCCTGACCGTTTGAGAAGTCTCCGCTGTACATTCTACATCGGCACCTCGGACCCACTAAGCAACAAAATCGGAAACTGAAAATGGAGTCGCTCACTCGTGCTTCACTCAAGGTGTGCCCGTTTGTACGGTCCCAGTCCACCCAAGCACTCCGCCGGTTGAGCGAAAACGCTACCTTGTCGCAGCACGCACGCGCGTGTCCCTTTGCCGGGGCCGCGTTGTCTGCGCGGGAGTACTCCCACTCGACGAAGCCTGTTCTCGCACTGAGCGCACCAGCAACTTCTCCACCGAGAGTTGCTGCGCTGTATGCGTTTTCCGGCAAGGATTTGGTGGGCAGCGAGTTCGACCTTGCTGACAGAGGCAGCAACGAGACGCCCTTCGACTACGAGGGCTTCATTGACGGCGAGCTCTCGAAAAAGAGACAGGACAAGCTGTACCGGTACTTCAACAACATCAACCGGATCGCCGCCGAGTTCCCCCGGGCGCACTTGTCTGAGGAGGCCGAGAAGGTCACCGTGTGGTGCGCCAACGACTACTTGGGCATGGGCACGAACGAGAAAACCATCGCCGCGATGAAAGAAACGTTGGACAAGTACGGTGCTGGAGCCGGAGGCACGAGAAACATCGCGGGCCACAACATGCATGCGATCCGCTTGGAGGCCGAGCTTTCGGCGTTGCACAAGCACGAGGCCGCGTTGGTGTTCAGTTCGTGTTTTGTCGCCAACGACGCGGTGCTTTCTCTTTTGGGCCAGAAGATGAAGGTTTTGGTGATCTTCTCGGACGAGTTGAACCACGCGTCCATGATCCAGGGTATCCGCAACTCCAGAGCGAAAAAGGAGGTGTTCAAGCACAACAACTTGGCGGACTTGGAGCGCCGCTTGGCGCTGTACCCGAAAAGCACTCCAAAGTTGATCGCCTTTGAGTCCGTGTACTCCATGTGCGGCTCCATCGCACCCATCGAGGCCATCTGCGACTTGGCAGACAAGTACGGCGCCTTGACCTTTTTGGATGAGGTGCACGCAGTTGGCTTGTACGGGCCTCACGGCGCCGGTGTTGCTGAACACTTGAACTTTGAAGAACATTTGGCTGCCGGGTTGAACAGAATCAGACCAGACTCTGTCATGAACAGAATCGACATGGTCACCGGTACCTTGGGCAAGGCCTACGGTGTTGTTGGTGGCTACATCACCGGTAAGCGCAGCATAATCGATTGGTTCAGATCTTACGCTCCAGGGTTTATCTTTACCACCTCCTTGCCTCCTGCCGTGATGGCCGGTGCCGCGGCCTCGATCCGCTACCAGAGATCGACCTTGCAGGACAGAATTGCCCAGCAGAAGAACACTCGGTACGTGAAGAACAATTTGGGCAACATCGGTATCCCCGTGATCCCCAACCCGTCGCACATTGTGCCAGTTTTGATTGGTAACGCGGCGGACGCCAAGAAGGCCTCGGACTTGTTGTTGCAGAAGCACAACATCTACGTCCAGGCGATCAATTTCCCCACTGTTCCGATCGGAGAAGAGAGATTGAGAATTACGCCTACTCCTGGCCACGGCCCTGCGATCGCCAACGACTTGATCGAGGCGGTGGACTCCGTTTTCAACGAGTTGGACTTGTTGAGAGTGGATGACTGGGCCCAGAGGGGTGGGAAGTGTGATGTTGGTGTTGCTGACGGTGTTCCAGTTCAGCACATTTGGACCGATGCGCAGTTGGCCTTGACAGACGCGGACTTGAACGCGAACGTGGTTGATCCCGAGATTGCTCCAAACGAGGTGAGCTCCGGAGTGAGACTCTAAGCGTTACCAGTCCGCAGTTTTTAGCCATCGCATGGTATTTTTATGTACGGACTTGTTGACCAATGATATGACACTACAAATCAAGCCATTCAGGAAGTTCGAGAGGCTCTGTGCGCGTCTCGGCAAGTCTTCCCTGATTTCACATAGGCCGTGTAGAACAGACGCTCAAATTCGGAAGAGACAAATCGATTATAAACTATTCGTCAGCTTCAATTGCTTTGACCTAATCATTCCAATAACAGTGCTATAATGTTACCTGATACGACTGTATCTTTTTTGATTTGGCACTGTTGCAGCCCCATCGTGCACCTGTGTGGAGAGACGCGGTGAGTAAACATCAACAAAGCTACTCCACCTACACCACCATGGCGCCGGACAAAACGCCGTTTGTGAGACTATATATAAACAGGCTCGTGAACACGCTCGTGCCGTCGAGTTTCGGCGCGGAGTACACACAGAGCCTCGTCAGCGACCTCTTGGCCCATTTGGAGTCGCACCCTTCCCTGAACGATCTGTCGCTACCGCAACTACTTGACCAGTTCAAAATGCATTTCTCGAGCCAGGGCAAGATCAAGGAGTGGCTAGAGTTCCAGACCGCAGTGGAACTGCTTGCCCGGATGAAGCTGGTCCCGCAGATCGCGTCCTACCTCGAGTTTCTCTCTGCTATGGCACCAGAATCCACACCCAACCAGAAGAGCGTTGCATCACATTCGGTGGACGGCACACGTGTCGAGCTGCCACACCACGGCATTGCCAGAGGGCACGTTCCGATGGCCAAACTTATTGAGCCCATCTACAATACCCTCGATGAATCTGTCATAATCGATAACCTACAACATGCATTGTTGGGCCAGGACTCGAAACTCCTACCGTTTTCGCACGATCCTCTAGGGATCGAGATCCCTGCGCTGATCAACATCTCCTACTCGCGGTTGTTGGCTGATATTCTAGAACCAGCGTTACTCTTCGAACGCCTCTCGACATTTCTAGAATCGTCCAAGGGACACGAGCCTTCTCCCATCAAAACTGCATTCCTTCGTTTTCTTGACTCATCGCTCAAAAGCTACACAGAGGACATCAACGCCATATACCTCAATACCCCGTCCACTCTCTTGTCTATTTACAACGCATTACAGGAGAATATCCAGGTACTCCGTTTGTTGGGCCACATCCAAACTCAGCTATACCCGCTCTCCGGTTACGAATTCCTCGTGGAGGTCCACACGATGTCCAAGTTTGGCGACTCCCTAATAGCATCTACATCATCGCAATTGTTCCTGGAGATCGTGGTCCCTTACTACGACTACATCCAGCACTGGCTCATTAAGGGCGACCTCATAGATGAGAACGATGAGTTTTTCGTTGCATTCAACATCTCGGAGAACCACATCAACGACATCATCGAGTACAAGCCCACCAAGCTCCCAACCTTTTTGAGCCTTGACAAGAGTTTGTGCAAAAAAATTCTTGAAATCGGCAAAACGCTCGTGTTCCTCAAACAGTACTGCCAGGAACTTACTTGGGTCAATGATTTCGCAGCCAGGCACTCTAATTACATCTTTAGTGCACACAACGGATTGGCAAGTATGAAACCAAGTACGGTGCATGAATTGATAAACGCTCAATACAGCGAAGTGATGAACTACCTCACTCTAGTGATGCAATCGAAGCACCAGCTTTTTCTGCACCTCACCAATTACAAACAGATTATGTTTATGAAGGCGAACGACTTCATTGAATTCATTAATGACAGAGGTGCGGTTATATTTAATGAGCCAGCGGCGACTTTAACTTCGGGATATCTTTCAGAGCTCTTGATTGACTCCGTCAATGCTTCTTCTGTCAAGACCATGCCTGCAAAATTCAAAAACAGGATTGATGCCAGAGTTTTGGATCTCAGCCACGGGACAATTGGGTGGGATGTGTTCACTTTAGAGTACAAGGTTCCGGAACCTGCTCTCGACGCGCTCTTGAACTATCGTGGCGAGGCTACCCAGTATTTGAGGATCTTCAACTTTCTCTGGAGTCTTCGGCACTTCCATTCTTTACTCATGCATAACAAAGGTGAGTTCCAGAACTTGCAAAAGAATGAACTTGCGATCTTGAGAGCCCGCTTCCGGACCGGCCGAAACTTCAGGTTGAGCCTAGGCGGCAAGCGAGTGGAGTGGTTCTTGAAATCCGTCAGAACCATCAATCTCATCAGACACAAGTTTCTTGAGTTCATGCAAGTGATGTTAAAGCACCTTTCATTTGACTTGATTGAAGACACTTTCAACGACAGAATCGTGCGCCGTGTGTTTCAGACACGCAATGTGATGGGGCCAGGATACTTCGACGACAAATCAACCGAGTTCAAGAAGCTTCCAGTGCTAAACAAGAAGTATCAAGAGGACGTTAGCAAACAGGACAATATTCTTGGGTTCCAGGGTATACCTCATATCAACCACAACATGAACGAGTATACGATCGACGAAATCGCCAGCATACATCATAACTATCTTCAGAAAATCTCAGAGTGCAAGCTCATCAGTGAAGCATACCATGGCCGCCACTCCGGCGTCTCGTTAATTGACCAAATCTTCGAGTTCCTCGACATTTCCTTTGCCTTCGTGAAGAGCAGCGAGGAGTTTTGCTCGTCATTGAGCAATTACATCAGCATTCTCAACTACAACCCTGACGTGGGCAACGATGCCTTTGATGACGACTTGGAAGATCTTTATCGCCGGCTTGACGCTGTGATGAAAATCATCTACAACGATCTTTACGTGCGTCGGTTCCAAGCTGGCATGGAGGTCTTTTTACGGGACTTACGTGCAGACGTGGAGTTGAAAGATTTGTGCAAGTTACTCGCTTAGGCTGTGCGATTGCAAAATGACAAGGTTCCCCACAAAATCACGCTCACCCAATAAGACAGCGTAATCTTGCATAACTGCGCGATGCGCGTGCGGGCACACCGGAGTGTGTGTGCAGGGTGTTTTTCTCGCCTGTGTCCAGAAATCAGCAACTCCGGTTCTCCGGAGAGATGGAGCCGAAATGTCTAGCGTCGCCAGAGCCGCAGTGTCGGACATAAGCAAAGCGGTTGAACGGTAAAATTCGCGAAATTGGTGGGTAAAGTGAGGCATTTATCGGCCAGTGAAATAAGCCGTGACTACGCCATATAATGAGCCGAGGTTCAGGAGTGCTATGTGAACAACCGTTCCCCGGATTTTGCGAGCAAATGGTATTTATGCTCGCGTCTGCCGAAGCATCTTTTTCTTGTGCCATTTTCTTTCAACTACATTCGTGCTCGCAAAAAGGCCATATTTATTAACAATGGATGAAACTGACAGTGTTTTGGTCGACAACATCAAGTCGTTTGGTGCCGGTGGGTTTGGTGGTATCTGTGCCGTGTTGACGGGCCACCCCTTTGACTTGGTCAAGGTCCGTTTGCAAACTGGGCTTTACAACTCCACTGCCGAGTGCATCAAGGGCACGCTTGCCAAGGACGGCTTGCTAGGGTTCTACAGAGGTGTGATTCCTCCGTTGTTGGGTGTTACGCCCATGTTTGCTGTATCCTTCTGGGGTTACGACATGGGAAAGAAGATCGTGGGTCATTACACCGGCAAGGAGGCCAAGGACTTCACCATCGGGGAGATCTCGACGGCCGGTTTCCTCTCGGCCATCCCCACCACCGCGGTGGCTGCTCCGTTCGAGAGAGTCAAGGTGATGATGCAGATCCAGAGCGGCAAGAGCTCCATGGGGTCTGTTATCGCCGAGATGTATCGTTCCGGCGGCATTAGATCGATCTTCAAGGGTTCTGCGGCGACGTTGGCGAGAGACGGCCCCGGTTCTGCTCTTTACTTCGCAACCTACGAGTATGTGAAGGAGGCCTTGTCCACGCCCGGCAAGGACTTGTCCTTGTGGGCTGTCTCCATGGCCGGTGGCAGTGCAGGCGTTGCCATGTGGCTCGGTGTCTTCCCCATTGACACGATCAAGTCGACGCAGCAATCGTCCAACACGAGCATCTCGATTGCGACGGCGACCAAGCAGATCTACGCGAAGGGTGGCATCAAGGGTTTCTTCCCCGGTGTCGGCCCTGCGTTGGCCAGATCGTTCCCTGCCAACGCAGCCACGTTTGTCGGCGTGGAGGTGGCGAAGAGCTTCCTCGACAAGCTCTAGTGGCGAACTACAGCAAAAGTTAGAGCCATTTCTATAAATTATTTATAACACAAGTTTTGATTATTGTCACCGTGGGACCGACTGATTGAGTATACACTGGTTATTGGTGTTTATATACAGTACGTTTTCGCCGCGCACGCCGCCTCAATACTCACCCTCATGTCGACAATGATAAGGTCAACCCACTCATCCACCCACAATGTCGTTGACCGATGACCAGGTATGTCCATCACAGTGAAACACCGTAGACGGTGGCAATCCCATTGCATGGTCTTTCGAATTCCCGATACTAACCGATAGGTAAATGCCGAGCTCCGCAAGATGAAAGCCTTCATCGAGAAGGAGGCCCAGGAAAAGGCGAAGGAGATCCGGTTGAAGGCGGACGAGGAGTACGAGATCGAGAAGGCGTCGATTGTGCGGTCCGAGACCGCGGCGATCGACTCGGCGTACGAGCAGAAGTTGAAGAAGGCGTCCTTGGCGCAGCAAATCACAAAGTCCACCATCGGCAACAAGACCAGATTGAGAATCTTGTCCGAGAAGGAGAAGGTGTTGAACGAGCTCATTGACGACGCCCTGAAGGCGCTTGTCAAGTTGTCCGACAACAAGAGCGAGTACAAGCCCGTGTTGGAAGGCTTGATCGAGGAGGGCTTGTACGCCATTCTCGAGGACCAGGTCACGCTCAGAGTGCGCGAGAAGGACGTGGCGTTGGCCAAGGAGGCCGCGGAGGAGGCTGCGAAGAAGTTCGAGGAGAAGGCCAAGTTCTCCGTGTCGGTGACTGTTGACGAGCAGAACTTCTTGGACGGCAAGCTCGCGGGCGGCGTCGTGGTGGTGAGCAAGTCGGGCAAGATCGAGGTGAACAACACCGTGGAGGAGCGCTTGAAGATCTTGTCCGAGGAGGCGTTGCCCGGCGTGCGTTTGGAGTTGTTTGGCCCTTCGCCCTCGAGAAAGTTCTTCGACTAGTTCACTTCATCGTTAGAAACCTACTGCAAGGCTACATAGGATAGCCAAGACGCTACGTTGGATAGCAAGATCGCTATAGGATAGCTCTAAAAGATTCTACATTACAGCTACGTAAATAGGCGGCCACCCACCGACCGGTTCTTTCCGATTGATTTTCTAATTCGTTTCCCATTCAATCTCTTCTGATTGATTTTCTTTGGTTCGTTTTCCTGTTCATCTGTCTGGTTTATCGCATTCATCTTTCGCATAGTGCATTGCATTTTGTTCCTATTATCGTATCGCATCTGCATCTCATCATACACTCATGCTACGGTTGCCCAGGCTCTGGCTCCGACCCCTCACACCGCGGCTAGCCCGAGGCTACGCCAAAGAACCAAGAGCAATACCGCATCTGCTTCTGGACCCGTCTTTCGACCCGCGCGAGGGCAACAGCGCCATCTTCAAGTTGGTGAAACCAATAGCACCCAACGATCTGTTTGTCTCGTGCACCACGTTCGACAAGTCGGGCAACGTCACGTCGGTGTCGAAAAAATACCCCAAGGCTGAGTTTCTTAACGACAACAGTCTCTTCCCGCGAGATCTCCGCAAAGTGGACTCGTCGTCCATCGACGTTGCGCCAGCAATCATGGTGCGCCCGCACCGGGCCATCGTGGTCAACTTGTTGCATATCAAGGCGATCATCCAGCGGGACAACGTGAAGATTTTCGACACGGCCAACCCATCGGTGGCCAACAAGTTAGGGCTTTTCATCTACGACTTGGAGTTGAAGCTCAAGATGCCCAGCTCCACGCCGTACGAGTTCAAGGTCTCGGAGAGCATCCTCATCAGCGTGTTGAGCTACTTGGAGGCCGAGCTCCAGAGCCACAAGTCCAACTGCGGCCTCATCTTGTCCGAGTTGGAGGACCACATCAGCCGAGAAAACCTCCAGCAGTTGCTCATCAAGCTGAAGGGGCTCACGAGTTTCTATCAGCGTGCGACGTTGATCCGCAATGTCATCGAGGACCTCTTGGACAACGACGAGGACTTGAGCGGGATGTACTTGACCACAGCACAGAAGTACGACCCGAAAACGGCCGCGCTGGACAACCAGGACATCGAGATGATTCTCGAGACATATTACCAGCACTGCGACGAGGTGGTGCAGCAGGCGGGCTCGCTCATCAGCGACATCAAGGCTACGGAGGAGATCGTGGACATCATCTTGGACGCCAACCGCAACTCGTTGATGTTGTTCGAGTTGAAGGTGACCATCTACACGTTGGGGTTCGCGGTGGCCACGCTCATGCCCGCGTTCTACGGGATGAACTTGAAAAACTACATCGAGGAGTCCAACTACGGTTTCGGCGCCTTGATCGCCATCTCCGTGGTCCAGGGCCTCCTCATCACCTTGTGGAACTTCCGCAAATTGCATAGTGTCCAGAAATTGACCATGATGTCTGGCTCCTTTGTCAAGCAGGCGCCGCGCCGCACCTACGGCTGGAGGGGCCACAAGCGGTGGTGGCAGCGCCTACTTTTTGGCGAGAAAACCGAGTACCACTCGCCGACCCAGACCGAGCGGGACGTGATCTGGCGGATGGTTAACGACAAGCGCATGCGCTAGTGTACATAGACAATGAAGGATCTTGGAGATGTGTTCTATTATACATGCTAATCGGAGTCCGACTCCGCGCTCGACGTGCTCATCGCAGCATCGTCGTTGGCCTCGTACTGGGGCAAGGTGTCCGTGGTGGGCTCCGCCACCTCGGCCGTGGCAATGGGCTCGTCGTCAAACTTCATGTGCTTGCCAGTAGCCACGGGCGCAGTGGCAGACAGACGACGCTCCGCCAGCACAGGCTGGGCGTCGAGCTCGCTCTCAGGCGACAATAGCGTGCCCTCGATGGAGAGCATGCTTCTCGAGGTGTGAATGCTTCTGACGGTGAACAAGACCTTGCCCTCGATCTTGGAGCCAGAGGCGTCGGTCCAGTAGCCGTAGGACCCGAACTTGGTGGGCTTTTCCTTGGCCTCGTCGGCCTCGCCGAACTCGTCGGCCTGGCTGGGCACAAACTGCCAGTCCTGTGGGATGCTTCTCAGCTTGATCGATGCGTTGAACGTGTCGTGGACCAACAATCCAATGTGCGAGGCCGTTTGCATGTACACGTTTCCTTCTAGGATGTCGCCGATCTGCGGGTACCATAGGAGCAAGTCCACCGTCACCCACATGAAGCAGAAGGGCGACGAGTCGGACACTGGCGCGAGGATGATGTCGTTGGCGTCGGGCGAGCGTTCCTCCGAGTTCAACGTGATATTGGAGTACGCCAACACCACACCGTTGGCCTTGGCGAAGTACGACATCACCAAGGGGTCCAAGTGCTGCGCCTTGATGCCGTTGATGGGGTTTGTGATGTGGGAAGGCGCCAAAGAGACGTACATGGACGTTCTCACCACCCGGAAGCACTCCGAGAGGCCGTCGGCGTTCACCGCATTGGTGCTTTTGGCGACTCTGCTATGCGCGGACGTGCCGGCCTCACCATTTCTCACTTCTGCGGGCATTTTGTGTAGCTGGTGGTGCGGGTCCGATCAGTAGCTGAAGATGAGCTGCGAGAAAAAATTACAGATGAGGCCTGCAGAGTGTACACTGTAGTTTATCACTATTCACATCAAAACCTGTGCTTGAACCGCGAGAACTTCAGCGTGCTTGCCGGAGGAGTGTAAGACGCTGTTAAAGTGGGCGTGGTCGTGGCAGGCGTGCCGTCGGGATTGAGTCGCTGCTTAAAATTAAGACTCTCCTCCTTCTTCAACATCTGGTCCTTCTGCCAGAGTGGGGAAGCGGGCCCTCTAAATGGCATCTTGAATGCTGCAAAGTTCTTGAGAATCCGGCTGGATTGGCTCGTAGGCGCATCCTCGGCCGGGTGATATTCCGGCACACCAGTAAATCTGACCTTCTTGATCGAAGAGCTGTCGTCCGTTTCCGACGCTTTGGACGAACTGGACTGCGATTCGGATTCCGTCATGGACTCGCCACTAGGACGACTCTCGGCCTCCTTCACCTCCAAGAGCACGCTGTTCCTCTGCGTATTCAACTTGGTGATTTGCGCCCTCGTAGGCCGTTGATTCACCACGGGCTCAGCCTTTGCTGGTTCCTCCACGGCCTTCTTCTCTGGACTAGCGGGGGCCTCGACAGCGACTGGCTCCTTTGGTGTCTCGACATGCTTTGGTGGTCGCCGCAACTTTGTGCCCGACGGATTATTAGGGTTGAAAACCACATTCGTCAAGACCTCCTTCTGCTTGCCAAAGAGAGCTCCGTTCTTCTGCGCCTCCCGTAAATGTAGCTGGAACTTCTGGTTCGCCGTGAGCTTGACTTCTTTCAGGCCAGCATCCTCGCCGCCTTCATCCACCACATTCAACACGGTTGTCTTGTGGCTCAATGGCGAAGTCATGATCGCTGCGGCCAGCGGTTTCTTCGGCACAGCATTGCCCCGCCGAATGCTTCCGGTCGGTGATTGCAAGCTGGAGGCGGTGGCGGGCCCGTTCGATCCTTTCAAGGCCGCCGCTGCAGCATTAAACGAAAGAGGCTGCGAGTTGGATCTCCGTCTACCCTCGGCTGTGGTCGTAACAGCGCGGGCCTTGTCAATCGGAGATCCGGTAGGAGAGACACTGGCCTGTAAAGAGCTCGAGGAGCCGTTGCGATGAAGGAAGATGGTGCTCTGCGGTCTGGGTTTCATAGTCGGCGCCTTCTTTGTAGGAGTAGTGGCTTCCTTGGCATCGACGAAATCTGTGCTTCCGACCGACGAGGATCTGGACCCCCTGGTCACCTCCGCAGGTTGAGGAGTTGGTTTGAGCCTCGTGGGGGCTGGCTTTGGCGGAGCGGGTTTGTTTTGTAATTGCCTAGTCTGCTCTCTCGCACGTTGTTCTCTCTGCAATGCAACCATTCTTTCTCTCTTTGCCTTTGCGTCCTTGGCAAGCTCGTCCTGTAAGGCATCGTTCAACTTGGCCAAGTTCTCGGTGGGCAACCCGTGGGTGGTTCTGAAGGAGAGTTCGGCCGCGACCCAGGCCATGCCGAAATCTCTCAATTTCTTGGTCAACGACTCGACGCTGGTGAAACTCTGCTGGATGAAGCTGATGAACTCAAGGGTGTTTTTCGCGTTGATTTCGTGCTTGGAGTTCATGCGGACGAAGCGAGTGATGGTGGCTATGAGCACGCCGTTCTTCTTCTGGGTGTTGAAGGACTCGTCGATATCCTTCAAGATCAGGGTCCTGAAGAAGCCGCCGTTCTGCATTTGCGAGATGAACTTTTGGTCGTGCAAATGGTGGAAGTTGGAAAGGTAGATTTGGCGGCCGAACTTGCGAATGAAGGTGTAGACGTCGTTCAAGCGCAAAGCCCAGAACAAGATGCGGTGCAAGGAGTATGCGTGGCCAGGGATGCTCTTGAGCTGCTGGTCCTGGAGGTGCTTCGGGGCCAGCTTGATGTCTCTATACTTGGCCATTAGTGCCTTGTGCGGGCCCAACGTGGCCGCGACCTGGTCGGTGAGGGTGAAGAGGGCGTAGATGTCCATGTCGATTAGCGTTGCCTCGGCGAAGTCGTGCAGGGCGGCCTGCTCTGGGGTGACTGGAAGGGCGAACGACGGGATGGGGAGCGCGTAGCAGCGCAAGGTCAAGTCCAACTCGCGCAGCGGCGCGAAGAACGAGGTCTCGAAGAGCGCGGACAAGTCCGTCAAGTACTGGTCGTTGTTGACCTCGCGCAGCGCGTTGAGCAAGCGTTTCTGGTAGCCCTCCCGACACACCACGCACAACTTGCGGAAGGCCTTCAAGCAGGCGACGGCGCTCTCGGGCGTGGGGAGCTCCGAGAGCGGCACCACGGGCACGTCCTTCATGTCGTACGGAACGTGGGTGACGACCTGCGACACCGTCACGGAGGACAGCTTGGGGAGTTTGAACGCCTCCAAGAGCAGCAACTTCGGACCGAAGCCGGCGTCGTTGATGGCGAACAAGGACGCCAGGAGGAACACGATGTACTGGACAAACACGAGGCGGCGCTCTTGGTCGGGCTCGCCGAGCATGCGGTCGACGGCAGCCACCACAGCGTCGAGTTTCACCAACGCGTATTTGTACTGGATGATCCGCGCGTCCAAGGAGTCGATCGCGGTGGGTGCGAATTGCACCGCGGGCGGCGTGCCAGCGCCTTCACTGGAGGACATGTGCGAGGGTGTGGTGAGGGTGTAGTAGATGATGATGAACGCGCAGATGTAGGCAGACCGAGTGCACCACGCAGGCGCCACGGCCACGGCGGGCGGAATCTCCGGCTACGTAGAGAAAAGCGAACCATTCCGTATTTGTCTACAAAACTTTTTTGACTGTGTTTCTGATAACACCTGGCGGGGCGACCTGGGTACACCTAGACTGCATGTGCAAGGAGCAGATAAACAACATGGACTCCACCGACTACCGCGTGACGGCGCTACTAACAGAGCACTTTGAGTTCTCGCCGCTCTCGTTGATCGACGACGTGATCAACGCGGTCAACAAGATCATGTACAACTGCACGGACGCGCTCGACGCGTACCTCGAGAAGCGACGAAACGTCCAGCTCGAGGAGCTCCGCAAGGCCGGCGGCGACGACGGCACGGTGTTCCCGTTGGCCGAGATCCGCCAGGGCACCGCGGAGTTGGAGACGCTCCTCGTGTCGCACGTGGACCGCTACTTTGACAAGTTCGAGCTCTACACGCTCCGCAACATCTTGGTGCTCCCGAAGGACCTCGTGGAGGACGGGTGGGTGCGGCTCAAGCACCACGAGGGGCTCGACTTGGCTAAGGGCGCGCCGGAGATGGCGCAGTTGGAGCAGGTGGGGCCGTTGGTGGAGAGCATCAACTTGGAGCTCAAGCTCCGCAAGTTGCTCAAGGTGCAGACCGAGCAGGCCACGCGGATCGTGCGCCTCCTCAGACACTACAAGCGGTGCGTGGAGCTCACGGTGCTGCCGCGCGCGGACTCGCGCTTGGACGCGGCCACGGTGGCCAAGCTACGAGACACCTTGGAGCCCATGAACGAGAACATCTACTTCTTGCTCGGGCAGGTGGACGAGCTCCTCCGGCTGGTGCTCGCGTTGAACGACAAGTTCATGAACGACAAGCTGCTCGGCGCGCTCGGCAAGTTGCTGTTTGCCCCGACCAACAGGGACGCCTACATCCGCGACAAGTCGATGCGCATCTTGGACGAGATCGGCGTGTGGGGGGACACGGAGTCGGGGGTGCTCTACTCGGCGTACGCGGAGACTAACGAATAATGACATTGTAATCTATCACTATTCCTTGTATCCACACTATTCTCTTGTATCTATTCCGCTCACTATTTGAGACATGGTGTTTATGGTGCGCGCACGCATCGAGAACCAATAAGCGAGCATCAAAAGTAAGAGACACCACAACCATGGCCGCTACCCTCAAACCAGACCCCGCGTTGCAGCGGTTCAACACCGCCAGGGACAAAATGGGGCACTACTTCCGCTTCACCAGGAAGTCTGCCGTGTTCAACGTCGTGTTCATGGGCCTCATCCCAGCCGCCATGACCTACTACGCCTACAGCCTGGAGGGCCAGCTCAGCTTCAACAGACTCTTCAGAGACAAGGTCGTCTTGGAGCAGGAGTACGTTCCCAGAAAGAAGGACTTGTGAGCCTTGCATATACATAATACACCTCAGACTACCCGTGTCCGTAGTATGCTTTATCCGTAGTCGTATACTGCTAGCTATCGCTGCCTATTGATCCGTTTTATTGCTCGTTGTTCTGCAACTGCACCTGGAACGACACGAGCCCCGACTCCATGCTCTTGAGCACTTTCTGGTTGGAGCGCACCGCACCCTGCAAGCAGAGATTGGAGGTTGTCTTTGCCTTTTTGAGCATGGGCTTGCTTAGCGTCTTCGGGGTCTTGGGCTTCTTCTTGACCGCGGCGCTGCCGAGCTCCAGCAGCAAGCGTGCGGTCTCGTCCTGGAAGGAGTAGTTGCCCTCGGTGATCCAGAACTCGCTCGAGCAAGCCTCGAACGAAAACGCCGGGCCAGCCGCGTTGACGCTGCGCGAAGCAGTGAACAGTTTCGCCTTCTTCAATGGTTTCGAGGGCGTGAAGGTCAAGGTGCCGAACGCCGGCCCGCCCGCCTTGGGCTTCGCCAGCGGCGACGGATGCATGGATATCAGGGAGAGCGGCTCGGGCGCGAGCTCGTTGTCGAGCTCCAAGAACTGGGACAACTCCTCGTCGTCCTCGTCGATCTTGACGATCGACGTCGTGCCCGAGCTGTGGAGCTCGAACGGGTCGTCGTGCAACAAGTCCTCTATCGTCATGTTGGCCGCGCTCGCCTGGTCGAACGAGCGGTCAAACGACGAGTTGTACACCGCCGTGTCCATGGGGAGCGGCCACGGCTCCGAGATCGCCGCCGCAGGCGCGAGCTCAACCAACCCGTGGCTGCGGGGACTCGCCTGGACGTGCGCTACGGCCATTTCGGGGTGCGCCACGCTCGGGTCCACGAACGAGAGCTGCGAGCCGTTGATGGCCGACGGCCGCCGTGCCGCATGCGGGTACTCGGGCGACAGGTGGAAGTGCTCGGGCGGGCCGGCCATCACGAGCGACGTTGGGGTGTGCAACACGTTGGTCGGCGGGTACACCGGGCTCTGCTGGAAGCCGGGCGTGGCGGCGAGCGTCGGCGTCTGCAAGTAGAACGTGCTCATTTTGTTGGTCAACGACGCCGGGAGCGACTCCTCGCTCAGCGCCGGGTGCTTGTACACGGGCTCTGCAAACGCTGGGTTGTACACGGGGAACATGTCCGGCTTGGGGTAGTGGCCTTGCGGAGAGGGCATCCTCGCGGACGGTGTCGGGTGCTGGATGTAATGACGGTGTCCAGATGACGGTGTCCAGATGGCTGTCTTGCTGACTGGCACTATGGGGTGTCTAGGTGAACTAGATGGGTGGAGGCGAACTGGATGGGTGTAGGCGAGTAGTGAGGGTGGACCCTGTCAAGCGAAGGAGGGCTGCGGTAGCGAGGGTGTCGGCGGACTAGGCGCTGTGTGTTTTTCGTTTTTCTTCCTGGTAGCCTCCGTGGTACGCCGGCCCTGAGGTATTGTGCCATGGCTGCACCCGTGCACCAAGGGTGACGACAGTGCGGGAGGCTTGCGCAGTGCTACTCTTGGAAGGACATCCAGCATGCGAACAATGCACCAGCCGGGCCGACGACCGAGCGGGAACAATTGGGAGGCGGGTCGGAACAAGTCTGTTCGTGCTTGCTCGCCGTGCCTGACTTTGTTGCTGTGAGCACTACGTAGTTTCGCCAGGGGTTGCGCCCGAAGGTGCGAAATGCAAATCCTTGGGACAATGCACACCTTCAAGACAATGCGAAGGGCAGAGCAATCGACCGCAACCTCGGCTGTTTGCGTGTAGGGAGCGTTGCGGTCGCTTGTGGAAGGTTTAAGCTTGTTGCAACCAGCTGCTGGTGTCTCAGATAAGCGGTGCGCATATCTACAAGCCGTTTTTAATGCTTTTAACTATAAGTGATACAAGGTCTAAACAACAACAGTAATACTTGTCACAATGGTTCCATCCTCTTAAGTTAATGCGTCCCTATTATTCCCAACCGGACCAACCAATTATTAATGCCCTCAAAAGTCCCCACAGGGATCAAGACCGATAAACCAACCAAGCGAATGGTATAAAAAATGAAGAAAAACGTGCCGAGGAACCCGTGTCCCCGGCCCCAAACCAGTGCCCGCCGCAGCGGTAATTCAATAAATAGCACTTAGAGGTACTTGGCAAAGTGGCTGTCGTCCAACCACCCCACCTTCTCGTAGGCGGCAAAGAGTCTGCTGGCCTTGTTGACGTCGATTCTGCACGCCTTCTGCGCGTCAGTTCTGCGGAAGGGCATGCCGTTGCGCAAGCGGTTGACCTTCTCAAAGAACAATCTTCTCTTCGAGTCGAGGTACACGTTGCAGGGCAACCTCAACGTGGACGCCAACGTGGCCTCCGCGGGGTGCAACTTGTCCAAGTTCGGGTCCGAGCGCAAGTCCATGGGCTGGCCCTTCCACTCGATCTTGAGGCAGCGGGCGTTGCCCTTGGGCAACGTCTCGAATGCGTCGGGAGAGTAGTCCGGGATGGACTCGTCGATCAACGCAGCCTGCTGCACGGCCAACGGCGAGCCGACGTACGGCGACTCCTTTCTGACCTTTCTCTTCTTGGGCGAAGGCAGACCTGGGGCGGAGACGGACGAGGCGTCAATCTCCGAAAGCGGCACCAGCTGCTCCTTGGCAACTCTTCTCGTGCGCACTCTGTCCACGGACTCGGAGTCCGAGTCCGAGCTGGACGTCGTGTGTCTCTTTCTGTTTGCAGCCGCCGCCTGGGCTCTTCTGCGCTCCGCCAAGCGGAGCGAGTGCAGGAAGGTGTTGTCGCGAGACAGCACCGTAGTGTACTGGTTCAAGAAGCGCAACTGTCTCTGCTTGTAGTTGGCGCTCAAGTTGGACCACGGGTTGACCGTCAACGTGTAGCGGGTGAAGTCCTCCACGCGGAAGGGTCTGCGCGTGTCAAGGTACACCTTGGCAAAGGCCGAGGATGCGTTGTGTACAGTGGCTGACAGGTGCGCATCGTGTGCCTTGTGGCAGGGCGATAACGGCGGCGAAATGATGTCGTGCGCGGAGCGCAGGGTGGCGCCAAGGCCGGACTTGAGGGAGAAGCTGCCCTTGTCTTCGTGGTGGTTGTTGGGTGTGAGGCAGCCGTCGCGCTGACCAAAAGTGCGGGAAATGGGTTGATACAACAATGTCATGCTGTGCGGGGTGCGGAAATGTGATGAATAAGCAAAAGTGTCTAGCAAAGGTATATAACAAGCAGGGGGGAAAGAGATGTGGTAGGTAGAGGCGGGCACACGGCGGAGGGTGACATGTATAAAAAGAAGACCAAAAAAAATTGCAGTCTTTTCTTTTTCTCTCGTTTTTTTGTTTTTTCTGGCTGCACTGAATTTCTTTTTTCCTGCAGAAAGCGACAGAGGGCGCCAGATCGTGACGGGGCCAGGCAACCCCCGCCGCCATTCGCCGCACGTTGCACAGCACATATACGACGCGCACGCAATTGCACACATCGGCCGCTCAATTGCGGTTTTGTTCCGCGCAATGCCGCACAATTGGCCGCGACAGGCGGTTGTTTTGAACTCATCACGTTGTGCGTACAGAAGATGTGACCGTTGTACGCAGCATGATCAATGCGCGCCTTGCTCTGTGTACAGGATACTCCATGTTTATGGACTGCCGTTGCAGCGTGAGCCAAGTATGACCCATGTCACACGCAGCAAGCAATGTTCCGCGGCAACGCGGATAGCGCAATTCGGCAATTGTGCGTCGCCGGTGGCGTCGCTGCGTCTTGGCACTGCACAATGGATGGGGTCACGGATCACGGCTGCATTTGCTTTATCCCGCCCTTCGCAGATAACACCCTGTCTGTGTGCAGGCCAAGCGCTGGGTACCAAAACCTTCTGCGGTTTTTTCTCCAATCGGACCTTCTCCGAATGCAATCACCACCCATGCCCAATTTCAAGGTGCTGATGAAAGGCCGCACGCAGCGATAAGCCCGGGGAAAGCACATGCGCGACGCACCTTTCGGACTCTCCTCGTCGCCCCATCCACTGTCCTGTGAAAATGCTGATTGTGCTTATCGCACACGTGAAGGACACCGTGAAACCCATGTGACCTCATGTGACCGCGGGTCACCTGTCTATCAGTCACGTGCGCAAGGGTCACATGCGACGCCTCTCCAACGGTATCATCGCATCTCACCTACCTACTCCAAACCATGCCTTCCTACGCCGGCAAGTTGTGTCTAGCGCCGATGGTGCGCAGCGGCGAGCTCCCGATGCGGCTCATGGCGCTCAAGTTCGGCGCAGACCTCGTGTGGTCCCCAGAGATCATCGACCGCAAAATCAGAACGTGCACCCGAGTGGACAACCCCCGTTTGGGCACGGTGGACTACATCGAGACGGGCCGCAAGGGTGACAAAAGCACCATCATCTTCCGCACACACCGCGCGTCCGAGAAGGGCCGCTTGATCTTCCAGCTAGGGTCGGCCGACCCGGATATTGCTGTGGAGGCAGCACAGAAAGTCATCAGCGACGTGGACGGTGTGGACTTGAACTGCGGGTGCCCCAAGCCGTTCTCGACACACGCCGGGATGGGCGCCGCGCTCTTGTCGACGCCCGACCTCCTCACGCTGATTTTGAAGAACTTGGTGGACAAGGTGGGCAAGCCCAACAACAAGCCCATCAGCGCCAAGATCCGCTTGCTCGATGCGGTCGACCCCCAGCCCACGCTCGACCTCGTGGAGAAGATCTGCTTGACGGGGATCTCCAACTTGACCGTGCACTGCCGCACGCGAGACATGCGCAACCGGCAGCTACCCGTGCGCAGCTTTGTCAGCAAGATCTACGACGTGGTGCAGCGGCACGGGGTGTCGCTCGTGATCAACGGCGGGTTCATGTGCAAGCGCGAGGTGGAGGAGTTCCGGCGGCTCGTGGGGAACGACCAGATTGGCGGGATGTTGGCCGAGGCGGCCGAGTCGAACCCAACCGTGTTCAGTGACAACCCGTTGCCCTGGAAGGACGTGCTCCCGGAGTTTGTGCGGACGTGCATCGGCTGCGACAACCACCCCAGCAACACCAAGTACATCTTGCTCAACCAGCTCCCGGGCAAGCTGCCTTTCTACCAGCAGTTGTGCAAGGTCAAGGACAATGCCAAGTTTCTCGAGATCGCGGAGACCATCGGCAGCGAGGGCGACAAGGTGTTCATCCGCGTGCTACAAAAGGATAAGCTCTACGCGGAGGAGGAGCTCCGGACAACGTGGGCGCTGCTGAAGCGCGAAGCGTCGCCGGAACCGGCGGCGGAGAAGAAGCAGAAGCGAGCGCCGGAGACGCTTGCCGAGCCGGAGCAGAAGCTTGTGTGTGCATGAACATCGTACAACGTCGTATAGTACCTATTTACAGAGACAGTATGTAACAGAACCCAAATAGCCATGCAGTTAAGAAAGGAAACGCTTCAACGCACACCACGCGCCGGCGCCGGCCGTCATCATCGCCGTGGAGTACATCATGGGGCGCACGCCCGCGGCGCTGCGGAACAACGCACCCGTGATGGCACCCGCGGCGAGCGAGTTCACGTCGTCGTGCTTGCCTCTGAAGTGGTCGATGGTCGAGTCGGTAATGTTGTAGATCAACGCCGCCACGCCCGCAGAGTTGCCCAAGAAGGGACCGCGCTTGGTCATGTGGTTCAACACGGTGTTCAACTTCAACTTGGCGCTCAGGTTGGCGGGCAAGTTGGCCAAACCCTCTTGCATACCGTAGGCTCCACCAACACCCAAGCCAAGCAAGTACATGGTACCCGTGCCGTAGCACAAGTTGTCTCTCCAGTTTCTCGCGGCGATTATACTCGAGCCGTTCTCCACGTCCGTCAACTGGTCGTCCTCCAAGTCCAAGTACTCGATACCTTTGTCCAACCCGGCCAACGGGTGCAACCGGCCAGAGTCCAAGGCGCCGGGAGCCAGGATGATCGACGAGACGTCCGAGACCTGTGCGGGGTCAAACCCCAACGTCTCCTTGAGGGAGTCCTGGCTTTTTTCGTGCAGTTTTCCGCCAAACAACCACGACATGTCGGTGTGAAGAGTGTGCGGGTGCAGTTTTTCACCATTTTTTGTCGTGAGCGTTGGTGAGTGCACGCAGGGGCAACACCGGTGGCAGACCTCCGAACATGCAAAGTGGCTAGCGTACGAAATTAGGGAACAGTAGGTAGATTCATTAATCTTGACAATTGAATGGCAAGCCGTGACTCGCCATGTCTACATTTACGCTATTTGAGTACATGCTCAATACTCGCCGTATTACTCACTGCGCAAGTCTCAGTACACCCTCTACACTAATACTCTACTCTACGCTACTCTGCATACCCTGCACTGCTCTGCACTTCAGTGCTTCTCTTCAGTTTTCTACACCACAGTGCGTCTCCACACTACTATAGATTCGGTATCTTGTGGGTGAGGGATTGTCGGATACACATACCGAACAGCACTATCATCCCAGTTCACAGGCTACCGTGCTACTTGTCACAGTAATTTGCCTGTTTGTCACTTGCAATCCATGTACTGCCAATATGTCTCAATGTACTACGATAGCTCTTTCCCCATTGTGCTCTACAATGGCAGCTGTCGCATTACATCATAGACCACACTGCCAACAGTCACTTACTGATACACTAAATCACTATTCTTATAAGTTACTGTACAGCTATGTCATGCTCATTTGGTCTCAGAGGATTCCTCTAGCATCGAGCCCGCGTGCTCAATGTGCTCGTCGAATGCCTTCTCTCTGTAATCCTCCAAGTCCTTGCCGTCGCCCTCGTGAGCATACGGCATGTCGCGGGCAATTTGCACCGACTTCCACGGCTGCGAAATTGGCGTCTTGGCAAAGATCATGTCCATCTCCTCCAACGTTCTGCCCTTGGTCTCAGGGTACAAGAAGTAAAACACCGGGAACATCAAGAAGTTGATGCCGGCGAAAATCAAGTAGGTGTGATGCTGGATGTTGGCGAACGAAACAGGCGTGATCATCACCACCATGAAGTTGAAACTCCAGTTGCACGCAGTAGAGATAGCCGTGGTAGGTGCTCTCACCTCCAACGACGAAATTTCTGGTGGGTACAACCAAGTGAGCGATAAGAGCGACACGCCGAAGAAGGTGTTGAACACGAACAACAAAAAGGCCGCACCGTAGGAACCGCCCTTGTGGCCCTGCTCGGCCATTTCCATGGCCACAAACAAAAAGAGCATGGTCAAGCACTGGCCTGCGGTGCCGAACAAGAAGAGCTTGCGTCTGCCGACACTTTCGATGATGAAGATCGGGATGAGCGACGCCAAAAAGTACTCGGTACCGTTGCACGCAGCCAACACTCTGGCCTGCAATGGCTCCAAGCCAATGTACGACTCGTAGATGGTGCCCGCGTAGTAAGTGATCAAGTTGATGCCGCAGATCTGCTGCATCACCTGGGACCAGCCGGCCAAGTTCACGCGCTGGAAGTTACGAAGCTTGCCCTGGTGTAATAACGCCTTCGCGCTGAACTTGTCTCCGCCTGCTCTCTCTTCGAGCGCCAACGAAAGCTGGATCTCGTCGAGCTGCTGCTGGACCATCGCGTGCGAAGGCTCCACATCATAAAGCGCGGCAAACACCTGTCTTGCCTCGTCCACTCTGGACTTACCCATGAGCCATCTAGGCGACTCGGGAAACTTGAAAATAAAAGGCACCATGAGCATGGGGAACACGATCTGAAAAGCAATCGGGAATCTGAACGACACCTCGCCGTACTTCTCCGTGAAGTAGAATGCAAAGTCGATCCAGTAGGAAATGCAAATTCCTGCCGTGATCAAACAGCCGTGGATGCAAAGCAAAGGTCCTCTGCTATGCGCTCTGGAGCACTCTGCAGCGTACAAGGGCACTGTGGAAGTGAGGAAGCCGTTTCCAACACCGGAAATGACTCTAGCGACAGCCAAAAAGGGCACATTGGTGGAGCCAGCCTGCAATGCACCACCGATGATCATCACGATGCAGCCAGCGAAAATGATACGCAAGCGGCCAAACATGTCGCCCAACCACATGGTGGAAAGCGCGCCCGCCAAACAGCCCACTTCGTACACGGCAATCACTGCACCCTGCAAAGTGGACGCATCTGGGTGGAGAGTCAAGTTGATATCCGTGTATGTATCGTTGAACGGCTGCAACGTCAAGAGCGAACCCATAACGCCCTGGTCGTAGCCGAACAAGAGAAAGCCGACACCGCACATCAACGTGATGGCAGTATTGAGCTTCTTGCCCTTGAAGCCCAAGTAGGTGGGAACTTCTTCAGCATAATCTGGTTTTTCGTCGGAGGAAGACAAAGACATGTTAAGGAGAGACTGAGTGATTTACAATTGCCAAAACAAACGGAATGGCCGCTATATATACCGAGTGGGGAGGAAACTTCAAATGGATCCATGGATGTTGCTGCATTGTGAAGCGCCGTACGCATACTTAACCCCGGATTAAGGCGAACATTACGTCATGGCAACGTCGCGAGCAGCGTCATTGGATGAGACATGCGCGTTCCCCCACACTGCTGCCGCATATGGAACTTCGGCACGACAACAACTGACGTGCCGGTTGTGAGCAATCACACGTTTTTCGTGGCATTTTACATTTTTGAGTCTCTCTTGCTACATTTTGCGCGGGCTCAAGCGTCAACACGGCCCCACCGCGACGCGGGGCACATGCGACCTACTGGATACAGGTGGCCAAGACGTGGCTGGGCTCTATTCTGGCCAAGACATGACCTGGTTCTATTTTGGCAACGGTTGCACCTAGCTAACGCCGACCGGAGAAATGGCTGACATTCCGATTGCATGCACAGTGAAACGGAAGCTGGCAGATCAGCACGTGTCTGGGTGGTGGGGTAGGAAAGGTTGGAATTTGGTAGGTTATCCCGAGATGACAGCCTGATCGAGGCTATATGTTTCTCCGTGTCCACGGTTAGGTGGATCTAGCCATCGTAGGTCACGTGAAGATGTGACCAAGCAACAAACCTTGCGTTGACGAGCAGAAATTCCGACGCCCGTGGACGTAATGTTAGTCGCGACGTGATAGACGCCGTTGATGGGTTCGTGTTGTTGTTTGAACAACTCACTGCCACCGGAAAAACTCGTCGCTTTGTAAGATGTCTCAAATCTCGGAAAAACATGGAACTATGGAAGTTTGTGGACCGATACCTTATGCATGTTTGCGATCCTGCGGTTCGAAATGTAGATTCCTAGCAGGTTAATGTATTGAATTCTTAGGCGGCCATAGTCGCGGGATCAACCGATTCGTAACCGTTTACTGTTCCTTGTTCTATGCACCGCTTCGGATGAGCTACGACGTATATGGATTGTCCTGTTACACCCAACCTTATGTCTGAAGAGAAATACCTATCTTCTCCTCTAATTCTTTTTTTTAATTTCATTTTTACTCAATTGGCTTCTCCTGTCTCATTTTGCATTGTATTGACAACTTTCGCACCCACATACGTACCGACCAACCGATGATAAACCATCACCAATTGATAAACCCTAATCCTATCTTCCCAAAATACAATTGACGCCCTCAAAATCAATTAGAGTCTCTCGCATCTTCCACTAAGGAAAGCTTCAATCCAGAACAGGAGTTCTACATTATCGCATTGTGCATCACCTCATCGCTACATCGCCAATCACCGATCTGTGCGGCTACTTCATCACCGCCAATGGTCGATCTACACAGTACGACGCTACATTCTGGTTCATGGCGTTGTGGAGAGGTGACGCGCGCCCACCCAGCCAAATTTGATCATGTGACCGGAGGACTGGCCAGCCCAAGCATGGCCAATACGCTCAACAGCCCTGCCGAGACAACGTTGCCCCTGCCGTTGCTAGGGCCTATTAGAGCTGGTCTGAACCGCCCACACTACCTCGCACGACGTTACGTCAAGTGGGCTGCAGTGGTGAGAAAGCCTACACGCCGGACTTTTGGGCCAACTTTTCCAATGTTGGGGCCCACCGGGGCCGCGCCGTGTGCAGGCTAGCGGTAAGCTGCGAAATGGCCTTTTTATAAAAGTTCCCAACTTCTCTTTTCTAGCGGCCATCGAACGTCATTGATATCGTTGCTGATCACACACGGCAGTACTAGAGCACAACAACAACAACAACAACACAACAACAACAACAACCGCCCAGTGTCTGCTCGAATCAAATCAACCATATCAACTCGGTATGTACTTTCCAATAGCCAACACGTCCATCCGATCCGATACACTTCCATTGAGCAATGCAAACTCCAATCCGGCTACCCAATCGCGTCGTCAATTCCAATAAGTCAATCCGGTCCAAGTCTACCCAGTCCAGCCCAATCAGTTCCATTGTCCACGTCAGGTGGTGTTCACTGATGATCCTGATTGATCAGGTATCTGGTGATCCACCACACTGAGCCAACCCTACTATTCACAGCACAAGATTCAGAAACCATTTTACCTTTTAGACGGCTCCGCCCCTTGTTGCCGGCCGCCAGCCGCCCAGCCCTCGGAACTCACGCATCACCCACCCCGGATCTCGCCGCGCCCAAAACCAACGCTCCTCCATCGCGACTCCACCATCCATGCGTGTTTGGCGCACACGTCTACATTCTCTCCATACTAACCCCAGATCACTCCTCGCTAGTCCCGTTCGACGCATTGTACATATCCCGTTCCCCTATTTATTGCAATCCGCCCGTTGCATCCACTATAAGGAACTCCCCCGCACAGGCATCGCCGCCAGAATCTACAACGCACTCCGCCAAACCTACAATAGTTTCCGCAAAATGCCAGAGACAAACTTCAACGAGCTTCATCAGCAGTTGGCGCCCCACTTTATCGGCTTGAACACCGTCGCGGCCGCCGAGCCCTCCAATGTCACCGAGTTCGTCAAGAACCATGAGGGTCACACCGTTATCTCCAAGATCTTGATTGCCAACAACGGTATCGCTGCCGTCAAGGAGATCCGTTCCGTGAGGAAATGGGCCTACGAGACGTTTGGTGACGAGAGAGCTATCCAGTTTACCGTCATGGCCACCCCAGAGGACATGGCTGCCAATGCCGAGTACATCCGCATGGCCGACCAGTGTGTCGAGGTGCCCGGTGGCACCAACAACAACAACTACGCCAACGTCGAGTTGATTGTCGAAATCGCAGAGAGAACCAACGTCCACGCGGTGTGGGCCGGCTGGGGCCACGCCTCGGAAAACCCCATGTTGCCCGAGATGTTGGCCGCCTCGCCAAAGAAGATCGTCTTCATTGGTCCCCCAGGCTCTGCCATGAGATCCTTGGGTGACAAGATCTCTTCCACCATCGTCGCCCAACACGCCAAAGTGCCATGTATCCCATGGTCCGGTACTGGTGTCGACGAGGTCCAGGTCGACCCCAAGACCAACTTGGTGTCCGTCGCCGACGACATCTACGCCAAGGGTTGTTGCACCAGCCCTCAGGACGGTTTGGAGAAGGCCAAAAAGATTGGCTTCCCCGTCATGATTAAGGCTTCTGAAGGTGGTGGTGGTAAAGGTATCAGAAAGGTCGACGACGAGAAGGACTTTGTCACCTTGTACAACCAGGCCGCCAACGAGATCCCCGGTTCTCCAATCTTCATCATGAAGTTGGCTGGCAGCGCCAGACACTTGGAGGTACAGTTGTTGGCCGACCAGTACGGAACCAACATCTCCTTGTTCGGCAGAGACTGCTCGGTGCAGAGAAGACACCAGAAGATTATCGAAGAGGCTCCCGTCACCATCGCGAACAGGGAGACTTTCCACGCCATGGAGAACGCCGCCGTCAGATTGGGTAAGTTGGTCGGTTACGTTTCCGCCGGTACCGTGGAGTACTTGTACTCTCACGCTGACGACAAGTTCTACTTCTTGGAGTTGAACCCAAGATTGCAGGTGGAGCACCCAACTACCGAGATGGTTACCGGTGTTAACTTGCCTGCTGCCCAGTTGCAGATTGCCATGGGTATCCCCATGCACAGAATCAGAGACATCAGAAGTTTGTACGGTGTCGACCCCCATACTTCCACGGAAATTGACTTCGAGTTCAAGACTGAGAACTCCTTGAGCACTCAGCGCCGTCCTGCTCCAAAGGGCCACTGTACCGCTTGTCGTATCACTTCCGAGGACCCAGGTGAAGGTTTCAAGCCTTCTGGTGGTAACTTGCACGAGTTGAACTTCAGATCCTCGTCGAATGTTTGGGGTTACTTCTCGGTCAGCAACCAATCCTCCATCCACTCTTTCTCGGACTCCCAGTTCGGTCACATCTTTGCTTTCGGTGAGAACCGTCAAGCTTCCAGAAAGCACATGGTTGTGGCTTTGAAGGAATTGTCTATCAGAGGTGACTTCAGAACCACAGTTGAGTATCTCATCAAGTTGTTGGAAACTCCTGATTTCGAGGACAACACCATCACCACCGGTTGGTTGGATGAATTGATCTCTAAGAAGTTGACAGCTGAGAGACCAGACCCAACCCTCGCTGTTTTGTGTGGTGCCGCCACCAAGGCTTACATCAGCTCTAAGGAGGACAAGGACGAGTACATCTTCTCTTTGGAGAGAGGCCAGATTCCTAACAAGTCCTTCTTGAGAACCATTTTCCCTATCGAGTTCATCTACGAGGGCCACAAGTACAAATTCACTGCAACAAAGTCTTCTGAGGAGACTTACACCTTGTTTTTAAACGGTACCAGAGCAGTTGTCAACGTTCGCTCCTTGTCTGATGGTGGTTTGTTGGTTGCTATTGACGGCAAGTCTCACTCCATCTACTGGAAGGAGGAGCCTTCTGCCACCAGATTGTCGGTGGATGGCAAGACCTGTTTGTTGGAGATTGAGAACGACCCTACTCAATTGAGAACTCCTTCTCCTGGTAAGTTGGTGAAGTACTTGGTCGAGAGCGGTGAGCACGTTGTTGCTGGCCAGGCTTACGCTGAAGTCGAGGTCATGAAAATGTGCATGCCTTTGATTGCTCAAGAGAACGGTGTGGTCCAGACCATCAAACAACCCGGATCTACCATTAATGCTGGTGACATCTTGGCCATCTTGTCCTTGGATGACCCATCCAAGGTCAAGCACGCTTTACCTTTTGAGGGTACTTTGCCTGAGCTTGGCGAGCCTGCTATTCAAGGTAGCAAGCCAGTTCACAAGTTCCAGAAGTACTCTTCGATCTTGCAGAACATTTTGGCCGGTTTTGACAACCAGGTTATCATGAACTCTACTTTGAAGGAGATCATTGAAGTCTTGAGAAACAAGGAGTTGCCATACTCCGAGTGGTCCTTGTACGCTTCTGCTTTGCACTCTAGATTGCCAGCTAAGTTGGATGAGAGCTTGTCCACCTTGATTGAGAAATCTCAATCCAGAGGTTCCGAGTTCCCAGCCAAGCAGGTTTTGAAGCTTATCCACAAGGCTGAGAAGGAAAGCTCTGATTCCTTGTTCGGTGACGTGGTTGCTCCTTTGACTGACATTGCCTCTAGATACTCAGCCGGATTGACCGAGCACGAATTCTCGTTCATCGCGAAGTTGCTTGAGCAATACTACCAGGTCGAGAAATTGTTCTCCGGTGCTAACGCAAGAGAGGAGGACATTATTTTGACGCTTAGAGATGAGAACAAGTCTGACTTGAACAAGGTTTTGTTGACCGCGTTGTCTCATTCCAGAGTCTCTGCCAAGAACAACTTGATCTTGGCTATTGCCGAAAACTATCAGCCTATTTTACAGCAATCCGCGACTATTGCTAGCCCAATTAGAGACGCATTGAGAAACATCGTCGAGTTGGAGTCTAGAGGTACCGCGAAGGTTGCTTTGAAGGCAAGAGAGATCTTGATTCAGTGCTCTTTGCCATCCATCAAGGAGAGATCCGACCAGTTGGAGCACATCTTGAGATCTGCTGTTATGCAGACCTCTTACGGTGAGGTTTACGCCAAGTACAGAAGCCCCAACCTTGACATCATTAGAGAGGTTGTCGACTCGAAGCATACCGTTTTTGACGTTTTGCTCCAGTTCTTGACTAACCAGGACGAATGGGTGGCTATGGCTGCTGCTGAAGTGTACGTGCGTCGTTCCTACAGAGCTTACTCTTTGGGCCCCATCGAGTACAGCTTCCAGGAACAAGAGAAGCTTCCAATTATCACTTGGCAATTCCAGTTGCCTTCTCTTTCTCAGCCTGCTATTGGTTTCCAGCACGTCAAGAAGGAGGATTCGAGCTCCATGAACAGAGCTGCCTCTGTTTCTGACTTGTCTTTTGTCGTCGACAACAAGTCGAGCCAGAACAACAGAACTGGTGTTTTGGTGCCTGTCAGACATATCGACGACATGGACGACATGCTTCTTGCTGGCTTGGAGAAGATTCAGCCCACTGGTGCTATCTCCTTCAAGGCTGGTCAAACTCCTGCTTTCATGAACGTCGTGAATGTTGTTGTGTCCAGCATTGAGGGTTACGAATCTGAGGAAGAGATCCTTGCGAAGATCAATGAGGTTATTGAGGACACCAAAGAGGAGTTGAAGAGTGCTGCGGTTCGCCGTGTTACTTTTGTGTTTGCCAACAACATTGGTACTTACCCTACGTACTACACCTTCACTGCCCCAGACTACCTTGAGAACAATGTTATCAGACACATTGAGCCAGCTTTGGCTTTCCAGTTGGAATTGGGAAGAATGGAGAACTTTGACATCAAGCCAATTTTCACCGACAACAGAAACATTCACGTTTACGAGGCCATTGGCAAGAACTCGCCAGCGGACAAGCGTTTCTTCACCAGAGGTATCATCAGAACTGGTGTCATCAATGAGGACATCAGTATCAGTGAGTACTTGATCGCTGAGTCTAACCGTTTGATGTCGGACATTTTGGATGCTTTGGAAGTCATTGATACCTCCAACTCTGACTTGAACCATATCTTCATTAACTTCTCTGCTGTTTTCAACGTTTTGCCCGAGGAGGTCGAAGCCGCCTTTGGCTCCTTCTTGGAGAGATTTGGCAGAAGATTATGGAGATTGAGAGTCACCGGTGCTGAGATTCGTATCTCTTGTATTGACCCATCCACGGGACAGCCATTCCCATTGCGTGCTATCATCAACAACGTCTCTGGTTACGTTGTGAAGTCTGAGTTGTACATGGAAATCAAGAACACCAAGGGTGAGTGGGTGTTCAAGTCTATTGGTGCCCCTGGCTCCATGCACTTGAGATCGATTTCTACCCCGTACCCAGCGAAAGAGTCCTTGCAGCCCAAGCGTTACAAGGCTCACAACATGGGCACTACTTACGTGTACGACTTCCCCGAGTTGTTCCGCCAGGCTACTATTTCTCAGTGGAAGAAGCACGCCAAGGATGCGAAGGTTCCTAAGGATTTCTTTACTTCTTTGGAGTTGATCCAGGATGAGAATGGTGGCTTGACCGCCGTTGAGAGAGAGCCTGGCTCGAACAAGATTGGTATGGTTGGTTTCAAGGTTACTGCCAAGACTCCAGAGTACCCTCGTGGTCGTCAATTCATCATTGTTGCCAACGATATCACTCATAAGATCGGCTCTTTCGGCCCTGAGGAGGATGAATACTTCAACAGATGTACTGAGTTGGCTAGAAAGTTGGGCATTCCAAGAATCTACCTTTCGGCTAACTCCGGTGCTAGAATCGGAATTGCTGAAGAATTGCTCCCTTACTATAAGGTCGCTTGGAACGAGGAGGGTGTCCCAGAGAAGGGTTTCAAGTACTTGTACTTGACTGCCGAGGACAAGGCTGCGCTTGAGGAGAGCGGCAGAGGCGCATCTGCTGTCACCGAGAGAGTTGTTGAGAACGGTGTCGAGCGCCACATCATCACCGCTATCATTGGTGCGGACAATGGTTTGGGTGTCGAGTGTCTCAAGGGTTCCGGTTTAATTGCTGGTGCCACCTCGAGAGCCTACAAGGACATCTTTACCATCACCTTGGTTACTTGCAGATCTGTGGGTATTGGTGCTTATTTGGTCAGATTGGGTCAAAGAGCTATTCAGATCGAGGGCCAACCAATCATCTTGACTGGTGCACCTGCTATCAACAAGTTGTTGGGTAGAGAAGTTTACTCGTCCAACTTGCAATTGGGTGGCACTCAGATCATGTACAAGAACGGTGTCTCTCACTTGACTGCTAGCGACGACTTGGCTGGTGTTGAGAAGATCATGGACTGGATGTCTTACATCCCTGCCAAGCGCGACACTCCAATTCCAATCTTGAAGTCCTCTGACTCTTGGGACAGAGACGTTGACTACGCTCCACCAAAGAATGAGCCATACGATGTCCGGTGGTTGATTGCTGGTCGCCAGCAAGACAACGGCGAGTTTGAAACTGGTTTGTTCGACAAGGACTCCTTCCAGGAGACCTTGTCCGGATGGGCTAGAGGTGTTGTCGTTGGTAGAGCTCGTCTCGGTGGTATTCCAATCGGTGTCATTGGTGTTGAGACCAGAATGGTTGAGAACATGGTTCCTGCTGACCCAGCTAACCCAGACTCCACTGAGATGATGAACCAGGAGGCTGGTCAAGTCTGGTACCCTAACTCGGCGTTCAAGACTGCCCAGGCTATCAACGACTTCAATCACGGTGAGCAATTGCCATTGATGATCTTGGCTAACTGGAGAGGTTTCTCTGGTGGCCAACGTGACATGTTCAACGAGGTTCTCAAGTACGGTTCTTACATTGTTGACGCTTTGGTTGACTTCAAGCAGCCAATCTTCACCTACATTCCTCCACACGGTGAGTTGAGAGGTGGTTCTTGGGTTGTTGTTGACCCAACCATCAACCCTGACATGATGGAGATGTACGCTGATGTCGAGTCTAGAGCCGGTGTTTTGGAGCCTGAGGGAATGGTTGGTATCAAGTACAGACGCGACAAGTTGTTGGCGACAATGGAAAGATTGGACTCCACTTACGCCGACTTGAAGAAGAAGTTGGCTACTGAGTTGGACCAGGAAGAGCACTCCAAGGTGTCTGCCAAGTTGGTTGCTCGTGAGAAGGCATTGTTGCCAATCTACGCTCAAATCTCCGTTCAGTTCGCAGACTTGCATGACAGATCTGGCCGTATGTTGGCCAAGGGTGTCATCACGAAGGAGCTCGAGTGGCGTCATGCCAGACGCTTCTTCTTCTGGCGTTTGCGTCGTCGGTTGAACGAGGAGTACTTGTTGAAGATGATTGGAGACACCATTCAGACCAAGTCTAAGTTGGAGAAGGTTGCTAGATTGAAGAGTTGGATGCCCGCTGTTGAATACGACGACGACGAGGCAGTCAGCAACTTCATTGAGAGCAACCACGCGAAGTTGCAGGAGAGAATTGAGGAGTTGAAGGCGGAGAAGGCTCGCCAAGACTTGTACTCTCTCTTGAAGGAGGACTCGTCTTCTGCTGTTGGCGCCATCAAAGAGTTTATTGCGCAATTGCCAGAAGAGGAGAGAAGCAAGTTCGTTCAATCTTTGTAAGATTGGGGAACTTGGAATGACGTTCATTTTCATGATATTTCAGGGCTAATAGGCTTGCTTGTTCGGAAGACCAATATGTTACTTTCGTTGTTGTTGTTAATATTTAGGTTGGCACGAATAAATAAAGCTGCGAATTTTGAAAGTTGTTTTGTAATCTCTAACATATTCACCATGCTCAAGCAAGTACCTTGTCTAGCATGTATCTTCTTTTTTGTAACGACCGTTTTCTGTCTCAATCACCTCGTTGTGCTTAAAGCCACTGAGTCTCTCGAATCTTTTATGAAATACGATGTGACGTTCCCAGTTGCGCAAAGAGTAAAGAACTTCATCACCAAGGACTTCAAAATTGGTAACCTCGTAGGATTCACAGGGAACTTCACAAAAGCAGCCTTGGATAGACTCAAACGATGCCCCATGGTGGAAGAAATTCTTCCTGATGTGGTGTTCAAAGCATTTGATATTGAGGAACAACAGAATGCACCAACGCACTTAGCACGCTTATCACAAGCGTCCGGTTTCTTAAAACCAAAACGATCGTACTTTTACGAAGGCAATGCTCGAGGTTCAGACGTCAATGTCTACATTATCGACTCTGGAATACAAATAAAGCATCCCGAGTTTCAGTCGAGGGCTCTCGCAGGAATGGACTTTACCGACGAAGGTAGCGGAGATACGAACGGCCACGGGACACATGTGGCCGGTATCATCGGATCAAAAACGTACGGTGTTGCCAAAGACGCCACACTCATCGAATTGAAAACTTTGGACAAGTTTGGCCAGGGTTCACTCAGCAGCATATTGAGTGCCATTGAATATGCAGTCAACCACCGCAAGGACTCCATGCGGCCAGGCGTCGCCAATCTCAGCTTGGGTGCAAATACCAACTCTCTTCTCAATAGAGTAATTGACTCGGCAAGTGAAACGGGGTTGGTGCTTGTGGTTGCTGCTGGCAATTTGAACATTGATGCGTGTCTTACTTCTCCCGCAAGCGCCGCTGGTGCAATCACTGTCGGAGCCATAGACGACTCCACCCTCGGAGTTGCCGAGTTTTCCAACTGGGGGCTGTGTGTGGATGTTTTCGCCAGCGGCGTTGGTATTGCCAGCGTGAATGCAAACGATGCTAAAAAGCCCAACACGCTTTCCGGGACATCTATGGCTGCCCCCGTTGTTTCAGGACTCATTGCCAATTTCATGAGTGATGGAGTTTCGCCGTTCGAAGTGAAACAGCACTTGTTAGACTTGGCGGTCAAAAACGAAATCGTCACTGGCTCACTCAGGCGTCGCCCCAACACTCCCAACTTGCTTGCTTACAACGGCTGCGATCCGGCTGAAGCAACAGACTTGGATGGCCAGTCGAGCGGTGACGAGTAGCTAATGTATAGCGTCTATGTAATTTAGCTATCAACTGCTAGAGCCGTATAGTAAAACGACTGATGAAATTGTCATAACTCGCTGACAAACTGAGCTGACCCTCGAATTTCCTTTCCGATGTGTTTTGTGCGAGCGCATGCTATATACTTCGCACATATTTTTGCAGCCAGAATCTCACCACTTTCTTCTTCAGCACCATGCTTTCTCGCTCAGATAAGCGAAGTTTTCCTAAGAACAGAAAGAAAGCCGACGGCAGACATGCTTCAAGTATGTCTTTGGTTCCAACAGTTTAAGTCTGTACTAACTTCCAGCATCAGGGAGAGGCAAGCTAGCTTTCCCGGTAGTGGAACCATTTAGCGCTTCCATTTTATTTAACTCCACTGCACTTCCTGAAACTCTGAGGATAAGTCCCTTCAGGGCTTACGACGGCAGTACTGGTTTTGAAGGGGAGTCTTTTAGACTGGAGATAGACGAAAATCCGTATCCGGCGTGGGGCCCTGACGAAATCGTGCCAATCTCCTTTGAGGAGATTGCTTCGATATTTGATCGGTTGCAGCGCGTGTTTGGCTTCCAGACTGATAGTGTTAGAAATATTCTCGACTACTTCATGAAGATGTTGGACTCGCGGGCAGCGAGGATGGGTCCAGTGCATGCATTGAAAACCGTCCACGCAGACTACATTGGTGGTGTAAATGCCAATTTCAAAAAGTGGTATTTCGCCGCAGAGATGGATTTGGACGACGGCCTCAACGGCTTGCAGGAGGCGATTTCTCCACGAGATAGAAGCAGTGTCCTCTTCCTTCAAGCATCTGAAGACCAATGGTTCAAAAGAATGCTGCATCTCTCTCCGACAGACTACATCACTCAGACAGCATTGTATCTCCTTTGTTGGGGCGAGGCAAACAATGTTCGCTTCATGCCCGAGTGCTTGTGCTTCATTGTTAAATGTTGCAACGACTACTACTATTCTTTGACTACCGCCTCAGACCTTTCGGAAGAAAGCTCATTTTTGGATGACGTTATTACGCCGCTCTACTCGACTTTGAAAAAGCAATGCTACACAGAAGTTGATGGGAAGCTCCAAAGAGTTGATAAGGATCACGCTTCTGTAATCGGTTACGATGATGTGAACCAAACCTTCTGGCTACGAGCATCACTCCAAAGGATAATATTGGATGACAAAACTCCAATCATGAATTTGGACAGGAGGGAACGGTATTTGCGCTTGAAAAGAGTTGACTGGGGCAAGGTGGTCCGCAAAACCTACAAAGAAGAACGAACTTGGATGCATGTCATAGTTGACTTTAGCAGGGTCATTATCATACATCTCGCCATGTTCTGGTATTACACCTCATACCACTCTTACCCATTGTACACCCCAAGATATGATATCGCTCTTGATAATCAGCCAATAGCACTGCTTCGATTGACTGTCATGGCTCTTGCCGGAGCACTTTCCACCGCAATCAATCTTTGCTCGGTATTTTTGGAATTTTGGTTTGTGCCCCGAAACTGGGAAGGAGCTCACCCTATTCCAAAACGATTCTTCTATCTCCTTTTACTCTTCGCTATGAACGCGTCTCCAACAATTGTCATCTTCGTTTTCAAGATGCACGAGAAGGAAAGCCGAAGCGCACTCGGACTATCAATTGCCCAGTTCATTTTGTCTGTACTCACTGTGGTCTACCTCACACTTGCGTCGCCCTTGACACTATTTGGCCCCGGTCTTAGCGGAAGGGTGTTATATGCGTCTAAAAGTTTTACCTCCAATTTTTATCTGTTTAAAGGAACGGATAAAATTGCGTCAATTGGTTTATGGACTGGGGTGTTCACCTCAAAGTTCATTGAGACATACTTTTTCTTGACGCTATCGTTGCGAGATCCCATCAGAGAATTAGCCATTATGAGAACGAACTGCTTGGGAGATGTTTGGATTGGCTCTCTATTCTGCAAATTACAACCGAAACTTATTTTAGGGTTAATCTACTCTTTACAGATGGTGCTTTTTTTTCTCGACACCTACTTATGGTATGTGATTTGGAGCACCATCTTCTCCGTTCTGAGGTCATTCTACCTTGGCACATCTATTTGGTCACCATGGAGGAATATTTATTCCAGATTGCCCAAACGGATATACTCAAAGCTCTTAGTTCCTACGGGGACAACAAAATCTACCAGAAAAGTTCAGGTATCCAAGTTGTGGAACTCCATCATCATTTCCATGTACCGGGAACACTACTTGTCCATTGAACAAGTGCAAAAATTATTCTACCAGCAGGATAGTGCAAGTGATGAGCAAAATACTATTCTTAGAGAGCCCACTTTCTTTGTTTCACAAGAAGACGACTCTCTCAAATCTAGCCTTTTCTTTGAAGATTCAGAGGCCGAAAGAAGAATCACCTTTTTTGCTCAATCGTTGTCAACCCCAATGCCAGATATTCGTGACATCAAGAGTATGCCTTGTTTTTCTGTTTTCATCCCGCATTACGGAGAGAAGATAATTCTACTGCTTAAAGAAATCATCAAGGAAGAAGACAAGTACTCCAATGTTACGTTAATCGAGTACCTCAAACAGTTGTATCCCCTAGAGTGGGTCAACTTTGTTCGCGATACGAAGATGATGGCCGAAGAATACCAAAGTGAGGAATCGGACTCGGTAGCCACCAAGGAGAGCAATCAAGATATTCCTTACTATTCAATTGGATTCAAGTCCGCAACTCCAGAATACATCATGCGCACTCGAATATGGGCTTCCCTTCGGTCACAAACTTTGTATCGAACAGTTTCAGGTTTCATGAATTATTCGAGAGCGATAAAATTACTTTACGACTTGGAAACGGAAGACGATGCGGACGCAAAAGATGACGAAAAACGCCTAAACGCCATCAAGAGTATGGCCGTAAGGAAGTTCAAGATTGTCGTTTCCATGCAGCGCTACGAACATTTTAACCAAGAGGAACTTGAATGTACTCAAATTTTATTGAGAGCGTATCCGGAACTCCAGATTGCTTACATCTCAGAGGAAATAGATGAAAAACTGGGGAGTATCACATATTACTCATGTTTGATTGATGGTTCCTGCCGCACGCTCGAAGGTGGGCTAGTGGAACCCATCTACAAAATCAAGCTCTCTGGCTTTCCTATTTTGGGTGATGGGAAATCCGACAATCAAAATCATGCTGTGATTTTCACAAGAGGCGAATATCTTCAACTAATTGATGCAAATCAAGATAACTATATTGAGGAGTGCTTGAAAATTAGAAGCATACTTGCTGAATTCGAAGAGCAAATTATTCCAGACCCATACAATTTGGAAACGAGAAAGGTTTTTGATTCCTGCCCTGTTGCCATTATTGGAACAAGAGAGTACATCTTTTCTGAGAACATTGGAATACTTGGCGATATTGCTGCCGGAAAGGAGCAAACATTTGGCACTTTGTTTGCAAGATCGTTGGCTCAAATCGGAGGAAAGTTACACTACGGGCACCCTGATTTCTTGAATGCCATTTTTATGAACACCCGAGGCGGTGTTTCGAAAGCACAAAGAGGTCTTCATTTGAACGAAGATATTTACGCGGGAATGACTGCTGTATTAAGAGGTGGCCGGATAAAGCATTGTGAATATATGCAATGTGGAAAGGGCCGTGATCTTGGATTCTCTTCTATTCTGAATTTTATCACCAAAATCGGAGCGGGAATGGGAGAGCAAATACTATCGAGAGAGTATTTTTACATGGGAACTCAACTACCATTCGATAGAATATTATCATTCTACTACGCACATGTGGGTTTTCATTTGAATAACTATCTGATTATCTTGTCCATTCAATTATTCCTTTTGGTTGGAATCAACCTTGCCGCTCTTACGAACGAATCGATCGTTTGCGAATACAACCAGTATCGTCCCATAACGGACCCAAAAGTACCTGTCGATTGCCATAACTTAATTCCAATACTAAAATGGCTAGAAAGATGCATCATTTCGATTTTCGTTGTCTTCCTCATGTCATTCCTACCTCTTGGGATTCAAGAATTGACAGAAAGAGGCATCTACAAGTCACTGACAAGATTAGCAAAGCATGTTCTTTCGTTTTCGCCTTTGTTCGAGATTTTTGTTTGCAAAATTTATTCGCAATCCTTGGTGAGTGATATCGCAGTTGGAGGTGCCAAATACATTGCTACCGGGCGTGGATTTGCAACCAAAAGAGAAGACTTTTCTGAGCTCTACACTCGGTTCGGAAACGAATCCTTAACATTTGGTGCATTTCACTCTTTGTTGGTTATTTACTTCACGATTAATATCTGGAAGCTTGCTTTTATATTTTTCTGGTTGACTGTGTTTGGACTAATTATTGCACCTTTTCTTTACAACCCAGATCAATTTCACTGGAGGGAGTTTTTTCTTGATTATAGAGCATTCCACAAATGGCTTCACTCCGGGAATGTGGACAAGTCAAAAAGCTCATGGAACAACCACACAAAAATTGGAAGAAGCAGATTCACCGGTGTGAAGCTGAAAATGAAGTATGGAGAGAATGAAGTCAAGTTTACCAATGTGGTGCGGCCATCAAGATACAATATTTTTGTTACAACGATTGTGCCACAAGCACTTACCACATTCTTCATAGCTTCTGCCTACTTGTATGCTAATGGTCAGAGTGATACAAAATTTGGAGAACAGGGGCAAGTTCTCAAAAGAATTCTTATCATTGCCGTCGCCCCAATTTTGTTTGACATGACAATATTAATTGTGTCGTTCATATTAATGTCGACTCTTGGGTTGATTTTAAGCAGCACAATCAAGCGCTTTCCCTCTATTGTTGCAGCTTTGGTTCACTACTCTTCCTTATCGTTTAGAGTGTTGTCCATACAGCTACTTTGGTATCTTCAAAACTACAACGGGTTGCTAACAATTCTTGGCTTCGCATTGGTCTCCGCCCTGCAAAAGCTCATATTTCTTATTATCAACGCAATATTCATGAGCAGGGAATATGCTGATGGAAGATCTAATCGAGCATGGTGGTCAGGAAAGTGGTTGACTGCTGGCTTCGGTTGGCGTACAATTACGCAGCCCTTTCGAGAATACGCTTGCAAAATCTTGGAGATGTCTTATTTTTCGGCGGATTTCATAATCGGGCATGCTGTTTTCTATCTCCAAATACCATTCTTGCTTATTCCATTTGCCAATACTTGGCACTCTGTCATGTTGTTGTGGTTAAAGCCAGGAAGTCAATTGCGCCAACCAGTGCTCACTCTGAGGGAACGAAGGCAGCAAATGACTACTGTTTGCTTTTCGCTTGCTTTCTTCATTTTCAACATCCTCCAATTCGCCTTGATGATAGCCGGTCCATTGGTGAATACCAAATACGCTTTTATACCCCAGATACTTCCGAATTTCATTCTTGAAATGAAGCAGCCACAGGGCCAAGCATTTGGAACAAAAGGATTGCACCAGGACCTCTATAAGTCCTTTTGAGTTCATCATCATTATTGGAAGAGCGGTGATCGCAAACCACATCAAAGCAATGAGAGCTCTCTTGCTCTTGTATCTATCTTGGCGCCTCTGTCGAATCCAAAATTCTTCTGAACTCCTCAGGAAGTTGCTGCACAACGCTCAAAGGAATAGGAACCTCTTCGGAGACTTCAGGCGTCTCCAGAATTGTTTGGGATGGCAATGTTTTTAGTTCCTCGATTGCTGCCCTATTCGTTGGCTCCAATCTTATCACTTCTTGAAGGGATCTCGAAGCTTCATTGCCTAAATTTAGATTCTTTGCAGCCACAGCTTTCCGAAATAGGAGCTTAACTCTAATTTTGACCTCTGGATTGAATTGAAGTCCTGTATCAGCGTCATTGTATGCGCTCTCCCAATCTTGGAGGCTCAAGTAGCACTGAGAGCGATTGGATAGTACCGTCGAGTTTGCTCCGCGTATGCTCAATGATTCCCCATAAAGCTTGATGGCTTCTTCATAGTTCTTCTGCACGAAAGCTTGGTTGCCTTGCTGTTTTAGTTCTTCTGCAGTTTGCGATGTTAGTTGATGCATGCGTGAGTTGTGATATATCGCGAAATGCGAATTGAATTTTTAGACCATGACTCAATGAGTTCCCCAGAACTCGCAGAAGAACTAGATGCTATAAAGGCTATATACCCCGAGAGCGTGGAGGAGCTAGCTGCAGAGATCCATAATTTCACCTTACCAAATCATGAAGATGTTAAGATTCAATTGTCATTTCCGTTGAGCTATCCGATGGAGCAGCCACAAGTGATTCAAGTTATGACTACAAACATCCGCAAGTTTCCTGATGTTACTTACATTGAACGTAAAGTAAGTGAGATCATCAATAGGGTGTTCAAAGAAGGGGATGTTCTCATTTTTGAACTCTTTGAGGAACTAGATCAATTTCTCCAATCTCATGAAAAGGCATATGAAGAGGACTTGAAGAGAGACCAAAAAAACAAAGAGTTACAACTCAGCCAGGCTAAAGCCACGTTAGCTAAAGAAGAAGAAGAAGCCAAGAGACAAGGGCAGCTCACGCAACCAATTCCCGACAAGGATGTCTTTGCAGGTTGGGTTATATCAGATCCAGTTATAGATAGAGGATCTACATTTATTGCCTACGCCAGGGAGGTCCACTCAGTTGATGAAGCTGTCAAATTCTTTGAGCTCCTCACTACGGATCGCAAAATATCAAGGGCAGCGCACAACATGAACACCTGGCGAATCAAAGGAGAAAACGGTGTTCAGTATCAAGATTGCGACGACGACGGAGAAACGGCAGCAGGGCTGCGCATGCTACATTTGCTTACGGTATGTTTCGGTTGTGAAATTCATTATAAGTCTATTACTAACTCAGCAGATCATGGATGTGTGGAACGTTATAGTTGTGGTGAGCAGATGGTTCGGAGGTACTCACCTAGGACCGGACCGGTTCAAGCACATCAACACAGCAGCAAGAGATGCTCTCATCAAAGGTGGTTTCTTTGTCGACAAAAAGAAAAAATAGATTGTAAAAATGGTGGTTTATTCTTCAGTGCTACCCTTGAACTTTTTCTTCGAGAGGCCCTGATCTCGCTTCAGCTTTCTCTTCTTGTCCTTCTTGGACTTGTTGACCACGCTGTCCAAGAATTTCTCAGCATCTTGCTTGGGTGCTTGTTTTGGTAGTTCCTTCTGCAGATGTTAGTAGTGTTCATGCTATAACTTGGGAAAACGTACCTTCTCTTCAACTATACTCTTCTCTTCTTCGTCATCGGCAGTCAATGCTGCTATGCTGCCGTAGCCAACAGTAGTTACCGTGACTGCTGGCTGTAGTTTCGTTTCTAGTCTGTGTTTGCCAGGAAGCACCCACTGTGACGCGTCCCTGGCTTTTTTGGTGTCCTCCTCTTTCTTTTTCTCGTTGGACTTATCTTTTGCTCGCTGCATGAACTTCATGTTCATGACATTACTCGAGAGGCCGGCCATCGCGATGGTTAGCTTCGCAGCTGCTGATGTGGAGTCTAATGGGTGAGAAGAAACCCGTACACCCAAACAGAGGTGTGGTTTAGAACCAACGTGTCGTCAAAAGTCGGGAGTTTCAGCATCGGGAAAAGTAAACAAGGCCCGGTGGATCATAATATGAGGTGCTCGATTAACTGGCAATTGTTTTAAACCGTTATTCTGGAGAGGATGGATCGTGAATCCTGCACATGCAGCCTACTCATCGCATATCGAGAGCTGAAAAATACCACTCGTCTTAAGCATGAAGTCGGATTTCAAGCTATCCAACCTCGTCGGAACGGTTTACCGCGAAGGTAACGTCGTGTTTACCGATGACGGCACGCAGGTGTTGAGCCCTGTGGGTAACAGAGTCAGTTGCTTCGACTTGATCAACAACAGATCGTTCACGTTCAACTACCAGCACAGGAAGAACATCGCGCGGATTGCGCTCACTAAGCAGGCGACGCTTATGCTCAGTGTGGACGAAGACGGCCGAGCGATTTTGGTGAACTTTGTCTCGCGGGTGGTGTTGCACCACTTCAACTTCAAGGGCAAAGTGCACGATTTGCAGTTCTCCACCGACGGGCACTACTTCGCCGTGGCCGTGGACAGATACGTGCAGATCTGGAAGACGCCCGACTACACAGAGGACCGACAGTTTGCGCCGTTTGTGCGCTACAAGAACTACGCGGGCCACTTTGACGATGTCATCTCCGTGACGTGGTCGAACGACTCGCGGTTCCTCATCTCCACCTCGAAAGACATGACGTCGAGGATATACTCGTTGCATAATGCCGACAAGGAGGCGTCGGCCACGCTCTCGGGCCACCGAGACTACGTTGTGCGTGCGTTCTTCAGCAGTGACCAGGAGTCCATCTACACTCTCAGTAAGGACGGAGCATTGTTCAGATGGGAGTACGTCAACGTGAACGAGTCGGACAGCGAAGACGAGGAGGAGGCTGAGAAGGAGGAGAAGATGAACTGGGCCATCATTGCCAAGAACTACTTCCACATGGAGGGCACCCGGGTGACGTGCGCAGACTTCCACGCGCAGAGCAACTTGCTTGTGGTTGGCTTTTCCAGCGGCGAGTTCCGTCTCTACGAGCTCCCCGAGTTCAACCTCATCCAGCTGTTGAGCATGGGCCAGAACGCGGTGGACACCGTCACGATCAACAAGACCGGCGAATGGCTTGCCTTTGGCTCGTCGACCGCCGGGCAGCTTTTGGTGTACGAGTGGCAGAGTGAGTCGTACATCTTGAAGCAGCAGGGCCACTTTGACGCGATGAACGCGTTGTGCTACTCGCCCGACGGCCTGCGGGTCGTCACTGCGTCTGACGACGGGAAGATTAAGGTGTGGGACATCCACTCTGGCTTCTGTCTCTTCACGTTCACCGAGCACACGGGTTCCGTGTGTGCGGTTGAGTTTGCCAAGAAGGGCCAGGTGATGTTCTCGGCGTCGATGGACGGCACGGTGAGAGCGTGGGACTTGATCCGGTTCAGAAACTTCCGGACCTTTACTGCACCAAAGCGGGTGCAGTTCACATGCATGGCAGTGGACCCCTCGGGTGAGGTTGTCGTTGCCGCGTCGCAGGACGAGTTTGAGATCTGCGTGTGGTCGGTGCAGACGGGTGCTCTCTTGGACACGTTGGCGGGCCACGAGGGGCCCGTGTCGTGCCTCGCGTTTGGCGCGGAGAACTCGGTGTTGGCGTCCGCGTCGTGGGACAAGACCATCCGCATCTGGAGCATTTTCAGCCGGTCGCAGCAGGTGGAGCCCATCGAGGTGGAGCACGACGTGTTGGCGCTTGCCGTGCGGCCCGACTCCAAGGAGGTGTCTGTCTCTACGTTAAGCGGGTACCTCCAGTTCTTCGACGTGGAGGAGGCCAAGCAGGTGCACCTGATCGACATCCGCAAGGACGTTGTTGCGGGCCGGCACCTCGAGGACCGGTTCGAGCTGAAGAACAGCGCGCGCAGCAAGAACTTCACCAGCATTGCATACTCGTTCGACGGGCACAGCCTCATCGCGGGTGGCAACAACAACAGCATCTGTCTCTACGACATTGCCGACGAGGTGATGCTCAAGCGCTTCTTGGTGTCGGAGAACATGTCCTTGGACGGCACGTTGACCATGCTCAACAGCTCCAAGATCACCGACGCCGGTGTTTCGATCGACTTGATCGACCGCCAGGGCGAGGAGGTGGACAAGGCCAAGCGCGTCGACGCGACGTTGCCCGGGTCGCACCGCGGCGACCCCAGCGTGCGGCGTCTCCGGCCGCAGGTGCGCGTCACCGCGGTGCGTTTTTCGCCCACGTCTGCAGCATTTGCAGCCGCGTCTACGGAGGGCCTCTTGGTGTTTTCCGCGGACCTGGAGCTCGTGTTCGACCCGTTCGACTTGGACATGGACGTGACGCCCGAGAGCATCGGCGAGGCGTTGGCGGAGCGCACGTGGGTGGTTGCGCTCGTGATGGCGTTCCGCTTGAACGAGAAGCACCTCATCGACCGCGTGATGGAGAGCGTCCCCGTGGCGGACGTGCGCTTGGTGTGTGCGGACCTCCCCGCGGTGTACGCCAACCGGCTCCTCCAGCACTTGGGCGAGAAGATGAACAGCCCGAACGGCAGCCAGCACATTGAGTTCAACTTGCTCTGGGTGAAGGCCACGTTGGACAGCCACGGGCGCTACATCAACCAGCACAAGAACGAGTTCCTGCTGAACTTGCGCATGGTGCAGCGGTTCTTGGCCCGCGTGGCCAAGGAGGTGGTGGTGATGAGCAAACGCTCGGGCTACTTGCACTCGTACTTGCTTGCGCCGCACCCTGAAGCTGCGAAAAGCGAGGATGAGGTGATTGAAGTTGAAGAGGAGGACGACGACGACGTTGACGACGAAGAGATGGAAGAATGGCACGGGCTCGACGGCAAGATTCTGCAGGACCGCTTCAGCAGCTCCAGCGACTCCGAGATGGACTAGCTGGGTGGAGCGTCATGTGGCCCAATGCGGAAAAGGCTGTAAAGCCCCCACCCCACGCTGGGCGTTGCCCCACCACGGCGTGCAGGCGCGTGCCCCAGTGCGAAGAAGTTTCGTCGGCCCTGCATCGGTGGGGTACATCGGCGGGGGCAAGGGGCCGCCGAAGAATAGCGAGGGTCGACGAGCATGCACTGGCAGCCAATCAGAGCCGCGCCGCGTGCCCGCTGGCGTGCGTGCTGGACGATCCGACATGACCTGCAACTCTAATGGGTTGCACTATTCCGTCCTGCACCCGCGCCCGCGTGCAGGACCGGGGGACGAGACCAGGGTGAGACAACCGAGAACAGCGTCGAGCTGGGCCAAGTGACGGAAGCGTAGCCTGTGGCGGCGGTCGGGGGAATGCGACCGTATGGCGAACGTCCGATCGTGGATCGCCTGGCGATCCCGACGTGCTAAACGGCGGTGGTGCCCCGCCTGTGGTGGTGCAGGCTCATTCACCCCGACTTTTTGGCGCACAGCGTGAGTGGAGTACAAGTATCCACCTGGAGCCACTTCTCCCACCCACTCTTCTTCCCGCACCCCTTTTCTTCCCCGCAGCATGACCAGGGACATCCAGAACCACCTCTTGTTCGAGGTGGCCACCGAGGTGGCCCACAAAGTGGGCGGCATTTACTCCGTGCTCAAGTCCAAGGCGCCCATCACGGTGGCCGAGTACCGCGAGCGGTACACCTTGATAGGCCCGCTCCACTACGAGAGCGCCCAGATCGAGGTGGAGGAGATCCCCTTACAGGACCCGCTCATCAAGAAGGCATTGGACTCGATGAGCGAGCGCGGCATCCGCTGGATGTATGGCCGCTGGTTGATTGAGGGTGCGCCCCGCGTGTTGCTCTTCGACATCCACTCGGCCGACTACATGCTCAACGAGTGGAAGGCCGACTTGTGGAGCATCGCGGGCATCCCGACCCCGGACCACGACTCCGAGTCCAACGAGGCCATTTTGTTGGGCTACATTGTCGCGTGGTTTTTGGGCGAGTTGGTGCACCACGACCGTGACCGTGCCGTCATCTGCCACTGCCACGAGTGGCTCGCTGGTGTGGCGTTGCCCCTCTGCAGAAAGCGCAAGATCGACGTCACCACCATCTTCACCACCCACGCCACTTTGCTTGGCCGTTACTTGTGCGCAGGGCTGACCGACTTTTACAACAACTTGCGCAACTTCGACGTGGACGCCGAGGCGGGCAAGCGGGGGATCTACCACCGCTACTGCATCGAGCGCCTGGCCACCCACTCTGCCGACGTCTTCACCACCGTCTCGCACATCACCGCCTACGAGTCCGAGCACTTGTTGAAGCGCAAGCCCGACGGCGTCTTGCCCAACGGTTTGAACGTCGTCAAGTTCTCCGCGGTGCACGAGTTCCAGAACTTGCACGCCATGCTGAAGGAGAAGATCAACGAGTTCGTCAAGGGCCACTTTTACGGCAACTACGACTTTGACTTGGACAACACGTTGTACTTCTTCATCGCGGGCCGTTACGAGTTCCGCAACAAGGGTGCAGACTTCTTCATCGAGTCCTTGGCCCGCTTGAACCACCGGTTGAAGGAGGCCAACTCCAAGATGACCGTGGTGGCCTTCATCATCATGCCGGGCAAGATCAACTCCTACACCGTGGAGACCTTGAAGGGCCAGGCCGTGGTGAAGCAGTTGGAAAACACCATATCCGAGGTGCAGAAAAAGATTGGCGACCGCTTGTTCGAGCACTGCGCCAGATTCCCCAACGGCCACAGCGTCTCCAACACCAACGGCGACGAGGTGCCCTCCATCGACGATTTGATCAAGCCCGCCGACAGGGTCTTGTTGAAGAGAAGAATCTTCGCTTTGAAGAGAGATGGCTTGCCCTCAATTGTCACTCACAACATGACCGACGATGCCAACGACCCGGTCTTGAACCACATCAGAAGAGTCAAGTTGTTCAACACGCCCGAGGACCGCGTGAAGATCATTTTCCACCCCGAGTTCTTGAACGCCAATAACCCCATCTTGTCCTTGGACTACGAGGAGTTTGTTAGAGGCTGCCACTTGGGTGTGTTCCCCTCGTACTACGAGCCATGGGGCTACACCCCAGCCGAGTGCACGGTGATGGGTGTCCCCAGTATCACCACCAACTTGTCTGGTTTCGGCTGCTACATGGAGGACTTGATCGAGAACACCAGCGACTACGGTATCTACATTGTTGATAGAAGACAAAAGTCTGTGGACGAATCCATCAACCAGTTGGTGGACTGCATGTTCGACTTCACCCAGAAGACGAGAAGACAGAGAATCAACCAGAGAAACAGAACGGAAAGATTGTCCGACTTGTTGGACTGGAAGAGAATGGGCCTCGAGTACATCAAGGCCAGACAGTTGTCCTTGAAGAGAGCGTACCCGGACAAGTTCAAGAACGGCGCCAACCCCTTCCAAAACTCGCTGAACTTGAAGTTGACCAGACCGCTCTCTGTGCCAGGCTCGCCCAGAGGGAAAGTCGGCTTGATGACTCCGGGCGACTTGGGCTCGTTGCAGGAGGCGGCGCAGAGCTTGGAGACCGACGACTATGTGGGCTTCAAGTTGGGTGCTAACGACGACGACGAGGACGAGGCCGCGCCTTATCCGTTGACTCTCAGAGGAGCGTCTGCTCCACCACAAGACGACTAATCGCGAGGTGACACGTCTACTCTATAGTTCTCGCGCTGACCAAAGTTCCGCGTTGCTTCACAATAAATTTTTGGTAGACCTCATGTAGTGTAGGCTTGGGTGCAAGGCCAGCGGCGCTGATGATTGGTCGTGCGCGCGCGAATTTGCTCCAACATCAAGCTCACCGAAAAAACCACCACAACCAAACCTACAAAAATGGTATGTGCCCCAATATGCGCGACCCCAGCCGCTACTAACACCGCAGTTGCCATTGTATATGCTCACTAGCATTAAAAACCAGGAGATCCTCGTTGAGTTGAAGAACGGGGAGACTGTGTACGGCAAGTTGACCAATTGTGATTCGTGGATGAACTTGACCTTGACTGACGTGATCTACAACTACAACAACGGCGACAAGTACAGCAAAATGGCGGAGATCTACGTGCGTGGAAACCACATCAAATTTCTCAGGTTGCCTGAGCTGGTGATGGACCAGGCCAAGGAGCAGAACATGTTGAACATGGAGCAGAGAAACAGGAACCAGAAGAGACGTGGCCAGGGTGGGTTCCAGAGAAAGTACTTTGGCGACCGTGATGGCGGCCGTGAGAGCCGTGGTGGCTTCAGAAATGGAGGCAACGGCAGAAAGACCTATGCCTAAGGGTCCTTGTACTACTACGATTCATTGCATTAGGGATGGTGATGGCCGACACAGGTACCGATATCGGCGTTTTCTTTTTTTTTTTTTTTTTTTTGTTACACTCTTTAGCATGCTCATGCTCGCCTTGCTGGTCGAGTGCACAATGTACAATAGAAAGAATACATGTAGGTTGCAAAACCACAAAGTCTACCCCATTGACCAACACCGCTGATTCCTATTCATTCTCGTATTTCTATTCATTCTTGCTTTGCCATTTGCTTATCCTCGCCATGCTGTGCTCTGCCATCTCGTTGCAACCAAAACCGGCACCAAAGAGTGGGCTGCACTACACCGACGAAAATGTGGACAGCCCTGTAATCAGGCCCAAGGCTCGGTTAATCCGATCAGGCAAGTTCAAGGGCCGGCACGATACTCGTGGGTTGCGCTGCACCAACACAAAGTGCCGTCTTCAGGGCCATGCCAGCTGTGCCCACTGCAAATGCCTTCCGTACGTGCCCTCTCGTTTGCGAAAGGAAACCCGGTTGCATAAGCAGGGCGAGTTTGCGGAGCGTCTCAGGCCATACCGTCCTCGAGGCGAGTACTGGGACAATCGGATGGTGAGCCTTCTAGATGAGCTTCAAAAGTACACCAGCGAACACCAGGGGGACGACGAGCCGTGCATCAAGACACAGGTGGTTGTGCGAACACAGTCGCTTGCCAAAGCCCGAGAGCAAATCAACCGCATCACAAGCAAGCTCTGGGCAAAAGAGAGCAAGACCGCCTAAGCAGAAGGCACGGACCAACTGCGCAAGTTCTTTCTGTGCTTCGCCTCGTTGATAAGCCCGTTCATGCCCTTGAACGTCTCGCCGTCAAAGTCCCTGTTGAGGCTGATGTAGTGCTGGAGGTCCTTTTCGTAGAGATCCAGTCCCTTGTTCTTTGTCGAGTGAAAAATGTCCAGCACAACCTCCTCCGGGGAGAGTTTGAGTAGCGCGTGTAGTTCCGGGTCCCACGTGGACTCCAAAACCTTTCTGTAGAGCCCGCCAATGATGGGGTCCACAACGACATTGTCGAGGGTCTTGGAGCCGATGGGTGCGATCTTGCTCTTGTGTCCGCTCTTGTGGTCCAGCGACTGCTTTTCGTCGTTCTCGGAGGGCTCCTTGCTTTCCTCGGAAGCACCCGAGTCCAGGTTCTGCTTTGAGTTGCTGGGGTTGGACAGCGAGTTGATGACGCCCTCCAAGCCGCCGAAAATGGTCTTCTTCTGGAATTGCGGCACGTTGAACGAGCGGTTGTTCAGGTCTGTCGACTTGGACACGGACAGCATGGCGGTCGACGCCGTCTGGCCGTTTTTCGAGTCGTCCACTTGCAACAGTGTGTGGAAGTCCATGTCCTGGGGCAACTCCTCAAGCCAGGTGGAGAGGCTGGCAATGGAGTTGATCTTGGACTCTTGGAGAAGATACTTGGCCGAGACTGGCTCGTTGAAGTTCAAGTACTCGGCCAAGTTCAACTTCACCTCGCCCAACTCCATGGGCCGGGACGTTTTGGTGCCTCTATCGGCGGAGTAGTAGAACTTGAGCGTCACGTACTTGTTGCCCACCATGTTGTCCTTGCGCTTGATCGGGAAGCGCAAGTTGCACGAGAACTTGTAGTTGAAGTGGCAGCGGAAGTTGTGGATCTTGCGCCGTGACGTCTGCAAGTGGATGCTGTTGGAGTTGGACGACGAATGTGCCGTCAGCAGCTTGTCGCCCAGTTCCTCGCGCCCCTCTTTGGGTGCGCTGCTCACCAACGGACGGAGCTGCGAGATGGCCGACTTGAACCCGTGCAGGGCGCCGTCGCCGATGTAGATGTCGATATGGCAGTAGCCGGAGGTGTGGGGAATATTGGAGAGTTCGTTGACAGCAAAGGTCAACTTGAATTTGGTCTTGCGCGAGGAGAACATTGTGAAGACGGGTGCCAGAAATGTAGCGAATGTTCAGAGGCAGCGGGTGTCAACGGTGTGGTCGAGGTAACTGGAGTAGTTGATATTCTGTATGTCCGCTGCTGCCGGGAGCGGTCCTGCAGACCCCGGCCATCTCCTCACTAGCAGCATTACAGCTGAAACTTGACTTTAATCTACTTTATGTAAGCACTGCTTGGCTTTACGGCCGCGCGGAGCGAATCCTAGCCACACCTTTTCTCTCACGCGCTGTATCGCCCTCTTTGCTGTTTTCGGAAACGGCTTCTGCTGGTCACCTGCATGGTTTAGCGAGAAGTTATAACGGTTCTGCTGCAGCCCTAAACAATCCACCCCCAGCCGCACCATCGCCGCCCCACCGAGACTCCGCCATTCGGCCAGAAATTAGAGCTAGAGCGTATTTCTGCCCCAGCCGACAAACATCGCCCCAATATTCCCGTCTCCGCCTCGGTCTGCTGCTGGCGGTCCTGTGCAGTGAAACACGTATAGGTTGCGCGCAGGATAATCTCAGGCACAACTCCACAACACATCCAGGGCCCACGTCAACAGGTGGCACTACCAGCTCAGCGTGCGCTTTTCTTCCCGCTGTACGCATTTTGGCTTTCTGTTTGTCGGAATTGAAAAAAATCAGCCTGCATTTTTAACGGCACCGTCTACACCTGTCACCTTTCAGCTGCCACTTACAAGCGCCGCGCTCCTTGCCCATAGCTGACGCAAAACTCCCGTTTGTCTGACCGCCAACCTCTGTCTGTCCTAGCTTTCACTTCCTGCCGTGTTTCTTCCGCGTTCCGAGTCTCCTCGGCTGACCATGATGCCTTCTACCCTCCAGCCAGTCTGCCGAAGCGAACGCAAGGACGACTTGGACCCCATAACTGTAGACGCCTTCCAGGCGCTCCTGTTGTCCATGCCCCTTGAAAGCTCCAAGTACGCGTTCATCAGCATGTTTCTTGCCCGCATGTTGAACGTGCCCAACGACAAGGCCATTGTGGATGCCGCCACGAGTCCGCCAAGCACCACACAAAGCGCCCGCGGCACGCCGGCGGAAATCTTGCCCCAGGTGGCAGTGCCGCTCGACCTCTGGCTCCGGCCAGACGTGTCCATCCTCAACCTCAAGCTCAAAGTTGCAATCCTCAGAGAGGTGAACAGCGTGTTGTTGGGCTACGCAGAGAGCCTACAGACGAACGAGCTCTTCCTCCTTGATGAGATTGCGCTCATGTCGCTCGAGAAACGCATCAGCGACTGCAACTTGTTGGACTTTAACCGCCTGGAACCGCAGCGCGGCTTCGACGGCATCAGAGAGGATGACGAATACGAGCTCGACGATGCGATAGGGCCCATGCCCCCGCTGAAGCGCTCCACGGTGGGGACAGACACAATGCTGCTGCCGCAGTCCGCGCTGACGCGCCCGCTGAGCACAGCGAGCAGCATCAACAGAATCTCCACGCTCTCGCGTGACTTGATGGGCGGGAAGCGCAAGTTCTCCTTCTTGGGCCAGCACCACTCCCCCACGCTACCTGCGGCGGAAGACCAGCGAAGAGCGTCATACCACCCCACCACACCCAACCGCACGCTGCCCGTGCTACAGCCGCTGCCGCAGTTTGGCAACGGCAACTCCAACGGGTTTCTTTCAAAATCGAAGCTCTACAACAAAATCAAGAAGAGAAGAGAGCTGTACTCGCTGATAGGCAGCACGCCGACCAGCGTGAGCAGCAGTGCGAGCCAGCCGTCGTTCCGCCGCAAATCCAGTGCCTACGACATGCACGAAGCGGCCAACGGCTCCGCCAAGCCTGTGGACGAGGCCTCGGCTTTCCAATTAATCGAAAACCAGCGAGACAAGCACGAGTACTACGTCCAGGCCCAGATGCTTGGCGAGAAGAGCAATTTTTTTATTGGGTACATTGGCCGGTCGGGCTCGCGGGCCAACTTGCTACGGATCATGGAGTTCATCAAGAACTACGTGTTCAAGTTCATCACGGTGGACATGGCCCACATGATCATCGACTACGGCCACCGCAGGGCCGGCCACGAGGTGCCCAGGCACTGAGTGACGAGACTCCTCCAGCGCAGAGGACTAATCCAAATGTATTTGTACCATTACCATTAATATAACGTCCCACTATTTGCAAGTGCTCAACATCTGCAGAATCACCAGCAAGAGCTGGTCGTTTTCGCACGCGGCAGCCACACGCTCCTTGTCGTTGAGCTGTTTGTTCACCTGGTTCTCCGACTGGTGGGTGCCCTCTTTGATCAAGATGCGGATTCTGAATCTGGGTGGAAGCGACCTCTCCAAGCGCACACGGATCCCTAGCCCGATCAAGGTGGCCAACGAGCAGTGTGTGATGGTGGGTGTGATCTTGATCAACACCTCGGAAAGGTTCTCCGTCTTGTCTGCGCCGTGGGTGACGGTGATGTCAGCCAAGTTCACCACGGCAAGCTGTGCTAGCGTCAACGGGTGTTCTGGGTCGGAGATCGTAGCAATCAAGTCGAAGATTTCCTGTGCGTCGATGACGTCTTCGTCGTCGTCGTCTTCAAGTTCGTCCTCGGTGGTGTCGTCGCTCTCAGAAACAAGATCTGGTGTGTCAGCAGGTGGAGAAACGTGAGTTGTAGGACGAAGAGAGAGGGCCAACACACGCAGCACCAACTCCTGCTTCGGGTCCTTTACTGCGTTGGTGCCGTTGAGCCGCGTGGGCAACTCCGACACGTCGATGATCGTGGGGTTGGCGTTGATGGGGTCGGACATGTAGTAGCAAGTTTTTCGATTCGATGCGATAAGACTACATAATAAGCCAGGTACAGTGACACAACGGGCGGCCTACCAAGGTCCGTATAGGATATTGAATCAAGTAGAAAACCAACCTTACAGTCTTTGAAGCACCCTCACCATCTTCTCTGTTTTGTGTGTCCGCGTAGTCTGGCTCCGTGTGCTGTTCGCATTCGCACTCAATCACCAACTACTCCACACCAATGGAGTACTACAGCCCTGTCTACACACAGCAGCTCGCGCCACTCATTGCGCTCGCATTGGGCACCGGCAATGTGGCCACGCTGCTCAAAAAGCACTTTGACGACGCCAACATCGGCAGCAGGTACTGGGACAATGTCATCATCAAAAACCGCTTGCTGAACGCCAAGTACATCCTACGATATGTGGACAGCGAGGCGGCCGCGGCAAAGGCGATACTGGTGCACAAGAGGTTGCATAGTGGCGGACACAATGAGTTGTCGCCGTTCAATGCCCAGTCCGATCTCTTTCCAAATGGGATCTTGTCTACACGCTGGTTCCGCAAGTACGCAGAGGACTTCCCTTTTGCCGTGGTGGCCGTGTATGAGTTGGGCGATGATGCGTCGCGCGATGAAGTGCTTGGTGCGTCGCTTGCGTTGCTCAGAGCGAAATACCACGACCTCGGCGTACGGTTTCTTGCCATAATCACATTCTCGGCAACAAACGTGGATGCTGATGCAGAAAGGACGGCGCTTTTGCGACAGATTTCGGGCTTGCCACGTCTCTCAGGACTCTTCTACCTCAACTCAAACCCTGAAACTCTAGAACGCGACTGTGGGGTGCTTGCATCTTCCATTTTCAGCACCCTCCGTGCCTCGGCTACGGATTTCTACTCGTTGATCGAGCACAGAGTTAAACAGAGGTACAAGAAGTACTACACGCTTCCGCTGACGAAGGTGGACACTGCGGTGGCACTTACTCCAAAGTTTCTCGAGGTTCGGTGCTTGATCAAGCAGGCAATGCTTTCGCAGCTTATACATCTGCACAATGTCGAGTCTTCACTCTCAACACTCGAACAGTCATATGAGAGCTTGACTGGGCTTTTGAGGGAGCTCAATCTGACTTTCCTTCTGGCTACGGTCTCGCTGCACGACCTGGAGTTGTATCTCCAGTGGCGCACGCTACTCGACGTGATTGCGATACACCTCATACGTGGATATTTCTCCATAGAAGAGCCCGTGGCTGCGTTGCGGAAACACGAGGCACACATTGCTTCGGTATCTGACCTTATCTCTGAGAAACCAACCTCAGAGCAACAGGTCTGGAAGTCTGTTCAGTATCAGTGGCTCGCCGACTTGATGAGCGCAATTCCACCAAGCATTTTGAAAGACTTGCACTCTATTCAGAAAACTAAGAACAAGAGCAACGCAAACAGCGTTGCCTACTTTGGTGGCATTACCTTCCACGACACGTTCTACGGGAAGGTTGTCACTACCATTCCCCTCATCTACGCAAAGGCAGCTACCCAACTCACAGATGTGGAGTATGCATCGTTACCTACTATTTTTCCAGTTGTTTTCAACAGCACGAGTGCCATACGCAATCACAAGATCGAGTTACTCAAAGCAGCCAAACTGTACGAGGAAGAAGGCACCAAACGCGAGCGTTACAACGACCTTTACGACTGGCAAATTGCTGAAGAGTGTATGTTGGAAAAGAACTATGAACAGGCAATTGAGCATTACCGATCCATATCAACTAAGGGTAAACTGCTGTGGGGTGCCATTGCCAATGTCGTGAACCAGAGAATTCTTGAAGCAACCCGCCAACTTGGTTCGACCGATCAACTTTTGCAACAACTCGCCCGCCTCTCTGTCAGTTCTGAGAGTGGGTCGAAACTCCCTGATCTCAGCAGCCTTTTTGCAAATGAAAAATCCTTAAAAGTACAACTAGACGGCGATTTTCAACTCTTGAACATTCAATTGGCAATTACGAACGAAAATGCTAGCTTGGAATGCCATGCTTACGACGCTATTATCACTCAGCTTGACATAATCTCAAAGTTCGACAATCTGCGCTTCCAGCAGGCGTACCCTGGAGCTGACGTGAGTCTTGTTCTCGAACAATTGTTGATCAAGCAGGGCGAGAGAACAATCAACGTTGCTGGGCTAGGTAATGACGAACTGCACATTCAAACGAGCACCGTTACAGATCTGACGGTGAATTTTGATTTCTCAAAACTTGAAGAAGGGTTGAAGCTTAGAGTGCGAGAAGTTGTGGTGGAGCCCGGCATCTATGAAATCACCGAAATTACAGCGCAACTCAAAATCATTATAGCAAAAGGAGACGGCGCTATTGAGCTTGTGCAGCTGGAGAAGCACGAGTTTGACAGCACAAAGCTCCAATATTCTGTGAATGTTTTCTCGCAAGGACCCGACCATGCACTTGTTCCCAAGACCTTACGTATGGAGGGAACAAGCTCTACGAGACTATATTTGAAGCCTTACCGCCCCGAAATAGGCGTGAAGTTAACGTTCCCATTTGCTTCAGCAATTGTGGGCGAAAAGTTTGACCTCTCATTCACACTTTCATTCGCGAAGCCTCCAATTGAGAAATTCAGCTTTAAAGCAGTGAACATCGAAGTAAAGACGAGAGTTTTGGAGGATGGCTTTGAAACGGAAGATTTGCGTGTGCAAGAGAACTGGGAGTCTTTGAAGGATGACGAATCTCTAGACATTCTTGATTTTGTTTCCTCCTTCGACGAAACCTGCAAGAAGACATTGCAGGTGGGCATAAGCAGGCCTCCAAGTGTGACCGCATTGAAGAGGCGGAATTTGAGCGTTCTCTTTGCTATCAACCTTGTTGTCATTGAAGCTTCAGGTGAAGTCTCCATCTATGAACTTGATTCCTACACCTTGCCTGTCATGGCAGAACCCTTTGGAACTGAGCTTGCGGTCTTTCCACGCGCAAGAGAAGATGGCACTTTGCCGATGCCCAATCCTTTCGTCATCGGGGCTCTGCTGGAGGACTCGAATAACTTTTCCATGCCTCTGCCCTCGCGCACTTGGGCAGCTAAAGTGACCACAAATGATGTGCTACAGTTGTTACAGTCTGGACTTATAGAGATCACACAAGTGCAAATCTCCATGAAGTCCAAAAACCCCGAGGTGGCGGTGGATAGTGAAAGTGCTGTCGTCAGGAGGGACCAGCTGTATGAGCAATTGTTCCTCACCAGCAGCAAGTACCGCTTCGCTTATCGGAACGTGAAGGTGGTGACGAGTGCAGTCTTCAATTGGAAGAGGAAAGATGGAGCCGTCGAGAACACATATGAGACTGAAGAATGGGAAATCGCGCTCCCCTTGCAAGACCCTAGAGTGCTTTTACTGATAATAAGAGAGGAAGCCAAGGTTGAGCTAAAGTACACCATCGAGAACCCAACGCCCCGAATCCTCACGTTTGCCACGACAATGTCGACCGAAAGTGCGGCGATGAAGGGCATCAATTGGGATCTTGACGATGTTGTGAACATTGTGCCGCTCAAGCAGTCTGCATTCCCGGTGTTACCGTTCAGCCAGCACACAATGAGATTCACAGGCAAGTACCATATGGAAGAAGCGTCAGACAAAGTTGAATTGCCGCACTTCCAAGTCTACGATGTCAATTACAAGGTGAACTTGCCTACACTCTCACTAGAGGAGGACATTGAAGCAACAAAATCAGCATTGATTATGAAGATATAAGCCAAGCAAAAACGAGCAGCTTAGTTGACGCCCAACAACTCGACGTCAAACACCAAGGTGGCGTTTGGTGGAATCAAGCCGGGGAAGCCTCTTGGGCCGTAAGCCTCGTGGCCGGGGATGGTCAACTTAGCACGGGAGCCGACAGACAACTTTGGAATGCCAGTGTCCCAGCCCTTGATGACCTGGCCAACACCGATGGTGCACTGGAAAGGCTTACCTCTGTCACGGGAGGAGTCGAACTTCTTGCCGTTCTCCAAGGTGCCGGTGTAGTGGATGTTGACGGTGTCACCAACCTTGGGGAAGGTCTTGCCGTCGCCTTCCTGCAAAATTTCAACTTGAGTGGTCAGAGGAGCGGACATTCTGAGAGTGGAAGAAAAGGGTCTGTTGAGTCTGCAATTGAGGGATTGATTTGTCAACCGGGTTCTGCAAACACGAGCAAGCATTGAATGGAAACTGTGGGCTTTTTTCGAACGTGCCGGGTATTGTGCAGGAGGCTTTACGGAGTGCCGTGAACGGGATAGGGCTCGTGGGTCCACTTCGCAATAGCAAGTGAGTGGTTCCGAAAATAGCAGCGGAATATTCTATGGCACTTGCACCGATATGAGCCGATATGTTTGCAATTGGCTGTTTTCGCTGATTGGTGCTGCGGGTGGGTGCTGAGCGAGCTGCGAAACGGCTACGTCACATGGCTCCAGCAGAGAGGCTTTTACTGGATGTAGATAGGAAGCATATTGATGGCGAGGCGGAGGCCACGCTTCCATGACGAAAGACAAACGACTGCTTGTGGCCTGCCTAGTAGCACGAGAGACGGCTATTTCCTATCTCCGCGAGGCTATGAGATCGCGCCGTGATCAATACATCCGCAGCAGGAAGTGCTACTGATGCTACTACACCAACACAATGGGGTGCAACGTTAAAGTGGAGATCCACAAGAACGAACAGGGAACGTTCACCAACAGCGACCTCATTTCGGGCGTGGTGAAGCTCACCACAACGGCGTCGCTCGCGTTGGCGTACATTGAGGTCAAACTAGAAGGCATCTCCACCACGCAATTGCAGGTGCCCAAGCGCACGAGAAAGAACGAGCGCAGAGAAAAGGTCATACAGGATGTGCACCGCGTGCTCTACGAGACCAGCATTGTGTTTCCGCCGGAGAACATCCGCCTGGTGTCGCTGTCCAAGGAGTTCACCCTCACTCCGGGCAACTACACCTACCCGTTCCAGTTCCAGATCCCGCTCCGCAATTCGTGTGTCAAGATGCGCGGCGTGTCCAACATGGTGCTGTTCAACAAGAGCACGTTCGACGTGTTGGTGAACAACGGCAACTTCAACCTGTCGGTGCTCCGCAACGCCGCCAACAACTTTGTCCAGCAGCGCACGCTGCCCAACGTGCACCAGCAGAACCAGCACCAACAGCAGACACAGCTCCAGCAGCAGCAGTACCACGTGCACACGCAGCTCCCGCCGACGCTCGAGGATATGGGCACCATGGCGAATGTGCGGTACTTTGTCAAGGTGACGTGCAAGCGGTCGTCGCTCCTCAAGACGAACTTGAGGGCGTTCGATCCGTTTGTGTTCAAGCCCTTGGACTTGGACGCGAACGACCGCCCAATCTTTGATAAGCGCCAGGACGACTACAAGGAGGTGTTCTTCAGGAAAGACATGGCCTTCAAGGACAGGCTCCCAGCGCGTGTGGGGTCGCACTCGCCAGTGGACCAGAAGAAGCAGCTCCCACGCACGCCGCAGTCGAAGGGCATTGTTCTGTCGATCTTTGGTCTGTCGCTGCCAACCAATACGCTGCGCCCGAGGTCCGAAAAGCCCGCTGCAATTGGCAATTCGTCGAACGTGCCGTTTGCCTTTGAGCTTCGCTTCATCAACCCCGCGTACTTGGTCCCCAATGCGCGTCCGACGTTCAGGTTATATTTCGTGTCGGAGATGGACCCGTCGCGGTACTCGAAAGCGCAGTTCGGCCAGCCCGAGGAGTCCAACGGGCTCGGCGTGATCTACCTCCAGACACTCAAGATCGAGTTGCACGTCATCACGCTCATCTCCGTGTTGGAGAGCGACGGCATGTCGAACGAGATCCACCAGTCCAAGACCGAGGAGGTGTTGCCCTTGTGCAACAACAACTACCAGAACTTGCAGTTTGACTTGATGCACAGCAAGCGGCAGCGGACGACTTCGGCCACGTCCAACGGCTTTGTCGGAGGCGACCTGTTTGAGCTCGAGATCCCGCGCAGGTTCTACGAGAACGCCATAATCCCCAAGCAGGTGGCGCCCACGTTCCACACGTGCAACATCACGCGGTTCTACAATCTCAGCGTCGTTGCCGGCGTGTCGAGCGAGCAGGCCAGCGATCCGGCGAACCGGGCCGAGAGCAAGAGCAAGATCCGCTACGTGGACTTGTTCTGCCCCAACATTCAGGTGGTGAGCGGGCACAGGCCGCAGAACATGTCACACGGTCTGCAGAGCGCTGCGTCCAGTCTGAGCATGCGCCGCGTGCCCGATAAGAGAAGCGAGAAAGACGAGATGGGCCAGCCGGTGCTCCCCGCGAGACCACCAAACAGTCCGCCGGCCGACGAGAAATCGCGGCTTCCGACGTACGACGACGTGGTTAGAGAGAACTCCCATACGAACGACCGGCCGCCGTACCAGGAGTAGGCCGAAGTAGGATCGGCTGCAAGGCCGGTGCCGTGCCGGTTCGCACTGTGCACCCCAGACGTAATGCTAGACAATTACATCCACAACAATTGCAATCAATAACCAGCTACGAAATCAGTAATACAACTCATCTTCCACCAGTCCTCCGTTTTACCGACTGGGCGCCGCTCACATTCGAGCAATCGCGTTCGTTGAGGGCCAATGGCAAACAAGTAAATGGTTGCGCGCGGTGTCACGTTTTGCCTCTCGAAGTGAAAAAAACAAAAATCTCGACACGAGCGATCTCCACAGCCGTTGCAACAGCACCTCTACCCGCAATCAACCCCCACCACGCGTTGCGAGTAATCAGGCACTAACCGAACTGCTGCCACACATACAGAACATGTCCGAGTCGAGTTTTATCGCGAGAAACAAGACGGCAATCGCCGTTTCGCTTGTGGCCGGTGCCCTGGCCGTCGGCGCCTACTACTACTACACCCAGTTGCAGGCGCAGCAGCCCGCAGACAGCACCGCGGCCAAGAAAAAGAAGAACAAGAAGAAGAAGCTGAAGGACGCGGACGCGACGAAGGAAGCCGAGCCGGCCAAGAAGCCCGAGAGCAAGCCTCCGTTCCCCACCAACGCGCAGGGCTTCCCCGAGTTTGACGACGAGATCGTGAGCAAGCTCTCGGACGCGGAGAAGGAGGAGTGGGCACTCGCGTTGAAGAAGGCGGGCAACGACAAGTACAAGGTGGAGCAGCTTGAGGACGCCATCACCTTCTACACCGCGGCGTTGCGCATCAAGAAGGACCCCGTGTTCTACCTGAACCGGTCCGCGTGCTTCGCGGCGTTGAACAAGCACGAGGAGGTGATCAAGGACGCCAGCGCGGCCATCGACATCAAGCGCGACTACGTCAAGTGCATCTTGCGCAGAGCCAACTCGTACGAGATCTTGGAGAGATACCCCGAGGCCATGCTCGACTTGACCGCGTTGACCATTTTCGGCGGCTTCAACTCCAAGTCCGTCGAGCAGTCCTTGGAGAAGGTCTTGCAGAAGCACTCGTTGAAGATCGTCGAGGCCAACTTGAAGAACAGAGTGCCCGAGTTGCCCTCCGCGTCCACCATCGGCTCCTTCTTCGGCACCTACGTGCCCGAGACCACCCCCGAGGGCATCTCCGAGGAGTCCACCGGCGCCGACAAGTACTTGTTTGACGCGTTGGCCCACATCAACGCCAACACCAACGACGACTACGAGGCCGCCGACACCTTGTTGAACCAGGCCGTGCAGGCCTACGCCGTGGACCTGTTGACCAAGGACTCGCCCGACGCCGCCAAGGCCTCCATCGCCTTGGAGTACGTTGCCGCCTTCAAGTTCATCAAGAACATCCCCACCGAGGCCTCCGAGCTCATCGAGAAGGCCATGGCCTTGAGGCCCAGATCCAGAACCTACATCATGAGAGCCTTGATCAACGCCGACAAGTCCTCGTTCGCCGAGGCGCTCGCCGACTTTGAGTACGCCCTCAAGACCGACCCTGAGAACGGTGACGTCTACTACCACTTGGGCCAGTTGTACTACCTCACCTCCGACTTTGACAAGGCCGAGCAGAACTTCTTGAAGGCCAAGCAGTACAACCCCGACAACCAGTACGCCTACATCCAATTGGCCTGCATCGTCTACAAGCAGGGCAAGTTCGAGGAGTCCGAGAAGGCCTTCACCGAGGCCAAGTTGAAGTTCCCAACGTCCCCCGAGATCTTGAACTACTACGGTGAGATCTTGGCCGACCACGGCGACATCCAGGGCGCCATCAAGCAGTACGAGATCGCCGCTAGATTGCAGGAGGCCTTGCCCAACTACAGCGTGGGTGCCATCCCATTGATCAACAAGGCTTCGTTGATCTCCAGAGAGGGCCCAGAGCAGTTGCCATTGGCCGACGAGTTGCTCACCAGAGCGTGCGAGTTGGACCCCAAGTCCGAGATCGCGAGAATCTCTCTTGCCCAGGTGAAGTTGCAGACGGATAAGCCCGAGGAGGCGGTTGGCTTGTTCGAGGAGGGCTCCGACTTGGCCAGAACTTTCGAGGAGAAGGTCCAGGCCACCTCGTTCGCCGAGGCCACCAAGATGCAGTTGAAGATCAAGGCCGACCCGGTCTTGAGCGCCAAGGTCCTTGAGTACTTGGCTGCTGGCATGTAATGCTGGCCCGGTATAGAAAGGAAACCTAGGGAAGATACAGCGCTCGGGAAGGATAATGAGCCGTTCGGTTGGTGGCGGTTCCAAGAACCGAGCTCTGTGGCAACGAAGCTTCTTTGTACATAAGTTATTTAGTCTTCCGTCAATGTCACAGCTAGATTGACCAACATAGGTTGCAGCTACATTCAATAACGGCGCGCTGATCGGGCCTGAAATATTTTTTGGCGGGCCTCTCGTGCATAATCGGCTCGCGTCAGCACTTTTGCACCCAAACCATGCATCCACAAAACATCATGAGGGCCGTAGTGTCTGCGCCCAAGAAAGCCTATCATGATTCGCAGAACTGGTTGGATCTCTCGTATATTACGCCTCGGTTAATAGTTGCTGCTGGGCCCACAGACAACTTTTTGAACGCTATCTTCAGATCGCCGATCGATAAGGTGGTAGCACATCTCAACCAGTGCTACAAGACTGGGGATCAGACCCACTGGCACATTTGGAACCTCAGAGGAGAGGGTCCAGGCTACTCCCGTGTGGAAGACGACAACTGGTCGTATCACCCATTTCCAGACCACCTGCCTCCCAGCATTACTCTTCTCAACGACATTGTCAAGGCGATTGACAACTTTTTGCGTGCATCCCCGAACAATGTTGCGCTTATCCACTGCAAAGAGGGAAAAGGAAGGTCAGGCACGGTGTGTTGTGCCTACGTTATGTACGAAGCAAAGCAGAGAGGGGTCTACATGACCGTCGAAGAGGCGATCGCTGCATTCACGAGAAGACGAATGAGAAAATATTTCGGAAACGGGGTATCTATTCTCAGCCAGGTCAGGTACCTCCATTACTGGAAACGGTATCTCCAGTTTTTCCCCGAGATGAGGGCGAACTGCTCACTCTACCACGTTTTCAAATGTGCACCCTTCAATGTGGAGAACTCTAGGTTGGCCAAGATAACCATAGTGAAGCCGACGCCCATGGCTGCACTTAGCAAACTCAATTTGTGCACGTATGCCGAGCGGGATCAAGGTCTAGAAGTGACACCTCTCTTCACGGAAACGCTACTGCTTGCCAGAATGAAAGGCGGAAGTACGTGCTTGGATCTACAGGTGAAAATCCCAATCGCAAGCCACGTAAAGGACGTGCGAGTGTCGTTCGAGCGGCAGTTTGTCCTTTCGTATGCGTGGTTCAACCTATACTTTGAGTCACTCAGTGGGTTCAGACCGCTCCCGACCGACGGACCAGACACGGTGAGCCGCACTTTGACCCTCACCTGGGAGCAGTTTGACGGGTATAAGGGAACCAAGTGCAACCGCGCCATCCGGCTCTTCGACCGGGTGGACGTTGAGTGGGTGTACCAGTACGGTCCGGGTACGTAGCTACAAGAAAGCCAGTGTGATCATGCTATTAGTTCAACCTCCGCGCTTTGCGTTGTCCATCTCCAACCAGATTTCTCGTAATGCAGTTCTAATTTTGTCGATATGCTTGGACGCCTGGGCCCGCGGCGAGTTGCTCACCTTGTTGAGCGCATACGGCTTGGACACGGACACCTCACGGAACAACAAGATGGCCTCGTTGCCGTGCCACTGCACGTTCTCCTTGCCGAATCGCGCAATGAACTTGTCGAAAAACGTGCCCGCTAGCGCGCTCACGGTATGCTTTTTCTGCCCTGGCGGCGGCGAGGCGCGCTTCGCTGGCTTGTCGTCCTTCCGCGTCTCGTCTGGCTTCGGATACAGCTTCACCGCGGCAGCCACCTCTTCTTCAAGGCGCTTTGTGTCGACCTTGCGGAGCTGCGTCGGCCCAGTGGGCTTCTTCTTGTGCGGCAACACCTGGAGCGACTTGATGAAGCTGGTGTTGATGATCTTGTACACCTCGTCGCTCTTGCCCTGCGGAGGCTGCACCTTGATGGCCAACACCTCCTGGCTGGGCGAGAACGCGTAGATGGTCCCGACGAGCGACACGTCCAAGAGGTCTGTGATCTTCACCTTCAAGTTGACAACCTGGTCCAACGAGTTCATGGTGCGCTGGGAGATGTATCGCAGATCAGTGCAGATCAAGGTTGCAGAGCCGGTGTGTGCCGGAGCGAGGTGCCAGGGCCCTACAGCGAGCTACAAATGTCCAAACAAAAACAGGGGGGCAGTGGCGGATGCAATTGCAATTCCAAGCTGTAATTTTTTTTCTCTGCCCGCTGGATGTTGGCGAGTTGCCCTTTTCTGCGGAGTCAGGCACGGCTGCACCATCACGTGCAACCACCTTCACGTGGAGCTCATTAGCCAAGAATCGTTGCTCTCAACAACATGGGTCTCTTCATCCCCACCAACAAGTTGGAGAACTTGAAGCTCTACAAGTACCAGTCCGAGGACCACTCGCTCATCTCGCGCTACATCTTGAAGAAATGGTGGAACTCGTTCGTCAAGGTGTTCCCCATGAACATGGCGCCCAACCTCATCACCTTGCTCGGCTTGTTCTTCGTCGTGGCCAATCTCGGGTGCGTGTTCTACTACGACCCGTACTTAAACGCTGACCAGCCGCGCTGGTGCTATTTCTTCTACGCGTTTGGCCTTTTCATGTACCAGACGTTTGACGGCTGTGACGGCTGCCATGCCAGACGTACCGGCCAGAGCGGCCCGTTGGGCGAGTTGTTTGACCACTCCATCGACGCCATCAACACCACCTTGGCCGGCTTGGTGTTTGGCTCCGTGTTCCAGTTGGGCTGGGGCTGGTTGATGCTCGTGGCCCAATTCGCTGCCGTGTGCAACTTCTACACCTCCACCTGGGAGGAGTACCACACGCACATGTTGTACTTGTCGCAGTTCTCTGGCCCGGTCGAGGGCATCTTGCTCATCATCGCGTGCTACTTGCTCACCGGTGTGTTTGGCCCCGGCATCTGGAAGCTCAACTTGTTGGACTTGGACTTGTCCTCGCTCGGCGCCGGCTGGGGCACCTACACCATCACCAGCACGCTCGTTGCGAGTGTCTCCGGTTTGGGCCAGTTGTACTTCAACATCGCCTCGGCCATGAGAAACGTCTCCAACAAGTACAAGGCCAACCGCAAGTTGCTGGACGCGGCAACAGAGTCGCACATTGCCCACGCGTACGCCGGCTTGCTCCCGTTCTTTGTCTACTATGCCACGATCTTTGCGCTCATCATTGGGTTCCCCGAGATCCCCACCCAGTTTGGCTTCCCTCTTGTGCTCTCCATCGGTCTCACCATTGCGTTCTGCGTGGGCCGCATCATCTTGGCCCACTTGACCTTGCAGGACTTCCCTTACTTCCAGTTGCCCACGTTCTTGCCCATCGTGCAGCTTGTCGTTGCCAAGTTCTTGGTGAACGTTTACGGGTACAACCAAACCGGCACGCTTGGTGCCGTGATGTGGACCGGTGTCGGCGTCACGTTGGGTGTGCACGGCTTCTTCGTTGCCGAGATAATCCTCGACATCACCAGCTTCTTGGACATCTACGCCTTGTCAATCAAGCACAAAAAAGTTTAGAACGATAGTCTTAGAGTTAGAATTTAGAGTTATAGCTGCATACTCGACTCCACGAGCCACATTCATTGGCGGACGTTACCAAATATATACAAGTCATCAAAGCGTGACAGTGCGTTGCAGTGCAACTAGGAATGTATCCTCTCCTTACTTCTTCTCCTCGCCGAACGCGCCCTCAGAGCCTGGCGCCAACACCTCCTGCGCAGACTTCTGCAAGGACATCTCCTTCTCCATCTCCTGCAATTGCGTCTCGGACAAGATGGCCAAGGACAAGGGAACACCCAACAACAAGATGGAGGATGTGACGGCCCACAACAAGGCACCACCCTTGCTGGCAGCGGAGGAAACCAACAGCTGCACAGACTCGGCAGTGTTGACAATCTGGCTTCTCTGGTTAGGAGGGATGATGTCCTTCAAAGCGACGATTCTGTCGTAGATGGTCTCGGTCTCAACGTCAAAGTCGTCGTCGTAGTCCGACTCGGAGTCGGACGCGGAGTCGGCCTCAAACTGCGCGGCAGCAGGGGCGCTCTTCTCGAACTGTGTGGCGGTCTCGTCGTCGACTTGGGTCAATTTAACCATTTTGATGGATCTGAGTGGTGGAGTGTGCTCTGTCGTTAGTGCGTGAGCATAGCAAATATCGAAAATTTTATTGGAGCTTCGCACGACAGCCTGAGTGGTGTCACAGCCAACCACACAAAATAGAGCTAAAGAGTGGGTGAAAGAGCGGTGGGATATGCAATGAGCTATTCGTACTCCGGGCTGGTGCTGGACGAGTCCAAGGTGTACCCGAGAGAGTGCATTTGGTTGGGGTATCTGCGCACATTGTAGAACTGAAGGAGCGAGCGTAAGGCGATTTCCTGGTCAACGGAGTTGTTGAAGTCGCTTTCCAAGTCTCGCCCGCTGAGCCAGTTGTCCTTGAGCGTGAGCTTCAAGTTCATGTAGATGAGCGAGATCACGTCCATGTTGAGCGACCGCCATTTGCGGCCCTGGTAGGGAACAAGCTTCTTGAAGATCTTGAGGATGGGCAACTTGAGATCGTCGCAGACGTAGTTGAGCAATACGACCTTAAGCAAGTCCGTGGCCTTCGTCTCGTTGAGCACAAACACTCTCTGTGCGATGTTCTTGATGAGAATCTTGTTAGCCACATTCAACAAATTGGCCAAGATGAAGCAGAAGCCCTCGTTGAATTCAGTGATGTTGACTATTGTCTCGTCCTTTTCCGTGGTGGTGGGCATCTTCGCAAGTGGCGTCTTGTTGATGAGCCTGACCTTCTCTTTCGAAGGAGCCTTTTTGCCTTGGCACACGTTGAAGAAGTCAAAGTGGGGTATTCTTATTGCTGGGTTCATCAATCTGTTCTGCGCTGAAAGAACCTCGTACGCGGGAAGCCCTCTGTTGTCCTCGTCGTCATTCTGGAGTGCAGTGTTGGAGAAACTGCTTCCAAGAAACTCGACAAAGACATTCAAGAATTGCGAGTCGAACAAGAGCGAGCTGAGATAGTAGTATTTGAGAACGTGACTCGTCTTGAACCACTTCAAAAGGAGTGACAAGGTTGCAGAGCACGCTTTCAATGTAGTCTCTTTAACTCTGATGAGCTCAAGTTGCAGATAAATCATCTCTTGCACTTTCGTGTTCACGTTATGACCAGTTGCGCCAAACTTCCTCGTGAAAGACGTTGCGGGATCGAGCTCCTTCTCAACGTCACGCAAGTTGACTTCAATCTTGCTCGACTTCATGACGCCAATCATGACCTCGACCAACCCTCTGAGTTGGGCCATGGAGCTGGCATAGAACTTTTCCACTCTCAACAACGATTCGATTTCAGCACTGTACTCTTCGTACTCCTCATTGTGAACGTCCTCCTCGAAACCTTCGTCGGGATCTTCAAGCTCGTACTCGTCCACGTTTCCTCGCTCTTGTTTCATGAATAGTTGTCTCTCCTTCCACAAACGCTTTGCCGAGTAGCTCTCGTAAAGGGCATCCTCAAGCAACGCTTCTGCCTCTGTGATTGCCTCTGGTACCGCTTGTGCTGTTTCAGAGGGGTATATAAATGGCATACCTTGATGAACATGGTACAGTTTCCGCAACTTCTCTCCACCAGACATGAAGTCCGACGGTGTGCTGGGCGGAGACGGCACAGGCGTGGCAATATGCAACGTTTGCATTGGCAACTGGCCAAGCACGGTATGCGACTTGTTAGTTCTTGGAACCTCAATCAATTTGGACAAGGAGTTAGTGCACGAATGCACCGCCATGTACGTATCGGGGTCATCAGTCACGGAATTGAGCTCCAGCAGAATGCTGTGTATGCTTTCCGCGTCTTCATCCTCGGTCAGGCCCGGTTTGGGAATATCGGGGTTCTGCATCATCGGGTACTTGTCCGACAAGTTTTCCCTGAAGGTGAAGTAGTCCAACGGCGAGCACACGAGGCCCTTTTTCAGCGTAGACTTCCTAGCCTTGTTTTTGATGCTGTGCTTCTTCACGAGGTATTCGTCTGCCCTCTTGGCCTTGTCTGTTCCTCCGAAAGTCACAAGGACAGCTTTCCAGAAAAGCAAGAGGACGTTGCGAACACGCAAGCCGGGACTTGGGTTCTGCTTCCACTCCGCCACCAACTGTACGAGTTTCGGGAGAAACTCGGTGTTGCTCAAGTGGTCTGCCAAGACAGGGTCCACCTGCGATGCTAGCTGGGTCGACATGAGGAAGTATGCAATGGTCATGAGCTTGAACAGCCTCAAGTCGGCGCCTTTTGACACGGTCAGGCCCAATTGGTCCAAACACGTATCTAGTTGCTCGAACACGGCCACGTACGTGCCCTTGGACACGAGTCGAGGGCAGTTTTCAGCAATGCAAGCGAGTTGTTCCTCGTGAGAAGAGGCAGATGCAAAAGACCCTAAGGTGAGGTAGAGCACGTCGTCTAGCACATCGTCCGCGAGCTCGTCGTGCTTACTTGGGAGAACTGGCAGTTTGTCCTTGTACTTCCGCTGCAAGGCATCGAGGTCAAGTAGCTTAAGCTCAGCCGAGGTGAACCAGTCCGAGAGATCTTGCGCTAGTTCGCCGAGATCGCGGTGCTTGTAGTGCAAGACCGACTTTGTGAGCAAGAACAAGTGGCAGTTTGCGCCCTGGCCGTCCTTGTTCTGGCCCTGGGGTCCGCTGAAGATCTGGTTGGCGCGTTCGTTGAGCTTATTCTGAAAGATCTCGTCGTAGGAAGTCTCGCTGAGCTGCATGGTGGTGCTCGCATCGGGGTGGTCGATGAGCTGGTCCTCGAGCTGGTCTATCAGGATGTTCTCGTCTTGCATGGTGTGGGCCTCTTGGCTTATGGTGCCGTGTACGCGATACGTGTGTAGCGTACTGTAGCGAGTAGTACACGCAGCACCGGAGCAAGGCGAAAAGAAAGCAAGAGGGGCCAGAAGTGGCTACAAACAAGAGATGGACTACTTTGATGATCTGGAGAGTGGCGGCTCAGCTGGGTTGGTTGTGGGTTGGATGTCTAGCATACAGATGCAGCGAGACTAGCCACTGTTATATACAATAATAATGTCGCAGATCAGACACCAGAGGCACATCCGCTCCCTGTACAGCGTAGGTGTGGGTGGGATCGGTATGGGGATCGGAATGGATGCGGAAGCATGGCCGTGGGGACGTACGTATGGACGCATGTATGGACGTATGTACGGATGGTGTGTATGGCATGGATGAGGGGTATGTTAGTCCGGTCATACTTGGTCGGCCAAAGAAGGCCCGGCCACATTTCCGTCGGGCACATCGCCGATCAAGGTTTCAGATGTACGGCGTCGGACTACGGACTTGGCATGTGCCGCGGGCAAAGCAGCATACGCGCAATTGAGCAGCGACCCAGCGGGGCTTGACGGAGGCGGAGTGTCGGTGGGGTCGCACTGGCCCGGCACAGTGACGTCAGCGGGCCTAGCGAAGCTTCGGCCACCACGAGCCCACGCGGCGTCCGCGCCGACGCTGCAGCGGCTGCGCGGCCGGGGTAGGCGGCCTCGGAAAAACCGTCGCACTTTAGACCCGCTGCCATGGGCTGCGTTGCGGCGCCTTCCCCATTGGGCCACTCTTGCTGTGCGAACGCCCCTATGCACCGGCTCCTCGCCCACCGTGGGAGGCCGCGAGATGGCCACCACTTCGCTGCAAGTGTGTGCACAAAACAGAAGTCGCCGCTGACGTGACCGGGCCCATTATGGCTGCGACGCCGTGGCCTGCGTGTGCTGGGCCGCTGCATGCTTTCGTTGCTACTGCACGGCTCCCTGCAGGCGCGCGGTGGTGTACCCATGCCCTATATATCGCGCCCGCTGCCTTATATATATGGCACCTCCCTCCACCAGAAAGCGCCATCCACCATGACGAATCCCCAAGAAACGGAAAGCCCCGCGTTCCAGCTGTACCTCAACAACGACGGCATCGACGACTTGACGCCCGTGACGAGAAAGCACCGCGTGTCGTCCTTGTCCTTGTCCGACTTGAACCAGTGGCAGAATGGCCTCACCAAGTTGTCGCTGTCCGCGTCCTTGAGCAAGCAGGGCTCGCACGCGAACTTGAAGAAGGTCGACTCGTTGGCCAAGTTGCTGAGAAACCTGTCCATCATCCGCCGCAAGAAGAAGTCCGTCATTGACCACCCGCGCGTGGCGTCGTACGCCTTCTGCTTCGACATTGACGGCGTCATCTTGCGCGGGCCCGACACCATCCCGCAGGCCGTCGAGGCCATCCGCCTCTTGAACGGCGAGAACAAGTACAACATCAAGGTGCCCTCCATCTACGTCACCAATGGCGGCGGCAAGCCCGAGAGCCAGCGTGCGGAGGACTTGTCCAAGCGCTTGCAGACGCCCATCCGCGTGGACCAGATCATCCAGGGCCACACGCCCATGCGCGACTTGGTGCCGCTCTACAAGAACGTGCTTGTCGTGGGCGGCGTGGGCAACGTGTGCAGAAACGTGGCCGAGCTGTACGGCTTCAAGAACGTCTTCACGCCCTTGGACATCTTGAAGTGGAACCCCGCGGTGTCCCCCTACCACGACTTGACCGAGGAGGAGCACGCGTGCTGCAAGACCGACGTGGATTTCTCCAAGACCCCGATCGACGCCATCATGGTGTTTGCCGACTCGAGAAACTGGGCCGCGGACCAGCAGATCATATTGGAGTTGCTCTTGTCCAAGAACGGTGTCATGGGCACCGAGTCCAAGACCTACGACGAGGGCCCCGAGATCTACTTTGCCCACTCCGACTTCATCTGGGCCACCAACTACAAGTTGTCCCGCTACGGCATGGGTGCGTTGCAGGTGTCCATCGCCGCCTTGTACAAGGAGCACACGGGCCACGAGTTGAAGGTCCACAGATTTGGCAAGCCCCAGGCCGGTACTTTCAAGTTTGCCAACAAGGTCTTGAGCAAGTGGAGAAAGGGCATGTTGGACGAGCACTTGAAGAAGTTGAGTGTCAACGACCCGCACGCCAGCGAGGCCGACATCTTGATCACCGAAGACGGCGAGGAGTTTGTCAACCAGGCCAAGTTGGAGTCCGGCCTGTACCTGGACGACGACGAGGACGACGACAACGTCGGCAAGTTGGGCGAGTTGTCCTTGCAGGACAAGATCACATTGCAGATGCCCCCCGCGTCGACGGTGTATTTTGTCGGCGACACTCCAGAGTCCGACATCCGCTTCGCCAACTCGCACGACGACTCGTGGTTCTCCATCCTTGTCAAGACCGGTGTCTACCAGGAGGGCACCGTGCCCAAGTACAAGCCCAAGCACCTCTGCGACAATGTGTTGGAGGCGGTGAAGTTTGCCATTGAGAGAGAGCACGAGATGGAGTTGGCCGAGTGGAACGAGACCGCGCAGGACGAGGACAGCGTGAGCAAGGTGTCGTCAAAGATCAACTTCAGCGACTTCATCATGACGCCCAGCGAGAAGCAGGCCCAGGAGGCCAAGGAGAAGCTTTTCAAGACTAAGAACGTTGAGGAGCACGAGGCCATCGAGGTGCCCGACTTGCTCAGCGAGCAGCTCGATAAGCTCAAGAACGTTGGAGCGTAAATATGACCGTGTGTATAATCAGCAGTTCATAGAATAGTAGTTCATACACCGGAGGAGCCGACCTTGCGTAGGTGTAGTGCGCATCGCTAGACTGTGCAGACTGTTTGTTTACCATGACTACTCCACAGGACCAGCCTGACCTGGCCAACGATGAGGTGTCGCTCAATGTGGCGTCCAGCGTGTTCGCCGCGGCCATGGAGTCGTCGACGTTGCGCTTGTCCGATCCAAATACCATCAAGGACGAGTTGTCCTACTTGAAAGAGTTCTTCTCCAAGCTCAAGTTCCAGTACTTGGAGCAGGAAACCCGGGACCGGTTCCTCCGGCTCTTGTTGCTCGAAAACAATGGCGAGATCCAGCAGGAGGACGTGGACGCGCTTGTGGCCGCTAACGCCGAGCTGAAGCGTGAGCTTAAGCTGTTGAAACTCGAGATGGTGGACTTGGTGAAAACCAGCGAGGGCATCGCCGAGGAGGTGATCGCGCAAAACAGAACGTTTGAGTCGCTCAAAAAGGACGTCGACGACACGCTTGGCGACATTGCATCCTTGCAGGGTGAGCTCGACGGGCTCTTGAATGCGCCGGAAAATGAGAACTACAAAACGCTTTTCAACTTGCAGAAGATGATCGACACCGATGACATCGGCCTCAGCGAGGCGCTTGGCATTGCCAGCAACGCACTCGAACAGGAGAAACTCGCTGTGTCGCAGTTGGAGCTCGATGTGGAGAGGGCCGAGGCCGAGATCGCCAGCAAGGACAAGGTCGCGGCCAGAATGGCCGTCACGCTCCAGAAGCTACTGCTTGCACTCGAGCAGTCCGCCGCGGAGCCGCAGGCCGAGCAGGACCCGCAGCAGGCGTATGCGCAGTGGCTCCGTGAGTTGAACGCGCTCCTAGTGCGGTTTATCCCAGCGAAAGTCGAGTTCGAGTCCGCGGGCGGGCTCCACACGCTCAAGGCCAACGCGAGCACCGTCACTCTAGACGACGAGCTCAACGTGGTGCTGACATCAGACGCATCCATCTCGCGCAAGAGAATCGAGGACACTAACTGCGCGACAGGAACCCTACGTTTCTGGAAACTACTGCAGTTGCTCAGCAAGGTGATACTCCAGGCGTAGCCAGCCAGCTCGCGGCACTCAGCTTTGCATTCCCGGTGGCAATCGCGGGACCCTGGCATCTCATCGGCCACATGCTCGTGCCGCGGATAAACCTGTATCGAGAAATTATGGTGGGGAAACTTGGTACACCTCTTCTTCATGGCCGCCACGACACTTGTCCGCGAAATCCCCACATTCACTGCGCCGACCCCGATCTCTCCTAGTGCCGACCGTGCCGCTGTCGTGAAGAACCTCTTGAAAATCATCGAGAAGGAGTACCAGAACGGGAACCAGACTGTCACCAGGGACAAGTACAACGCGCTACTAAAGCTTCAGCAAGAGGAGGAAAAGAAGCAGCAGAGCCCGCCGCAGAGCATCAGAACTCCAACGAAGACCGCGCCCAGACTCCCTGCCCCGCTCTACCCCCCGCTCTTTGAGAAGTTTGACCTTCCGAAAGCGCAAGCACCGGCACCCAGAAAGCACAGATACCGTCCACGCAAGAAGCAGTGGAACTTCAAGAACGTGGAGACCAGCGTAATCGCCGTTCTCGAGACCGTGGCCAGCATATTGGACAACTTGCACCTCCTTTCTAAGTTCCCCATGTTCCCCAAAGTGCTCGTGCACTTGCTCAAGCACACCAACCGCCTCTGGGTGCTCATCTTGGTGTTCTTGATCCGCAAGACCGTGTCGCAGCTCCTCAATGTCATCCGCAAGGAGTCGAAGGTGAACACGGAACTCAAGATCCTCAAGAGCAACTCCAACTCCAAGTTGCTCTACGAGGACAAGGCCGAGGTGTCCGAGGACAACATCCTCCGCAAGTACGACAAGGTGCTCCGAGACTTGAAGTTCGACAAGATGATGTTGAAGATCGAGCTCGTGGGCAACTTCTTGGACTTGGCGTTCAACGTGATCGAGCTCTACAACTTCCCCGTGCCCGACTGGTTCATGAGCACGTTGAACTTCGCGAGCATGGGCATGACGATCTACAGAATGAACAAGGACGACGAGTACATCGACGACGACATCAGAGAGGACTTGATCTGATAGTAATATATTGTATCCGGCATCAACGTAGAATCAGCCCTTGTAGAAGCTATTACAGACAGCTACATTCAACTAGTAATGATTCATCAGACGACTGTGTTCGACTAGCACACTGGTTGTCCGAATGTACTGTGCTCGTGGTTGCTCATTTGCCCATCTGGCATCCGCGCATTGAGTCTCGCATCAACCACTCCACATGTCAATTGCAGCCCGCCATGCGGAGAAGCTCGCACAGTTGCAGGGCCTAGACTCGCAGATCGCGGAGCTTCGTGCCCATGTGACCCCTGCCGATGTATTGCAAGACCCACAGTACATTGCTCCAGAAACCAAATTGGACGACAACCTCGGGTCACTCACACTCTACCAGCTCCACGCGAAACACCAGGAACTCGAAGAAGCGGGCAAGTTGCTCAACGGCCTCTGGCTCGTGCGTGCGTTGGTGCAAGAGATCAGAGTGGCGCTAGACCCGTTGGGTGATGACAACTATGTGTGTGACGCGGCAGAGCTCCACAGCGTGCTAGACAACTTGAAGAAGCTCCAGGGGAAGTTGCAGCGCATGTCCGAGCTCGACTTGGTGATTGTTCCCACGTTGCGCTCGTACTACGGCGAGCTCGTGCACACGGGCGTGGCGAAGTTGAAGCTTCTTTTGCATCTATTCATTCCTCAGGCCGACAATGCGTTTGTCGTGAATAGCTACGTCGGGGTCAACGGCACGGACATTTCCATCGCGGAGTTCAACAGCTTGTACAAGAGCTACGAGGAGTTTGCCGCCGTGAACGACATTTCCGAGGCGTTGACGCTGTTGAAGGCACGCTGGGAAAAGCACATTTTGGCCAAGCTTGTCAGCAAGAAGAGCTACCTTGTTCTTCACCAGGAGGGCGCGAAAAATGTTCTTCAGGTGACCGAGGCGCCAAGCCAGTTCCTCTCGCGCCACTACTTTGAGTCGTTGAAGAGTTTCGTGGTGTTTGTCGACACCTTGGACAACCAGTCCTTCAGAAACTCATTCTCCACCGCCATCTCCAACAGCTTGGTGGAGGCCATTTCGGAAAACATCAAGACCTTCATGGAGAACAAGGAGCAGATGATGGAGGAGTTGGCGGACACTTTGGACCTCTTCTCGCGCTCAGGTTGGCCCATGCCCATCAGGAACGTCTTTACCGCACAGGACAAGATCCAGGACAACCTCCACCAGCTTTACCTCAACTGGATGACCGACAAGTACATAAACGAGGTCAGGGAGGTGTTTACAGGCGCTGCCTTTGCCGAGGATATCAAGGCGTTGGAGACGTTCGAGGAAGTTGTGGAGATCATTCCAGAGGCTCCCCCGGCGAAAGAGGAGATCCATTTGCCCGTCCAGGACGCCGCTTCGGAGGAGTACGACTGGGACGCAGACTGGGGTTCCGACGCTGAGGAGAAGAAGCCTGAGGAGGACAACTGGGATAACTGGGACGACGACTGGGACGACGAGCCCGCTCCGGCAAAGACCAAGCCTGTAAGTAAACCCGTTGTGGAAGCAACACCGAAGAAAGAGTCTGCTGCTGACTGGAAGCCGTTGCAAAAGGAAACCTACACGTTCACGAGAAGCGCTATTCCGCAGAAGTTAACGAGCATTCTTGACGAGTTCGCCTACGAGTCCGACGGGTCCGATGCCCTGCTACTCTACGACACGATTTTATCGCTTGCGATCGTATCGTACCCTTCTGTCTCGCAGCTGTTTCTACTCTTCAACGACTTGAAAGGCGTCAAGTGTGCGGACGACTACCTCGCCCAGTCGGCTCATTTGGAATGGGCTTACTATAGACAAGGGCTCTTGAACAAAGTGACGGATATCATCACGAAAGTGGACTTTTCCAACAGGGAAGAGAGTCCCGCTGGCATCGACGATGCTACAACTAAGGGCACGAGCCGGCTCGCTACAGTTTTCGCTGAACTCAACCAGAGCGAGCTCCAGAGCACCAATTCGCGCGAGTTCAAGCTGCTCGTCACGCAGCTTCTGAACTTGATGAACCACTTGACGCTCAACATCATCGTCAGCAGCACCGAGATCACCGAGTACCAGTCGGACAAGTACACGAGCTTCTTGGAGAACTTGCTTGAGCTCGAATCCAAGGCGTTGGCCAAGGTGGGCGAGGACGTGGCCAAGCTCGCCACGTACAACAAGGTGAAGCAGGCGATCTACCTCATCAACAACCACTTGAAGGACATCATGGACTTCTTCTACCTGGGGGAGCTCTACGACTTTGCTACAGATGAGTTGATCCAGGTGCTCAAGAGCGTGTTCATTCCGAGCGAGCTAAGGGAGCGGTGCATTGGCGAGATCATCGAGATCCGCAACAGCTAGCACGAGATCCGTCTAATTGATGGTTTTCCCCGAAACAATCTTCTTCCCGGTCTTGGAAATCGCATTGTATACCGTGTCGTAGTCCAACGAGTCGACGGTGGTGACGTCCACCTGCTGGGCGTCCAAGCTGACGTTGGTGTCGGTGACACCCTCCAATCTGCCCAACGCCTTCAGGACGGCGTTGGAGCAGCCGGAGCAGGACATGGTGACGTTGAACTGGTACAAGTGAGGCATGGTGTGTGTGAGAAAACCGGCGGTGCCGAGCGTCTTATAGTGATGTCTCACGGCAGAAACAGCGCAGATCCGGCACACATGCCGCCGGTTGCAGCTGTGGCATTGCAATTAAGGCACCAGGCAGACAATGCATTCTCGCCACCAACAGTGCTACGGGATGCATTGTCGCCACCAACAGTGCTACGGGATGCACTGACCGGCGCCGACGGCGATCACGTGTCGTGAACGACCAGCGACACTAGTGCGATCTACGGCATGCTGAACAAGGTGGCCGAACTACGGCACCGAACTAGGTGGCCAGCTCACGGACCCAATCGCTGGCAGCAGCCGTCGCAGGCGCAGCCGCATGCGGCTTCTGGCGAGACGGCGCGTTTGGGCTGGGATGGCCGAAACCGGCCGTTCCGAGCTCAGAGGCCATTCTGGTGCGCGCACGCCCACCCCACGAAGTCATTATCTTATCGTGATGCTCCCTGTACTGTGCACTGTCACAAATCACATATCTTGCTCCCCACCACTCTACACACTAGCTACAATGATCGGACTCTTTGGTATCTTGGAGTATGTATAGGCATCCCGAACGCGTCCGCGTGCGGCCGAATTGACTAACACCAGTTTTGTGGCGTCGTCGGTGTACCCCATCTTTGCCCTGTTCAGCGCGTACGACAGCTACGCCAAGCTCGCCACCAAAACAGGCGCCACCACGGTCAACATCGGCGGCGTGTCCATCCCGTTGGGCGCCATGCTCAAGCGCGCCACCGCCGGCGAGGCCAGCCTCGAGGAGGACACCATCAACTTCCGCCTCCTCACCGTGCAGATGTGGATGATCTACTGGATCGTCAACGGGTGCGTGCGCGTGGCCGAGTCCGTGCTCCTCCTCAAGCACTTGCCCTTGTACTCGCTCGTGCGCTTGTGCTTCTCCTTGTGGCTTGTCGCGCCGATCGCGTTGAGCAGCAGCCGGCTCAAGCGCTCGCAGGTGCTCTCCTTCGCCGACATGCAGCGCGAGTGGGTGGACTTTTCCGCGCAGGGGTGCGGCCTCGTGTACTTCCAGTACGTCAAGCCCGTGATCGAGGGCCAGCTCGGCTTCCTCAGCTGCTTGAGCATCGAGCCGCTCTTGAGTGCCGTGGGCGGCAAGGTTGTGCTCCCCGCGGCGCTGCTCATTGGCACGGCGGTGCCCGCGGCGGGCGAGCAGCTGGCGAGCTACATGCAAGCGTTGTCGGGCTACAGCAAGCTCTTTGCCAGTCGAGAGGTGCCCGTGGCGAAGGACAACGTCCTTGACGAGTACGACGTGGTGGACCTGCCCCGGCAGCCCGCGCCGCCGGCCGACGCTGCTGTCCCCGCCGCTGCTGGCTCAGCGGATGCCGCGGGCTCAGCGGACGCCTCGGGCCCAGCGGCGAAGGCCAGCGGCCGGCTGTGGCTCTGGTAGCCTACGATTCCTTTCAGTCCTAGAACTGGCCCCGGTTAGTTCGCTAAATCACACGAGATGCTATGTACATTAGAGACCCAAGTAGCGTGCCACGCTGTCTCTGTCGTTCTGCGCGTCGGCGCGCGCCGTCGCCTTGGCCCGCTCCTCCGCCAACACCTTCTGGTTGGTTCTGCTCACAAAGATGTTGGGGAGCACGGGCTTCTCGTACAACCCGTCGAACGCGTCCGTGGGCTTGAGCTGGTCCGACCCCGGTGCGGTCACCAGCGCGATGGCGTCGAGCTGGTCCTCGCGCATCTTCAACGACTTCTCCACAATGCCCTCCGGAAGCGCGGGCCACACAAACGGCTCCTCCATGTCGATGGTCATCTTCTTGTACTGCGGCGCGCGGTAGCGGGCGTGGTCTTGCATCCCCCGCGTGAAGCGGGCGTGCAAGAGCTGCACCGTCACGTTCAACGCACGGAGGCCGTAGACATGCCACAAGTAGTCGCGCAAGTCCATCTTGTTGAAGTTGCGCGGCACGAGGAACTTGGCTTGGTACGGCGTGTGCTTCGCGTTGGGCCGCAACAAGCACACGCGGGCCTTGGGGAGGTACACCTTCTTGTGGCCCACCTTGAAGTGCGGGAGCCCAAGCGCCACCTCGTCCTTGAACTTCTCGTGGTTGCGGCGCGCAATCTCGTCCGCCTTCAGCGAGTACCGGATCGGCACGGGCTTGCCCGCGGCCAAGTACCGCTTGCGGATCTCGGGCGCCAGGAAGAGCTCGTCCCGCACCAGCTGGTGGATGACGGGCGGTCTGTGCTTGCGGAAACCGAAGCGCGGCTTTTCGAGCTGCACGTCGTCCACGTTCACCTTCGGGTACTTTTTCGGGTTGGCCCTGTAATGGAGCGCCCTCGCGGCGAGCCGCTGCACGCCCTTGACCCAGTCCATGCTACGGGATCGTGTGCGTGGGGCGAAAATTTTGTAGTCGCGGCCCGGTGTGCGCGCACCAAAACAGCCATATTTCAACCTAAACGCCAAACCGCACCCGCCACTACGCCTGTTGCTCCGGAAAACATGTCGCAGGACCAGCCCGTCGACGACCCCTACTTGTACGACGAAAATGACGCCAACAGCATCACGCCCGAGGACTGCTGGACGGTGATCTCCTCGTTTTTCCTGGAAAAGGGCTTGGTGTCGCAGCAGTTGGACTCGTTCGACGAGTTCATCGAGTCCACCATCCAGGAGCTCGTGTGGGAGGATTCCCACTTGATCTTGGACCAGCCCGCGCAGCACACGTCGGAGGATCAGTACGAGAACAAGCGCTTCGAAATCACGTTCGGCAAGATCTACATCTCCAAACCAACCCAGACAGAGGGCGACGGCACCACCCACCCGATGTTCCCACAGGAGGCCCGCTTGCGTAACTTGACCTACTCCTCCCCGTTGTACGTCGACATGACCAAGAAGAAGTTCTTGTCCGACGACAGAGTGCGCAAGGACAACGAGCTCGAATGGGTCGAAGAGCGCGTGGATGGCGAGGACGCCCAGAGCAAGGTCTTCTTGGGCAAGGTGCCCATCATGTTGCGCTCCAAGTTTTGCATGTTGCGCGACTTGGGCGAGCACGAGTTCTACGAGTTGAAGGAGTGCCCGTACGACATGGGTGGCTACTTCGTCATCAACGGTTCCGAAAAGGTCTTGATCGCCCAGGAGCGAAGCGCGGCAAACATCGTGCAGGTGTTCAAGAAGGCAGCCCCCTCGCCCATCTCCCACGTTGCGGAAATCCGCTCGGCCCTCGAGAGAGGCTCCCGCTTGATCTCCTCCATGCAGATAAAGTTGTACGGCAGAGACGACAAGGGCGTTTCCGGCAGAACAATCAAGGCAACCTTGCCCTACATCAAAGAGGATATCCCCATCGTCATTGTGTTCAGAGCACTCGGCGTGGTGCCCGACGGTGACATCTTGGAGCACATCTGCTACGACGCCAACGACTGGCAGATGTTGGAGATGTTGAAACCCTGCGTGGAGGAGGGTTTCGTCATCCAGGAGCGCGAAGTCGCCCTCGATTTCATCGGCAGAAGAGGTGTCTTGGGTATCAGAAGAGAAAAGCGTATCCAGTACGCCAAGGACATCTTGCAGAAGGAGTTGTTGCCCAACATCACACAGGAGGCCGGCTTCGAGTCCAGAAAGGCCTTCTTCTTGGGCTACATGGTCAACAGATTGTTGCTCTGCGCCTTGGAGAGAAAGGAGCCCGACGACAGAGACCACTTTGGCAAGAAGAGATTGGATTTGGCCGGACCCTTGTTGGCCTCCTTGTTCCGTCTCTTGTTCAAAAAGTTGACCAGAGATATCTACAACTACATGCAGAGGTGTGTGGAGAACGATAAGGAGTTCAACCTCACATTGGCTGTCAAGTCCCAAACCATCACCGATGGCTTGCGTTACTCCTTGGCTACTGGTAACTGGGGTGAACAAAGAAAGGCCATGAGTGCTCGTGCTGGTGTCTCTCAGGTGTTGAACAGATATACCTACTCCTCCACCTTGTCTCACTTGAGAAGAACCAACACGCCTATTGGTCGTGACGGTAAGATTGCCAAACCAAGACAGTTGCATAACACCCACTGGGGTCTTGTCTGCCCTGCCGAAACGCCCGAGGGTCAGGCGTGTGGCTTGGTCAAGAACTTGTCCTTGATGACTTGCATTTCTGTCGGTACCACCTCCGAGCCTATCTTGTACTTCTTGGAAGAATGGGGTATGGAGTCTTTGGAGGACTACGTGCCTTCCAACTCCCCCGACTGCACCAGAGTGTTCGTCAACGGTGTCTGGGTCGGTACTCACAGAGAGCCAGCTCAGTTGGTTGACACAATGAGAAGATTGAGAAGAAAGGGTGACATCTCTCCCGAAGTTTCCATCATCAGAGACATCAGAGAGAAGGAGTTCAAGATTTTCACTGACGCTGGCCGTGTCTACCGTCCTTTGTTCATCGTTGACGACGACCCTGAGTCTGAGACGAAGGGTGAGTTGATGTTGCAAAAGGAGCACGTCCACAAGTTGATCAACTCCGAGTACGATGAGTACGACGAAGACTCTGCCAACTCTTACACCTGGTCGTCTTTGGTCAACGACGGTGTGGTTGAATACGTTGACGCCGAGGAAGAAGAGACTATCATGATTGCCATGACCCCAGAAGACTTGGAAGCCTCCAAGAGCTCCTTGTCCGAGACCCAGCAGAAGAGCTTGCAATTGGAGGAGCAAGAGCTTGACCCTGCAAAGAGAATCAAGACCCTTAATTCTGTCTCCACTCACACATTTACTCACTGTGAAATCCACCCGTCCATGATCTTGGGTGTTGCTGCATCTATTATTCCCTTCCCTGATCACAACCAGTCGCCACGTAACACTTATCAGTCTGCTATGGGTAAGCAAGCTATGGGTGTTTTCTTGACGAACTACTCGGTGAGAATGGACACCATGGCCAATGTGTTGTACTACCCTCAGAAGCCGTTGGCCACCACCAGAGCCATGGAGCACTTGAAGTTCCGTGAGTTGCCCGCTGGTCAAAATGCCGTGGTCGCCATTGCCTGTTACTCTGGTTACAACCAGGAAGATTCTATGATTATGAACCAGTCTTCGATCGACAGAGGTTTGTTCAGATCTTTGTTCTTCAGATCCTACATGGACTTGGAGAAGAGACAGGGTATGAAGGCTTTGGAGACGTTCGAGAAGCCATCGAGATCTGACACTTTGAGATTGAAGCACGGAACGTACGAGAAGTTGGACGAAGATGGGTTGATCGCGCCCGGTGTCAGAGTCAGTGGTGAAGACATCATCATTGGTAAGACGACGCCCATCCCACCAGACACGGAGGAGTTGGGTCAGAGAACCCAATACCACACCAAGAGAGATGCTTCGACCCCATTGAGAAGTACTGAGTCTGGTATTGTGGACCAGGTCTTGTTGACCACCAACGGTGACGGCGCCAAGTTCGTCAAGGTGAGAATGAGAACGACGAAGGTTCCACAGATTGGTGACAAGTTCGCCTCGAGACACGGTCAGAAGGGTACCATTGGTGTCACGTACAGACACGAGGACATGCCCTTCAGTGCACAGGGTATCGTGCCCGACTTGATCATCAACCCCCACGCCATCCCCTCTCGAATGACTGTTGCCCACTTGATTGAGTGTTTGTTGTCGAAGGTGTCGTCCTTGTCCGGTTTGGAAGGTGACGCCACTCCATTCACTGATGTGACTGCCGAGGCTGTGTCGAGATTGTTGAGAGAGCACGGCTACCAGTCCAGAGGCTTCGAGGTGATGTACAACGGCCACACGGGTAAGAAGTTGATGGCGCAGGTGTTCTTTGGTCCAACATACTACCAGAGATTGAGACACATGGTGGACGACAAGATCCACGCCAGAGCCAGAGGTCCCGTGCAAGTGTTGACGAGACAGCCCGTGGAAGGTAGATCGAGAGACGGTGGTTTGCGTTTCGGAGAGATGGAGAGAGATTGCATGATTGCACACGGAGCCGCAGGCTTCTTGAAGGAGAGGTTGATGGAGGCGTCTGACGCCTTCCGGGTGCATGTATGTGGAGTGTGCGGGTTGATGTCTGTCATTGCCAACTTGAAGAAGAACCAATTCGAGTGTCGCTCGTGCAAGAACAAGACGAACATCTACCAGATCCACATTCCGTATGCGGCCAAGTTGTTGTTCCAGGAGTTGATGGCGATGAACATTTCTCCACGGTTGTACACGGAGCGGTCGGGGATCAGTGTCCGTGTTTGACGGACCATGTACTATAAAAAATTATTTTAAAAAATAGATGGTAATTCTGGGGACATGTAACTTCTTATGGGTGTATCTGCCTTTTACCGGTTGACCTGTCAGAAGCCAAACTAACATACGAAACATCAAGACATGTCCAGTTCCTATCGCTAGTGGAACAGCTAGTGCCTGCCAGTATCTAACCAGGTTACATTGTGCTTGAACAGGTTTATTGGCCCTAGGCTAGCCTAGGCATGCTGACTATGTACAATTACTGCAAGTATTTCGCCCGGAGCTCCTTCGTGCGGGCCTCGCGCGCCTCCAAGTCGGCCACCTTGGCCGCCACGTCGGCGCTCTCGTCGGCAAACGCAACCAAGTTCTCCTTGTATGGATGCTCGTCGCCGTCAAACACCTTCAAGCGGTCCATGCGGAGGAGCCGGAGCTTGTTCTTTGGGATCATGCCCTTGACGGCACGCTTCAAGATCTCGCCGTAGCCCTTGTTGGCGATCATGCGTTCCATCGGGATCAACTTCAACGAGCCCGGCCGCGTGGTGTGCGACCAGTAGGTCTTGTCCGCGAGCTTGTTGCCCGTGACCTTCAAGTGCGAGCAGTTGGTGACCACGACGTAGTCGCCGTGGTCTCTGTTGGGCGAGTACGTGGGCTTGTGCTTGCCCTGCAAGGTGAGGGCTATGCTGGCGGCGACGCGGCCCAACGTGCGCTGGTCCGCCGCAAGATCCACGTGGCGCCACACTCGCGTCAACGCGAGCGTCGAGTTGCCAATACGCTGGGACATTTGGCTCGGAGGGTGGTTGTGAAGACTTTTCCTGCGCGTGTGCAGAACGTTGGAGAAGTGCGAGATACACCCACTCTAGAACCACCTTCGCCGTTGGTCCTGCAGTCGTTTGGAAGGCCTCGTATCCCCAGCTCCGCCGCGTGGCCATGTTTTTCCTCAAGGACTTGTCGTTGAACTTGACGCTCCACCCGTCGTACTTTGGGCCCCAGATGGACCAGTACTTGCGCGACAAGTTGCTCAGCGACGTGGAGGGCACCTGCACCGGCCAGTTTGGCTACATCGTCTGCGTGTTGGACTGTATGAACATCGACGTCGGCCGCGGCCGCATCATCCCCGGCTCGGGCATGGCCGAGTTCGAGGTGAAGTACCGCGCCGTGGTGTGGAAGCCCTTCAAGGGCGAAGTCGTCGACGGCGTCGTCACCACCGTCAACAAGATGGGCTTCTTCGCCGACGTCGGGCCGTTGTCCGTGTTTGTCAGCACACACTTGATCTCCAGCGACATGCGCTTCAATCCGTCGGCCAACCCGCCGGCGTACGTGAGTCCAGAGGAGACCATCGAGAAGGGATCGCGTGTCAGGTTGAAGATTGTCGGGACAAGAACAGACGTGAACGAGATCTACGCGATCGGCAGTATAAAAGAAGATTACTTGGGGCCCAGCCCCATGTGAGCCCGGGGGCCACCTGTACCATAGTCAATACATCACCTTCACGCCGTGGTAATAATATATACAGAAACTCGTGACCTCGCGTCGTTAGTCTGGTCGCCTAGTCGTCGTCTAGTCGTCGAGCTCGATGATCTGCGACAGGTTGATCTCGCTGGGATCAAACTTGGACTTCGGGGCCTGGTTGCTCAACCGCTTGTTCCACGTCCGCTCCGACGCCGACAGCGCAGAGTTCGTGCGCTTCTTCCCAGGCGTGTGCAACGACATGTCCTGGATCCGGTTGTCGATGGGCAGATACCCTTTTGGAGCGCTACTTGCGGGAGCCGACGCCGGTTCTGGTACGGCCTCCCTCGACGCTGGCGAGCTCTCTTTCAGGCTAGGATGGAGTGCGTTTCGTGACAACTCAATGCCCAAAATGCCCCGCACAGTAGGACGTTCTCGTTCTCCAAGTTCAAACGCAGAGCGCGAGTAACGTGCACCAGATGCATCTGAGGCTGACGCCTTGCGTTGGTTGGCAACCTCGGCCAACGACGTCGTCGAGTCCGGTCTCTGTGGAGTAGCCACGCTTTGCACCTGCAACGTTTGACCATTTTTCGCCTGCTCAACACTCCCGGTCTCTGCTGGACTGGTCAGCTGTTCCGATGTCGTTTCAGGCAAAGGATCCCTTGGAGCCTGAGCTACGGCGATAGACGACGGCCGCTCGGTCTGGTCCACCCTTGACGTAAGTCTGCTCACGCTGGGCAAGCTAGTGCTGCGCTCTCCAGAGTCGGCAACTCGTCCAGGTGGAGGAGGAAGCTGCCGACTACTGGCCGACCAATTGCGCTGCCATTCACCTAAGGTATTTTTTCTGACGCTTTCCGACGCAGCGGACGCAGGTGAGCCAGACAGCTCTCGCCCATAAGCAGGCCGCACGGGGAACCCACTCGCTGGGTTCTTTGTATATGCATGTATGCGTTGAGACGAATCCCTAATCATGGCCAAGTATCTATCACTTCCCTCTCTTGCTTCAGAGACTGTGGTTTGCCCAGACGGGGGACGAATCATCAGAAGTTGATTAGTGCCTGCAAAATTTGGCCGGCTTAAAAGTGAAGTAAGCGAATGGCTGCCAGGCGATGCTTGCTTGGAATGCTGCTCCTCAAAGCTTTCTCCAGCTTTTGGGAAAGTCATATTCAATGGAGAAAATGGTCTGTTGTTGAGCTCGCTGGAAGGCATTATTTGAGGGATTGACCCACTCGCTTTTTGCTGACTTGGCAACTCGGGCAACCTGGAAGCCAGACTCAAAGCGACACCCCGGTACGGATTTGGAATCACGTTCAATGATGTTTCTGCGAGCGAGCTCGTGCCATTCTGTGGGAATGTCAGTGTCCCACTTTCTGGAAGTGACTGAGGGCTAACTGTGCTCATACTTGCGTTCTCCTGGTTCGCGGTGGGTGCGGGTTCTGATAAGTTATTCTCTCTCCTCAAATTCATGTCAGCCGCAACTCGATTTGTAGTCTCACTAGACGCGGTCAGGTCTGAATCAGTCATTCCCGCAACAGAAACATGGGTGGGCCGCGGGAGTTGCAAGTGGCTCTCCTGAGGGGAGCAAGAGACACCGTTTGCAGCCAATGGTGAAGTAGGGCGAGAGAACTGCTCCTGTATCGCGTTTATGATGGAGACGTCCTTGTTAGCCAATAGTTTGGACCTTTTGGGAGATGCCTCAGTTGGTAAGAACCTGAGCGGAGGGAGAGTAACCTTCTTTGGTTCCGGTCGCTTCTCGGTGTTGAGAGCGGCTAGTGGGGTTTCTGTACTGGGAAGAGCTCCTCCGTTTACCTCATCTGTTTGCATGCCAGTCAGCTTTTCAGTCGATGCTGGTGGTGCTGACTCACTGGGCGCAACTTGCGCAGCCTGTGCATTGGAGGGAGATGCTGTCGTCAATGGTGCGGTGGATTCGCTGCTCGTCAGGGCCTGCTGGGGTGGAGCACTGGCCTGGCGCTCGTTGGTGTCATCCATGGTGTCATCATCGGCTATGTGGATTTGCCGTCGACTGTAGGTGTTGATGGGCTCGTCATCGGAAGATTGTGCCTCCTTGTTGAGAGCGTCCTCTATTAGTGCGGCGTCCGCGTCAAGTTCAGCGTCACTCGCGTGATGGGCAGGTTGTTCAGGTTCCTCTGTGGCCATTGAGATATCCTGAATTGTGTGTTGCTCTGGTGCCGGTGGCTCTTGCTCGTCCTCACTTTCGCTTCCTAGCGAGATGATCTCAATGGAGTCGTCTGCCGTTGGCTGGCGCTCCCTTGGAGTAGCAGTTTTCTCGTCGTCGTCGCTGATTTCTGCAGCCTCTACCACGGACGTCCAGGACCCGTCTGGATTCAAGGTGACCGTGTCGACGTCCTCGGATGTGTCTCTGAGAATATCGGCCAAGTAGTTCGAAACTGCAAGCAGATGCTCTTTGATTTCTTTGGAGCAGACGGGACAGATCCACGACGGGATGCGCTCTTGCATGGTCAAGAAGGAGAGTCCGTCGAAGCACTGGATGTGTTCACACAGGGTGCTCTTCATGGGGTATGTCATGCGGGCGTACGTGATGGGGCAGCGCAAGGAGATGGACGATGTTGCCATGACTATGTCGTCGTCGTCGCCGTTGGAGTACTCCTTGCTGATATCTCGCTTTGTCGCCTCCGCCGGAATGTGGGCCTTTTCTGTGGTGATGCTGGTGACCAACTGCTCGGGCGTCCTGCTCTCGACGACATAGAGATAGAGCGCGTAGGGCTCTGCTGCGTCTGAGTAGACGATGGTCACGTCAAACGGCTTGTTGTAGTCGTGGACATAGGGCGTCAAGTCGGCCGGTCGGCACGTCCCCGCCTTGCCCTTAAGACCCTTGACGTACTGCTTTGTGTGGACACCGTTCACGTGGAACTCGATTGGGGGGAACATGATGTCCGCGTTGTTGGTGTCCTTGGTGGAGGAGAGCCCGCTGAACAAGTAGAGCTTCATGCTCGAGCGCAGCCGTAGCATCTGCACCTCGTCTGCCGCGAGGTGGCAGTTGAAGTTGAGCACATGGCGGCCCTTGCTGGCCTCCAAGAACCGCGGGAAGCCGCGCGCCAACTTCCAGAGCCGGTAGAAGATGGTGTTGTGGAAGATGAGCATCGGGGGCCGGTACGCCAGCGGCACGCTCGCAGGCTGCGGTCCGCCCACCACGCCCGCATTGTGCGAGCCGTTGAGCGCGCGGTGGCGCGCCTCCGGCGGCAGGCCGCCGCGCTGGAACTGCGTGAGCAGGTTGGCGAGCTGGTTGTAGTCCACGAAGCCGGTTTGTACAGCCTGGACGATCGACTGGAACTCGGGCACCGGGTCGTGGTTCATCACCTTGAGCACCATAAACTTGATCGCGAGGAGCCGCACGCTGTTGCCCGCCATGAGCGTGGCTCGCGTGTGCTGCTCGATGCGTGCAATCAAGTCCTGCTTGCGTCCCTTCACTTGTAGCCCAACGTGCTTGCACATGAACTTGAGCTCGGGTACTTTCATCTCAGGCAACTGGCGTAGTAGCTGCTCCACTTCCGCGGACGTCATGGTGTCCCTGTTCGGGTGCCCGCTCATCGTGGGCCAGTTGTGTAGTTGACTGTAGATGTCGCGCAGTACGTGAGGCTGAACCACCATGTCAATGCGAACAACGACAGCTGCTATAAAAGCGTCGCCAGTGTTGAATCGGGGCTACTTGGCACCATTATGTTTTCATGTAATTGTAATCTGTGATCTGTCTATCCCTACATTCTCTCCACAGGCGTCAACCCCAACAAGCGCATACCGTTGTTCAACACCTGCTTGGCCGAGGCGTACAACGCCAATCTCGCCGTGGCCAAGTCCTCCTCCTGGCCCGCGACCCACAAGATGTCGTAGCACGACGACACAATGTGCGTCAAGTTAAACAAGTACGTGACGATCGTCGAGGGCTCGCCCGTCTTCAACGCCTTCTTGATGGTGTCGGGGTACTGCGCAATCACTCTCACCAAGTTCACCGCACAGGGCTCGGTCAACAACTCAAAGTTGGCCGTGGTCAACTTCTCCTCGGGGATACCGGCCTTACGCTGCACCGAGCTCAAACGCGAGTGGGCGTACTGCAAGTATGGGCCGGTGTCGCCCTCGAACGAGAGCATTCTGTCCCACTTGAACTCGTAGTTGTTGATCCGCTTGGACTGCATGTCCTGGATCATCACGGCGGAGATACCAATCAAGTCGGCAATCTTCTCGGGCTCCTCGATCTGCGCGTACTTGGCCTCGTTTCTCTTCATCACCTCGTGCATCTTGTCCTTGGTCTCCTCCAAGATGTTGTCCAAGAACACCACGGTACCCTTTCTGGTGGACATGCCCTGGACCATGCCGAAGTTGACGTGCTCCAAGGTCTTGGCCCATGGGAAGTCCAACTGCTTCAAGATCTCAAAGAACTGCGCCACGTGCAAGTCCTGCTGCGACGCGATCACGTAGACCATCTTGTCGAACTTGTAGGTGTCGTAACGCTTGATAGCCTCACCCACGTCTCTGGTCAAGTACAACGTGGTACCGTCGGACTTCTGCACAAGACACTTGCCCAACTTCTTGTTGAACTTGGTCAAGTCGATCAACTTGGCGCCACGGTCCTCGTGCACCAAGCCCTTCTTGTTGAACAACTCAACCACCTCGGACATGGTGTCCTTGGACACCTGCGACTCGCCCGAGTACACGTCGTACTTGATGTTGAGACGCGAGTAAGTGTCGATGTACTTGTCGATGGACAACTCTCTGAACTTCTTCCACATCTCCAAAGCCTTCTCGTCGCCGTCCTCCATCCTTCTGAAGTACGCTCTGGCCTTGTCGTTGGTGCCGCCCTCGATGTCGCCCTCTTCGGTGATGTCTTTGTTCACGCGCACGTATACGTCGAACAAATGGTTGATGGGGTCCGTCTCCAACTTGGCGGCGTCGCCGTACTTCTCGAACCCGACCGCCAACAAGCCAAACTGCTTGCCCCAGTCGCCCAAGTAGTTGATTCTGGTCACGTCCCAGCCGGCGTTCTCGTACAAGTTGGCCAAGAAGCCACCGATGATGGTGGAGCGCAAGTGGCCCGCGTGGAACGGCTTGGCGATGTTGGGCGACGAAAACTCTACAACAACCTTCTTGCCCTCACCCAAGGGCAAGTAGCCGTACTTGGCACCACGGGTCAAGGTGTCCTTAATGGTGAGGTTGTAGAGCGTGGCTGGGCTGAAGAAGAACTGCAAGAACTGACCCTCGGCCTTGACGCTCTGCAAGTAAGCACCCTTGTTGAACTGGCTGGCGATCTCCGCCGCCTTGGTCTTGAAGTCAGTGCCCTTGGGGAGTCTCAAACGGGGGAGGGGCACAAGGAGGTCACCCTTCTCCAAGGTGGAAGGAGAGTCCAATGCTGGGAAAATAACGTCTTTGGCAATGCCAGTCAAGTTGTGCAACTCGTTGGTGATGTAGTTTCTCATCACGTCCACGACGTTGTAGTCTGGGTTGGAGCCCGCCACGCTGGGCTCGGGCTTGAGCCCCAATGCGGCCAAGGAGTTGGTGATGGTGTTCACGGACATGCTTCGTCTAAATGGTGTAGTCGCAGACCGGAGAAGGTACATGCTGGAGATTTTTTCGCTACGATGAGTTAGTCATTTGCACCCACACGACACGACGGTGATGAAGTAGGGGAAAGAGAGACTGGTGTTTAGTGAGAGGAGAGTCCGTGTTTGGATTTTGGAGGGCAATTATTGGTGGGTTGGTTTGGTGGTGCATTCACAGTTACTCAGGGGATAGCCCAAACGAAGCCGAATAAACTGAGATAAATTGCAAATTGAAATGAGAGTTGAAGTGATAGTCATCAGCATAATAATAATTGAAACAAATCGACTTGTATTAGTTGTGGTCTCACTGAATGCATCGATATGGGCCGGAGTGATGCCCCGCCGTGACCATACTACGCACTGTATCGCACTATCACACTACACCTACACCATCAGCGAACATGAGCGACGCCGTACACACGCTCATGGAGATGGGCTTCACCGCGGCCCAGGCACAGGAGGCACTTTCTGCCACCGGCAACGACCTCACCAAGGCCATTGCGTTCCTCTTTGGCGAGGTGGAGGAGCCGCAAGGAAGCGACACGGAACAGCTGCCGTTTGCCGTCGATCCGCAGCCTGCGAGCTACGGCACAGTCAGCGTGAAGAACCCGCAGGACGTGCCGGAGTTCTTGAGCCAGTATGCATCGTCCGAGGCCATCGAGGGCCCCAGCTACGACACCAAGTACGACGAGTACAACAACTCCAGTTTCGACAGTCTCCCCGTGAAGCCGGCCGAGGAGCCGCGCGAGACGCAGCCGCTGCTGGGCGACGACATTGGCAATCTGGAGCTGGAGAAGGCCAGCCTCGAGGACATCTACGGGCCCAACGTGAAGGGCGAGCAAACCGTGCCGGTGGTGGTGGCCGAGTCCGCGGCGGCACGGTGCTGGGTGCCGCTCATCCACATCTTGGCGTACTTCCCGCCGTTCGTGCGGGCTGTGCTCGAAAACGAGTACGAGCTGCCATTTATGCGGGAGTTGCAACGGTTGGTGTACTTTGTCCAGCACTTTGAGCTGAGCAAACGCTGGTACATCTCTGCGGACGCCTTGGCGCTGCACTTGCCAGCAGAGTTCCAGAGCTCGTTCTACATGGACGAGGAGGCCGTGTTGAGCATGGTGGAGTTGTTGATGCTGAGCGCCCCGGCGTTGCGGCCCATCTTCGAGTCGCTCGTGGAGAGCGTGGACGAGGGCATCAGCAAGGACCTCACCGTGCTCGAGATCGACCTGGACCAGCCCGGCGGCACGCTCTACGAGAAGCTCAACGAGCTCTTCTGGCAGCAGGGCTTCGCCAAGTTGGGCTGCGTCAAGTACAGCCTGGTGGCGCCCGCGGTGAGCTACCAGCTCGTCGGCGAAGAGTACGCCTACGCGGCGCCGTTCGAGTTGCAAGAGACCATGTACCCTGAAATCTACAGCGACGTTGCGCTCGAGCTGGTGCAAGCGCAAGTGGACGACATGCACGCGGCCGAGGGCGAGCTACGCGAGGCCACGCGCCAGCTCATGGACCTCAACTTCTTCGAGGGCAAGCGGCTCGACAGTCTTTTGCGGCAGAGCGCGCGCGCAGTTGGCGGCGCCAGCGCGGGCGCGGACTTGCTCGCATTGGCGGGCCAGTTGGACAGTGTGCGCGCGCGCGAGGTGGCACGGCAGGCCCAGTTGAAAGCGCAGGCGCTGCCCCAGCAGCTCGCCCAGTTTGAGCGCGTGGTTGCGCAGGTGCCGCAGTTGCAGCCGTACGTGCTCTACGGGGTCATTGTCAGCGAGCGCCGCTACTACGTGCGTGTGCACGACACGTGGCTCCGCATGGACGACGCCGTGGCGGTGGACTTTGACCAGGTGCGGGAAGACGTGCAAGACGTGAGCCGGCGCGGGCCTCACCTCATTACGCTCATGTACGGCGCGAGCAAATCCGGCCTCGAAATCGCGACCGGGGCCGCAAATGGCGCGAACGCGAGCACTGATTCCGGCGCGGCCGAGATCTCTGCGATTGACGCCGATAATGCCGCGAGCCCCACTGCGGGCAGCGGGGACGCCAACCTCATTGATTTGGACACAACAGACGGCGCGACCGGCGCCGAGCAGGGTGCAGCCGGCGCCGAGCGCTCGCGCGATGGGTCCAACGAGACGGTTCCACCGGCTGCAAGCAGCCGCGTTCCCGATTCGGCGGAGGCGGCCGAGCTGGTGAAGCGGCGCAAGTGGGACGCGTGCGAGGACGAGCCAATCACCGCGGCCGCGTACGTGGTGGATCAATTTACGAGCGACGAACTCGCGGCGCGTTAGTCGGACGGTGCGCGCAATGCTTGGCGCGGAGGCGCTCGCCTCACCCGTTTGGGGCGTGTCTGCGCGCGCGTGAAATCTATTGCATGGGCTTATATACCTGCCCTTCTCCTCCGGTTTAGCCCTGGCAGATAAACACCCTCAACACCGTTGCCCGAGCCTTCACCCCGCAGTTTTCAGCCAACATCGCCATGTCCACGAAGCTCAGCTTCTTTCTCAGGAATCGCAGGGTCCACTTGCTCCTCGTGGTCGGCTTGCTCTTCGCCTTGCTGACCCACACGTTGCGGGGCCAGGGCATCTCCCTCCAGTACGCCGACCACGACCCCCACTCCTCGGAGCTCACCTACTCCTCCATCCTGGAGACGCTCGAATCGAATGTTGTGGTCTCTGACATCCAGGTTCGCCGCTGTGTGCGTGGGTTCTCTTGCGCCGCTCCGCCGGACAACCTGCCTTCCTACTGGGTCAAGATTCCCACGAAACTCAACCTATTCCCCACGTCCGTGTATTTCTTCAACTACTACATGTACGTGCAGAAGGCCCACGGCAACGAGGCCGAGCGTTTCATCATTGACGTGCTCATCAACTCGAACTCGGAGCCACCAAACACGAAAGTCAACGGCGCCAAGTGGCTCGGTCGCAAGATCGCCTCGGGCGCGACCATGTGGATCCTCTACTTGGAGCAGATCGACTTCACCGTCCCCATTGTGCGCGACGTTAACGTCTTGTTTGGCAAGCAAGACTTGCGCGACACGCGTCCGTACTGGAAGTTCACCTCCAACGTGCCTGTTTTGCCGGGCAAGTATGAAATCCAGGCGAAATTGTCGTTGCTCATGGTCGCGGTCACCCAGGAGATGGAAATCTTGAGCAAGGAGCAGGAGTTCAACGGCTTTTTCAAGAAGAACGGCATTCTCACTGTCGTGGACCCCAAGATCAAGGTCGTCCAGATCACAGACATGCACATTGGTCAGGACATGGGCACCTGCTTTGAGAAGTGCAAGTTCGACATCAACACGTTGAAGTTCGTCCAGTCCGCCCTCGAGCAGGAGGGTGACGTGAAACTCGTCATCATCACGGGCGACATGATCGACTTTACGCGCGCCAAGCACTTTGAGTCTGTGGTGCTCAAGGCGTTGTCCCCCATTTTGGAGGCCCGCATTCCGTTTGTCTTCACGTTCGGTGACTCCGACCACGACTGGCAGAACCAGCGGAGTAAGATCAACATGATCAACTTCATTGCCAGTCTTCCTGGTTGCTACAACAACAAGTACTCGGATTTGGACCACCGCGTGCACGGTGTGACCAACGGTAACCTCAAGGTGTACCACATCCCGCCAGTGGGCGATCCCACGAAGGGAAAGTTCGACTACAACAAGCTCCCGCTCGAGAACCCCAACGCCGTGATCACATACCTCGACTCCGAAGGACAGAAAGTCGACGCGACGCAGAGCAACTATCTCTATCGGATCAAGCACAGGCTCAGCCCGAGCGTGGACTTGAAGATGCTTTTCTTCCACAACCCGCTCCCCAACTTCCGCCCTGAGGGCAAGTTCAAGTTGATTGGATCGTACAACGAGAAGCACCGGTTAACCACCGAGACAGACAGAAAGTTTCTTCTGGACGTGAAGGCCTGTGGCTACAAGGTTGTCGCCGTGGGCCACGAGCACGAGAACGACGCGTGTATCTGGAATGAGGACGAGCTGACACAGACGCTTCTCTGCTTTGTCGGTGTTACGGGTGAATCTGGCAACACGCAGTTGGACGTGGACTACAAGCGCCGCTTGCGTGTGTTTGAGGTTGACTTCAGCAACAACAATATTTTGAGTTGGAAGCGCGACCAGGAGAAGTCCATTGATCCGCAGGAGATCTGGTCGCCTGCGGAGGCTGTGGCCGAGGTGCCACCCGCACCACCGGCGTTGCCTAAGAAGATCATCTCGCACCGGCCACCATCCAGCCCGGTGCCCCAAGTGGCCAAGCCTGAGGGCCAGGCCCCACCTCCACCACCACCCCCACCACCCAAGGCTGCGCCTCCTGTGAAGGCCGAGCCAGCTAAGGAGCCTCAGGAAGAAGCTCCCAAGAACCCTGAACCGGTAGCCGAGGCGGCTGCTGAAAAGGCCGAAAAGGTGGCTGCTGAGAAGGCCGGAAAGGTTGCTGCGAAGGCGGAGAAGGTGGCTGCGAAGGTCGCAGAGGAGGTCAACGAGAAGGCCGCCGAGCCAGCGGCGGAAGCTGCGGCCGAGTAGGCGGGCCATGTACTATTTGGAATAGGGCCTACGGGCACCATGTAATATTATGATAACCATGGTAGATGAGCTGATGTGTGCTGTGTGGTGTACTGGTGCGAGCGACATCAAAATTGATTTTTGCGATGCCTACAACCGCATCACCATGGGCAAGGCCAAGAAAACCCGGAAGTTTGCGCTCGTGAAGCGGGCCATCAAGGCCAAGGACCCCAAGCTCCAGAAGGAGAAAGACAAGCCACAGAAAGCAGACCCCGAGCTCGCGCGGCTGGTGCCGCAGGTGTCGAGTGCTCTCTTTTTCCAGTACAACCAGGCCATCAAGCCACCGTACCAGGTGCTTCTCGACACCAACTTCTTCAACTTCTCGATCCAGAAGAAGATCGACATCGTGCGTGGGCTCATGGACTGTCTCTACGCCAAGTGCATCCCCATCGTGACCGACTGTGTGATGGCGGAGTTGGAGAAGCTTGGGCCCAAGTATCGCATTGCATTGAAGCTCGCGAAGGATCCGCGGATCAAGCGCATCAGCTGCTCGCATCCCGGCACGTATGCCGATGACTGTCTTGTGCACCGTGTGATGCAGCACAAGTGCTACATTGTGGCGACGAACGATGCGGATTTGAAGCGCAGAATCAGAAAAGTGCCTGGTATTCCCATTTTGAGTGTGGGCGGGCACGCCTACGTGGTGGAGCGGTTGCCAGACGTGTTTTAGCCGGGCGGCGATTTAGCCGAAGTGACGTCGATTAAGGTTTCCCAGACGTGTTTAGCCGAATTTGGCCCATTATTTCGTGCAGCGCAAACTGAAAAATCGCGACTGGCACATGCCACGAGGCAGGGCGAACTGGCTTGGGTTCGGTAGTTGGTGGACGGATGGGAGGTGTGGTGGTTGCATGGGGCAACTAGTGGCGGCTACGCTACATCTTGGAAACAACAGTGTACATTATACAAACAAGCTCCCTGACAGCGGTCTAGTAAAGATTAGCAACCCGACGGAAGCACGGTTAAAGCGTGATTAGGCGCTTACAACAACAAAGCGGCGGCACCGGCAACGGCGAGACCAGCACCAACGAGACCAGCGTTCACTGGGACGATGGCACCAGCGGCGGAGGCGGAGGAGCTCGAGGAGGAGTTGTTAGCGGCCTGGGCGACAGCGACAACGGCGGTGGCGGCGACGATCTTGGAGAACTGCATTGCGAATATGTGTTTGTCCGGTGATGGGAAAAAGAAAAGCAAGCGTCGCGGCGGGAAGGTGAGTAATTTATACTCGCCTCCTGTTGCTCCCTGCACGGTTGTGGGACCTTGCCAAAGAAATGCGCCGAACGCACTACCCCAAGGTTCTCCTGCAGTGTGCAGACGCAAAGTTTTCCGTTGCTGTCTGCGAGACGGCCAGCGCAAGTGCGGACTGCCGCCGCGGGGCCGGGTGGGGGCAGTCCGGGGTCCCTATTGGGCGGAGAGTGGGTGCGGCGTTGCCCGCTGGGCGCGCGGGTGGGTGAGTTGGGTGATGGTTGCTCACGTTGTTCTGCGGGCGGTGCAGCTGCCGCGCTGCTTGCAGGAAAGGGCCCAAAACGAGAATAGCACTCGCCCAGATATAGACTCCACTGAAACGCTATCGGGTGCTATTTTTTCCACGGTTGCACGCAGCGCGGCGGGCTACATTGCGAGCACCGGCGGCCGGATTGGGCTGTGTGCTCACGGTAGCACCGTGTCTGTGGCCGCATGCGGTTTCACGTGGCACAGGGGCTGTACCCGTCACCCATCACATTGCTGTTTTGGGCGGATGCATTTCCCTGCGCGAATGCGAGCAATTGGGCGAAGCAGGATAGGAGGCAACAATAGACACCGCGGCACTGCCGCAGATAATCGCACTGCGTCTGCAAGTGGACTGTTGCAGTCGTTGCACTTCGCACACCATCCATGACAGGAGCCATGGGGCCCTCCAACTTATGACTCTCTTGCACGTTTCAGGTGGCAGTCGCAGGTGTGTCAGTCCCAGATGTGTCAGGTGTCAAGCGTGTAATGCCGATGTAGGTTAGACGGTTCGGTAGGTCGGATACGTGCGGCCTGTCATGTATATGTGTGGGATGTGGTTTGTGTGGGATGTGGTTTGTGTGGGATGTGTACGCGTGGATGTGGTTTGTGAGACCGGTGGGGTTCTAATATCGCTCAGTCGCCAGCTCCACCTACCATGAAGTTGAATAGAAGAAACTCGTGGCAAACGCTCAAAAGGTCCTTTGCGCCCCACACGGACTCGGACTTGACCAACATGGACGTGCTCGCCATCACCAGCCCCACCAGCCTCACCACTCTCACCCATAGCCCTACTCATAGCCCTATCCATACTCCCAACCCTAACCGACACTTTAGTGCACCCACCACTCCGACAGGCGCGCTCCCCGCCTTTAAGTCGCTGGTAGACGTGGACGTGAGCCGCTTCGCATTCGTGCCAACTGCCGCGCCGCCGCCGTGCCCCAGGGCGCCTACCCCACGCTTGAGCGCGTTGTTTAGCCACTGGACATCGGCGCGGTACGCTTCGCCCCAGCGCAAAAGCGTGCGGGCCGCGTGGCGCCGGCTATAATGCTTCAAGAGCTGCATTATTATACTTCTTAATGGGAGGTGTAGCTTCTGCTATTATATTATTAGCTTCTTACTTTATATATGGTTTAACTGGTTCAACTAATTTATCAGAT